>CM051710.1:5303236-5960736 GCA_028022725.1 Lycodopsis pacificus
CCGCCAGTTTCCCACATTCTGCTCACCGACCGCTCGCTGGTGGCCGGCCATAATTACTATTACTGGCCGCTGTAATTAATTGCAGAGCCTCAGAGCAGCCGGCAGACACGGTCCAGGACCACTTTGGTGGTGTCATTTTGGTGTTTTGGACTGTGCCGTGCCTTAGACTGAGGGGGAGGGGGGGGGGGGAATCCAAGGTTAGATTGACTGATTTAAAATGAACTTATTTAGCTACTGGATTAAGCTATCATTTGAAGCTGCGCAACCAAATATGGGGATTTATAGTCGTATAGTGGTAGCGTCTACTGTTGGCCTCAAAGGGCAAATATCCTTGTTGGGAACGATAAAGATTATGGGGTTGTGAGCTGGGGATTTGTCCTCTCCTTGTAGTCAGAGGGCTGCTGCTGCCTACACTAAAAGGGACTCACAATACACACACACACACACACACACACACACGGGGGCCCAGATTTAGGAGAAAAGTAGATGAGTATTGAGCGTCGTGTATATATATATCTCAGTGAAAATTGTACCCAGGGGAGAGAGAAAATAGGGAGCGAGGGCTAAAGGGAAGGTAAAACAAAGGAAGCCAGCTGAAAATACAGCAGCGGGACATTTACAGGAGGAAAGTGGAGGTAGACGGGGTCGGGGGGGGGGGCAGTCGCCGCTTCCAGATTTGCATCATCTTTTAGAAGTGATCTCGTGGTTGTGCTCATCGTAACCCCTCCCCCCCCCCTCAGCCGCCCATCTCAAATTACAGCACGGGCTGTGAGAGAGGATCAAACGAGCCGTACTGTCTTATTCATTTTTCATGCTGCTGCACTGAGGGAGCAAAGGAAAGAAGCAGCGAGAGGCTGGGGGAATGAAAGACAAAAAAACAGAGCAACCTACTTTTTTGCACTGCGTCTCTGGGTGCATATGTAGAAGCTTAACGAGTGGGCAAATACACACACACACACACACACTCTCTCTCTCTCTCTCTCTCTCTCTCTCTCTCTCTCTCTCTCTCTCTCTCTCTCTCTCTCTCTCTCTCTCTCTCACACACACACACATACACACACACAGACAAACGCACACAGAAACACTTCTCTTGTAATTGCTCCAGTTGGTTCACAGGAACAGTGCATCATGGATCCCAGAGGTGGGAGCAACACAAGGGGCTGAGAAACAATGACAAGGAAACGGGGACATATACGCTGACACACACACACACACACACACCCTCACCCCCTGGCTGTCTGCAACAACATACCACCAAGGATTGAGTGTGACCCACCCCCACCCCCCCCAACACTAAGTGGAACAAGTCTCTCAGGCCTCCTCCTTCTCGCGCCTCACTCCCTCAGCCGGTCTTCAGTCTCTGCTCACTGGCGGATCCGCCGCCACTCTCCGCTTGCGCCTCATTATTTCCTCGGGAGCCGATGGGCAAAGACTCCGGATTCAGATGCAGAGATAGAGGGAAAGAGTGACGGAGAGAGCGAGAGAGAGAGCGAGAGAGAGAGAGAGAGAGAGACTTCAACTTCCCACTGTGCAGCACCACACTGCTGTGACACCTGAAACACACCTCAGACTAACACACATACACACACACACACACACACACACACACACACATTGAAGTACAGTAGCAGCAGAGGAGGAGGGATCAAAAGGGGGAAGGGGCAGAATGGCGAAGATGGCGAGGAGGGAAAAGACAAACTGTCTGAGATGGAGTAGGAGAGTGAGAAAGCATCGGCTTTCTCTTTCTGTTGTGCTGCAAACCAGCAGACCTCATTCAGACCTCGATGTATTTATTCAACACCTACATCACCGGTTACACACACCAGGAGTATGGCTGTCACCTCTGTCTTTAAGCACCACGACGTGTGCAGCCATCAAGTGCATATTTAAGACCCGTTTCACGGGTGTGTAAAACGGAGACAGCGTTTTTTTTAAAGACGCCTACGCCTAATTAGCTAGCTAGCTACAGCTGATAACATCCGCAAGCGACGGCTGTCATTTCAGCCGGCGGAAAAATTGACAGTCGAGGAGTAGAGATGAGAATCCTGCTCTTGTCTGAAACATCATCATGCACACCATATCCTCCCAGTATATTATCGTGCTGATCATGTACAGTCTATTTATGAGCATGTCTTCCTCCTACAGCTCTCCCCCGGTTGTAAAACAAACACACGGCCCATCGAGATGAGCTCAGCTATAGATTAAAGCACCGGGTGAATATTCATCACTCATGCTAATAGCCAACGGAGGCGAGGAGGAGAGGGAGGAGAGGCAAAAGAGAGAGAGAGAGGAAGAGTGTTTAGCAGCTGCAGCTTGTTATTAATAACGCTGATTAGAAGCTGGGGGTTATTCTCACCCATGCCCTTTTTCCTTTGACATCCATCCCTCATCCTCTCCTTGGTTTTTAGAAGGATGGCGTTCAATTATTGAGGACCAAAAATAGACTGGGTGGAGAGAGGAAGGAGGACAACAGGTAGAGAGGGAGGCAGCGACTGCATGACGTGTCCTCTTGTTTGGGAAGCAGACGATCGTACACATCAGCTGCTCTCGTGTGTCTCGCTGGCCATCTGTCAGGGGACAACCAGATCAGGATGGCAGCGCTCCAACCCCCCCTCTCCATCACTCTCTGTGCCGTTCATCTTCATGTATATCGCTCTCGCTCAAGGTTCATAGCCGGTCATCACCAGTCAAATGACACCGACTCCATCCCTCAGCGTCACGTCCTCAGCTGGCCTGCTTTCATAACAAACTCAGTGTCCTCACCAGAACCTTTGACAGTCTCCACAGTGTGGACGCCCACTCACCCTGGGTCTGCACTGTAATACCACAAATATAAGATTTCCTTTTTAGGTTGTGAAAACGGTCTTATTCCACGCCGACAGTCTCAGATATATTCTGTATTCACTGAAGCTATACGATGTCCACACTGAATGAACTATTCAAACGGCTGCACCATTTCATTCAAATGAAAATATTCTCGATATTCTCAGATTCTACATATTTCATACCTTTGGAAGCTTCTCGATCGCCCCCATAGCATTTTAAATCCAGCTGCTTTGGTTTGAATAAAGTTCAGGGACTCGTTTGTTGTGAGGTTTAAGTGTTTCTCGATGAATGCAGAAGAGTGATATTAATATTTAAAGAAATCTTGCCCTCCTGGCTCAATATACTCACTGATACTGAAATTGCTTCTAATGAAGTACACCAGCATCTGCTCTCCTCTGTCTTATTAATTAATGTAATATATTAGTAAACAAGTGTTTAAAAGTTTTAATCTCTCTTTATATCTTTACATAGCAAGTAGTTGTCTGCTGGGGGGGGGGGGGGGGGGGGGCAATAGTGTTAGTTCAACTATCTCCTCCGTATTTGTTGTATTGTAATCTACAAACTCAGATTAAACGCTGTATTTATCTGCTGATGTCTTAATATCTCTTTACTCTAGAGCCTGGACGGCGTCTCGGTTGGAAAAATTGCAGATTTCTGTCACTTTGCACAACTTCTATTACGTTCCTAATCCTCTAAGTCAATATTTTAATGGGAAGCTTTTATCTGTCCCAGGTCACAAATCCCCGTCTAACTGTAAACAAAGTCCAAGTGCCTCTCTGCCTGGCAAGTGAGCAGCTGTAAGCTACAGCTGACATTCATCAGCTTTACTTTAGCCTGGCTTGGGGAACACTTTGTCCTCATGTGCCCTCCTCCGTTCTGCCGCCGTGGCTCGCTATGTGTTTCCCTTCAGCGGCATTCATTTGCTCAATTACACCCCATTCACCCCGTCTCTCGCACACAGCGGAGCCATTTTGTGAAAGCGTGGCCCCGTGTTGCCTCGGGCTAAATCCTCACCGTTGGTGCATCGGTGCGTCCCACTCACCCAGTTTAAAAAGTGACCCTCCCTTTACCCCCATTTAAGGTCGCATTAGTAGCACACGCCCTTTCACAATTAAAGTCCCGGTGAAACAGAAGTGTTCAAGCAATGTACAGTTACAAGAAGGATTCAAATCTGATCCTTCACATTTGATTGGACCTCTTTCAGTTTGTTTCGGAAAGGTTTTGCCTCTTCCTGTCCCTCCCCATACGACATAAAACAATAGAGCCAAATTCATCTGCACATCTTTGCTACATTTTTGACGCTAGAAGCTACGGACTATACTCTCCCACTGCTGTTGGAGACTAGCCTTGCTCGAGAATCTGCCATCAGTGGATTCTCTCGCAGGGATCAAATAAAAATATATCTTTCATAATTAAGGATGCACCGATACCGATATCTGCTCTCGGGCCGATACTGACTCAAATTGCTGGATCGTGTATCTGTCAATGGAGCCGATCTATTAAACTCTGTTTTATGTTTGTATACTATAAGTATATATGTTTTGAATATCTTTTTTTACCAAGTTGCTGGTGTACAATTTCATTATTTTCATAGGATAAATAACAATACAGCACACTATGTATTTATTTGTTAGATTTTGTAGGAAAGCAGTGTTAAAGTCTTATCAATCAAACACTGGTATCGGATTGGCACTCGGTATCAGCCAATACCCAAAGGCATTGCTATTGGGACAGAAAGAGTCAGATCAGTACATTCCTGTTTAAAATGCTAATGTGACCAGGCCTTCACTGACCACAGTCCTGTAAAAGATTGCAATGAGGTTAGAGAAGAGCCTCTGAATCTGTACTGCAGCAGCCATCGCAAACCAACCACACGAATGGTCCTGAAAGTTTTAAGCTTAACAACTTTAACATTTATGGAAACCTGTTCAATATTCATCGGACTTACGATGAACGTCATTATGAAAGAAGCGTAGCCCCTTTCTGTTAAAAACGAAAGGTAAAGCTGTTTTGTTTAATCTGAAATTAAATGCAAGTTACTTTTTAGGTCATGGCTTTTACTTGTAATTTATATTAGTTCACACAAACACTCCATTCATCACTCAATGTGGCCCCCGAGCCAAAAAGTTTGCCCACCCTAGAGGATCTGCAGGCGGGTGGGTTGGGGGGGGGGGGGTGTGCGGCTCAGGAGCTGTCTTCAAGCGAGGGGAGGAAGGGGTTGGGGGGGGGGGTGGATTTAGAACCAGTGATTTATAGAGGAGACAGAGGAAGAGGCAGGTAATCAGAGCATGACGGCAGGGCAGTCTGTACGGGTGTGCGTTTTAAGAAGAAGCGGCAGAATGAGAGAGAATAAGGTATGCCCGCCGACGCTGGACACACTCATCCCCTTTGGGTGCGAGGGAAACGTCCAGAGTGTTTTGCCAGACTAAATGGCTGCGCTGTCAGCCTGTGATTAATCTACCACTGTCTGTCTAATTACCACCCATGCCCCTCCGTGTTCCTCAGCTCTGCCGTAGGCGCGCTGACCCGCACCGGAAACTCACCGCTCCCCATGCAAATTAAAGCCCTGCAAATATTTGCTTTTAACTCTTGCCGACACATTGTTTCCAATTTGCGCTCCAGTTGACCGCAACCCCAACACCCCCCCCCGCCGTACTCCACACACACACACAGATGCATACACACTTCCCGCTCATGTGTGTGTACATCTCTGTGTTGTCAACATGTTCACTGACAGCTCCTACACTCTCCTCCTCCTCCGCCCAGCCCTCCCTCTGTCTCTGCATCCTCCCATTGTGTCTGTGTTGCAGCCGGCAGTCTATCGGCCCGTTCTCGTCCACGGTCGGCCCGGTCTAGTCTCCTTAATGCGTGGATAGAGTCCGGGAAGGGAGGGGCGACAGTGTACTAAAGTGTATGAAGATAGAAAAGGCACATTTCAATTGGATTTCCTCAACACGGCAGAAAAGCTTTGGTGGGGCAGAGCAGTTGTGATGTTTACAGACATGTTGTAACAGCTTACGATGTTCTGAAGTGTCTGTGAAATGTTTGTGCATGACTAATCCAAAGTTCATAACCCATTTGCCAAAAACATATGTTGAAATATAGTCATGAACATGGCTTTCAAACGAAGGGTTGCATGTAGTAGATGTCATGAAAACAGAACTTTGCCCAGTTGTAGAAGGAAACTCCACAAAAACACATACATTTCACACATCCGTTCACTCTGCTTGACGCTAGCTGCTCCAGTTATCTGACGGCAGCACAACACGCCCGAGTTCCGATCGAACTGTCACGGTCGAGCTGCATTGTGGGTAATGTAAGTAACACGTTTCTGACAAGGAGTGAGGATGCAAAAAGACGATATCTCTGGTTCTGCTGCATCGATTTTCATACTTCATGAACAAACTACCCACTGCGAGCATGACAGTGTTGTATGAGTGTGGTGAGTCTTTTAATCTCTTCACCTGAAAATCACCCAAACGATCGCTGCTGAATCATCTGCATCGACAACAAATGGAAAACAAAATTCATAAATTGTCCATGAAGAAATTTAAATTTCGAACTCCATGAAATTCTTACTCTTCACCTAAAGTCTCTGAACGTTGTAAAATAGTGGAACCGCTCTAACAATGACATTCACATACAGAGAGCTTCCTTCATCCTTCATTGTGAGTGTGGACTGCACAATTAAAAACAATCTAATGTTCCTTACTTACAAAGAATGGCGGTGTTGCAAGAGAGTGCAGCACATTAATCAGCCAGCAAATTAGTCTCTTAGTAAAGATCAAGAATGTTGCTTGAAATTTGTATTCGCATGTGAATAATAAGGTTTTTAATGGCAAACTAGAGATGGTAGCGTGATGCTACATGAATTTGACAATTTAAAAATGCGGTAAATTGAAACTAATAAATGATGTATGATATCATAGGGTGATGGGGAGCCGCCTTCGAATTTGGAGGGATGATCATATGTCATACGGCCGAACACTTTCCCCTGACTTCAGCTCACTGTTCGTGGTTTTTTTTTCCTGTTCTTCTGAAGAGCTGGATGTTAGTTGATTTACATTCCTCCACGCTCTTAACATACGTCCCCCCCCCCCCCCCCCCTCCAGCTATATGTGTTGACCTCTGGCCCGAATCTGATTCCTTCTTCCCTGCACCGAGAGACCGAGATGGACGGATGAAAAATTATAAAGATTATGGCACTGACAGGAGCCAGAGTGAGGACTGACCTGGCCGCCGGCTCTTTTCTATTCGGAGCCCGCACTCAGGCTGTCAGCAGGATGGCAAACATACAAGAACACACACGCACACACACACACACACACACACACACACACACACACACACACACTTGTGTCCGCCCCATCTACTGGCATTAACGTGGCATCTGCAGAGATGAAAAGGCCCCTTTTCTGTTCAACCACTCAGCTTCCACTCTACCGTGTCCTCAAAAATGACTTCATGAGACGATCAACACATCTAACTCCCGTCCCAGAGATAAAAGCACACACACACACACACACACAGGCATCATGGATACACACAGAAACTCCAAACATTCACATTTTATGCTGAACGTACACAAGCAGACACATTTGTGTGTTTGTGTGGACACATATGCTCACAGCCACAGGGACACATTGATGCTCGAATGTCAAATTTCCATGTCTCAGCCTCGATGTATTACTTGGCCATTGTGGAAAGAAATGGGCTGTGCCCAATCAGATACTGTCAGACCTGGGAAGCCTTGAGGTGATAATGAGCGTAAAGTATTCGTGTGCGTGGGCGCATGTGTGTGTGTGTGTGTGTGTGTGTGTGCACTTTATATATACAGTAGATGTGTGACTGCTTTGATTTGTCTTCATCTGTTTTCTTCCCCCAGACCCTCGAGATCCTTTTAAGGCAGTACCTGTCTGACCTCATTCATCCGCCACCCTTTCGCACACTGAATTCCAGCTATCGGCCGGCACCGCCAGCCTGGCAAAGTCCGCCTATTATCTATCATTAAGTTGAACCGGCACTGACAGACCGACACGCAACACGGAGGGAGAGGTGGCAAGCAATTACAGGGGAGGTCTTAGCGGGTGGTTCGGCGGCTGTATTGGAGTAAAATTGGGTGGAATTGGTTTTGGTGGGATTTAGATTGTGCCCAGTAAGCTATGTGGCAGAGTGGCGATGGATTCGATTCTGAGACAGTGATCCCCGGGCTGATTTGTCCGCTGGAGGAAAGCTGGGGAAACTTTTTAGCTAAAGAGCCGCGGTGAATTTGTGAAGATGAAACGAGCAGGTGAGAGAAAACCATTGCACCGGAGAAGAGGACGGCGTGACGTGTTTTTACCATCGCGGCCGAAAGTAGCACAAAGACCAAGTCGTGTTTTTGATTGTCTGGTATCGGGCTTCACGGGTTCTCCCGGTACCCAATCTGTGAGAGTAGTGCAAGGACGTGAGTCTAAATGTTCGATCAGGTCTTTTAAGCATTGGTCTTGTTTGGCTCGGCAACATTTACAACACTTTCTCTTGTACTTTGCGGTAAAGTCAAGCAGAAGAGCTCGATACAAAACATACCGGATTATAGGAGAATACCAGAAGGCTTTCCATTTTGATGTGCACATGACTCCATTACACAACCTCATCTAATCCAAATCCACACACGGGTTTTAGGAACAAACCCCTTATTTCCTCTCAAATTAGGTGTAATTTCAATCACGCCCGCTGATCACACTGCCGTCACCATGAGCAGACACATGACCTTCACATGGAAGATTACCGGCAGGTTAATTGCTATAGGAAGCCTCTGTCACATAGAAGTGGCTCCTCGCAGCAATTAAAGATAACAAAGTGGGCTCGCTGTTGAAAACATGGCATCATAAGCACTTTATGTAATTCTTGTCTTCATGTGAGCAGTGAAGCGGCTCTCTCCACCCCCCCCTCCCTCCCTCATGGCAACAACATCAAAGTCTGGCGTCAGTTTTGAAGTCGAGATCCGCGGAATAAAGGACGAGTAACGATTTGTGGAATCTGATCTCTGTTGAGGCCTGTTGTAAGTGATGAGGGAGGACATTTCCCCCACAAACACGAGAGAAAGCCACCTGCAATCTAACGATCTATTATCTAATTATGCAGCAGTCTAGCTTCCAAGTCGCAGTCTTGTTACTGCAAAGTTTTTTTAAACATCAGTTCATTCAATAAGTGTCACAAACACATTGAAAACATGGCAAAGCCTCGACACACCTCCTCTCGGCGCCTCCCGATCGATGCTACTTCCTCTATATTCAGGTTTTACTCGGTCTGGTGGTTTCACCGAGGGGTGATATCCCTGTAATAGGTTCGGTGACCTGTTTGTTGTGACACTAGCCCACAGTGGATTCACTTCTTCCAAACTGTGTCAAATACATATAACCCCTGCATAATTACCTTACCGGTAAAGAGTTCCTCTGTCAAAGGCAGAGTTAATTGAGTATCACGTCGAGCAGTGTGCTTCGTGTTTAAAGAAATCGTCTTGTGGAATGTGCTTAGTCGCTTTTGCATGCGGTAGGCTGACTGGGCTTCTTAGCAGGGACAGGGGAGACAGGTGGTACATCGGGTCTGGGTACAGGTGTAACAGGCACCCCAACATCTTTCAATGAAAACGTTGAGTTGCATTTTGACAGATTTTCGGTTGCTAACACTGGCGCCCTGCTATCTCTCTGCAAGAAGGTGAATAAGAGATTCCTCAAAATGTCAAACTGTTCTCTTCAGTATATCCAAAGCAATAGAAAAAAAAAAGAATTATTCAGACGCCAGACATGAAGCTGCTTTATTCTACCTTTTAGTGTAGATGCTGTAAAAATGCTGTTTGATGTTGTACTCCTCAACGGATTCCTGACACATCAGTCTTTCTGCTTTCTTCTCCACCTTCGTGAGAAGTATTTAGCTGTCCACTCTGTCTCATGTGCTCAGCATTCACTGTCGACTTTAACTCTTTTTCACAACATTCATTTTATTTTGTTTTGCAGCGGAGGGGATGTCGACTGTACTGAGAAATGGTCCCATTTTTAAAGCCTAGCTGTGGGCCCAATATGAAGAAAATGGCCGCATCGTCTAAGTGAATTTGTTAACAGGCAGGAGACGTTTCAGGTCAACAAATTAAGCAACTGAATTGTATTACAGATTTGTGGGTCAGATTCCGGCTGGGTCTGGCCCCAGACAGCACAGCGGTCTGTGAGAGCAAGACGTTGCAGGTCTGAGCGCTGTGACCATAAATAGTTTTCAAGTCCCGAAGAATGATGCCACAATGTCTTTGCTCATCCTCGATGATGCGGCGCCAGACACGACGGCCCTGTTGAAGTATACAGCCGGCAGTGAACGGGCTGAAGAGACGAAAATAGAATCCTTTGTGTTGCGTTGTTCTCCAGAGGTTTTGGAACACATTGAGATGAGTAATACCAAGTGAGCGAGAGAAAGATGGGAGGTTTATACTGAAAAGACCTGTGCGGTCCCCCTCCTTCTCTCTTTCTCTCGGGGGGTTGAGGAAAAAAACGTTCTCCTGATGAGATGAATCACGGGTGAGTGTGCATCCGTGCACCTGCGGGATACACAGTGTGTTGGGGGAGAACCTGTTCCTTTAAGTCTGCGTCGGTGAGTGTGACGGCACACGTGCTCTACCTCTTTTTTATGGCTCCGTGCTCAGCTCCCCTCCCACCAGTCTCTCCCTCTCTGCTTCATCAATCACTTCAGCTCTCCCGCTGCTCACAGCAAAGCCGGACCAATTAGGCCTCCTAATTCAGCCAATTAGCAATTAAACACTCAGATGCACCCCGAAATTCCGGAGGTCCCTCCAGGGACACTAACAGCCTGCCAGGACCTTGGAATTGAACCAAGTATTCCGGCTCGTTGCGGGCAAGAGGAGTCCAGTCGGCCCCCCTCCTCGGGCCCTTGGATGTGTGTCTTTTAGACGGCCGCTTCTCTGAGAGACTCCAGGGTCAGTGAAGCAGCACCTCATGTGGCTTTTCGCTCGAGCAATCCGAAGAGTCTCTGCTGACCGGAGAGAGGCTTTTCATTAACACCAGGACCTGTTTCCTCTCCATCTACATTCTCACTTCTCATTATCGCTCTCTTTTCCATCTCCCATTCCCTTTTATGTCTTTTGGAAGGATGAAAGCGTAATGGTAAATTGTTGGATGCGTGTGCGTGTGTGTGTGTGTGTGTGTGTGTGGGTGGAGGGGTCGTCCCTGTGCGGTTTAATTAGAGCTTGCATCGGGCTGCCCGCTCCTCTGTAAGAGAGTATACGCTCCCGGACACACACACACACACACACACACACACACACACACACACACACACACACACACACACACACACACACACACACACACACACACATATAGGTGCGTGGGTGGAACAGAGAAGTCCACAATGAGAGGAACAAAGGCAGCCGCCAATAAATTTAGGTGGAACGAACTGTACCAAAAGAAGACAATGAACAATTACAGACATACGGACTCGCTTGCAATTACCGCTCGAAGAGCTTGTTGTACACAAGAAACTTTATTATTACATGAAGGAGCTTCCTTATTTGTGTGTCTGTGAGAGTGAGACTGCTCGCCTGCTCATCAGCCTATAGACTCTCATTATCTGCCGTCTTGCCTCAGGACACTTAACTCCCATACTTTCAAATTCAAACGGCTTTATTGGCAGTGGGAGAGGGCGGGAGGGGGGAGAGGGGAGGGAGGGAGGGGGGGAAGACAACAAAAACACAGAGGCGCTCCAGTGGGTGCAGGCGATCCAATAATACGGTTAATGATGACTTGCTTAATGGGACAATTAAGGCATGGCGATAAAGCAAGGAGAAGCGTGAAAGAGGTAATGGTGAATTGTAAAAAAAAATCGGATAAGATGGAAATAGAGCGTCCACAGGAACATAAAAGAGATTTCTCTGTCTTTATTACTGCTATAGGGTGTTGGCCTCCTACCGTTACATAACACCACCCAACAATGCCATGACGCGGTAATCTCCTCCATGCCTCGTGCATTTCGGACTGGGTCAGTTACATGAGGATTTGCACATTTCCGCAGTAGATTACATGGATGAGTGTACAGTGTGTGGGAACTTATTCATGTGTGGGTCAATTAAGGCTTACTGCGTGCATGTGTGTGTGTCTTTGGGCTCTGCATGTAGCCCAAAAATGCCCGGGCTGTTATAAGCTGCTTACAGGCGCACATTGTTGACCCTTGACCTAACTGGGCAGTGAAAGGCTCACCCTAATCCCAAGCCTCTACTCCTCTCCCACGCTGTGTACTGTACTCGGGCTGAAAGGATTCCTCGAGAAACTGAAGTAGCTCCATTACTAAAGGTCATGGACGCAAGGAGAGGAGAGCTAGTTGACGTTAGCTGCTAGCTGTTAGCTGTTAGCTGTTAGCTGCTAGCTGTTAGCTGTTAGCTGCTAGCTGTTAGCTGCTAGCTGCTAGCTGCTAGCTGTTAGCTGCTAGCTGTTAGCTGCTAGCTGTTAGCTGCTAACAGCTGGTGGACAGTCCTGCTTGACTAAAGAACTGAGCTAGCAGCGAACGCTAAACGAAGGTTCCGTTGAGTTATAATATGATGTGTTCAAGCTCTGTTCGGTAAAAATTAGTATTGGGAGAAGGTGAATTATAACGCCATCATGATGATGATGTTCAAATGCTATCTTGTAAAATGTAGTTTTTGGTGAGATACTTGAATAAATACAGTTGTTTTCAATAAAAACTCTAAGCCGCTAATAATACAGGTGTTAAAAGTTAGGCTGGAGCCTTGAAAGCCAGAAGAGTACTTTTGACAGATAATATCTTTGTATTCAGGTTAAGAGAAAATATGATGATGAAGGAAACCAATTACTTTTCATATTTTCTCTTTTGTGTATTAATTACTCCTCCTTAATAAAGCAAAATTGTATTTCATCCAATTGATTAATCAATGTAATACTCAATTACTAAAGTAAGTGCCCGATACGTTTCCTAAACTGAGGCTAAATACTGAGGCACCTGTAGCAGTGTCTACATCAGCTGCAGGAGCTCTCTGCAGGGATGTGTTTGTAAGCTGGCGGGTCACACACAGTTCTCCAGGAGAGGGTTGATGTGTCTTCATACAGGTCAGAGGACAGAGTGGACTCGTCTGTTTTTTGCGGGTTAGATTACATTGCAAAAACCAGACAACAGATCACGAGTATTACATGCTGGAGAATTCAGCTTGTAATCGTGTGAAGCGAAACACGTTGATCACCACGTAAAAAGTCTTTTTGACTTGATCTCAACAATGCTGTCTGTCGTTCATCTGCACTGCTTTCATTTCAGGAAATGTTTTTCACTTGGCAACAGTTGAAGGGCGAATGTTGCACGCGAATGTTGCACTGACAACTTTTAATGGAATATATTTCTGCTTCAGATAAACTATAATCTCTCTTATCTTTCTCCCCCCCCCCCCTGCCCCCCCCCCCCCCCTCTGCCACCCTCTGTCTTTCTGTTTTTCTCTCTGTGTATCCCTATCCTTTAAATCTCCCTCCTCCTCCCCTTCTCTGTCTCACCCTGCAGAATTCTGTGGCTGTTAAAAAACACATCGATCAAATGATCTGGATAATAGAGGACCAATAGGGATGGAACGCAACAGAACCATGACTGGGGAAGCGTTTCGGATCCTTGTTGCTCAGAATCAACACTGACCTGGCACCCGCACCGAGGTCCGGCCTCCTTCTCCGGCACCCCAACGACCCTTCTCTCCCCCAGCGACTGCTTCGCCCTCCATCTCGCCTTCACGCATCCTGGCCTTGATCAAATCTTCACAAAAAAGCTCCTTTTATTCTTTCAGGGTCTGTCTGCTTTGGTTTATCCCCTCTTATGCTTTACCTTCCAGACTGTTGGTTATAATCCACATTCTCTCACAAAAAGACTGAAGTACTTCAGAACAGACTAAAAGCTGGTGGCTGAACACCATGAATCCAGTCATGTACCCCCTTCCACTTGCTATAAATAAACAAAGGCGGCAGGCTTTGTTGTCCAGAACACGCCCCCATAGTCTCATTACGGACTGGTGCCTAATGGGTTTGCTAGGCCTCATTGTGCTCTTCAGCCTGGCCTCGAGCCAGAAAATGGACCCTTCCAAAAACCCCTTAGTCACCACCAACTACGGTAAGATCAGAGGCATCAAGAAGGACTTGAACAATGAGATCTTGGGCCCTGTAGAGCAGTACCTGGGCGTCCCCTATGCCACGGCACCCATCGGCGACCGCCGCTTTCAGCCGCCCGAGGCCCCGGGATCCTGGCAGGAGATCCGCAACGCCACCCAGTTTGCCCCCGTGTGCCCTCAGAATGTCCACGGCGTGCTCCCAGAGATTATGCTGCCTGTGTGGTTCACTGACAATCTGGACGTGGCGGCGGGTTACATCCAGAACCAGAGCGAGGACTGCCTCTACCTCAATATCTACGTGCCCACTGAGGATGGTGAGTGGGCATTGTTTTATGAAGGGTTGGGGGAGGCTGGTCGATGAGGGATTTAGTGGGTGACAGTGGGTAGAATGAAGAGATTGACTGTTCTCTAAGCCCCGGCCCCTTAGGTACTCTTGCTATGCCTGTCAAGCTTTCCATACTCGCCCAGGACATATGTAGTAGGGTATCGGGACACAATACACAATACTTGATCAATGTCGACAAAATAACTATTCGTATGGTTGTGCTCGCAGCCAATCACAGCAAGCTATCTTCCATTTAATGTGACGTTTGATTGGCCCACTACCGCAGCAGCTACAACCCACACAGCTTGGATTGTCTACCTGCACAGAGATGCCTGGGCCGCCATCCAACAGCTAACAGCGCTAACAACAGCAACAGTGCTGACGATACCCAGTCCCAATATGTCGTTTGCTCTGATAATGGAGACAGATTCACTGTTTTTTTCTGTATGAACTGACACTGGCAGATGTTACATTTCCTTCATGAGAGGGTTGGAAACGACCGGCTCACTTTTTAAAAATATTTCCAGTCGACTCATTTAAAACAAGAACCCTGTAAAAGGGTCTAAACAGCCTCGTATCCCAGGCACAAAATCTGCATCCTCACAGGCTCGTGATCCATGTAGAAACCACCATCCACAGCTCCGACTACAGCCCCATGCACACCACCTCAGCATGCAGACACGTCCAAAGCTTGACAGGCCAGCTGTGCCTAGTAACGGTTGCTACGCTATGATTGGACAATCGATTGTTCAGTGGAGGGGTGTAGGGAACGGTCAATTAGTACCACTCATGATGAAGAGGAGCCTAGGGAAGTTCACGTAATGCGGAAAAAATGTCTGGAAAACTCTTGTGAATGTTTACATTTTTTTCCATGTGCACTACCTTAAACACCATAAATATTGCATATGCATGGTGTGTGTTTGCGTAGGGTCTTATATATATATTTAAAAAAAAAAAGAAATAGTGTGCAACATTTTCCATGGATAATTTTTCAATTACCCTACCCTGGTTTTACAGTCCTTCCCATTCAAGGTGTAAGGTGTAAGGTGCAAGAGAACAAAGGCCACAGGACTGAAGCCGTTTCCAAGGTGCTTTATGAGAAAAAGATTAGGTGACATCTGACTTTTTCTCTTTTCATCAAGAAGCCTCTTCTCTCAACTCAGATCTTTCCACAGACGTTTTTTGTCTGCCCGGGCACTCCGAGGTGTGCGAGCAATAAAAGAGAAATATTTCCATTTTGTCGGCAGATATAAAGAGGAGAGACTTCCATCAGCTCTCTATCTCTCCTCGCCTAGGATATTGTATAACGTGTGTCACGTTTGTCTCTTCATTTCTATATCTCTGTACTAAGCCAGCCCCTTTCACAGAGAGAAGGCTGTCAGGTGTCCCCATCCAGAAACTGTCTCATGCTTTGACCTCAAACAACTGGAGGTCTTCAGAAAGCAACTTACTGTACTAACACAATGTGGGTTTTTTTTCCTGTTTTTTCTTGATAAGCACACACAAGTTTTGTGTCAAGTCAACTAGAAAATAATCCTCCATCACCTGCTTTGACGGTATCAATACCAGCGCGTGTGTGCCTTGATGTTTGCATTCCTCTGTGTGTCTCTCGCTGTCTGTATGTCGGTGTGTAGTGATGAGGCAGTGATTTCCACCCTGAAAAAAATGCTCTAACACATTCCGGTCGCCCTGTCAGCACTTCCATCACTCGACTGGACTTTCTTTTTTTTTCAGCCCCTCACAGCTCAACACACTTCCTTCCTCCCTTCCTTCCTTCCTTCCGCCTCTCCGCTCCAACACCGCAGCCTCAGCCCTCGACACCCTGTCATTGCCACTTACAGCTCCTCGGGCACATATAGAGCACTATACATCAGGTCTGGACTCATTTTGCAGTCTCGCACAGCTTTTTTTTCTTCTTCCTGTTTTGTGAGACTTGCGATATAACACAGAGAGACATACACCCCGGCCTCTCGCTCACACACTGTCCCAGAGGTGTACAGTGCACTTGCTGGAAAGAAGTCACACAGGTGTAAAGTAGTGACCTTCATTCATCAACGGGGAACAGCAGCGTTACATCGTCAGCATAATACTTCAGCGGGGCGGATGTTGAATGCATTAGAACAAAGTCATACATTTCAACATCTATATTAGAACAAATATGATTTAATTTGGTGTTAAAAACATGCAGCGGCAACGTATGAAACGTGCTTCATCCCTCATAATCGGCGCTGTTTGATTCATGATTCAGGCATGACATTTGCTGGCCTCAGCACTTCTCCAAAAGCTCCAGGGGTTGTCTTTCTCTCTGCTCGTCCTTTCCTCTCTGCTTCTCCTAGTTTCACTTTTTTTTAAATTTTTTGTTTTTTACATGTGCTGCTTGGTGAGGGAGGGGAAGCAAAGAGGAAGCAAGGAAAGCAGAGAGGAGGAGAAAGCTTTTGGCCAGTAGATCAAAAATCAGACACAACGCCACACAAGGTTGAATATGCTCTCACGATGACACTCTCCCATCTCCTCTCGCTGTCCATTCCCCTTCTATTCTCCTTACTTTATAATAATGAATGCTGCATCTCTGAGTCTCCTGAGGCCTTTTACGTGTATCCTCTTCATCGGGCACCCTTAAAACAGATTCCTTCTAAACCTTCTCTAATTTTAAGTGGATTAAGGCTGCAGAATTACTGCTTAATGCTGCCATCAGTGCAAATGGAGGAAAGTGGGACACTGACAAGAATGTGTTTTTTTTTTCATAGATAAACACACACACAAACGTTTGCTGCTTACCCGTGGCCCCTTAATTAATACTTAAGTACTTAATAAGTTGCTAAGCTAGCCATGTGTTGACATTTTTTTTACTAATTCCATGGCGCGCATGAAAAAATATGTTTCTGAATTTGTAATACTTTGAGGAAAAACAAACAAGAAAGGGAACATAACTAATCATGTTACAGTAATGATACAAAATTACACTTGTTACTATCTGATTTACAGAAACTTAATCTAATCTTGGAAATGATTTTAAATTGTATTACATCCAGTACATGAATATTTTGGAGCCTGGAACCATATGTGTTCTTACTTCATCAATCATACGTTTTAACATTGTTCTCAACGCACCTAATGATTCATTATGTTCACATTATTTCATAAAAGGACAGATTATGGAACCATATACGAGCAAATACATAAAGCACAATATTAAGAATACATCAATGGTCATTGGAATACCGCTATCGGACCTTAGGACCCAGGGGAACTGGTTTTGCCCCTCCGGCAGGTGGCTCCTTCACCGAATGCTGGGAGGGAGGGGCTCCCACGGTTCCCCTGGAGATGACATCCCATAAATCATAGCGAGAGGTTTTGATCTGGCTCCTGCAGAGTCACGGTGGATCGATGGACGAGGGGAAGGGAGGGAGCGACCGGCTGCTGCTGCTGATGCTGATGATGCCTCAGGCTCACCGACAAACCGCATGCTTCTCTCAGCAGTCAGCAGCCATGAACAAGGAGCAAGGCTTCATGGTAAATAAGTCGGAGTAGCTGAACTCAGCAGCTCCTCAAATGGGAGCTCGCTGTAAATGTTTGCCAACACACAGGATCTCATACACGAGCAACCGTGGCTTAGATGTTAGCAAGAGCAGGTTAGTACAAACAGATTTTGGGCTGGCGAAGAAGGACATCTGCAGAGCGTCTTTCCTGGCTGAGTAGAGTCTTTTGTATATATTGCAATGTACCATTTCCTTAAAGGAAGTCGAGCCTTTTGTATTCATCTGTTCCTTCCCGCCTGTTTCCCTCAAACCGCCTCCCACCCATTCGTGTGACAATTTGTGATTGGCTTCGGGCCAACCAATATGCATTATCAATATGCATGTCCCCCGACTGAAGACAAGCCTTTCAGTCGGGCCTCTGAGGCATCCGACTGTGACACCCTGCTGGTGACTGGTGTAAACAGCATTTTAAGATCAATAATTCCTCAATATAAGTTTTTATTTGTGAAATAAAACCGGCAAGTATGGATCTTGAACATACGGAGGCGGACTCCACCACCCCTAGAAGATTTATTGGTGGTCGGCTGAGGTTTAACCCTAATGAGCTTTTACAAAATGCCTTTTAAGCTGCTAGTTCTATTCAATTAGGCCTCTTGGAGGAGAATATACATCAGTTTGCCAGATAATCCTCTGGGATTTGAACCGCTAACCTCAGCGTTGTCAGCTCCATGCTTCTCGGGCTGAGCTGCAGGGCGCAAGCAGGAGGCCTTATAAATTATTCCATCCGATACTTCATCTATCTCCATGCATCAAACTCAAACTCCCACATCTCCCCATTCTGCAATATTTCAATTTTCTGAGGAGATTCATCAAGAAGGGTTCGATACAAACACGATAACGGTGGTCCGAGGGCCGCGCTGCGACATCGGCACCGCCAAAGGGCTCGAGATGAATGAATAAATGAAAGAGGTAAAACAAACAAATAAATAATGGAGAGAGAGATTCCAGCATGCAGCAATGGGGGAAAAAAAGAAATATATTGCTTCTGATGCACAATAAAACCTTGATTATTCTGCTCCATGTCTTTCTTTCTCCTGCCAGGCCCAGATGATACCCACTAAAGAACAGCAATAGGATGAAAGAAGGAATGATGGGGAAAAATAGATCACCATCTTTCTGCAGGCACACTTCCCTTAGAATGAACAATTGCTGTTACATACTGTATGGGCCTGTAGCTCCCAGGGGACAGGCACCCCCTCGCACACACACACACACACACACACACACACACACACACACACACACACACACACACACACACACACACACACACACACACCCACACACCCTTTATCACTAAACTAAAGGTTTTCTTTGATGTGAGCACTCTTGCCAGAACTGAAGAAGACAAACCAGAACTTAATAAAGAAACAAGGACAGATTGAGAAGCAGAGAGTCAGATTTGAAGTCAGGCATCTCTAGGTGGTTGTCATTTTAGAGAGGGTAGACGTCAGAGCAGAGGGCTTCATCCATCCTCTGGTCCATCCCTTACAAAACCAAATCGGATGGAGTCTTCTTTGCTCTTTCGCCTCCTCTCATGTTCCACCTCCCTCCTCCCCCTCCTCCCTGTTCCCCTCTGCTCCATCCTGAGGCACAGTGGAGCAGACAGCAACAGTCCTGCTCGGTCAAAGGCTTTGTCTTACTCCGGGAGGTTGGTGGGGGTGAAGAGAGAATCGAATCAGCCGGGGTCGGTCACTCGCTTTGAACTTTTCCATTCAACCTAGGACAGTCCAATGCATACCGAGAAAAAGGCCACCGGCAGCCACAGTGTACGAGGTGTACGGGGTTGCTGAAAAGTCTGACAAGGACTTAAATTAAGAAAAGTGTTGGGCCTTAAAAACGGTTCGTGATCTTGAACTAGAGTTGTGACTATAATTAGTTTGCATAGAAATAGGTTTAAGGTGGGGTGGGGCTTTGTAGCTGCGGTTTGAAATGGCGATATCTTTCTCTGAGCTTGCTCGTGATTTTTCTAAGCTCCACGAAAAACGAAAGGACAGTAGAGTTTTACTTAAAGGCGGAAAGCAATCAACATGTCAGTAAAGATACCGAGGCGGTTCCCCAGGTACGGCAAAACTCTATCTCTGTTCATATTAGAGAAACATCTACGGTAGCACCAGTCCTCTCAGCACAGACCTACAAAATCAAATGTGAGACACCAGCGGAGGAGGAGGAGGGTTTTTAAATTGCCGACTGCTTAGCTGGTTTAACCTGTGGGTTTGATGGACTGTTGAAATGGGGGAGAGGTTATTAGAAATGTGTCCAGAACTACTGAGGCTGACATGTTTTACAAGACAAAGAGAAGAATCGAGGAGAACCTGGATCGAGTGTGGGAGAGGGAGTGATTGTGTCTGTGGGCGTGGAAGAGGGAGAGAGAGCTCTGATTATTGTGTCGTGTGGGATGGATTTATTTTCAAATCTTGCAGGGTGTGTGTTTGTATATGACAGATTTTCTTTGAAATTCCTTCTCGTGGGATGCAGTCACATTTTATAAATGTTTAAGGTTTTAAAAGTTTTGAAATCTGAGTCTAACTGGACTTGCATTTTACTTCATTAAAGTGCAGCTCTTGCTTCATTTGAGGTGGTCAGCAATCCTGGATAGATGAATCTGAACACTGGATTGTACTGAAGCTCTCAAAAGGTATTTGAACATTTTGATAATATCACAACAGGCGAGGTATCTACAGTATATCGTCACAAAATGTCTTACATCCTTTTGATGCCACTGTCAACAAATGTCAAACATTTTTAAAAGAGATGAACACTTTCAATAAGAAACCCAATCCATTCTGACCACCATCTGCTCAAATACCGCAGCTTGGTCAGAGCCGCTCGGCGTCTGATACCGAGGCACCGAAGCACCTTTTAGTGTCTGTATGAGACACACCGGGCTCTCAACTAACTCCAATGTAAACATGGAAGGGTGGACGAGTCAAACAAACACGAGAGACCTCTGTTTGCGACCATAGTGAAACCAAGTCAACATTGACTACTGGGTCCTTCGTTTTGTAACACATCTCCTGAACTTTACTAGCACCAGCTATGTAACACATGAAGATAAGATAAGATAATCCTTTATTAGTCCCTCAGTGGGGAAATTACAGGATTACAGCAGCATCGCTCACCAGTAATAAAATGAAATGAAGATAAAAAATCAAGTAGTATAAATAAACTAAACAGTAAACAGTAATAGAAAATATGACAGTAAAGAAGAATACAAAATATACCAGTATATACAGACGGAGTAAAAATGTAAAATGTAAGATAATACTTAAACGTATTGGATATTGCACAGGATTGCACGGATTAGATATTGCACCAGGTGAATGAATTAAAGTGTTCAGAAGTGTTCAAGTGTTCATGTTCAAGTCAAATGTTCGTGTTCAAAGTGTTAGTGGTCTCCCGAGAGCAGTTTGTTGTGCAGCCTGACAGCAGCGGGGAGGAAGGACTTGCGGTACCTCTCCCTCAGACACCGGGGATGGATCAGCCGGTGACTGAAGGAGCTGTGCAGAGCTGCCAGAGTGTCCTGCATGGGGTGGGAGGCGTGGCTCATCAGGGATGAGAGCTTCGCCATCATCCTCCTGTCTCCCACCACCTCCACAGTATCCAGTGGACACCCCAGCACGCTGCTGGCCTTCCTCACCAGTTTGTCCAGTCTCCTCCTGTCAGCTGTCGCGATGCTGCTGCTCCAGAAGACCACTCCATAGAAGATGGCTGATGCCACCACGGAGTCGAAGAAGGTCTTCAGGAGTGCTCCCTGCACCCCAAAAGACCTCAGTCTCCTCAGCAGAAAGAGTCTGCTCTGTCCTTTTTTATAAAGAGCGTGAGCGTGGTCAGTCCAGTCCAGTTTATTGTTCAAGTGAACACCCAGGTACTTATACGACTTCACGACCTCAATGTCCAGTCCCTGGATGCTCACCGGTGTCGGAGGAGGGCGTTTACCCCGGCGGAAATCCACCACCAGCTCCTTGGTCTTGCTGGTGTTGATGTGGAGGCGGTTCCGCTGGCACCATCCTAAAAAGTCCTGGTTTAGTTCCCTGTAGCTGAAGCTATTCTACGTAACAAACTGTTATTTTAACCCAAACCACTTTTGTACTTTTGTAGCATAAACCTAACCAGGTTATTATCCAGTTAGTAAGCAGGCCTGCTTAACATGCTTCACATGATCGGACCGAGCCAGTGCATCTCACTGCACTTATATTATACCTGGCTTGTTTTTCTGATCCTTAACATTTAAATCCAGTCAACTGACATCAGTAATTCTTGCCGTTAAAACTCTCAATGAAAAACACTGAATCACTTCTGAACATTTCAAGTGTAACTGTGTTAAAATAATCTCTGCAGATATCGATAATGACTGTAATTGGAGAAATGATTTGCATAATTTACTCAGTATCTTGACTTATTGTGGATGCAAGCAAATGCAGCGGTTTGATAATGTGATTACACGACTGAGACGGAGAACACTGCCAGATTATGATATCGATCGCATTCTGCAGATTTCACTTGCGAAGCAGCGGCATAGTTAATGAGAGACACTGAAAGGAAAAGAACCAGGGAGGGAGGGAGGGATGGGTGGGTGGAGGTTGAAGGAGTGCATAATTTAGATCGAGGACACGAGAAAGGGGGAAGTGGGGGCGGGGGAGGCGGTGGGGTTGTGATGGCAACCATCCACCACTTCCTGTATCTTCCTGTTAGGGCGCGCATCAAAAGCCCTGTGCATTTTGCCTTTCCACTCGACTCTGAATGAAGGAATTAGCAAGGGCTCAGTTCCAGCTATTTATAGCCTGTAAGCCAGAGAGATGGAAAGAAAAAGAGTGTGTGTGTGTGTGTGTGTGTGTGTGTGTGTGTGTGTGTGTGTGTGTGTGTGTGTGTGTGTGTGTGTGTGTAGATGCATGCATGGGTGGGAGGCTTCTAGCGTGTGTATGCATGCACATCACATGATCCTAATAATCTCAGCGGTGTGTTTGCACCCGTTTTGTCTCGTTCATGTGGGTCATCATTTCCATCGACTCTCCCCCCCCCCCCCCCCCGTCTTCCTCTCCGCTCCTCTCACTCATATTATCTCTCTTCGTGCATTGCCTCCCTTTCTCACCCAACCTCTCTTCCGTTTATATTCCATCCCATTTTACTTCTTTCCTCCCTTCCTTTTCTCTTAAGTGTCACGTCCCCCCCGCCTCCTGCCTGAAAATCTCACAGCTTCCCAGTCGTCATCACCATAAGCTTTGGATGAGCAATGAAGGCAGAAATGGGATTTAGCCGTAGACGGTCCATTTAAATGATCGTTTTAGCCTCAGGAGAGTGAATTGACTTTACAACAGTACTTAAATAATAAGCTCTCAGGCTTTGACTATCCATGTTCTCTTGGCTTCGCTTCTGCAGCAGTTTACAGCACAACCTGGGATATCATCTGGTTTAACTCGAGGATTGATCAAGTACATCTAATGGGATTTGATGAAGTCTGATCTGCCCTCTCCTATCAGTTCAGCAATCTAATGAAAATAAGCTGCAGGTGGGGCAGCGGTTCAGAGTCACTGCCTTCTGGCCGGGGTTTCTGACTCAAACTCTCTTTCCTTGTCTCTCTTTGAATGACTCGGGAGGCTCTCTTCCGACCTGTTCAACTAAAAAGGGACATATCATGAAAAACACTTCTGAAGTCCCTGCCAACCCACAAACTGTGAAATAAGACAACCCAGTCAGTTTCTGTTGGCTGCCTCGTCTCTTAAAGAGACGGATCGTTTTAGCATGTGAAGCATGTAAACGTGTTCTCGTAGAAACTCAAGTATGAATGGGAAAATGAGCACGATATCTCCCCTCTAACTTAAACCTCAAACGCTGCTCAAATCAATATTTTTTATATTTAATATAATTAATACTGTCTTTTCACTTCATATTACAATACCAATAACAATAGGTTGCCATTACATAACATATGTGACGCTAGCTGACTCCTCCTTTATCTGTGCTTTAGTTTGAACATGAAGAACTCGGCTTCAGCCTCATCACACGTCTCCTACTGCATCCTCCTGATCCACAGCTGGATATTTACTTGTGTTCATCGAAGAAAAAACATTATTCCTAACACTCTTGTTGCTAAGTAGTATTTTTATATTATTTTGTGTTTTTCTAGTGCTATAGTGATGCTTTTTCAGCACAATCTCAGCTGACTTTAAGTCTGAGCGTCAACAATCAGGACAAACACGATTCAGCTTTGTCACATGAAGTCTAGCGGTCATGAATTGTCCTCGGCTCTCAGTGTGTTTGCCTTTTTATAATTAATCCTCCAGTTTATTGACACAGTTCACATGCTGAACCGCTGAGTCGGCCCCTTTTCCAGGCCAGCGTGGTCAGCTATCCGCGGTACCATGTCCTCGATGAGACCAACAGCATTTATAAAATGGCTGAGCAATGCTGTGCGATAGAGATAAGCTCGAGCACAGAAGCTGGGTGGTGTTGCGAGGTTGTATTGAATTGTGTTATTGAACTGAGTGGAATTGATATTTTATGTTGAAATAAGAACTTCTTGAATAGAAACTATTTTCATTTTAAGAGAAGAACCACTTGGAGAAAGAAGAGAATCAAATAATTCTGCTAGCTCATGGATTACAGCACCGACTGGACCTGCAACAGGATCTCATACCTCTGTTGCCTCTGTCCATGGAAATTGGAAACAAATTGTGTTCTCAGACTGGAAGTGTTATTAAAGTAACCTTGAAAAAAAAGACGATATAGGGAGATCAAAGAGCCCAGCAACCTATGGAGCGCATCGCAAAAGTCAGAATTCAGCCGTCTGGGGATTAACAATGGCTCCAGATTGACCCAAGGCTAAGTTACTGAAGATGTGCATGTATGCAAACACACACACACACACACACACACAGGCAAACACTCGTTGGTACACTCAAAAAACAAGACTCACCCTTTTTGGCGCCGGGACAACAAGCGCATCCACATGAATTGCTTATTCTGCATTACGAGTTATATTGCCTTTTCTCACTCTCCCATCCGCCTCACACATACACACTCCATCTCTTTCAATACAGCTCAAAGGGCCATCTCTTCGGGGCTTCTGAAGCCGAGGTGGCCAGTGGCAGTGAATGCAAATTACCCCTCCTGCACACACACACACACGCACACACACGCACACACACACACACACAGCTCCCTCTGCCAGGCCCCGCTGCCTCCCACAGAAGGGCAGGGAGAACGAAAGAGAAAAGGGAGAGATTAAAAGAAAGGAGGGAGGCATGAATAGACAGAGAGAGCAGGAGGTTATCCAGAGGTAAGGCCTCCTCCTCTGGGGGGAACAAGTCTCCCGATATGTTCACGTAGGAGAAAAGTCGATGCAACGTTGCTGCGCAATTCATCACTAGTTAGCAAGAGTAGCTGCCGGGCTCAAGCTGACGCCGAGTATTAATGATGTTCAGAATAATCCATGGAGTTGTGATTACATCATCTGATTTAGAAGATACGCTGATGTACACACACAGTAAAACACCATTTCATGTAAATTAGTATCTTGTATTTAGCTATTGCATTATTTTTTAACACATTTCTAAATCGTATTCAGTGGTTTCGTGCATTCTTCAAGATCGTTCGATTGATTATTTTACTGAAATGCATTATAAAGTTACACCCAATGCATTATAATCTGCCAATACCACTGTATAATTATACTTATACCCACTCATACATATCCATACTGCTTTATATCAATACTAATAACACATAATAAACTATTTTATAATTGCATACGGTCAAGTATCATAATTGTTTGTGATTGACATTTTCTGACATTTTGTATTATAATTCCCATTGTTGTTTTACTTTGTATACATTTTTTACAATGCATTATAATCACTGTTATAATGCATTATAATCAGTGTTATAATGCATTATAATCAGTGTTATTAGAAGTTACTCTGTGGTCATTGTTTGCTTTCAGTAAAATTTAAAATATCAATTAATCTATGCAAGAATGACACAAAACGTAAAGTTTTACTTCACTTACAATGTGTTTTGATTACTGTTATAAAGCATTATGAATATGTATGTGTGCTTATAACTATAATAACAGTGTTATAAGCAGATTATAACGCATCATGAGTGTGTTTATAATGTATATTAGACGTGGGTGTCACATGTAACTCATCTGTTTGTTTTTTGTTTGATTCTGCATTGCAAGGTCAAGCGTAGTGTACAGTCATTGGTCACTAACCAAGAACTTACATCCAGAATCGAGTGCAGTCAGTCAGGCAATCGAGGCTTCTCTCGGCCGGTGCTGTGAGGCAGAAAAGGTACAAACAAAAAGGAGCAGCAGCGTGCACGCCACACCGATGTCAGATCACATTTCAGCACCATGGACAGCGCCAGAAGAACCAGACCTGACACGTGCACACAACCAAATCAGATTCACTGCAGTGCTTCTCCCACTCATGGCTATTTAGGCATCATTCTTCACTGCTCACCTTTTAGGAAATCCTAGGAGAAAGTTAACCATTTTTTAAACTACTCAGGCTCGCTATCTACTCATCTAGCAGTGGCTTGAATTCACATTGCATCAATTGTACGGTACTTTTTACAGTACTTTTCTAGATTGCGCAAGATAATTAACTGTGTTTCTCGTGCTTTCCTTTATTTTATAGATTTCTTTTGTGAATTACTGGAAGATATTAACTCTACTGGATTCAAATACAGCACTGTTTGCTTTAATCTGGCAGACAAGGTGTTGTAAGTGAACATTTAGGAGCCACATAGACTAGTGTTATAATCCTCCCTCGACATTCAGACTACGACATGTCGAACAGATAAATAAAAACTCGATCAAAAGTTTGTTTAAATGCTGTCAAACATAAATTCCTCTGGTGACTATCAATCAAACTCTCGTCCATTTACAAGTATCGCAGGGAGAGGCTCCGTAAAATAAAAAATTGATAGTAAATGTAAAAAGACATAAAAATAAAACATGATAACACAATATAAGAAGCAATAAAAATATCTTTTTAAGAAAAACAACAGGGCAAACAAAATCATTCGATTTCATTCGATTTAGCGTGTTATCTAAACCTAAAGTAATTGGCAGTTCAGCTTAAAAGGTTTAAAAAGTGTCCAGTAATGTTTTAGAAAATTGAAAGAATTCCCCAGCCGGCCGTAGCCCAACAGACATAATATGGGCCTTATTGTCAGAGCACTTCAGCAGTTAGTCGTGGGATTCTACAGGGATATGAGCAATTTGTCCAGAAGGCACTTGATCTATTAAATGTTTTAGTCTTAATCAAGGTGTTTTTTATTGAAATATCCAATCAGCGGAGCTGGATTTTACAGTGAGTGCAACAGCTCCATGCAGGTTTAGTTAGTAGGTGACACAACGGATTACACTGTTGCTGTTTTAGTGTGATGCAGCTGGGGGGAGATAGCTTGGCTTGAAAGAGAGATGGCAATTGAACTGTCCACAAGCATTAAAATAACATGTTTCCTACGATATCAGTCAGCTCGGCCTTATTTCCCAGGAGTCTCCTTTATTTTTTGCGTTCAAGTTTAACAGGATTTCCATCCCATCTTAGAAGACCTCAGTGGGACAAATTGGTATAGATGGGAAATCTCTCATGATTTGGTAACTCAGTGATTGCAGGCATAATTCAGAAAGGACACTTCCTCTAACTAACAGAATATGCACAGCTGGCACACATAAGGACGGGGACAGTTGGAGCCAAAAGAATACACAAAGAAAGTGGAAATGGGCATGTGTCTGCATCTTGGTGTCCCTCCTGGGCCTTTGACCTAAATTAGTCCCCGTGCTCCGTCTTGGCACTCCCTCAGTGTTCCACTCTGTCAGCATTAGGAGCTCTGCCTCGTCCGCTCTCTGGTTGGTGATGTCCCAGTGCTGCGGCCCGCGGCGGGAAAAGCTCTTACGAGGCCGGCCTGTGAGGAGGAGATGCATTTAGATGGAGGCAGGGAGGAAAGATGGCAAAGGGTCAGCCCCGAAAACAAGCTCTGTGCTTCAGCCCTTTGTGTCCGGCGCTCAAAACACATTCAGCTCTTTTACTACAGACACGCTGACACGGCTGTTTCCACTGACCGTAGCCATTGTGAGCTCGAAAGTGCTTTCAAGTAGCATTTACGGTTACCTGTTAGACACTTGGCTGACAGTGTCGGACAGCCCGCACTGTGCAGCAACAGCATTTTTAGTGCACCAATTTAAAGGGACAGTGTGTTGGATTTGGTGGCAGCTACCCCCCCCTTCACTCCTCCCTTTCTACGATTGTGGTAACCGTAAGCTGCCGAGTACAAACATACCTGGGCCTTAGACTGAGAGAAAGGGATGAAGGAGAGGAGAGAAGACCTCTGTGTTACATGTAATGGAAACTGCTGTGGTGTTAGAGCAGCAACAGGAGTTCAAAGCCCACATGGACAGATAAACAGTGACGTGCACTGGAAGGGTGTTGCACAGATCGCCAACAAGCCTTTGTTTAGGGCAGAAATAGCCCAGGGGTTGAGTGACTCTTCAAACACACAAACGCAGATTGGTTCCTTTGTGTTTTTCATGGACAAAGTCAAGGAAAAACCGAGGTACCGCAGGGATTACCTCAGAGATGAAATACTACATGAAATGGCAACGGAGCAGCTGAGCCTGTCGGCGTTTTGATAACATAACCTCCCGCCATATTCTTCCTGTTTTCCCTTTACCGTCTCCTCCTCCTTCCCCCATATGTCAAGACAACATAAAGACTCTTCGCTCTTCAAAGGTTAGCCCAATAAAGAGCACACGCAGCTCTGCTGACAAAACCGCAAATGTCAAAATGTTTAAAGGGAAGGCTTTCCTCAACTCGCCAGTTATCTGTTCCACGAGGAGACAAACAGCGGGCACTGTTCTGACAGACACAGGGTATCACGGGAGATGGAGCGAGTGTCTCCTGTAATCTATCACCTCTGGAGCAGAGGGAATCACGCCATCCAGATTTGGAATTGACTGGCTCAGCACACACAGTATTGTTTTTTTATCTAAGAAACTGTATTAGTGGTTTCTACAGTATAAACATTTGTACTTAGAATTATTATATTATAAATGAATAGAATCAGATCAAATGATACAGTTGCTTGTAGGGCTGCAGAGCATTGATTTCTGCTTCTGTTGAAGCTCTGTCTGTCGTCATGTTTAATGATGTCATCACTCCAAAAAATGTGGGATTTTTTGTTAATATGTACATGAAATTCATGGTGCTGTTAGATTTCTGCTAGACTGCCCCGTCACTACAGGTGCGTGCACGTTGTTTGAATGGAACTGCAACCAATATGCATTCACACAGAATATTTCGATAGATAACAACATAATTAAAGTCAATTTAAGCCTCAACAATACTCCGGAGTTATTGAAGTGGATCACACAAGTCTGAAACAATCCAAACAATCTGCAGCCACCGCTGGAATCCAATCCTAGGAACCATAAAATAATCACATTAGTGTCGTCTAATCTTTATCTGCATCTGTGCAGAAACTGAGTTTGAACAGAATGAACAGACATGCAAGCAAAAAATGTGCTGAAAAAAGGGGGGGGGGTGTTTTTCATTAGAAGTTGTGCAGCGATAACACTGGGGATTCAACGTGACATGTGCACGAGTGTAACTATTGGATTTCTGTTCTTTATTTGGCCACCTTATGAAAAGTTAATGGAGCTCACAATCTCTCCTGTTCTGCACAGTATTCGTGCTTGAAGAGAGCAGGATGGGTAAAGGTCTGAGAGGTGGTTGGTAATCCTGTCATCATTTCTAAAATGACTGTGTCGTCTGGCAATACTTCTATAGTAAGTGCACAGCAATCCAGATTCAAACGGGAATCTAAACTCTGAAGCCCACATTTGTAGACATAGTGTATGCATGAACGCATGAGCAGATAAGCCTACATGTGTGTGTGTGTGTGTGTGTGGCTACATGAGCAAATGGCTTTAACCTTCATGCCTACTCGATCATCACCACTCCGTAAATGTCACTACATCTGCCCCCCCCACTCTCTCTATGTTTACCTCTCTCTCTCTATCTCTAGCTGTCATTTCTTTATCTTTAGATTCTTTTTTTCCCCGTAAACCTCTCTTACTTTGCAATGCAACACTTTTAACCTTGTATTTCCCATCTCTGCTTCCTAAGTCTTATTCTTACCTCCCATGTGGTTTTCTCTCCCTTTTCTCCTGATATATGTCGCTACTGTTGCTAACTTAAATAAGCGTTTTATCATATTTGCTTAAAGTGACACGATATCTCGACAGGAGTGCACGAGACAGATCATCTGTGATACAATCTGGTTCCTCTGCCTCCTGTTAGCGCTCCTAATGGCATTTGCAAGATTCCGCCGTGCCCGAAGAAAAAAGCAGAGCGGAGGGAGTCCTTAACGCAGCTGCCTGTGAAGTCCGGGAACTCTGAGCTGTCTGTTTAGCTGTAAAATGAGAAAGTTTGTGACCCGGCCGCCATGTCGGAAAAAGAGCCAAAATCAAGCTCCGCCCCACCGACCGGAGCAAACCGTCTCATTAGTAGTGACAGAATCAGCGCTCCCTAGTTGAACAGTCTGAGTGGAGTTCAGGATCAGTGATCGCTGCATTAGACACTCGTCGGCTCTGATCGGTTGTTGTTCTCCAGGCGCCCTGGAATCTTTGAACTCCTTCAGGAGCGCTGAAAGGAGGCAGAGGAACCAGATTATCTGTCTCATGTGCTACTGTCAGAACACAGTGACAGTTCGAGCACATATGACAAAAGGTTATTTTTGTTAAAGTTACCAACTGTAGCTTTAAACTCTTTCTCCCACCTTGTTTACTTCCTGTTCCTCTGCCATTAGAAATACCCCCGAGCCACACTTTCCTCCTCTCCCTCCTCCCCTCCTCCCCTCCCACATTAAGACTTTTTTCCTCTCATTTTTCTCCTCTAGGAACCTTGATACCTGTACAAATGACAGACTCGTTCCTTTCTATAGCACACACAGCTTTTCTCTTTCTCTGTCTCATCCAATTCCATTATTTTTGAAAAAACGCAGCATAACCCATGTGTCCTTGTCCTCTCCATCCTTCTCCTTTTCCATTTCTTTCCATTTAATTGTGGCCCATCAGCCAGGTTCCAGCGATATTTCTCCGGCTCTCAGTCTGAGGCTTGAGAAAGAGGCACCGGGAGAATGAAAAAAGGGAGAGAGCGGGGAAAATGGCGGACGAAAAAAGGTAGTGGGGGGAACAGAAAAGGAAAGTAAAAAGACAGATTGTGAAAATAAAAAAAGACAGACAGAAAGGGAGGGGGAGATGTCGAGAGAATCCCGGCTGAATGCTTGTGGCAGTAACACGTGTACCAAACAGTTCAGATTTATTCCGACACATATGCCGTGAAGATATGAGTCTCACATCAGCTGAAGACAGCGTTTCAATGAAAGACACAGTTTATATTACTCGATATGACACGGTGCCAGTCAGAAACAGCCAGCTGTCAAATTCTGTATGTTGCATCGGGAAAAAAAGTCAGCACATTCAGTATGTACATACATCAGCTACAGCTCACAGTCAGCTGTTATTACTGAAGAGTCCTTCTGATGCTCCATCAGAGGCAAACAAACATGCCGTAAGTGGAACAATACTGTGTCTTAACAAACACAATGCCTCCTCGCCATCTGCCCACGTTCATCTTGCCACTTCAAAAACACTTTCAGATTACAGTACAGCAACAGTCCCAAGCTGTTATTCAATCCCTCACCCTTGTGATGTATTAATACATCGAATCACTAACCGTCTAACCTTCCACGCATATTAAATGTGCCCTTTTTTATGTGCATACTCTCAAGAGAAGAACGTAGAATGAGATTAAAGCGCATCAGAGCCTGCTCAAGCACAACACATCTAATTCTCAAAGCCCCAAAAACAAGGATGGAAACAATGTTTTAAATCAGTGCAGCACAATGAAGTTATCAAGCATGTGGAAAGTGTAGACGTAACCGACCTTTTAATGCAAGTCTTTTCTTTATTTTTCCCTTTCAAAGCTACAAAAAAATGGCAAAACTAGAGCCAGAACTGCAGTCAGGCTACACAAGGCAAGACAGAAAATCAAAACGTACAAGTTCATCAGCTATTTATCCCCCATAAAGCCTTTGTTACCCTCTCGCAGACTGCTAGAACAAGCCGGGACGCCATCATGACTGTATAATTTGTCTTTGTCGCGTAACATTGAAGTCCCTGAAAAGCCTATTATTCACCGAATGCTGCTACCGGCGAGGTTACTGCGTGTTGATTGAGACGGACAAGCAAGAAGAAGACCACCCGAGTCCTCGTACAAAGTCTTGCGACTCAAAGGGAACACAAAGGACATGGTATCATTGGATAGAAAAGAGCAGGGGGCCACATACACACTACACGAGGGCCCGTGCTGCAATCTGCAGCTTTAAATTGATTCGTCTCACAGCTCCATTACGTGAACGATGAAGGCAGTCGTGTGCAGTTTTTCACCGCCTCTTGCTCGCTAGCTCTTCACATTCTGTATTCTGTAACGCCGTCTGACAAACAGCCAGGCGGATCACGTCATTTAATTGAGGGAACTGAATTGAGAGCTAATGATACGAGAGCAGCAGATTGTGACGGGGGTGACTAATGACGACTATATAAATCCATTCAGAGTATTTCTGAAGGGTGAGCGGAGAGAACATCACCTGACGGGACGCCGAGCTCCGCCGGCTTGCACAGCATCACGCTTTAACCTGCCATTCATGCCAAAATGCACTGTAGTGTAGTCACAGTTTACCCATCTGTGACCTGCCCACACACAAACACACACCTATAGCGTGCACGCACACATGCACAGTTTGGGGACTGAGAGAGCAGCGGTGGCGCGCGGTAATGAAGCGGTCTGCTGGCCTTCCTGCCTGATTCTCTGCACATCTAACGACAACGCGTGAAACAGAAAATGCGACTCTCCGTCGTCACATCTCACTTATCCCGGGTTACTCATCTTCAGCCTCCTGTCACACACACACACACACACACACACACACACACACACACACACACACACACACACTCGTGGACAAAATCGTATTTAGTTATTCACTGCATTTTTGCTCTAGGACAATGTCCCCATCTCTTCTCTCTCACTTACACACACACACACACACACACACACACACAGTCCCGCGTACGAGCGTCCATCATTTATGGCCGACGCTCACTCGCAAGCTGTCAGACTGCGTTCCACTTCCTCGTAGATCATGTCGGACTGGCACACATTGCCGAAATGAGCTACTGAACACATACTTACTCTTGTGCCTGCACACAAACACACGCTCGCTCATATCCATAAACACAAAGTCATAAGCCTCTTTCTTTGTACGGGCTGCTGTCCGCCTCAGTTCTCACAACGGTACCAAGTGGTAGGAGTTGAAACGCTGACACAGATGTGACAAAAAGTTGATATATATATATATTGTGCATTGCTATGTTCTCTGAGTCTACGATAGATACTGAACAGGGCTGGATGATTGTTTTAGATCAATCTCAATGTTATTAAAGGTGTTAAATTTCATTATGGTGCACTGGACACTGAAACAGGAACATATTCCTTATTATATCTGCACACATTCTGAAGCCCAGCCTCCAGTTTCTTTTTCCGATGACCGGTGATTCAATCTTATTCAACTGTTGCTCAGAGGAATCTTTGCCTCCTTCTGCCCTTTCAGTCTGGTTGACCCGTTGTACATCCATACAAAATAACATCTATTCATAAAGAGCATTTTCTGCATGAAAGATAATTCGAACATGTCGTCCTCTCATCCATCTGACTGGAACAAATCCAGCTTTTGTGGCAGGCCATCCTAACTTTTAAACAACAGCGTATATGCAACCCACACAAAGTAATCAAACCTTTGGTCAAAAGCAATGTATTGAGATCTGCTACTAGCAGCAGTAGCAGCAGAATATCTTCTTTATGCACTATGTGTGTGTGCACATCCACCTGCCATCACACCATCACACTCTCATCCTTCATGCAAATGATGGTAAATGAGTTCTTCCAGCTGTAAACGAACGGATAAACCAAGTGGCTATATCATCCAGTAACAATGTCTACGAAAAGAAAAATGTTTATATTATGTAAACAAATAAGGCCAACGCAGAACAGAAAAGTTTGCAAACACATCTGATGTAAATGCTTACTCACTCATAATCTTTGACACTAAGATCTTTGAAGTCATATCACAGCCACATGACACACAACACTCCAGTCTTCAGTGTGATTTGGACCATCTTCAATCTTGGGCCCAAACAATGTGCATGTTATTTCACCCGGATAAATGCAAAACAATGCACCTCGGGAACACCAACCCACAACGCACATACACAATGAGGAACAACGATGGCACAACCCACCAGCTTCAAATCACACAAGAAGAGAAAGACTTGGGTGTAATTATCGACCACAACCTCTCATTCTCCAGGCACATCCAAACCCAGGTATCCAAGGCCAACCGAGTGTTAGGAGCAATCAAACACACATTCCAGTCCTTAGATCAAACATCATTCCTCCACCTGTACAAATCCTTGGTACGTCCTCACCTCGAGTACGCTTCAGTCGTCTGGTCGCCCAAACTCAAGCGGGACAAAGACGCCCTGGAACAAGTCCAGAGACGCGCAACTAGACTAGTGCACGGCCTCTCCAACCTCTCATACCCAGAAAGACTTGCCAGTCTCAACTTGCAAACGCTGGAATTTCGCCGCAAACGAGCCGACGTGGTCCAAACTTTTAAAATACTGACAGGAATCGACAGCGTACAGTCGAATAGAAGTTGTCAAGTATGTGGCAATAGTATGTTCAAAAAATCCCTCAGCACCAATACAAGAGGTCATGATCTGAAGCTACAAGTACAACACCAGCCTGGTCCACGGAAACCTTTTTTCTCCAGTAGAACACCACCAGTATGGAACAGCCTGAGTCAAGCAACAGTTAGTGCCTCCTCAGTCAACGCATTTAAGACCAGCCTAGGGAGAGAATGGCAACACCATCAAAGCCAACACCAACACATATTTTCCTGCTAATTCACAGTCCAGTTTCACGTTCTTCATGAACATATCTAACAAACCTTGAGACTCAACTATTTACGGATGAGGATCAAGCCATCACCTTGGTCTAGGGTCTCAATACTCTTAAAGGGTACCTAATGACCTTTACTAAAGATAAATAATACACCTCATCATCACACGGAGGGAAACTCCTCTGTTGCAAACCCCCGCAGAGAGGCCCTTCCTGTTGCATTTACTTCATGTCGTCATCCGTAAAAGACATATTGAATGAGCAACTGGTTGAGCTGGAGAACATTGATTGAACATTGACAATACATGTGAGTACACAGCAGTGAAAGGAAAGAAATAGACTGTCAGGACACAGCTGCACGTACACAGTTCAATAGGCGCATGAACACAAAACACGTAACGAGTATCGATTCTCTTTCGTCTCTCTGTCGTCCGTTGTGTGTGTGTTTTTTCTGCTGAAACCTCGCGTGTGAATGTCTCCACGCACCTTCTTGCGCTCCGGTCCGTGCCGGCTGTCTGTTCTGCATGTGCACTGTGTGAGGAATGCGTTAAAGGGTGACGACGCGCGTGTGTCTGTGTGTGTGTGGCCTTCGGGAGAAGTGGAGCCAAAGTGAAGCCTTATATAACCGGCTTAGAAAGTCAGCTGCAGTCGGCCGGCAACACGGACACGGCAAAGAGAGAGAGAGAGAGAGAGAGAGAGAGAGAGAGAGAGAGAGGGGGAGGGAGGGAGAGGATAGGAGAGAGAGAGGAGAGAGAGAGAGAGAGGACGGAGAGGAGAGAGAGAGAGAGAGAGGAGGGAAAGGAGAGAGAGAGAGGGAGAGGAGAGAGAGAGAGAGAGGAGGGAGAGGAGAGAGAGAGGAGAGAGAGAGGAGAGAGAGAGAGAGAGAGAGAGAGAGAGGAGAGAGAGAGGAGGGAGAGGAGAGAGAGAGAGAGAGAGGACGGAGAGGAGAGAGAGAGGAGAGAGAGAGGAGGGAGAGGAGAGAGAGGAGAGAGAGAGAGAGAGGAGGGAGAGAGAGGAGAGAGAGAGGAGGGAGAGGAGAGAGAGGAGAGAGAGAGGAGAGAGAGAGAGAGAGAGGAGGGAGAGGAGAGAGAGAGGAGAGAGAGAGGAGGGAGAGGAGAGAGAGGAGAGAGAGAGGAGAGAGAGAGAGAGAGAGAGAGAGGACGGAGAGGAGAGAGAGAGGAGAGAGAGAGGAGGGAGAGGAGGGAGAGGAGAGAGAGGAGAGAGAGAGGAGAGAGAGAGGAGAGAGAGAGGAGGGAGAGGAGAGAGAGAGAGGAGAGAGAGAGGAGGGAGAGGAGAGAGAGAGGAGGGAGGAGAGAGAGAGAGGAGGGAGAGGAGAGAGAGGAGAGAGAGCGCGGGGAGGAGGCAGTTTCACAGAGGGGGGAGGACAAACAACTTTAGGTGCAAAATACCCTCGAGCAGCTTCTCTTATGCATGTAGCACAGGTGATTGGTTACAACATCTGGAAAAGAACATACGTCAAACAACTGCTTTAGTCTAATTCACCTTTTTTAGACATGTGCTGAAATGTACTATTACTGTTCTGGATGCATTATATTTGTATTGTGTGTGTGTGTGTGTGTGTGTGTGTGTGTGTGTGTGTGTGTGTGTGCGTGCAGGGGGTTCAATTGCACACATCTTCCTCAGCACCTTTGATTGGGAAAAGTGAAATGTCCAGAAAAAAACAGCTATTTTTTCCTGTCTTGCTGCTTGATTCACACTGCTCGGCTCCTCGCCCACTCGTTGCAAAAAGATGCCAATCAAACTCGTTTTTTTCTCTTTCTCTCAGCGGGTTGCCAGGCCGCTAATGGCTGCTTGATTTTCCTGCTATCCCCATTCTGTGTATTTTCCTCCCCAAAAAAAGTCTCTCTGACATTGTGCTGTGTGCCGCGAGAGTTATAGGAATCGTATGTGATCAATTGGCTGCAGATGATGTCGTTTTTACTCCCATTAGTTAATTACCTTAAAAGAGAAAAGACAGTATTAATCCCTACTTCTACTTCCCTGTTTGAGAGAAAAATCTAAACTCAAGGTCCACTTACTCGCTCCGTCGTGGCTTTCAGCTACATCTCACCTTCCTCAGTGGAATGAGTTTGCTCAGGTCTCCATCGCTGAGGGAAAAAGTTCCATGTAAAGCCAGTAAGAGGACCCTGAGCTCAGAAAACAACCAAGAACACGAATGAACGTAAACACGCTCAGCGATTTACCAGATTCTTCTGGTGGTAAAAGCTACTGAAAAACACCTTAAACCTCAAGCTGTAGCCACATTATGAACGTCTGATTTCAGGTTTTTAAATTCAGTGTACAGGTTGGTAAGAAAATATTGTAAACCTTATCTTTAATGTCATGAATATTACCTTTCAGTGTCATTTTAAACTCCATTAGCCGTCATGAATCAGGTGTGATGCAGTGTTCTTTGATGGGGTCCGTGGATGGCGGTGTCGCTCAGTGAATCCGTCCACACTGTGGTCCAGACTGACGTGTCTCATTAGCGTTTGGCCGGATTGCCATGATATTCTGAACAGGCATTCATGGTCTCCAGAGGTTGATCCCCTGACTTTTCACGGCAGGTCAAATGTATCACTGAAGCGGTGCAACGTCCACCCAAACATGCACGATGAATCCCGGACAATGAATCCTCATGGTGACGCCCTGACTTTCCCCAAAGAACAAGTTGACAAAACGAATGAGATTCCCATCAGCCTCAGCTGTACTTTGTGTTTAGCGCTTATTAGCAAATGTTATCACGCTAAACAAAGATGGTGAAGAAAGGTTAACATGTTGACCCAACCACACCGGGGATGTTTTTTACTCCTCCCATTTACACCAACCAAGAATATAACACATCGTGGATTGGACAACTTTGGAATAGTCATTTAGCGGTTCATACATTGGAAGGGGACAGGTTGGCACCAAATAACAAAGGACCACATGGAAAAAGAAACAGCTTGCAACACTAATGGACTTACAGGAAGAGCCCGCTCTTCATGAATGCTGGAGAACACCACATCTCAACTCAAGGTCTGCTCACTTTGTCCAGAGCGTTCAGTCTGGGTTTAGGGCTGAGTGATGGCCAACTTCTCCTGTCACTATACAACCTGTTTCTTTGGTGATTCGAGATAAATAGTCTCAAGTAACCACATGGCTTTGCATACTCTTATGTGAATGAAATACTTTGTAAAAACTGATTATTTTCTCATTTAATTCAGAACTTTAGTGCGAAATATTGAGACATTTGAGTTAGTTTGAGTTTGTTATTATCAATTTAGACGAGGTAATTCTGTGTCATGATATTTCGATATGAATTTATCTCACCGTGATTCCATTGAACGATGATAAATGATCACAGTGAATTTATCGGCCAGCCCTACCTGGGTTGTGTTCTTCATGCCTTAAATGACGTCCCTAATTGTATTTTGTGTATTTTAGGATTTAATGTAACATTTTGTTGTGTACATTTTATTTTGAAATTCTCCGTGTTTGAAATGCTGCATCCAGGCTGCTGGACGTTCACGCGTCTAATTCTGCAGAGGATTGACAAATATTCAGCCATCTTGTCGTCGACGCTTTTAACCATTTCTTCTGTCGACGCCCCGATGAGGAGCAGACTCTTCCAGTAAGTCACGTAGTGTGAGAGAAGTTATTTTCTTTTCACACATTCATCTGAATAAAATCCAGTTTCCTTTGCCAAACCGCAAAGTTGATTCATAAGATGAAAGGAGAAAAGTATTTTTGCAGAAGTACTTTCTTTCTGAACGCTGAGGTGAAGACAATTTTCTTTCTATCATGCGTCTTGTGAAAGATGAGGTGAACAGCATAAATACTGTATATGGTCTTTGTTTCTCCCTTTCCTGTGACATCTGCACATGAATGCAGCGTACTGTACAATAACAATGACGACTGCGAGCATGACAGAACAAGATCGAGTTCAGAGCTGATTTTGTATTTTTTCTTAAACGCCTCACTTCCTCATAATGACTGTGAGAAGGAGGACGGTTGATGACACAGTCAGGTTCCACACGAGCAGTTCCTCAAGGAATAAAAAAAGAGACACGATGATGGAAGGAAGAGAAGAGGTTCTTTTTCCTCTTTGATTCCTCCTCTATCTGTTGTCTCTTCCTTCACTCCACCTTCATAATTTACCAAATAAAAACAGCCAGTGGGTAGATGGGGATCAAATTACGTTCACCTTTTACCTGCACTCCTCAGCGCAATTAGCGTCACGCTAACTTGTCGTTTCAAATTGACACACTGCTGTTGTGCTATGTAATTATTTACCCGTCTGGGGAAAAGCTCTCTGGTATAACCAGTAAATAATGACGAACACACACACACACACACACCTGGGCCCTGATTTATCTGCCACATGTTTAACGTGCCGTTTACCATTACAGGGTCATCGTGTGTGTGGTTGTCTAATCAAAGGTGCCTCTGTGTTCAGTGTGTCGATCTAAGCAGGTCTCATTGTTGTGCAACCCTTTACGTGTCCTGTGTGCTTTTACTGCTGGAAGGTTGGGGTTAAGATTTGAAGGGTTTGAGCATCAGGACCCGAACCCTGCTGCTCTTCCTATAGGTGTCCTCTTCTTTGCCTGTTCTTTCTTCTTTTTTTTAAAGAATCTGTGGTTTTTCTGGTCACATGGTGGGAGGGAAGGGCTGGGTCCTGTTCTTTAAACCTCAGAGGCCTTATTACTCCACGTCCCCGTCCCCCCCCCATCACCAACCACACCCGCCACCCACCCAGCTCCCAAGACAAAGTTAGGCTCAGGGAACAAAGAAGGTTTAAAGGGGAGAGAGAAAGACGGACCATGAACAACAGGCAGCCGTTTCCTTCCGCAGGGGGAGAGAAGAAAATCCAAAAAGCTTCTTTGATCTTGTGTCTTTTCTTGTGATAAATCTGTGTCTGTGATGCCTTTTGTTTTTGCTTTTGTACTCTTTTTAAAGAAAAAAAGAAACCCAACACAAAACAATAAGCAACCATGAACTCTTGCTGATTTGTCCTTTTTGCTCTTTCTTCTTTTCTTTTTTTGATATTCTTTTTTTTTCCGTTTTTTGCCAGTAATCTTTTTTGAATTTTGTCTTTTCTCTTTTTCCCCCCTTTTTTTCTTAACCCTAGGTCCGCTCACAAAAAAACATGATGATTCTTCAATGAACAAGCCTCGAGACGAAGGTATTTTTGTTGCATGTTTTTCCTTTTTTCTTGTTTTGAAGTCTTTTTGGGGGCTGTGTACACATAGAGTGGAAAACACACACACAAGTCAAACATCTCTTGGGTGGGACTTTGGATATGAGATGCATACCGATGTGTTGCTGTAAGTGTGTGTGCTGACCGTTGCTGACTTTTGCCTATGCAAATCCTAGCCTAATACTAATAATAGCCTTATATAAGGCCTGGCTAATGGAACCCAGAAACCCTTCATTATACAATCATCTGCAGGCGCGGGTTTGTCTTCCAGAGGTCGTCATCTGGCTCTCAAACACGAGAGCCTCGGACATCATCATCTCCACTGTGCCCTTGAAAATACATTGGCCAACTAACAGCATTGTCCCAGCGCAAACAAAGCACCTATTGAGACGAGCATACACAATGAGGTGCATTATTATTGCGCCTCAAGCCGCAGCTCAAGGATGAAATTGCTATTGGGTAAGGAGCTACACAAATATTAAGCTAGCCTCATTCCAAGTAAATGATGATAACATCAAATCAAGGAAGGAACAAAAAAATAAAAATTGGGGACGTCCAAGGACACTGGTGCCCTACTTTGGAAGGTTTCACGGTGGAGGTGATTTTATCTGCTCTCTCACCCCCCCCCCCCCCCCCCCCCCCGCCCTTCCTTGTTCTTTTGGACTTGTTTCTTGGAGAAAAAGATGACTGATGATATTTTGATACATATTTCTCTTCATGCTATTTGGAGAGGGTTGTGCGGTTGAGTCTTTTTTTTTTCTTTTTTTCTTGCTCTTTGATTTGGGGTATTTTTTGAAGTTGGGAGTCGGAGGAAGTTTGACACAAGAGGATTTTCTTGGTGATCAAACGCACCGGCACAGACGCAACTTTTCTTCAGCCGCCGCAGTCAGCAGGCATGTAGAAAAACAGCCGAGCCCAGTCAAGAGGCTCTCCACCTTCCTCTAAATATGTATTCCATCCCTCGTCACGACGTATAATTAACAACATCTGATCGCCAACTATTGATCCCGACTCACTAACTCGGCAACAGAATCACAAACTGGAATTCATCCAAGGTCAAAGTGGAAAACTGGAGTCACTGAATAGAGACCAAAATGAGCAATTCACAGAGACTTAATAATAATTGTCTTGCTTAACAATATACAAACCGGTTTCTCTGTCAAGAAAAAGGTAGAGAATGTACTTTGCATAAGACTACAGATAGGTTGGAAGAATACAGGTAACCCTCTGCCGCTGGACAGGTACTGGAAATGACTCACTAATATAGTCCTGTTAGTTACACTGGTACCAGAGCATAAGTATCACTGAAGTCATTGTTATAACCACAACCCCATTCATTGAAAAGAATACAAACTTGGCAGGTCACTAAAAAAGTTCAGGATTACAATTTTAGGATTATTACATTTTCTTCAATCATATATCTATAAAAGGTTGGTTGCACATGGTAATAGTTATATCAGTGATAATAAAGTTGTAATAATACCATTCAATAACCAGGTAATAACTTGGTATTAACAATGTGTGTAATATTAGACTGAAATTGATGTTACTATAATTAATTCTGTACATCTTATATAAATAACCATATAAGATAGCAACGAGTCAAAACAACAATGTGAGAACCTGCTAACAAAATGGTGATATGGTGACATTAATGTGATAATAACCTGGTAATAATGAGGTAATATAGGTTGATGTTTTCACAATATTATAGGTTACTGTCAGCGTAATATCTCCGGATCTGGACGCAGACTCCATTGTATCCAGACCCTGAACTTAAAACTGATAACTGGTAATTGAGAATTCAAAAATTTTGACGGAGCGCTTCTATTTTAACCGGCGCAGCTTTTCTAGCCTTTACGGCACTCGTTCAGCGGTGCAGGAAACACACCGACCAATTACATGCGTTGTAAATCATATCACGTGATGCTGCTGAGCCAATCAAATGTGTTCATTCCAACAAGTTTCCCGACTCAAATGAGATTTACAGGGACAAGGAAGAGAAGGAGAATTACATGAGTCAGAGAAGTTATTTCTCATGACGTTCTCCAAAAAGAGAAAAGATGTCCGAAAGACCAGCATGTGATTATGTTCAGAGACCATGACCATTATTAAAAGTGGTAAATGAAGCGCCACTAGGAGGCAAAGAACAACTCTTCTTAGCAAACGTACCGACTCGAAACCGAAATGAAGTCACAGATGACACACAACCTGAGAGCCCAATATGATCAGAATCCTAACACGTTAATTCACAATGATGTTAACAGAGAGAATAGAGCTGAAACAAGTGTTAATAACCACAGATGTAACGTTGATGAGAAGATGAGAAAAATATAATATGCGTTTTTGGTTGACATCACTTCACCCTGAATGAACTCAATTTAAAGCTGCACGGCAATTCAGTGAAATTAACTTTTCTAAAATGAATTACTTTATTTTTTAAAAGCTTCCTGTGATGTAATTTATTCTTTAATCCAGACATTAGTTTTACTTGAAGCGAGAGAATAACATTCATTTATGATTAGAGTATGTATTATTTATGATTCATCCAGTTCAATTTGAAATCTGACAATAACTATTGTTGAGATATTATTTCATTCAACTTTCTTTATTTGCTTTGACAGTCAGTTGTTGACTACAAACAGATGTTAATGCAACTGTTGGCTACTTCATTATATATCTGTGACTAAATCATAGAACAAGTTAAACATTATGGTGATGTTCTGGACCTTTGCATGAGGAAGTTCTCTCTCACAAGTCGGAGACATCGAGCGGTTCAACTTTTGAAACAAATTGGATTAGCATATTTATAGATTCTGTGTTTTTCAGCGGGGGAGAATAACTAGATTTGATTTGAAGAATATTTCATAAGGAAGTCAAACCTGTTCATGAAAAATCTAAATCGGACACAAATGATTGTTCATACATATTCATAATTACATTATTCATACAAGCCGAGCATTTCTATGTCTCAAAACATGTCTGGAGGGGATCTTTAAATACATTTAGTCAAAACAGTGATATTAGAACCAGCCTCGTGTCAGTGCAGAATGAAACTGCTCTTCGGGTCGCTGAAGAAAATTCAGCAAATTTCCAGAAGCTACAGAGGACATGAAGTGACCTCATTGATAGCTTCGGCCCTGATGGTAATCACCGTAAACGTCTATCATGATAAACGCAGATCGCCGCTACAATACTGTACTAATAGTGTTAATCTAACCACCACAACCTGTAATTTGCAGCCTCAAATGGATTGCGTTTGGATGCAGAAAAGGTGCTTTATAGTCTAAAAACAAAGCTGAAGTGGGACTGCTCTTTGTACAATGTCTGCATTGTGTCAGAAATACAGTGAAACGGGCACAATGGGCAAGTAGTTTGCAGTATGACCTTTTGGCTACTTCCTGCCTGGTGGAAATGATGCATGCACATACTCATGGCTGTGATACGTGATTCCAAGCCACTCAGAAGCCTGACCTGTGCAACCTTGCACCCTAAGCCAAAGCACTGTTCACTGTCAAAGACCTGCAATGGTTTGACTTGTTAGAAACCAGACTCAGAGTGCGGAAAACGGTTATAATCCGACGTTAGCGTGGCAGAATCCTCCCTCAGTCGGTTCCTTCATTATTTTTCCGACCAACAAATAATATCTTTTAACTTGCCGGACAATTTCGAATGAACGAACCCTAAAACATAGCCGGCTTTTTATCTGTTAATGGCGGCGGCCGGCACAATCAGTTCATCAAATTCGTCCTCATTCTCTCCTCTGTGTATATCAACAGCCATTTTTCCAAATTGATCGTGCTTTCAAGCATGAAGCGTGAAAACCTATTCATGAGCTATTACACATACTCTAACGTGGAGAGGAGCAGCGAGGACTTAAGGCAGCATCCTGCGCCCAGAGAGATGACTCCATTCAGCAGCAGTGGGACTTGCTCTCTGCTCTGCGTCAGATGAGAGAGAGCAAAGGCTATTGGGCCGCAGTGCTGCTCAATGTTGATGTTCAGAAAGATTGATAGGGCTTACAGCACAGCGCTGTGTGTAGACGTGTGTGTGTGTGTGTGGAGAGGATTACAAACCAGAGCGAGATTGAGTTAAATCAAGAAAGAGACAGAGAGAGTGTTACTGTGCCATCCTGTGTGTCAGCTCTGATCAGAGACAAACCAGAGCCACCTGAGCCCCAAACCTGGAACATATTTCTGCCAAGAACAATGTCACCTCTCTCTGCCACACACACACACACACACACACACACACACACACACACACACACACACACACACACACAGAATAATATAAGCAGAGCCACACAATACACACATGCCCGGAAAAAAAGGAAATGTTCCATCAAAACCAAATTGACAGACACAGATGAAGTTCAGTTTATAGCAGCAACACTAACTTTTAAAACTGGTTGCCAGCCGTTGGTTGCCGAAACTTACAATATGGTTGCTATTTTTAGTCCCCTAATATTTTGAGTATTTAAGATTAATTATAGAAATGTATCATAAAAGAATAAAAGCTTTATGTTCTTTGAATTGGTTGCCAAATTCTTACTGTTGCGCCCTGATGAAGCCGTGCAGTGCAGGGATAAACTACAGTAGCAACACTTCTACCATTGTTCACAGTGACGTACATATTTAGGGATTTATGTCAATTGAGAATAAAAATACACGCTTTCTGATTCTGAAATGATACAATATAAGAAAAAGAAATGTCGGGAAACAGTCAAATAATATCAACTGTTCTTCCATCTGCTTCATTATATTTATTCCATAAAGAGGAATAAGGGAGATTGAAGAGAGCTGCAGGAGGTTGTATTAGGTGATTTGTGAGGCAGGCGTAATGCAGTACTTCATTAGATTCTGCTGATCTGCAATCTGCAGCCAGTCACTTCAGACTCCTCACAGGTGCCTAAAATGCTAAAAAAAATCCATTGAGATTAGCCGCCAGCAAATTACAACCCGAGCAGAGCCTCTAGATCCTGCACTCTGATGAAACGTGTCCTGGCCAGTGGAGTAAAACAGAGATGAATAAGTCAAATAAATAGACTTAGGAAGCAATCAAAGGTTCGACAGTGAAAGTTAGTATCGGGAAGACTATTTCTTTCATGATCCTGATTATCATCCTTTGGAGGCAACATGTTGTAAATTATATGAAGGATCGAAGGAGGCTCTGGCTTTTTCCAATAATGTAGTCAATATTCTTCATGACTGGTGATGATAAGAATATTTAATTACAGTATAATATTGGGTATCATTATTCAAACAAAGCAGTGAAAGGTTTCCATTTGACCTCTTAGCCAGTTCTGATAATAAGGTAGACTGCAGATTTGATACTTTAATAACACATGAACTGAATTAGTAGCTTGCATGTTTATTGAACAAATGGAGCTTCTTTTAGTTTCTAGATGTAAAATACAAATAAAGGAAAATAGACTCAAGACTACAGGATACTGACTTTCAATGTGGGCCGGCTGTGTTATTGCAGTTCCTCACTGCAATGAGAGACAAATAATAATCTGTAATGGATTTCAAGGTTTCTTGTAATTTCCTTTGCGCAAGGAAATTAGGTTTGTTTTGCAAGAACATGAATTGAACTTGTAGAAGAAACCTTTTCTCATTTACTACCCAGTCTTCACAGGGGATTAGATATCTTTATTAGGACACCGCTAGACCCAAATGGCTGCGGTGAACTAACTAAGTTTTATATTAGTTTATATTTCGCAAAACAGATAATCAACGTCAGATCACTATTGTTGAATAGCATCCAATTTTATCCAATTTTGAGTTTGTTAAAGGGATCGGCCTTAATCAAAACATCAGGAAAAGTGTCACCAAGTGCCAAAACATGTTGGCCACTAGGGGGCAGCAGAAAAGGGGATTTCTATAATAACGATTTATATAAAAAATATTGATTGGTGCAGCTTTAAAAGGCCTATATTTTCAATTGTTATCAGTGCAAAAGCAAATAAAACCAAATGTTTCATTTTTTTTATATGATTCTTCAATCATTATTAATAGAAACTTCAATTGTATTCGTCCAAATTGCAGCTGCACATATTCCGCCATTGTGTTTTAAACGTAACTGCTGCAGATAAACACTTTACTGATCTCAAACTAGATCATAAGACCTATACTTCATGGAAGTATCTATTTATTTTAGTACTCTGTAGTCGTGTAACCTCTGATCATGCTGGTTTGGTGTTCAATAATACTTTGCAACAAAAATGAAAAAGAAGGGCCTGGTTGCACATTTTATATTGTATTAGTATGTTGTAGTTCATTGTGATCTACACACAGCACAACATACAGTAGTATAGTCGGAAACACGGTGCTTTAGGTCCAATTAGCACAAGGCCATCTGTGTAAGAGAATTAAGCACTAGTCCAGAAAGAGAACGCATCAGCAGCAAAAGCCGTGTGAATGTGAATTATGATGAAGAATGAAGACAGAGCCATTGAAACGATTGTTAGCGTTGTAGATGCTCTGTGCTCGTACCGTGCTTCTCCGGTAAATCTCACTGTGCATAGAAACAGTATTGACTTTATTGAATTATTAGACATGAATAAAAGAACAGTGGCCAGGATGCCATGTGTACAGCTGAGTAGAGCAATGTCAGCATTCAGACTTGTGTTTCTCATAATTATTCATCTCATCCGGGATTTTTACAAAGCTGTGAAACAGCATGCGGGGACTGAAATGAATACTGACCAAGCACCGAAGCCTTGTTAAGCTCCATCTATAAAAGTCATTGTCCCTGCTGACCACTGTATGTTCGAAGCAGGAACAATGGCTCCGTATCCAACAGGCTGTTGATTAACTGCCTGTAACACTGGCTCTGCACAAAGTGGTTTTTCCACCGGCTGGATGAGTGAGCACGGTTTACTGAATCAGCTTTGTCTTTTAATTGAATATGTCGCAGAACGGCTGAAAAGCGGCCCGGATGGTCGTACAGTATAGTCCCAATGGAAAACAATAAATATGTATTTGCGGCTGCTGAGAATATTTTTACGAAGTCGGAGGAGCGAAGAACGAGAAAAAGGACAAAGAGACATGAAGGGGCATTAGTTAGAGCGATGGCGGGAACAGAGAAAGTTGCGTCTGGAGTGGCTTCATCACAGACACACAATGCTCTCTCCTGGATGGCAAGATGCTCGATGGTCTGCAGGAATAATAAGAGACTGTCTGTAGTGAGACAGATACGAGCTGTTGTCTCCAACAGTGAAATTTCTCTCCATTTCCTCCCCCTTTTTTTGCCCGTATCTGTCTCCCCCTCCCCCCCTCCTCCTCTCTCTGTCTCTCTGTATTATGTGGTGCATCCACTGTGGTTATAACTCTGTTAACAGACGCTGGCCCGTGGGCAATGCAGCATCCCTCCATATCGGCCTCTCTGTTCATGCCCTACCATGCGATTGTCATACAAGCATAAAGTTATGCAGTATTTATTGCTGTAACTTAGTTTTCTTTTTGCGTTTTACATGTAGCCTACATCAATCTGACAGTGGTGTTTCACCAAAGTGGCAAAAACATGATTGCTGTTTTGCATATAATCCACACTGTAAACAGCGTCATTTTGCTTTTGACAGAAGCCATTTCACTGAATGGTGCACATTATGTTTTACATTATGTTTTACATGTATTACAGATGTCCACCAGTAAAATAAGCAACTCAGTCATTTTACTGTTAGTTTAAACTCCTTGGTCACTTTGTTAGGTACTATATAATCTAATACAATCCACTACAACAGCTCAGATATCAATGTTTAGTTTTTGTAAAAAACTTTCACAGAGATTCAACTACGTGTTTATTATTGACGTTGAAGTTTGCAGTGCTGTGCATGCATCTATGCATGAAGCCATTCATTCACACATCGACACACTTACGGAGTCAAACACATATTCATATCCTTTAATCCAGACCGTATTTCACTTTAAATGAGAAGAACAGTTATTTATGTATTTCTATATATTATTTATAATCCATCCAGTTAAATTAGAAAACTCTTCTTAATAATCGTCCTCTTTCACCCCGTCGTAAAAGCTGGAGTTGGCAAAGAGTAATAATTTGTTAAAATATAATTGATGTGTACTTTATTTGATTTGACAGTTGTTGACTACACAGAGACGTTGTTGCTACTACTAGGCTTCTTGAATATATTTATATATATATGGCAGTAAATAGCGCGAGCTAGATATTATTGAAATGTTTCGGACGTTTGCCCGAGGGGATTTTCTCGATCTGGACCTTTTGGAATTTTAGTTGAATACCCCTGCCCTAGACAGACGTGTTTGCTCTAACCCCCCCCCCCCCCCCACACTACTACAGTACTCGCTCGCAGTCCCCCATTGTGGAGGACAGCGCCATGCCAGGACGGAGACTTGACATAATTCGTCTTTTTCATATAATTAGGAGCATCCAGGGAGATGCTCTCCTGCTAAATCCCTCAATTTACTTTCGGCTTTTTTTTTTACCACGGACACGCTGTACAATACACATTGCTACCGCCGTGAAATACAAAAAGACAAGAAGGCCGTGAGCAATCAGCAGTGAGAAATGTGGAGGCCGGCATCCATTCTATTACTCATTTCACCATTTTTTACATCCTTACGTGCCGAGTACAAATTACTTTTTAAGAGGATTTTGAACGGAACGAGGTGGCAACCGGGACACGATTGGGTAGTATATAGAGAAATGATGAAAGGAGAACGGAGAGAAACAACAGGAAGGAGCAGAAAGAGGAAGGGCAGAGCAGAACTGACTGTGAAAAATGCAAAATAAAACAAGAAAACAGGAGAATAGGGAAGCACACGCGCTAGTGTGCCAAAGAATAGCACAGCTGGGCTCAGCGTAGTGCAAAAACACCCAGCGCGGAGCAGAAAAGGATTTCTGCAGTAAAAAAGGATCAACAGTACTGTCAAACCAACTTTATTTTAACATTACTACAGATACGCAGTCTCTTGTCTTTCTTGTCGGTTATTTGCTGCTGGAGCTCCCAGCGCTCTCCCGATACCTCGATGCTCGGCCCACGTCGTGTCAAGGTTGTGTCAATATCGTGTCGAATACACCGACTCCATCGCTCGCTGACGGATAGTATTTTATTGAGCTTGAAACCCTTTGACAAGACAAAGAAAGCGAGGAGGAGGGAGACTGAGGGAAAGAGGGAGATGAAAAGGATTGGAAGGTACTGGGAGAGGGAGCGAGAGAGAAATGGGGAAAAGAGAGAGATCTAGTTGGCGCCGTGTCACCTGTCAGCTAGCTTAGCGTTTGGGGAAAAGCTCAACACAGTTTCTTTCTTTTCTTTTTTTCTCTGGCACTTGTCTGAGTTTATTGCGCTGTGTAATGGCTATAAGGGACCGAGGGAAGCAACAGTGAAGGCTGGCTCAGCTCCTCTCCCGCTCCTGGAACTCAGTGAAAACCCCAATGCTGGCTTTGACCTAGCCCAGAGCTATTACGGGCCTATTTAATCCAAATCAATACACTTTAAAGCGCTCACTGAAACAAATGAAGTTTGTCAAATTGTATGGCGGAGAAGCCCTCCCAGCAGGCGCTATAGTGAGACCAGCCACAGAAATATACTCTAGGTTGGATGATGCATGGTTTTGAAATACATGCTGCATTATGATAGAAGAAAGGCAGCATTCCAACATGTAAGTGCTTTAGCAAGAAGGGGTCTGCTGCACTACCAGTAGAGGATAGGTAATAATCTGACCTTTGGGATTCCTCTGCTATTTATGTCTTCATGTGGCCATTTTCCTTTATGCTGTATTGGAGGTGTGGTTGCAACCGTTGAGAGAATTGCCCTATTAGGCTGAATGGATGTAGAGGCGGTGGTGCAGTGATGGAGGAGGCCGAGGAGCGGGACGCAGCCGTGGACCCTTCTTAATATTCATCCTGGAGGGCTGGACATGTGATTAAGCAGTACTGTATCTCTTCCTTTTCCTCAACAAGAAAGTATTAGTGTGAATTAAAAACATTTAAAGATATTTTTTCAAATTGTTTCTCGTCAGTTTTCCGACTCGTGGAAAGAAGGGATTTTTAAATAGATATTAAGGTGTTTGTTTTACGACATTGTCTATTTGCTTCTGTAGATTTCTCCTAAATTAACCCAAAGTTACCATGATATAATCATTAGTGTATTTAAACAAAAAACAATTGTCTTAGTGTCGGTAATAAACTAGGGAAGTGTCATGGTGATATCTTTTAGTTCATTATTTTACCCTATAAACTCGTAGTGTCTTGCAAAATGTACATCATTTTATAAAACATCTTTAATAAAGGGAAGCAGGAAATCTCCCCTTCATCAGCACTTACATCCACCACATTCTCAGCATATCTACATTCTGAAGGTGTTTTGCAGAGGGGTGTGTTCATGTCATTCATAGCCTGATTTATAGAACATTTTATTCCCAAAAACATGGCCAAATGTATTCATTTTTCCTGGCTGTTCAGAGTCTTCTCTGATTTATGGAGTGATAAAAAGAGATAAAAAAAAAACCTTTGACTTTTTCTCTTCATCCAATCTTCAGATTTCTGGTCTGGAAATGTATGCAAATTAGCACATATTTAATACTTAAACATAAAATGTCAGAACACAATCCCAAAAATATTTGTCTTATTGTCAGTAATCAACTATGGACTGTTTTATGGTGACATCTACGTCTATGTTTAAGCACTCACAGCATTTAGTTAAGGTTAGGGAAGGAGAAAGTCAACACTGACACTTTTACAGTATTTGATGAAAAACACCATCTTGTCAATCGTGTCAAAGTCCTTCACTTACACACCCTCCATCCCGTCCTCCCTACGACGTCTGTGTGGGACAAGAAAAAAACACAGATCAAGAACATAATGCAGCAATTTAATTTAATTTAAAACGTATTCAGCTGAAGTAATTATTTACACTTCCAGGAGACATGTTGGTATTTGATGATGTTTGAATTCCTTGATTATGCAAATATGTTTTTCTTTGCCATGATCAAACAGCCTCTGGTGGTTGGCATCATTAAAGTAAACAATGCAGATCAATTGTCTGTGGCGTCAGCAAATACACTAATATGCTGGACCTGCTAGTGGTGGCTAAAATGATGTGTCTTCGCTGCATGAATGTAAACATCACTGAATCAGCATTAAGGGATGAGTAAACAATGCCAAGCTCAAACAAACAGTGAACAGGTAGTGATGTGATGTCGTGATGCATATAAATAGTTGAGCCGGTGGGAATGGTCTTGGCAGGTACGGGAGCCAAACAGCTCATTTTGGACTCCGGATCATCACAGGACAGATGTGATCAAGTGGGACTTCAGGTGGAAAACTTCCATCGGTCATATTCCCAGATGATTTGAAACGCAGAGATGTCGCTGTCTGCCAGCGGTCATTCTCGGTGTAGTTGCACAGACACAGGGAGAGTGTGCGCTGTGGTGAATGAATGTGAGTTTCCGCAACACCAATCAGAGCTGTAGGTCTGACAGCTCTGTAGCCGAAGCAGAACTCGCTGCTCCACCATCAGATTAACTGTCAGCGCAGACAAGACGAGATAAGTGGCTGCTGATAATCCATACCCCCCCCCACCCCCACCCCCCCGGGGTGACATGGAGCACAAACAGGAAGATCTCAGTGCATGTGAAAATGTTTGATTACAGATGACTACACACACACACACACCCCGTGGTGAAAGGAAGCCAGGCTCCTGGCACTGCGGCTGTATAGCCAGAGATCCCATCTCAAAACGTGCATGGCTGCCGAGGAAACGCACTCTCGCGTACTGCACCGGCATACGGAAAAGAAGAACGATCATTTCTCTGCGCACACATGCAGTGTTGCCGTTACATGTTTGGCAAAGTTGCTTTGCTAAGTTACAAAAAGTGCCACCGACATGAAACGGGCTTTTTTTTCAAGGCGTGCCATCTCTTTCTCTGTTTGTACTTGCCGTGTTTTCACCTGAATTGTATTGTAGCTGTCGAGAGTGGCGTTCCAATTAAGGAGGTATTGTTATGTATGAGATGGAGAGCGGGGGAGGGGGTTGGGGGGGGGGGGGGGTGTAGTAGTAGATATATGACAGTTCTCCACACACAATTTATTGTTCCTCTGCTCCTCCTGCTTGAACTCCTCCGTTCACAAAATAGAAAGCACACACCAGATAATGTGCTCCACAGATGCCACAACATAAGTGTCTCCCCTGTGTCTCACCTCTTCTTATGCTATGTGTGTGTACAACCATGCTGATGAGAAGAATACAGTTTGTATTGATCTGTTTACTGCTAAAATACATTGTTTTTGATACATTTTTTATGTAAATGTTCCAGAAATATAGCCAAGATTGATTTTTCTCTGCAGTCCCCTACAAACAAGGATCAAATGTCTCAAATTTTGACAAAACCTTTTTGCGAAGTAACTTTAGCTGTAGACGTTGAAACGTTGCTTCTGCGGTTGCTTCACTTGGTGTGAGGTCAACGAGCAGAATAGGGCCACTCTGCCAATGCAACCCACATTAAACACAGGATTCAAGCATTGTGCAGTTATCAAGAGCAACCCCTCCCTCTACAGCCACAGCGGCACTGCGTTAGCATGGCAGGAAGCGCGTCAATTGACCCTTTGCTAAGCCCCGCCCCACGCTGCTACTCCCTCAAGCTGTCAGAGTCTAACTTTTGGAATAAAGAAAAAAAGCTATTTCAGAGGGAAGCAGACAGAAGGGTCAAGACAATGTGTCTGAAGGATATATCCAGGATGTCAAACGGATTGAGCAGCGACAACAGGTTAAAAAGATAAAGCCAGAAGCTGAAGCCTAAAGAGTGGTTTGAGACACTGTTCCTGTAAAATCACTCAAAAGCAAAGGCAGAATGTGAGCATAGAAGTGCTAATGCACGCTGCTAATGTTTTGCGTAGAAATTGAATGTTTTAGAAACTTGTATTTCTTTCCAAAGTTCAACCATGACGAGGTCAAAATCAACAAAACCTGCTGGAAAATATAGAAAATCTGAAAGGATGGCAAACAGATATCAAAGCATACAAATAACAAACCATGAAACTGCCCAAAAACCAAGATGAAAATCTGCATAAAAACTACACTGGTCATCAAAAGTAATAGTAAAACAAAGAAAGCACAATTATAATGTAGACCAAAACATATCAAACATGCAGATGTGCAAGTACTGTACGCACGTTGAAATGGGAACATGTGGGGGTAATATGCTTGAGTGTGTGTGTGTTTGTGTTTGGATGTCAAGACTCACTCAGAGAACATCTCTATAGGGGGGATGGACAAGCCAGCCCCTCCATCTCAGCCTGTGTCAATGAGGCCTCACAACACACACACACACACACACACACACTCATTCAGTCCCAATTAGACCTCGGACACCCTGTGAAACCAGGGCTGGAACGGCAGCCTCGGTAATGGCCAGATCGTTATAGTGTCGGAGGGAGGGAAGTAGCGAGGGCAGAGAGGCCGAGAGAGGGGAGGAGGGAGGTGGATTGGGGATAATAAGAGGTTACGAGAGGACAGACGAGGGGGGAGATGAGGAGGAGAGCTGGACCGGGGGGTTGATTCTGCTGTAGACTCAGATGTGGAGATGCAAAGGGAATAAATGCATGGACGCGTCTATACAGAGCATAAATGATTGCTTGAAAGCCTTTCATTGTCCTTCATTCCTTGCACTTCCTGAGAGTAATATCCTGCTGCATATGCAGTGCATGAAAATCCATATTGCTACATTCTATTGGTGATGCAAGGAATTCAGCACTACAGTGTTAAACTGAGAGCCAAATCATGATTGTTTCCACCTCTTGCACCAAAGATATATGAATAGAAAATGACACACATGTTATCTCCAGGCCCTCACAGCCCCGTCTGCCTCCCTGTCCCTCCTCTCCAGCCACATCTCCTTTTCCCCTTCGTCGCCATTTTCCATCCATCCACCGGACGCCCTCTGACTTTCCTTCCTTCCCCCCTCACCGGAGTGCCCCGCCCATCTGCACACCTGTTCCCACTTCCCTCATCAGCCTCTCAGTTCACCAGGCGGCCCAGGTCCATTCATCACCTGCCAGACCCGTCATAGTGTTTCATGGTTTTTTTGTTCTGTCTTTTTTGTTGTTGTTGTTGTTTTGGAGCTTCTGTTACCCCTAAACCTGGACCTGCACAGGCCGGTCTGCCTGCTTTCCTGAACCTGCCAGTAAGCCCATATGATATCCCTTCAATAAATACAAGGAGTGAGGACGGACATCGAGGAATAAGGAGTTAGGATAATATTTTTTATTAATCACTATTACGATTGTGATACTATTATATGTCTTGTATTCATAATCTTCTGAGCTACTGTGTGTAAGGCAATAAGTGTCAAGCCTCACGCAGTCCAACCAACAGTGTAAATCACATGCAAACCAGGGTATTTTGTCAAACATAAAGAATGTGGAGATAAATACATGCGGAACGGAAGGGAGGAAAGGAAGGAAGAGGAGACGGTTCAACGGAAGTCCAAAAGGCTTCAGGCTCAAAGAAAGGGATGTGAAAAATGGAAGAGAAGAAGACTGTTATGGGGGAGAAGAGGGACAATGATTGTATCGTCTTTGTCACTGTGGCATTTTGGAGGACAGCAGGGCTGTGTGTGTGTGTGCGCATTCACGTCCCCATCCACTCAATTTGTGGAATTGATCTGCTCCCTAATAGTGAGCAAAACAAAAAGTCAGCCTAATCCAACCTCTATTTATAACACAGATGGGAGAGAGGAGGGGGGTGAGGCATACAATTCAACAGTAAGAGTGCTACAAAACCCTATGACAGAGAGATGAGGAGAAAGATAGAGGAAGACAAATGGAGAGCGAGGGGAACAAAGAAATGGGGAAAAAAAGCAAGACCACTCAGTGCCACTGAAAGGATGTATGAGAGAGCTCACAGACTACCAGCAAGAAGAGAGCCAGTGGTAGACTGAGAGAGAGCGAGAGATGAGAAGGAAGGGGTTAAGGCAGAGAAAATGGAGATCAGAAAAACGAACAAGTGGAGAGGATGAGAGAGGCCAGGCTGGTGGCTGCCGGAGGACGAGGAGAGCGAAGAGTGAGCGGCGAAGAACACAAGATAGATTGAGAGCAAAAGGAAGCGAGACAGGAAGAGGCGAGAGCACTTGCTGGCGAAGAGGTGGCGAAGAGGTGGTGGAGAGCGAAGGAGCGATAGATGGACAGCGAGAGAAATTAGTGAGGAGCACTTGTGTTTTTGGAGACGTTGTCGAGTCGAATGAGAGCGTGTTGTTGTGAGACGAGTAGGGTGGCTATTCTTACTCCCGGTGGCTCAACTCTCTTTTTTTTACCTCGCCCACACTTAATCTGCTGAAGGAAAGAACAAGCATTGCCGTCTAATTTGAGGAGAGGAAAGTCGGCGCAGGAGGTGTTGAGCTCGATATACAAGAGGAGCAGGTGCTCTGCAACCACAATAACAACTAGCCCGCGACTATTGGAAATGTCATAAAACTGTGTAAATCAGCGTGAGCAATATTTACGCATATAATAGCACTGATCATTTGTATACAGTACAAGATAGATGATGCAGGCACATCTGATGGCTTTAGAGCAGAAGCTGTTGAGCTGTTGAGCTGGAGGGGTTGCTGGTCTGATCTTTGGAAGCATATTGAGCTGTCAGGTGGGTGTTTGCTCGCTGTCGCAGGTGAAGTCGGTGTAGACGGAGTACAAACAGCACAGCAGCGAGGATCATCCTAACTCCATGCTGGTCCCCACAGCGAGAACAGAGGCAGCAGCACTTGGTTTGCTGACTGTGTGTGCGCATGTGTGTGTGTGTTTCCACAGTATGTGCACCAACCAGTGGGGAACTGGTGGAGCTTTTAGGCTCTCTTTGATTTTCATGTATTTCGTCAAATTTACGGACCTTCATCATGAAGTTAGTCTTGGAATCATTTTGTTTGTGGGACTTTTGCAGAAACATTTTCTCTTATAATGGATGCACAGCAAATGAAGTATCCATGCTTTAAAAGCGGCTAAAGACGACTCTTTCTTTTAACTCATTATGAAATAAATGTCGATTGCACAATGTTATGGTTATAGAATAATGTTGCCTTCGGCATTTAGATTGGGTTGTTTTTCTGGACAGTAGCCAGGCTGCCAGTGGTAGCATGTTGCTAATGCTAGCAGCAGAAAAACGAACCGGGTGCAACAAGAAGCCAGCGTTAGCATGGCTAGTGTTAGCATGGCTAGCGTTAGCCATGTAGCTAGATTTGTTCGTTTGATCATATAAACAAAGATAACGTTTTCCTGCGGTGGTCTTTCTTAAATGTGCAGGGGGGGGAAACTTACTTCATTCCAAAAACAAATTTTAGTTGATGTAAAACCAAACAAAATCGGTTGGTAAATCTACCACTATCCAATCGGCTGCACACACAAATACACACACACACACACACACGGATATTTACAAGCACACACACGAGGCACAGCTTTTCTGTCAGTGTATTTATTCCGCCTAATGTGATTATCCCATAAACCCTCGACAGGCGAGCACATACCATATGTTCATGCGCAAAATGGAAAAGAGTGGACAAATGCAGCCAGTGGTTCATCCACATCTAACTGTGTCAGAAAATCCGTCAAAACAGGTGTTTTATGGGGTTTTGATAGCGCGACAATAGACCTGTTTGATGCAAAAACACTTTAAAATGTAATAAAGTTACAAGTGAATATCATCTTCGTATAATAATGCATACTTTAATGTGTTAAGAGGCTCACTGTACACTGGTACTAACACTTGAGAGACGCATTAGAATGCATAGAACTGTTGTACGTTGGATTGTTTGGATTTATATACACTTACAGTCTGTGTCAAAATTAATAGAGAAATGCAAAAAACCTGAAAAAAGAGTGAAATGTCTTTCTGTTTCTTTCTTTACTTTCCTTGAAGAAGCTCACTCCTCGTATCCAGAAACCCAGCTGATTCTCACAAGTATTCTAATACCAGTGCGCACACACACACACACACACACATGTCCCAGATGCAATCAGTGTGGCCTTTGCTTTGATCCATTGTGCTCTAACGATTAAGCCTTCGCCCTGCTCGGTGGCCTATAGGCCAGCTCTGCTGCTGTGCATCTCATCACATCCCATTCATCACCCTGTGTCTGTCTCCACCTCCAGTCCTCTATCACATCAGCCTGCCACTGACCTACTATTACACACACACACACACACACACAGACACACTCATTTGAGACCGACAGCCATACAGTTAGTTGACAGTACACTGTATTATTTTAGCTTTTCCTGAATGCAGTTCCTTTCATGTTGCTCACGACTTACTCAAGGTTTGTGCAAAGTCCCTGTTTGCAATATGAGATCTTTGGTGACTACTGGATTTATCTTCCATTAGAATCAGCCATTCTTACAGATCCATCAGTAATATTTGACAGATCATCTCATTGTGTTTCACTGTTTGCTGCGATCAAAACAAGATCTTCAGTTTGGGCGCATCAAAAATGATTAAAAGCTTGTTTTCTTTGTACAAATGAAACTCGTTTGAGGCTTTTCTTCTGAATATGCAACAGATATGATTGGCATAGTTGGAGCAAAGCCGCATTCCAGAGCATATTTCACCTTGTAAATCGAGGATGTATATGCATTTCTTCAGCTGCTCGACTTGCTCATAGATTTGTAATAATTACAATCCATCACGATTTAAATTACAGGTCTCAGAAATACGAAAACACACAGAAATGTATTCCTTCCATTACACTGTTACAATATTTTCACCACTCTGTAACCTTTCTGTTAATTGGACCACTAGTACAAAGAGCTTCTGTGTATTTGCACACAGATGACAGTTCATCATTTGCTGTGAGCAATTTCCCTATTATTACAGCTTGGAACCTCGGCGTAAAAGGTCAATATTTACCTCACACCCACACGTGCTTGTGCACACACACACACACACACACACACTCCCTGGCCTATCCACACTGACGGAAATAGAAACGGTGGAAAAGTACACTAAGTCGAGCCTTTTTATGGGAGAAATGAAAATGCAAATTTTGAGAAGGTGTGATATTCTGCATGCTGCACCTTGAGTTGCCGTTTCACCCCAACGTGATTCAATATCTTATTTTTTAAATTACGTCTCTTCTGTAAGGAAAGGGCCCTCCGCCTCCATCTCTCCATGCCCGGTTTAATGTATGGGAAGATGATATCTCCTCTGAAGAAGCAATACATGCTTTTCAAACGCCGTGTCCTCAACTCTCTGCCGTCGCAGCTCGACGAGATGTGGTTGAGGTCACTTCTTCTAGCTGTTCAAAACAAGAATAATATGAACGTGAACTTGATAATCTCAGGCTTTTTTTTTGTATCTGTTATCCTTCCTGTTACACCCTGAAGTTCAGCTGTCTGCCACTCAAGTGCATCAATCTTTCCTCTGCCTCTCGGCTCGGCTCTATCAGTGTTTACTGACGGCACACATCATTCTTCCCATAAAACCAACAGCAGCCAGTGACGCGCAGCCCGCGGCGCGGCGGACCGCGCTCCATCCCCGCGACGAATCAGTGGCTTGATAACGTGGTGGAAGCGAAAGGCCTGCGTCTCATCGGGAGACCAGAGGGTGGCGTCTCCGAGGGGCGGCGCGCTAAGCTGGAAGCAACTCGACACAAGTTCGGGGCCTAATCGTCTCATTGTTTCCGTTCTGCTTGAGAGGATCAGCAGCCATGCTAAGCTCCTCGGGGTACCGGCCCTCAGCTGCTCTCTGCCATCTTGCTTTTGTCGCCGTCGTCGTTGTTGTTGTTGTTTGCCATCGCCGAGCAGAGCCAATTTATTTCGGTGACATTGTTTGGTTTGTTTTATTTTGTCGACCTTTCAATATGGTTTTCAGTTAATCATTGTTTCTTCTTTGTCTTTAGGGTGCTTTGTTGTTCATGAGGTGCTGTTATGAGAAATGAGCACAGCCTGTCAGTATTTTCTTGTCGGTAGTAATTCATTTCTAACAGAGTTTATTATTGCAGCGGTGGGAGAAGTATTCTGATCCTTTGACGCGTGTCAAAATATGCTTTTAATGTGAAGCAACAGCAGTGGTGGCAAGTGGCTCGTTGTCAGGTTCATGCTTGTTTTTGGGCTTTCTACTAGCACGTGTTTACATGCTCAACACATTATTGTTCTCACACTGTCTGACTGAAGATATCTGCCTTCATCCTCCCCGTTGTAGCGCCTGTCTCTTTAAGCCTTTGCGAAGATACTTTGTCTGATTTCACAGTTTGGGGATTGGTCGGTACTGCAGATACCCAGATGTATGTGCAGAAACATTATTTAAAAAAAATAACTTCAAAAATGTACTCCGTACTTCAGTAAATGTAGTTACTTTCCATCACTGATTAGACAAAGTCAACTTAATCCAACAAGCAAAGAGTGAGGAAACCTCCCGGCCGTGTCTCTTGGTGACGTTGACCTGTTGCTGTTCCTCTTAGTTCGACATGACAACAGTAGTCTAACACGAGCCGGTGCTTGCCCCGCCATGCCACCATGAGTAAGCCTCTGCCTTCGCTCCATCAGCCCGCGTCTGTGCGGAAGCATTTGCCATCTGTCCATAATCTCGCATAGGATCTCATGGATTTGTCGAGGCTTTTCGCATGTATATTCTGGACGCAGAACAATGCATGGAATACAAGACGAGATGTTGTCATTCAGCGCCGGCTCTGTTTGTCTGCAGACGGGTGGTGAACAAAATAACTCGGGAAAAGCAAGTGTTATACATATACCACATGTTCTCCCAGGAGAGCTGATGATGTTGTTATTATTTTATTTGCTGCATAACATTTGCATTTTTTTAATGAGATAAATTATGGAGGCTAGCTATGTGGTGTAAGGTGTGAATCCTGAGGCTGGGAACCGAACCACCCGCCCATCTGTGGGCATTGCATGCTAAACTTGTATTGTGGCAGCAACAGGACAAAGCCAGAGGCAGAGAGAGAGAGCGAGAGAGAGGGAAGGCTTGTCACCCCCGAGGGCCTCGGTCCTATCTGTCACAGTGCCAGAACGATTCTCCCTGTAAGTGATCCATGGACACCGAGTCTACAGGTCAACTGTGACAGCCTGCCTGGTGTGCGTGTTTGTGTCTTACGTAGGTGCGGGTGGGTACATCAGTGCATCTGCAGTCTGTCTCCCATGATGCCAGTGGCTGTCAGTCTCCATCTCCTGATTCACTGTGTGTGTGTGTGTGTGTGTGTGTGTGTGTGTGTGTGTGTGTGTGTGTGTGTGTGTGTGTGTGTGTGTGTGTGCCACTAATGAAATGAGATGCAGGTAGAGATGTGACGAAGGGCATCACGGGGTTAGAGATGCACAAGAGCAATATGTTGCCACGGCAACAGTCAATGACACTTTGTCCACGTGAGAGTGGCTCACATGGGGGAGAGGAGGAAACAAGTTGAAGGGAAGCAGTTGCCATAGCGACTCTCCATTGCAGCTGCCTGGAGTGTCTGCCTGACTTTAGCTGAGCCTATGTATTAAGTATGACTGTGTGCGTGACCCTAGTGCATCGCGAGTGTTTTAGGGCTGAAACATTTGATGCATGTTTCAGCAGGTATATTTCACATATCTCGTGTGTGTGTGTGTGTGTGTGTGTTCGTAAATAAATACCAAAGCAGGTTTCACAGGAAGCCAGACACCCTCAATCTCTCTTCCCTTCTAACAGCAGCTGTCGTGGTTATTTATGTGGTTGTTCTGCACTACTACTCTTTCATATCCCCAGGCCTACACACACACACACACACACACACACACACACACACACACACACACAGAAGCCAACAGGCGCTGTCACTGTGCCACAGTTCTAAGTCTTGTGCGCCATATGCTACCGTAGGCTCCTGGCAGGAGTATCGTTGCTCTCAGTCACCATGGTAGACTGGTTCAAAGGCCAACGAGGACCCATCGGGGACCAGGCTGCATGCACACAGCACTGTGGTGGCAGGCATATGTTGAAGCATCTGACATTGACTCTGAAGTGTTCCGCATGCATTTTTAAAGAACGATGCTAGAATGTATCATCGTCATTGGACTCTTTTCAATCATATTCAAGAATAATGCATAACTTTTGATGCATCTAAAAAGCAGAATGACTCAATGACGTGAAGAAAAGGGAAAGCACTTGTTCATGTTTGAAGAAAAACAACAATCTAAGACTCCCAATACTCTTTTGGGTAGAAGTACTTGCCATTGTGTGTTTCACAAGAACCAATCCCAACCTAAACTATGTGTCATGTATCCCAATGATAGAAATGGCATTACCACATGGAACTTTTCACTTCTCTTTCCATTATTTTTGACCTGGAGGCAGTAGCCACGAACAATTTGTGCAAGTGCGAAAAAGAAAATGATGGCATCAAAGAAAAGCGGTGTTTGCTAGCGATTCCCCGCGGGGTAATCGACCCAGAAATAGGTTGTTGTAGCTGTCCCTGCAGCTCAGGGCGAGTTGCCATTTGCATTTATGGGAGTTCTAAGTTCCAATGTGCAAAATAAAATGAGTAAATTATGGAAATTCATAGCAGACATGATATATTAAGAGCCAGTGGCCATTAATTATCTGTTGGTTTCACACAGGACGTTCTTTAGACCCCGGCTATTCTCTTAGCAGACTTGGCTTTAATGTACAGTAACTCCTCACGTCCTAATGGGGCTTTTATTTTACCAGTAAATTGCCCTTGTGTTGCCCAGTTGCCTTCAGTTTGTTTGTCGTCCCAGAGCTCCATCGTTTCACACGGCCTTTTAAAACGTCTTTTCTTTGGCGTGAGCTTGGACACCAACACTTTGAGCTCTCGCAGTTTTAGTCTTTAGTCTCTTTAGTCTTGTGTTTCGTCCACACATTCGTCAATTCTTCTGAACTTACGTAGTTTGAACTATTTCTACCAACCAATTGCACTCAACCTTTGCATCAGTGTTGGTCAATCTGGGCCTCAGTGTGACATAAAGAGGCCCAGAGGCGGGCTAACTCTGATATGCTACGCTACCTCAGTGATTGTCTTCAAACATTATTGCTTTAATTCCCAGGAAACATTTGATCAGACTCTAGTAGTGGCGTGTTAGTAGTGTCTTGTTATCGCCCGTTGCTGGAATCCTCGGAGAACAGAGCTCTCAGTAGTTCTTCAGCGCCGATATAAAACTGTATTCTCATCCAGCCGAACAGTTTGTTCAGTAGATTATGGTCCAACAATATATGATCAGAGAGAATATGAGAGGTGTAAATACAGTTATTGACTTCTGTGCTCTCTTTTCTCCTCTGTGTGTGTGTAGATATCCGGGACCGCAGGAAGAAGCCGGTGATGCTGTTCATTCACGGAGGCTCCTACATGGAGGGCACCGGAAACATGTTTGACGCCAGCGTCCTGGCCGCCTACGGCAACGTGATCGTGGTGACCATGAACTACCGGCTGGGGGTGCTCGGTAAGTGATCGGCACACGCTCCCCACAGACATTCCTGTTCCTCTGAGCTTAACGGGCGGATAATTCATTCAGCCTCCTCACTCCTATCACAAAACAATCATCATCGCAAAGTCGATGTCGCTCAGCAGACTCTTCTCGATGAAGTCGGTGATGTACGACTTCAATGCAACTGATCGATATAATGACGAGTGCAGGCGTTGATCATGAGCGCTCACTGTTCTTATGGATTTGCTTTATTGATTATTCCCGTCTGAACACTGATTGTGTGTTTACACTTTGTTTGAATGCCATTTCAAACCCCCTCCACCAAAGAAAAGCACATCGTGTGTCTCAAACAAAACAAAACTAAATGTTGAATTTGCTTTGAAAGGAGCATTTGATTTGCACGACTGTCGCAGCGTTTTTTTAGAAGATCTGATCAGATTTCTGTGCTTGTGACTAAACTCCTCATCATCTTTTCATCCGGATTGTAATTTGCCGAAAATGTTCGATTACAGATACATTTGTGTGAGTGCGAGCAAAAACTCCACATTGTTTTTGTCATTGTTCTAATAAGCATTTCTTCAAGTACCAAGGTGAGAGATGTCCTCATCTTCTCATCACAAGCAGTGAGAGTTCTGTGTCTCTTTCTCTTTCAGCAGTGAGTTCAACAGGCGAACACTCGCAACCTTAGGCTCGAAAGAGATTTATGGACTTGCACCACCTTTGACCTTCTCGCCATGTGTCCACTCACTCTATTATTTATTCGGCGAGCGAGTCCTGCATACTGTCTCCAGTTAGTAACTCTCTCAGAAAGGCCTTTTATGAGAGGGAGAAACGGGAACAAGCATGCAAATCAGATACAGATCTGGCATTTTTACTGACACAGAAATGCACCTCACAATTCTTCATTTTAACTGCACGCCGTTGCCCCGGCGCCTGCAACCTCGTCTATTTTGCGGCTGTATAATTCATTCCACAAAGAGCGAGGATTGTAAAGAGGAGAATGCATTGACGGTGTGTTTTGGTCGGAGCAGGCATGGTTATGATGCACTTTTGAGCCGTTGCTACCAGACACGGCACACATTGACGGTTGAGGGATTTGGAAAGGAGTTAATGTGGCTCGACAGAGCGAGTGCAGTGGGCATACTGTAACCTGTCTGCTCGGGTCGCATGAGGTTCTGAATAGAACGAGAGTATCATCTGTCGCCTCGGCTCTCTGGCACGAGCTCGTCATCCTTTTCCGAAAAAAATACACTTGACTTCTCCTCTGTCTCGCTCTGTTGAGACCAAGTCATTTAGCTTGGAGAGGAGGAACAGGTGCTAACTAAAGCCAACCAAGTGCATTAGATATTTCATTAGCCAAAGAGAGAGTGGGCTGCTGGAAGCTGTTTAAAATCGGCTGCTCCGCATTTGTTTTGTTTCTTTTTTTGAAAGCTTCTGTGTGCTTCTTCTGAGACTTTACGCAGCATTTACAATAATGACAGACTTCTTTTATTTGCCTGCAATTACCGAGTGAGTGTTTCTATTCTGTAATTCTATCCAAAATGTGACGATTATCAAAGATGGTTGAAGCTGTCAGGAAACCAGTGTGTGGCATTCTCATCGCTCGTCACCGGAGTCCTCCACAAGCTGCTAGCGTGACGGCTATGAGTGTTAACAACAAGACATGTTCTTTGAATTCCTTCATATTGATCAATTTGGGGGAGTGGCTTTGGAGGGAGGCCTGAAGAGACGAGCAGTCAGTGTTGCAGACGACATTTCATGACTTTATCGCCATTTTTCGACCTCCGAGTGGTTTCCATATTCCTTCTACCCTGTTTGCTTGTTTACAACGTGTCGTCGTCATGATGGGTAGACATGGAGACATGGAGACATGGAGTTCCCATATGTAGGAGTGACTTATATGATTACAGAGTTATCATGACAAAAAAAAAGGCCCAACTTGTAACCGGGAGTTTCCTTTGATGCAGACAAACCGACCACGTTGTTTTTGTGAATGTGTTTGGTTTGTTATCAGATCGGTTGATGATCTGATCAGGTTGACAGTCCTTAATTGACTTCATAATAAGACAAAGTCTTACCAAACAAATGATTAATTCTTTAAACTTTTGTCGTTTAGAGTTTTAGATGTAAAACTAATTTGGATCAGAAGGAATTCAAGTGAGTGGATTAATAACAGAAGTTTTTACTGAATTTGATTGAAGTAAGAAAGAAGATAACGGTGAAGTACTACATTGTCTCAGATTGTTACTCTGTCACTGGATGGGCTTTCGGTAGGACTGGATCTTATTCATCTCCCGTCCCGGTATCGTGACTCGTCTCTCTCTTCGCTCGTCTGGTGGCATCTCTTGCATCAAGGAGAAAGCAAATTGAGAGGGAGACTTCTGTCATTTGTATGCGAAGAGAACACCGCAGCTCCCTCCCAAATATGAGAGCCATCCAGTGCAATTTGGCCATGATTGGGAGAAATGTGAGGAATCTTTCGCACCATGCATCCTACATGATTGATGGCATTTTACTTTGACAGAGAGAGAGACTCAGAGAAGCCAGTATGGGGGGTTAAAAATGCACATTTGTATGTGTTTTTTAGAGGTGGTGTGCGTCAAGCACGTGTAGCTGCGTGCATTCATGCATATCAATGTCTGCTCTGTGGCTACGCTGCGAGGGCTCCCACTGTGTTTGTGTTCTTGCTTCAGCAATCGGACACGCTGATTTGGAAGGGCAACGCGGGAGTTATTGATACAGCAGCTCGATGTGGTCATGTGAAATGCAAACTCAACACTGCGTGCCTGCCAGACAGAAACGGTTATCTTCAATCTCTCCAGCACATATTGGGAGTTTATAGATGTTTGCTTTAGCTTCAGTCAGCAGTCCAAAAGTTTACTAAGCCCACCACAAGTTACTGTGAAGGTTGCACATTGTTTGCATTGCTGTATTTATTAGGGTGTTTTAATAATCCTGGTGATTACAGCTGGAGGTCATTTGAATGCACTGGTGCTTATTAAAACTTAGAGTTGGTATTTTAAATGTAGTATTATTGCCACACATCTTTTGGTGGCATCTCGGCACGCTGAAATGCCAACTCCCGTCAAATACACTGCGCTCGGCTTCTCCAAACCACAGACCATGTGGGTTGTGGCTACTCCGGTAGTGGGCCAATCACACCGTTGCATTAAATCGAAAGCTTGCTGTGATTGGCTGCGTGCAAAACCGTACAATCGATCTGGGTACAAAGGGTATTGAATGCAGATATCGTTTGACTGGAGAAGTTTGGAAACTACATGGAACTGGGTTATTTTGGTTGATGGTTAAAGAGTTCTGGAGTAGTAAACCTAGCCATGAGAGTGGGAGGAGTATCTTCATAAGGCATGCTGGTTGAAGCAGGGTTTGAACACCAGATATTTAGTTTGGTGGAAGTCGGTCTAACCAGTGAACCACAAGGAACTTGCTTTGCACAGTAGGGGTTAAGACCACTGCTTGAGGACTTGGTGAGTTTTGTGTGGAATTCCAGTTGGAGCACCTTCTCAGGGGGCGAAATGAAATGAACGTGATGAAAGCTCAGTAACAGCAGAGTAACTTTGGACCCGCTTGGCTTTTTATTCCCTTACCTTAATTCATTGTGAAACAGTATTTAGGACTCATAGCTTTTGGGTTGTATTCAGTCACTGTAGATACAATATATTTAATATGTAAATGCATTCTGCACTGTCTCTGCTAACCTCCATTTCTTCTGGACTGCATATACGCATCCACGCATTGTCCATATATGAGAACATTTCAGGTGAAAGAAATCAAGCACAGACAGACAGGAATCACAGTAATAGGGGTCAGGGAAGAGAAATCAACCTTTTCAATCTTTCTTTCCTTCTGGCTGATTGAGAGACGTGATCTTTTCTCTCTCTCTCTCTCTCTCTCTCTCTCTCTCTCTCTCTCTCTCTCTCTCTCCGTCTCCACTGACACCGTTATTTAACAGCCGCCTCTCCAGCCCTAACCACCATGGATTCACTCGCATATAGCGGAACGCGCCCGGCTCTATCCATATGCTAATGTGGAAATGCACCTGTCTGCACCCAGGCCGACACGTTTCTCCAGCAGCAGACCCGGCTCAGGGAGGAAGCAGCGAGCGTGCGTCTCTGCGGGGAATTCTGCGGAGTTCAATATGTAATGAAAAGCCTCGCCGGGCCACTGAGCGCTTGACTCTGGCCCCGGCCGCCTCTGCGACAGACATGCTTACAGTACATATACGTCACCTCCACCCCAAATGAGCTTTTTATAACCTCTCCCACTGTGCCAGAGTGTGGGTGGGTGAACAAGGGCAGGAGAGAGAGAGAGATGAAAGGGAGACTATGCATTCATTCTGACATTAACGATGATGATGAGAGGGGTGGAACAGAGTACAGAGCTTGAAGCATTTTTCTGGAGCTGCAACACGTATGTCGACATACTGCATGCAGCATGAGATGTGTGTGTGTGCATGCCCTGGCCAAGATACACACACACACACACACACAGATGTTGAGAGATGAGCGACGTGACAGTGGGAGAGAGATAAGAGAGAAGGGGCAGAGAGCAGGGGGAGGGGGAGGAGAGAGAGAGGGGGGAGGTAGAGGCATTTGCCTGTGATGCTAAAAATAAAACCTGCGGAGCCACTTTAGATTGTGCACTAGAGCAGACATTCATCTACAGCACAATTCTATATGCTCTACATCTTCGTGCCCACATGCATGCAGCGGATATGGCATCATTATCGGTGCGTAGACTGAACACACAGGCTTGAATGTGTTGTGCGAAGTCCTTTTTTTTTTGACTGTGTACAACTTTGGGATTCAGGGAGTATGCCTGCTCAAACTGTGTGTGTGAGTGTGTGAGTGGGTGAGTGTGAGTGTGTGTGTGTGTGTGTGTGTGTGTGTGTGTGTGTGTGTGTGGTCCCACGACCAGACATCGATGTGAAACGTGTCCTGAGAGGACCAGAGAAGATATTAAGACTCACACACCTCTCCCAAACGCTTGCACACACACACACACACTGTTCTCAGTCTCCATAGCAACCTCCGGCGGAATTGATGAGCAGAGTCCTCTTGACTCTGTGCGAGGGGAGAGAAAAGTGTGTGTGTGTGTGTGTGTGTGTGTGTGTGTGTGTGTGTGTGTGTGTGTGTGTGTGTGTGTGTGTGTGTGTGTGTGTGTGTGTGTGTGTGTGTGTGCTTGGTAGTATAGCGTGTGTGACTTTGAGAAAGAGGACAGGCTGGTCCACTATTATCTGAGAGGGGATTAGCACCTCAGCTGGCCATCGCCACACACACACACACACAATCATAGACTGACACACAGGGCAGGTGAGATGCACACACACATCAACACAGCCACAGACATGTGTTCAGACAGCTCTCACAGCTCCCCTCTTGGCGCTCCCCAGACCAGACGTCGTTCCTCCTCCTGCTCGTCCGTGGCCTTCACACGCTCTCACCTGACATGCCTGCACTTTCTTGCCTCCCTCCTTTTTTTCATCTATTTCCCACACTCCTCTCCTCTTTCCCCCTATAGATTCCCACCTTCAGGAACATGTGGAGTACAGCTATGTATTGTGCAACACTGCCTTCAGTATTGGCCTCATTCTTACAAGGAGAGCGTTCCCGGTATGGATGAATGAAAGCATGTAATGTATGTCGTGGTGGATCAAACTGTCCAAGTCAAAAAATATGGGGTCTCCTTGTGGATGACGAAACATCAACACACACACACACATATGTGATTTCCTGTGGGCACTCTTTAAAAACTGAGTTATGGGGCAGATTATGCTGATGTATGTTTCCCATGTCAAACAATCAGCTTTGTAAGTGAGGAGCCATGGGCTGGTAATAGCCAGGGATGGATCATCATTACGGAGGGATGACACCCGTTTGAATCACCACGCGGCGCTGCGAGGCTAAACAAGAGACTTACTTCTCCCGTGGGGATGGCGGAGTTGTTTGGGGAGCCAGAACAGCATCCCGTACACCTTTTGTATTTAGATTGACACTCACAAAGACTGTTAGTGAGTGTACGTACAAACGAAAAAGCTTGTTGCATGCAGCCAACACACAAGCATTAAAACAACACATGGCATCAGGATATAACAGTGCTATGTGTCAATGCTAACACATTCAGCTCACATACACATGTTCAGGTGTAAAAGATGAATCCCCGGATGCAGACTTTTTACAATCATTAATTAATAGTGTTATTAATTGAGATATTTTTCGTGGAAGTATTTCAAGTTCTATTATTTTAGCTGTACCCACTTTGCCTCCGTGGTTATTCTTTAACGTCAGCTTTCTGGGGTGATTTACTACGTTTCCCCACGCCATTCTTAATAATCCTGAGAGAACGGGTGTGAAGTTGATTCTGTCAAAGGAGCGACCGGCAAGCTGTTTGCCAGTTGAGTAAATTGAGAGCTTTTCCACGTCCCTCCCCATTGAAAGTCCCACCTCATTGTGTGGCTTTATTACTTCCTATAGTCTGCTGAGGCTGCTGTCGGTGTGTTTGCCTCTGCGGCAGCGGATTTCTACCTGTGAGGCTGTTGAATATCACTACCATCTCAGTGTAGGGAATGCAAAAGTGGGGAAACTATATTCATACACGTTGATGATTGACAGTGTTGCCGTTTTCTCCTATCGATTTAAATGAAAAGCTGCCAACCAATTATTTTAGCCCCAAAGGCAGCTACAGTGAAGAACCGTTAAGAAGACGTATGAATTGAATAGTCTTGGCCATTAGGTTTATATGTATTTATTTATTTTGTTCAGGTCAGTACAAAAACCAGAATATATGTGCAATATGTTTAATGTGTGGTTGTGATGTGCATTAGTATAAAGCAGGTTTTCCGATGGGGACATTTAAGTGTATTGTCTTGTTTATGCCAAAAATACCAAGATGTCCTATAATGCATCCAGTCACATCTTGCAGGATGCAAAGCTATGTTCTTTTCTTGCATCTGACTCACAGTCCTCTGTGCAGTGGACGATATGTCACATAGACTGAGCTCCGGTGACATCAGAGACAGAAGGAATTAAGTAATCATAGAAATAACGAAATGACACAACTATGAAAATGACAAGGACAAAGAAATGCGTCTGTAATGTTACTGTCGTGAATATAATGCTGCGCGTTACAATCCACAGTGTGTGCGGTTATAACTTAGAAGTTAAAACTATTTGCACAGTAACGACAGCAGAGCTCCGGGTGGCCCTCTGTCTCTAGAGGGGGTCAAAGTTCAAGGTGCAATGTTAACGATAATTGACTGCGTACTGCATGCAACAGTACGCACTTACTTTGTAAGGGCAGCTGCAGTACTTACTAAAAATAAAGATAAAGAGTAAAAAGTTTGAGGCATAACAAACTTTTAGAATTCAGCAACCAGGATATGGATCAACAAGGTTCTGGTGGGATTACTGTCCACCTGTGCAAATGTCAGGGAAGGCCTAGATTCAGATATTATTCATCATTTGGAAGTTTCCACCACAATGTAAAAATAAATCCCCCCCCCCCCCTCCCACACACACACACACACACACAAACTCCCTCAGCCCATTAATCCAGCTTGTGCCAGTTGTCACCTCCCTATGGTTCCAGTAACACTGGATCATCCTGGAGCTCAAGCTGTTGGACCCTTGGTCCTTCTCCCCAGGAGGAGGCTCCGGGCTGGGGGACCAGCGGGACCCGTGACCCATCTACCCTCATGGATCTCCTCTGCATTAACCCATGAAGTCTGGCTAACTCAGCACATGGGGCCAGGAGACAGAGAGAGAGAGTGTGTGTGTGTGTGTGTGTGTGTGTGTGTGTGTGTGTGTGTGTGTGTGTGTGTGTGTGTGTGTGTGTGTGTGCACCTTATTACACATGTCGGCTGTTTAACACACAGAGCAACACACACACACAAGCAATATGAATGGTAATAACAGTGATTTGCATTATAGGGAGGGTGAGGTCAAGGACGGGACAGCCTGGTGTCGACCACATGGTCGGCCAGGGCTGTGATTGACAGGAGGGAAAGCACGGTCATGTCAGAGGCGAAAGGACATCTGACATGAGCAAACACACACACACACACACACTCACACTGTTGCATGTACACACCCATAATAAAATGAGACAGCAGAGGGCCGAGGGAGAGGGAGCTGGACAAATGAAATGCGCGGAAAATAGTGAGCGAAATGGAGTTCACTCATCCGAGGAGTTCACTCTTCTCCACACACACACACACACACACACACACACACACACACACACACATATCTCCACACACACATGCGCAAGCACACACACATGCCAAACACAGGCTGGCGGTAGTAACTCACTGGCCCAGTAACAGATGCTGCGAGCGGTGTAAGAGCCAGGCTACACCTGCTCTCGTCTGCTGCTCCACCTCCTCTGTGGTCCACAGCCCCCCCCCCCCCCACCCCCCTCCCCCACAGCCAGGCCACCTCTCGGCCTGGCCACTTTCCGAGCCATGTCCCATTCCACCTCTTTTTCTCCACCTGGTTTTCTCTCTAATAAGCTATGCTGCCATTAACCCACACACAGACTGTCCATCGCAGTTCATATAAGTCTTTATTTATTTCTCTCTTCACACAAGTATGCATGCATGTTAATAAGTTCCTGTTAATTTCCTTAAAGCCAAGCTGTGAATCCTAATTTTGGTAAACTCCAGAGCACCTACGCACTTTAATTTTCAACCTGTTACCACACCTGGCCTATCAATTGTAAAACATTGAACATTTTTCTCTAAGTTTGCTAATGTGTGTGAAAGTGCATTTGCACTTATTCCTGAACTCAGCATATCAAGCAATCTATGCATATGTGTTGGTTTATGTGATGGTGATGAGATGAGATGGGACGTGTGTGTGTGTGTGTGTGTGTGTGTGTGTGTGTGTGTGTGTGTGTGTGTGTGTGTGTGTGTGTGTGTGTGTGTGTGTGTGTGTGTGTGTGTGTGTGTGTGTGTGTGTGTGTGTGTGTGCCATCCACCTGTGCTACTCCAGCTCTCCTCCCCTGATGACGGATGGAGCAGCGTAGGCATCTATTTAGGAAGCTGCTGAAGCTAATTATCTAATTAACCAGCCTACGCCGGCCGGGGAGACAACCCTTTGCCAATCAGCGGGTCTGAATGAGCCGCGTCCACCGACCCGAAGGCTCTATCTTTCTTCCACTCGCCGCGTTAACTCTTTACAGCCCTGACACGCCTGCTCACACTCGGCACGGTGGAAACAAAGACGTGCTGATGGTGATGATGAAAGGTTATTTGTACAAACGATGCTGTCTCGTGGACGGATGCGCGTGGGCGCACACATACGGACGTGCTGTAGTTCATGTTTTCATATGAAAAGCTGTGCAATCCGCTGAGCTTTGCATGAGGCAGATGGTACCTCGAAAGGAGCTGTGTAAAAAAAAAAACAACGCACCTTTTTTTTTTTTTTTCTGTGTGAGGCTATTTCCTGAACACTTCTGGAACATTTCAAAGAGCACCAAATGAATGACTGCTTGAAATTGTTGCACAAAGCCTCGTGGCCGTGCAATTACCGTGATCTGTGGAACATCAATGACGACCAAAAGTTATTACAAGCTTTCATTTGAATTAAGTGGATGTTTTATGCTTGAACACTACCCTGAACATGCCCACACTGGCAGCACTGGGTCTGAGGGAGACGGGAAGTGAGCGGCTGTGTTTGTGATCCGTGCGCATGCATTAGCGCGCCTGCTAGCCTTTTGTCAATGTTTGTACGACAGGCAGCATAACTGTTGACTGTTGAATTAGTAATGAACACAGTTATAAGGCCACTCTGTCCTTTGGTGTGTGTTTATGCACAAACCTTTAAAAAAACAGACAAAACCCTGCAACAACAAATTGACCGCTCGCTAAACCCCATCTCCCGAACAGTGATGGTCTAATCATAGCTTAGAAGCCGTGATAGGCACAGCAGGCCCGTTGAGCTTTGAATTTCTTTAATACCAAAGCAGTGTGCGTAGTGCTCCAATAACAACATTACTCTGTGTCTCCGGAACCAGAAATACAGGTAGAAAAGTGCAAGGAGTGGATGAAACAGTGTTTATCATTACCCTTGGTTAGGCTAGAAGCATTGCTCTTTATTAGCACTATCATACTGGGATAAGTAGCCTTACCCTGGACTTCAAAAACAATGCTGCTCCATGTGTTCTGCATGGAAATAAATAGGGATCGGCTGGAGGATGTTGGGTTTCTCGGGAGACATGCAGCTTTAGCCTCAGTCTTGATGCCCGAAATCATGTATGTAGCCAGCTGGAAACAGTTTTCAGCCATCTCGCTGAGTTATAGCGTCACTATTACTTAGCAGTAGCGTACCGACTCGCAGCGGGACAGAAACAGTGGCTCTCAGGGCCCATAAATGATTATTAAACTTGACGAATGTTTCGCTATGAAAGTCGTGAACTTGCTGAGCCGTATGCATGTCTTAAAAAACTCGAGCCATATTTCAGTGAATATGTGTGTGTATTTATATATTCGTATATATTCCTGCTTGTTTTGAGATTCATAGTTGTCTGTACTGTATTCTATCCTGCAGATATATGACCATCCATATACAATTCTGTCTGAAGCATTAGTGCTACGGCACCCTGGGGTCTCACCCACAAGAAGACGGTGTGATGTGTGATCCAGTGAGTCCCACGCCATGCAGCGAGGACACGGCACCAGCGTTTCCTCTCTGTAGGAATGTCCCCGATTAAAGGACTAGTTTGTCAAATATTTGGAGTCGGAGCAGCACCCAAAAAGTGTCAAGAAATGAATTTGCTCTGTGGTGCTTTACAATGTGGTGTGTGTTTTTGAACATCAATACAGTGCGATACTGGATCACGAACATGAGTGTTTTGATACATGATCTTAGCCATGTCGAGTCTTTGATCTTTGATCACAGACGGTTGGTTGGTGCTTTAGTGCCTCTTTTTCTCCATCTACAATGCAGGAGAATCCTTTGTGGTTTTGGGGTGAGAGTAGAGTTATGATTGCAGAATACATATTGGCCAACGAAATCTCTTAATCGTTGTTGTTGCTCACGAAGCGTGTCTTTGTGTCCGCTCAAAGCTTTTTACCTACTTCACTCCGTCTCACCTCCCTCGTCACCTAGCACACTTCCCCACGCTCGCTTGTACCCTTTTTAATTAGAAAGAAATACATGTGCTTGATTGGCCAACTATGGCTTGAAAGAATACAGGAGGCATAAAAAACAACAACAACAACATTCAGTTCTACTGATACTCTGTCTTCTGTACATGCCCAGACATGTAAAGGGGAGATCCTTGAATGTGAACAAAGTGTTGAGACTTTTGTATTTCTCTACGAAATAGAATAGGATCAAACGGAGGGTGTTGCCTTACACATGTAAACAGGAGATGTCTGGGTGACTTTGCGGAAATTAGCTGGCTCCAAGTGTGCTTTGAGCAGATGTGAGTGGTGGAAAAAAGCAAATTGGAATTGGCACTTGATCTGACAACTTGGCTGTGTTCTTACCTCCCGTCCTCAATATGAGTGTGGTAAATTGAGTGCAGCCCAGTATGGGAATAAGATGACGGGATTTATTTGATTTGTTTTTTGTATTTTTTGGGCTCGTTTGTAGATCCTGAAAATACTGCTACCTTTTGGAGTTGAAGCCTTTTCTTCTTCTTTTTTTTTCGGCAACTAATAGGAGACGAGGCATTCTCCTGCCTGCCTTAATGTCAAAATAGCTTTAACTGCAAGTCCATTCACAGACGGCTGTGAACCTAAACAAACACACAACACATTCCAAACATGACACAAACCATTTATGTGCCATGTGGCGCACATTTAGCTTTCCTACACTTGCCACGTATACACACTTCAATAATGCATTAGATACACCATGGATAATGTATGACTTGAATGCAGCTGATGTGAAATACTCCAAGGAGCCCCTACACCTCCAACATTATTCATATACCCTGTGGGCCGTGTGTGTGTGTGTGTGTGTGTGTGTGCATTCACATTCATGCCCTAAGAACATCTTGACTCCCAAACTGGTTTCCTAGCAGGGGGGTTGTGGATCGTCCCCCTCAGCTCTTTGCTCTACATCTCCCAGCGAAGATGGATACGGGTGTGGGGGGGGGCTAAGAGTATGATTATGTACCGCTCTGTATTCACACAATGTGGCCTTCACACCTTTCTATCTTTCACCAACTCTTCCGCTTCCATCCTCGCTACGTCTGTTCTTCTACATCCGCCCCTATCCCTTTCCGTTTCACCCTCATCGTTCTCTTCTCTCCAATAAAGAAGACACATTTTCCAGATAAGTGGTTTGTCTGTGAAAAGAGAAAATTAAATAACCACTTCAGTCATTAGTTACAATTCAGAAATAAGTTGTTACTGTTGTTATCTGCCCCCGTGAATACCGGATTAACGTTCAAAAGCATAACCCTCGATCATTTTCTAATTTCCTTTTCCTTGTAATAATGAGTCATCCTACTCTCATTGATTAAGCACTCAACTGTTTCTCTGCCAGGAAAGTTAGGAAAGTATACTTATTCCAAGTTGAATTTTGGTAACTAAATAGATTGCACTGAGTGAAGAGTGAAGAGTTTTGGTGACGTAGCAGCAGCGTGGGATCATGGGAGGTGTTGTCTTCACCACCACCCGGTTAGGATTGCTTCAGTCTTCATCGTTCAGGAGGTCTCCTCCGACAAACAAATGGGCCGGCTGATTCAAACCGGTAATGATACTGAATAAAGTATAGTTCAGGTTAAAAATCTGCGTTTCTCCGACACTCATTTGGCGAACACAAGACGTCCTGTAGGGGCTGCCAGCCGAGCTGCTGCTAACCCTTTTGAAATGGGCGTAAAATAGTACTATTCTTCTAAAACGCTGAATGAAATATCGATAGAGATATCGATGGACAGGAGGGCCATCTCAGGGTGACAACGGCTGGATGGGAGCACGAGATAGAAGAGGAAGAGGATGGTGAAGAGGGGCAGGGATGGGATCACAGCGAGAGAGTGAGGGGGGATCAGGAAGGACTGAGAGTTGAGAGGAGCTGCATCCTAGAGAGACAGAGAGGAAGAAGAGGAGCAGGAGAGGACAGGTTGTTATATTTACATGGACATTTTTAAAACATAAAGATATCGTCTCACATTGTCACTAGAAGAGTTTTATGTGATCATAAATAGTGGAAACACTCCAAGCTAAGCCAGCGTCTCATTGTCAGTGGAGAGTGAGTTTCTATTGACAATCCTGAGCCTTACTTGCATTTATTCATTGACACATGATGGACAATATCCCAAAGGTCCACTTACTAGCTTTTTGGAGCTTTCAACTGCATCTCTCAGCCGTTTACAGGGTTGGTTGTTTCCCCAAAATGTTCTTTCACACTCAAATGAGCACTTTGTTCTTATAGCCACCGATACTTTCTACATGTAGAACTATACCTAGATGTCATGTAAGGCATGGGTAATGAATACTCTTCCATTTAAACTTTCCTATATGCAACACTACTAAGCAAACATGCTATTTTTCTGCGTTACATTTGATGCAACTTTCTGTGAATCTGGCAACAGTCAGGCCAGATAAACCGCCTTCTACTCTCTCCAACTCCCTCTTTTCTTCCCTCCATTGCATCTCTGCGTCTCCCTCCCTGCCACAAACTAAGTAGATCAGTTGAGACAAGCCGCGCCGTACTTCTTCATCCATCCACCCTTCTTTACATCTCTCTATCTCTGTGGTATCCAGAGCCAGGCAGGTCAGAGGAGCTCAAAGTGAAGCCTCCTACTTTCTCTCACAGTTTGCCATCCCTCCTCCATCCCCACCTTTCCATCTTCCCCGTCCTCATCCCCTCATCCATCGCTCCATGCCCTCCTTTCCCCCCCCCCCCCCGCGTCCTCAGCAGTGCGGGTCAGGCCAGTTCAGAGCGTCAGGATGAGCAGTCGGCTCCCGTTATGACAGCCTGTCCAAGTGAATACACCTTCCTCCCCTCTCCTGCTCCTCCTCCTCATCTTCCTCAACTCTCTGCCCTTCCTGATTCCCCCCTCACTCTCACGCTGTGATCGCCCTCCTGCCCTCTTCATCATCCTCTTCCTCTTCTATCTCGTGCTCCCATCCAGCCGTTGTCATCTTTTCTTCCTCCCCTGTAACCCCGCGTTGGCCCTCCCATCCATCACCGGCTCCCCCTGTCCTCTCTCGTTGCCATGCATATGTCTCAAACCCTAATAGCTGTCCTTCCGTCTCCGTCTCTATCAGTTCATCTGTCTCCTCCTCTCTCCTCTTGCGCCACACACACCCACGCCATCGCCCATGCTCTGTCCCTCATCCGTCACTCACTTCATCTTTTTTTTCCTCCCTCTCTTTTCTGTTTTTGTACCTTTTCCTAATGAAAAGATCCGTTCGTTGTGAACCTGGGGATCGTTCATCTTCATTTTCTTGCGTTGCAAGCGGTCCGTCTGTTCATTAATCTTTAGCACTCCCGTCTTTCTCCCTCTATTCTATCATCTATCTGCCTCTATATGTAGCTCCTCCGAATGTCAAACCACTCTTCCTCAGATGAAACTCATTCCCATCTGAAATACATTGCTAATCCTCTACGTGTTTATTTGCAGGTACAAAGCACTAATGTTTCCTACGAGTGCTTAGACTTCAGCAGTTAATGCTGAGACAGGATGAACCCTAATTAAAAAAAAAGGAGCTTCATTCTGCATCAGCCCGCATATAATTACATTCAATAAAGAGATCGCTGTTACATGGAATGGAATCACTGTTGAGTTTAATTCAATACACTTTACAATATCACCTTGCAACATTTTCCCAATGGATATGTTTAGTTTTTCTCACTGAGATTTTAATGCAGCCAACAGTAGAGAACATCCTGTAATAATGATGTTTCTTATTAATAACTACCTTAACAATAACAATAGAGTTGTGTGGTGGTGGAAGCCACTGGTTACGTTTTATTCAGCGTTAATTCACATTAAAAACGTTTTTTTTTGATGATGTAATGATAACACCGACTCCTTGGAAACAGTGCTATAGATTTATGTTGTGACCATTACGCTGGTTTTCTTTCTTAGATTGAAAGATCAATATCACTCTCATGTCCCTCCCTGAAAGCGTGACTTCACCCGCAGGTCTGAGCTGAACTCCGCCCACTTCATCATTTCAAATAAACACTTAAAAAGAGGGCAGAGCGCTGAGGCGTGCATGGATGTGTGAGGCAGAATTTGCTCGGTGGGCGTTAACGTTCTATTCTTAGAAACATCCAGTGACATAGATCAGTTCCAACCAGTCGACTCCATGACAGTAGATGGCCTGTTTTCAACCCATGTGATACTGATTTGTATACACTTGGGAAGAAATGTCAATATTAACACCGGCATTGGTGTGTTTCATCACAGTACAGTCATATCATTGTTTATAGAATGATACACGTGTAAAGTGCAGTACCTCTTTAAATCTGAAGCTTTAGTCAAGAGATGGTTAGCTTAGCATAAAGTTGCGGTTTACACATTTCTTAAAGAAATTAAAAATAATGTGTTAATTAGTGCGGTGGTTCTCAAACTTCTTTCAGTAATGTAACCCCCTTTTGAAATATTTTTTTTCACATAACTGGTGAAACGTCACTGTGAACGTTATTGCGTTTGTGGCGGCAGTTGACAATTTATGGCAATTAAAGATTGCATTATAAATAAGAATATTGAATAGAAAATGTGTTTGTGTAACTTACATTTACAATTTTTATTCCACTTATTATAGTATAATTATTTTACGAATCATGCATGACTAATATATTTTTTAAATACAGTACTTCAAAGTATTCACATTTCAGAAACACTGTAGGCTGATGTTTGACCAAGCTATGCTAGCTGTCCAGTCTTAAGGCTAAGCTAAGCTAACTGTCTCCTGGCTCCAGTTTCATATTTATTGAACAGATTTTAGAGAAGGCGAATAAGCATATTTCCCAAAATATCAAACGATTGATTTCATTTCTTCAACGTTAGTGTTGTATAAGAAGCCACTCATTGACACAAATTAGAGCAAAATCAAAACGCATCATCTTTGCAAGCGAGAACAAATTCAAAATTGATCCGGAATTATTTAAATGTTATCAGGTTATAATCTTTTGCTTACTGTTGGGTTTGCACACAGCAGACTTGGAAGTTGCGGTAAAGATTTCTTCTTTAGTTTTTATCTTTTGTCAAAAGACCAGATATTTCATGTTCATTCTGTCTGTGAAAGTGCTTCAGCTGCTAGTCACCTATCATCGTCTCATTCAGAAAATATAAAAGGACTTTTACCTCCTGAACCCCGCACATCCAAACAAACCCACCTCGTTACTGCTATGCAGCAAGTCCTGTCTGCCCTTTCCCTTTAAAGTGACAATAATGCAGAGGCTGCACTGTTACCTGTCCCTGACCTCTGACCTCTTGTTGGACAGGGCAAGAATAAAGAGAGTTTCACAGGAGATAAATCAATAACGCATCACATTATGATTTGAATCATGCTAATTGGTGTCAGCAGCAACCAGTAATGAGGCCAGTGCTGCTGTTATCTTTCCAGTTGCATTAGTTTGCACACCAGCATTAGCAAATGTCACATTTACCCTTGTTTAAACTAATGGTTAACATAAGCGCTGACAGTGTTAATTTTTCTATCTTGTGTTGGCATTATCAGAGTTTTCCCTCTTCATTACTCTGAATTAGCAGTTAGCATCAGTCTGGACAGTGCTAGATTTTCCCCTCTTCATTGGTTTGCATTAGCGGTTAGCGAGGACCGTGCTAAGGTTTCCCTAGTCATCTCCCATTAGCAGCTGCTTAGCCCCGGCTTTCCCTTCCCATTACTGTGACTGACAGAGCAGCCGGGTGGAGGAGAACCAAGTAATCAGAGGACGACACACCAATGCACAATTCACTCTGCCTCTGCATCCGACAAACACCGAGCTGACGATGCACACATACTCAGGCTGAATATCTAGCTAATGACGTATATAGAGTACACGTTGAATCAGTTGGCCAGTAAATCTCCTGCTTTTCTTCATAACTACTACAAACAGGCAGACGCATACGAGCGCACACAATGACGCGCACAATGACGCACACACAGTATCAATGGAGATAGGGTGTGATCCCACAGGAGACGGGAGAATATGTTTTACCCAGTATTTCTGGGTCATGGATCTGGTCTCCATATCCTGATCTGGTGGCTGCCAGACTGAGTGACTTCATTTCATTGCTGTCTTGTTCAGGATTTAGATTTTTTTTTTTTTTGTGCTTCTGTTTTACTGCCGCTGAATTGAAATTCCCACCCGACATGTTCGATACAATAATACGTCTTAACCATTACCCTACAAGTGATTCAACTCGTGATCAATGTGTTTAAGATGTCGTGAGAAAGCAAATCCAATACTGTATTGATTCTACTATTCCACATCTTATTGGAATTGTTCTGTTGTCTTCATGAGTATCTTTCAACTATGATAAGACATAACATCTTCTGCTCAATCGATGACTAATAGCATCTTCTAATATCGAACAGTTATACTTAACCAAGACCAATATTAAATCTGGTTTATTATTTCAGATTGGACCAAACTGGCAATGGTGGAACTTTTTCTTCTTCTCCTTTAGATAAGGACACGAGTGTGGTGTGTGTGCCTAGAACTCTGAACTTTATTGAAGCTCTTCAAATACAACTTTGTGTTTTTAATGCTTGTAAGTACCCATTGCGAGACTACATTGCTTGAATTTTACAAATGACCTGCTGTTGTGATGTGGAAACCAACTTATTTAGACTGATTTATTTTAGTCGGATTTCAGATTCACTTATTTTATATGCAAGGAAACACAATAGTGTTCCTTTCATCACCCCAAACTGTTCTCACAGTGATTCGTTACTTGTCTGAAGTCTGTCTCGCATCAGAGCCCGAGTAGTCATACGCCTTGCCAAAACTGGATGTTTGTCCTGGCGAAATCTAGCTGTGTTCAGCAAGTCTCTTGTGATCCCGGTAACTATTAAGTGACCGAGGATGTGGATGAACAGCAGCACCTCTAAGAAGCATGAGTCAATGTTGCTCAATGGTCCTTGAGCGTTGCAAGACCTGAGAGACCCACACAGTGAAGGGATGAAGAAATCTAGAGTGGAGAGAAAGACGGAGAGAGAACAGGGCATCGGAGTTAGTTATCAGTGAGAGTGATTGGGAAAGAGGGTTGATGAGGGATGGCAATGAGAGGAAGAGAGTTGGAGAGCGAGAGAGTATGCGACGTATCGGACTTGACGAGAATGGATAGGACGGATCAGGCAAGCGAAAGGGACACCAATCAACACCTCCTGATTGCCTCATGTGTCCCAGGGGGAATATCGATCTGTGGGGAAGAGGGGTAGGAGGACAGAAAGATAACCACTCCAGACACTCGTCAAAGAATACAAAGGAGTGTCATATCTTCAGCTGTCTCTCTGCGGGCCACTCGGGGGAATGAGCCCCGAGATGGCTTGATGTTCAGCCCGGTTCAATTGTTGTTTGCTTGCCCAAATGCATGTTCTAGCAGATCTTTCCACCCATCAATCACTCAACTTTTGTGTTTGTAACTCATTACCTAAAGCAAATACAATTCAAAGTGGAAGGATGGGAGAATGATCACATATTCGGCAGCGTGACAAAGACAGAGCTGTTCCTTACGAGAATCCAGAGTGTGTAGCTTTTTATCCTCTCTGAGGAAAACAGAAATGGCGTATTTCCAATAAGTTCTCAAAATAATACAAGATATGTTGTTAGTATTTGCCCTCTAGAATATTCATAAGTGTTTTCTGATCCGACCCCCCCCCCCCCCCCCCCCCCTCATCGGAAGGGCAACATCATTTGGCACTTCCTTCCAAAACCGTTATTAATCATCACTGCAATCACTGTAGTTTTGTAACGGCTAAGGGCCTGTCTCCACATAACGTTTTTTCTGGCAGAAAAGCGCCTGAAGAGAGTTTCATCCCAGCATTTCATCGAAAAGGCACTCCGAGCACTTTTTTGTACTGTTTCTTTGATGAAAACATTTTTTTTGACAACATATCACCACTCTAACCTAGCATTGCCCCTTTTTCTTTTTATCATCTATTTGGGCAACTGTCTATTTGTTTGACATAGTTTTGAGCACCGACCGCAGGATGTTTGCCCTCATACTTTGTATGGATGAGCTGTCACCGCTCAATCTGACAGCCGTAACGTTAGAGCAAGGAGGACGATCCGTCGGGGACAATGCGTGCTGCGTTAAAAGCACAACACTCACCAGCAACATTCAGTGTCCTCCCGGACGATCTTTTTCAACAAATGTGCTTTTTGGTCTTTTGTTATGACAGTATCTGTCGGACATATAGAGCTCAGGACAGACGGACGCGGCCAAAACAAGCTTGTCCTCCATCTTCTACAGTGATGTCACCAGCTCTTTTCTGAAAAGTTAAGGGATTTTCAACTAAAAGGACTCGGAGCGGCGGCACAGAAAAAGGCAAAGTGCTCAGAAAACGACACCGGGGGCAGCGCTTTCTCTCTAGGTGGCCACGTGCCATATGCTCTGAAATATCGTAAAACGACGCTCAGAAAGCAACGCTATATGGACACAGGCCCTGACTGCTAAGGTTTTGGTATAGTCCAAGAAAAGACTTTAAAAGGATTATAGAAAGATCACTGTTTTCTTGGCCCCACTATTGCTGCCTTTATGAGTGCCTTCAAGTTGAGATTGTCTGGTACTGCCTAGCTCCAGAATACCAACCTTTAGGACTACGTTGGTTATGAGTTTGTAAATTCCTGACTTGTACCCAAAAAATTGTAAATTGTATAATCTTCACTATCAACCGCGAATGTTCACCAGCGTCAGAAAGCCGTCGGTGGCGTATTTCGCATCAAAACTATCCATATTGACAGCTGTGCGAATCTGAGACAATTGCAACCCCCTTTTTCAATAACAGGGTTGAATAGAGCATCGTCTGGCATTCTGTCCGAGGTAAATTGTTGTATAAAGTTATGTAAGCTATTTTAATGAGTTTCCGTTTTGCGACATGCTCTGAGGGCTTTTATTGTGAAAGGTAATAGCAAAATGATTGGGTGTGGTCTGAGCAGCCTTTTGTCAAGTTTAAAAGAGTAATAAAGTTTTGCCATCTGGGTTTTTGTCACTGGAGAATCTTTGCTGTTGTGGTTGTTGAACACTAGGTTTTTATTCAAGGGACAGAGACATGCCTCCAAGTGTTTCTTAATCAAAGTTCAGTCATCCATACTAAGAGTGGGGGCAATACGGAGGAAAGATTGACCCAAATACCGGCTTATTACCTTGTCTTGGAATCACAGAGAGGCACTCAATCTACGTCCACGCTCAAACTAGATCTCCCACTCACATCCTGTCTACATCCCTACCTCTGGCTCATTGTTCCGCTCGTGACTTCTAATCACAGAGAACGAGGCTGTGATGTGAACTAAACCAGCCATGGTGCTCAGCTGACCCCGACATGGCGGAAATCAATGTCCTCTGCACTCCTCCATCCTCACTCTGACTTTCTTTCTCCAATCCTCACGTCACCTCCATCTCCCCTTCTCAAGGTTGCTAATGAATTATGAATCACTTTAATTCACATCCTCGGCAAAGTCCTACATCTCCCCACCTTCAATAGCTCACTGCCGCTCGCCTCGCTGCCATTGAGAGTGAAGGCGGCGAAGTCAGAGAAATCGAAGGTTACTTTTTTGTTTTCTTTTCTCCCTGCTGGCATTTGGTAAATACAGATGCAGGTGATGGAGTAAGTCACGGAGAAATCTGACTGGAGCGCGTTGGCCTTGAAAAGGAGGCTGATTGAGGTTGAAGAGATGTGTTTTCAGAAAAGACTCCAGCGAAAAAAAGTTTCTCACATTTATGAGCATTATGAAGTCAAATTAAACATCTTCATAACTCCTCTGCTAGTGGTGATAATTATATCATGCTAGTGTTAGCATGTTTTCACTGCAGTGACTTCTGCTTTTGTGATCATGGTGTCTGTGTGGGGTTTCATGCATCGTTGCCGTGACCATGGATAAAAGGTTGTCTGTCCGTCCGTCCCATTCTCAGGAACACGATGTCTCAGGAACGCCTTCAGGGAATTTCTTCACATTTGGCACAACCATCCTTTTGGACTCGAGGATAAACCGATTCAATTTTGGTGGTTAAAGGTCAATGTGATAGCCCATAACTTAAGAATTCATATAATGCAAATTTTGACAATTTCACACAAATGTCTAATAGGATAAAAATTGTGGAGTGATGACATTTTGGACAGACATGGATTTAAACTGCAACTTTGGCGGCGGCATACAACCGTAAGGCAGTAATTCTAGTTTGTATTGGCATTTCAAAATGCTGATATATTTATCCACCAAACACCTTTAATAACTATCATTTCACTCTGTAACCTTTCAGAACGAAGGTGTTGGTGCCTTGGAGGTAGAAATGCAGCTTTAGACCATCTGAGGAGCACGTTGTTTGAAGGAGACTGTGTTTTCTACTGCGGCTATGTGCGTAGCATCCGTAGCGAAGCCTTAGCTGACGTGTGGCGCCTTAGATTCATAACTACACATCGGAGCTGCAGCAGATAGCATGTGACTGCAAGTAACAACACAAGGCAATATAAAGTTATACGTTACTTAAATGTAACCTGAAGTTGTGAAAAAGAGATTACTGGTGCCATGAGTAGAGGTGCACAACTAGCAACAAGTGTATAGAGAATGCAACATAATTAAATATGGCTAAATAATATAGTTTTGGGGATATTGATCCTAATACCACACACTGTTATAATGAGTGTCACATGACACCTCCAATGTGACAACAACCAAATATTTTTTGAAGTGTTTTTCTGCCTGTGGACACGAGGAAGAATAGCGGTTACCACAGTAACTACTAATGGATCACAATAAACTCAATAAACCCTTTCAGTCTTTCGCCACTTATGGCTTTGAAAAGGACAGCTGTTGTCATATATGCTGATTCATGCAGTTTCACATTAAACCATTCAACATCATTAGGAAAATGTAAATAATTTGTACATGACAATATGTACATAATCATATCCTCCTCACAAACGGCTAATTGAGGAGACAAATCCGAAAAATAAAATGAATCCGAACGTCTCTGACCCCATACAGTGAAGGTATATTGTGTTTCACTTCACTTTGAGAACAAAGTTGACTCTTTGTGCTTGGCGGCTGACCTCTTCACTCACTGCATAAGAGACCTTCAAACAGAGGAGCAGAGGACATTTCATTAGCCATGCGGTGAGCAGTGTGTGTGCATGTTTGTGTGCGTGTGTAAATGTTAATGATATAAGAAATGGAGGGATGGCTAAATGAAAGCCGTGTGTGTGAGTTATTTAAAATTTTCATTATTGCACCCATCTGTCTGTCTGTCTGTCTGTCTGTCTGTCTGTCTGTCTGTCTGTCTGTCTGTCTGTCTGTCGCTCGCTGTCTCTGATGCTCTCGCTTTGCAATTATAACCTCCATTAATTATGAATCAGGCCCCGGATGAACGGGGACGAAGCCGCTGCAACTGTCGCTCCAGCCAGGCGGCAGAGAGACCTGGCAAAACTCCTGAGCTGTTGACGTTGCCTGCGGTAGCACTGCGTTTTTAATTTTCCATTTATTAATTCAGGTCGCTACTGGTAGGAGCGAGGAGCGGAGCGAGGGAGGGAGGGCGGTGCTGGAGGGATGGAGAAGGTGTAGACCGAGGCACATAGCTATAATTATCCCACATTATTAGTAATGATAATAATATTGCTGAGCGAGTGGAATTTGTTTGCCCCTCAGCCTTGCCCACTGCTTCATTTCGGATCGGGAGTGATGAATTAATATAAAACTTTCCACTGGCGGGCCGGTTGAGTGGCATTTGCCATTCTCTCACGACTCTCTCTCCATGTTTCTCCAGGTGGCTGGCTCACTCGCTCACCGGCAAAATGGCATCACAGAGACCCACTTTCAGGGGAGTGAAAATAGGAAAAGAGGTGTAATCAAGGAAATAGAGGCAAAGCGCTGTACTTTGTCCACTTCAATTCACCAACGACAAGCAGTGTGCATTCTGACATTGTGTGTGTGTGTGTGTGTGTGTGTGTGTGCGCGTGTGCGCGTGTGCGCGTGTGTGTGCGCCTGTCAAAATGTCATCACCACATGCTGACACTAGATCACCTCAAGTCACCCAAAGTAGTGCTGCGTGACTCAACAAATAGTGAGAGAGAGGGAGAGTCTTTTAGAGGTGTTCATCACAGAGAAGTTAATTTCTTTTTTTTTTCTCCTTTTTTTTTTATAAGCTTTTTATTGAAAGACACGAGACAATATTAAGACAATACATAGACATAACAACAAGAGGATGACAAGAACAGTGGGATAAAAGCCAGCAAATATCATATAGTCAGTGTGTGTGTATGTGTGCGTGTGTGCGTGTGAGAATGTCCTTGAGCCTTTTGAGATGGAGGGAAAAAAATATATAAAAATAATAATAATAATTTAAAAAACACAACAAACCAATGAAAAAAATGAAAAACAGGTAAGTATGTGTGCATATGGATGGTCATGTATGCATGTACGTGGGTTTCAAGAGAAGTTCATTTCTGTCACGAAGGTACCACCCAGTGTCCAACAGTGGCTCTCATGCAGGTCGGAGATGATCGTCATTTGTGGAACGCTGAAAAGAGAAGATGTTCGAGAACAAACTGCGACAACTTAGGCATTAATGTTTCCCCGAGTTGATGAATGAAAGAGCCTTTTCAGGTCAAAATGTTTTCCTAATTAAGTCCCAGTCCGGTATCACACCCTGTGACTCAGAAAGAGATCTTCTTCCCTCTGATGTGCCGCGTCTGAAACGCTTTGTTTTGCCGAGCAAACTTTTCTCATCCCGAGTGAGTGCGGGGGTGACGGTGGAGCTTATGAAGCGTCTCTTAATGAGACACCACTATGTTTGTGCCTCTTAATGGCAGCCCCCCCCCCCCCCCCCCCCGTCATGGCAGGTCCTCTCATTAACCGTCAGGCTCTTTTTATTTCACTTTGCTTTGTTTTATATCCTGATCGCCTCTCTGTCTCGCTCCCTCCTGAGGCCGACCATGTTGTTACATGTTGTTGTTGTTGATAAAAAGGACACCTAAGAATCCTTGTAATCCCCACTGGCCTCCACTGACCTATCGGATGCTAGGTATGAGTGGACAAGTGGAGTTGACGAAAGCAATTAGCACATCGAGGGGTTCATATCGTTTTGGTTATCTAGTTAGAGCTCCATCTGCCAGGACAGAGGGCTCGTTTGTCTTTCAAGGACTATGTTACATGTATGTTTGTGTTTGTTTCTGCTCCAAAGACTGAAGAGTTTTCTTAATTTCTTCGTCAGCTATTGCCACGACCCTTGTTGAGGACTCTTGACTTATAGGGTTCACAGCAGCGATGGGAAGAAATACTCCGATCCTTAACTTAAATAAACACACAAATCTAACAATTAACGAAAACACAAGTCGAATTCTTGATTCAAAACCCAACATGAAGGACAGGTCCATCTGGCAACACTCACTTAGATGTCAGCAGAAAGGAGTGATGTAGGTCGTTAAAGTAAGCTGATCAATAAAGTTAATAAAGCCTGGGAGAGGGTCAGGGTCACAAGATAGGTCTGAAGGGTCATGAGATGATTAATGGGGTAGAAAGAAGAAAAAGCTATGTTCTGTTACACAAAATAGGTTTCTTTTTTCTCTAATTGCCTCACAGTGTTGGATCATTTGATCTCATTGAGCCTCGAACAGTAATTTAAATGGAACCATGTGAGAGGTTTAAAGGGGAAACGTCTCTTTATTGGAACTGCTCGCGACTCGTAGACATCTTAAACGTGACAAGAAGCCCCAAGTCACAAGCCATTGAAGGTTGGGAATCACTGGTGTAATGTTCATTTTTCAACGCTTTCTGAAGTTTTCATGTTTTGAGGATCATGTTTGAATTCGGCTTTTATGTCACTGATGAACAGAAAAAACGACCCTTTCATTTGAAAACGTATCTCAATGTGATCGTAATTAATCACACGTATGAAAATACATGTTTGCAGAACATAAGACTACAATACAACACGCCTAAATCTTCACCGACGCAGTAAATCACATGATTAGTGAGATGAAGATCACCATGTGGAGTCGATGGCTTCAAGTTGATCGTAGTATCGGTTCAGTTGGATGGTCCAGCTTTTGTTGAGTCAGCATTGTGTCAAAACCTGCAGCATGAAGATAAAAGCACACTCTGTGAAGATGCATGCACTACATAGGAGACTTGGAGGGTGTTAATATTTAATGCAAACAGGTATTTGTTTGCAATTCATTATCACTTTGCCACTTGGCTCTTTTTTTTGTTCATCAGTGTCATGAAACAAGTGCTGTATTTCCCACCACTGGTTTGAAGATGGGTTTTTTTTTTTTCCATCGCCCTAGCTTGAGACACAACAACCACTCGCACACAAATAGACATTGACATTGTTTGAAGTCTAATGCCCATCGACTGCCTCGGCCTCCTTTCGTTTGCTCAGCACCCTCACCCTCCTTTCTTTCACGTGCTCTGATCCAACATCACAAGAAACCCCGTTGAAGCGATCCATACGGTGAGGTCATCATCGCTCTTGCTGCAGTGTCAGGCGGGCACACGAGGAAGTGTTTCATCCTCACCCGTTGTGGAGTCGCCGCGCTCATCTGGCGGTGCACAAGCTTAATGGATGTTGTCACACAGGGCTACGGGCTATCGTTAGCATCTTTATCATCGCGGTTATCTTGCGGCGGATAGCCATCGCGGTGCGGGCCAATTTCAACAGCCGAAGCGCTGAATAGCCTCCTGATCTTTTCACCAACAGGATCACGCTGAACATAACTCTTCCGACTCCGGAAATCATTTCATACGCAGGAAATGAAAAACATATATCATCTATCAAGCCTTGGCATCATTTTGGCATGCGTTTTTTTTTTATTTGGGAACTGGAGCCCTGCTGTGTGTGTATTTAGAATAAACTGCACTCTCCATAATGCAGTCGTTACCTAAATAAAGGTTGATGCTCGCACACAATGTAATCCTATGAAACATGCCAGTCCAAGTCATCTTATCAGCGCTGACATGCCATCCACACGGCACCTAATCCTGCGTGTGTGCTAATGGAAACTCCCCAAAGACAACAACAGCATTAGGATGGCTTAATGCTCTCATCTCTCTCTGCCAAAAATACACGCACACATATACCACCTCCAGTTCTGGTCGGAGAGGGATATTATTTAATGGAATCATGCTTTTTCTGCTCTTATCGGCCTTTCCACAGACGCCCTGTTTGCCCTGCAAGGAAAACAATGAGAGCACAAAGCCTTTTTGTTCAGACGAGTAACCAGCATTTCCACCTCCACCGCCCACCCGTACCCCCAAAAAAAACAACCCACGCTGCATTCACACCTCCCCAATGTTATCTCAGTGTTGTCCCGCTTCAATTCCACACCCCCTCCGTCGCCCGCCTGCCCAAACTGCTTTTGGCAGCACGTCCATGGCAGCAGGTTTTTCTTTTTTCAGCACGATCAAGATGTGCTCAAGATTCAGCTCATCGTAAGATTGGGAGGCTGGGAGGGCGGGGGTGGGGGGGGGGGGGGGGTGATAGAGGCCTTGAGAGGGAGGAAAGAACGTAGCGGAAGACTTGAGAGTGTGGGGAGGGCTGCTCAATCTGCCCGTCATTATCAGCCGCTGTTAACATGGTGACTTCAGCAGGATGGCGAGAGGGAGGTGGATGTGCTATTTATATGTGTTGTCTCCACTGTGTGAGCCCACGTGCACGCAGCTTAATAATGTCGTCACACTTATTTTGCATGATTGAGGACTAAAATAAAAACATGCAAATATGCAATGTGATGTGTGTCTCCCATACACACACACACACACACACACCTAGTAAGCCTACTTTCTCATTACCACTACCGTCGCCACCAGCACCATCAGCACCACCGCCGTCGGTTCCCACCGTCCATCTGCGCCTTGCCTAACATGCCTAATCATTAAAAGATGATTAACTTCCCTCCGAGCGGGTATTACAAATCGTAATCTTCCACCATTGTAGAGACACAACATGCTAATATCAATCCAGCCTCACATACTGGGCGCACATTTACACCTTGAGTTATAGAATTTAGAGATGACAATCTCTCATTAGTGTATGGGAAACATATACCTTCAGGGAGAAAGGTGTGTGTGTGTGTGTGGTTATGGATGTTATTCAGCTGAAACATTAGCCTCAGCCCACCAGATAAAGGCAGGTTGTGTGTATTCGTACATCTAGCCCCCCTCTTCATGAATATGGTAAATGTGTAAGCCCAGCCAATAGCCAGAATAAAGGGCCGTGTGTGAATAAACTTTCCATAATTACAAGCGATTAAATCACCACAACCAATCTGCTGCCATCCAGTCCCAGGGCTTGAACACCCTCTCATACTGTATGTACAGTTCTCTGTATTGTCTCTTGGTTTAACAGTCTTCCATGGGCATGTTCTCAGTAAGGATGATGGTGATTGGTGTGTTCTTTTGCTTAATATTTTGGCCAGTCGAGCTTCTTTCTGCTTTTGTCGTTGAGCATCCCCCGCCTCATCTTTCTCTTCCCTTTCTCCTTCCGTCTCAAATGTTCTGTCCCTGCCTCTGTTTCCATCCCCTCCACTTGTCCCGCTCGCCTCCCGGTCTCGTTGCGGACCAATCAATCCCATATTCTATCTTTAATGTGCTCTATCATAATTTTCTCATTATAATCAGAGAGTGATTGGATTCTGGGGGTAAATGAGGGATTCTGAGATGTAATTAGCAGACTAATAACTCCAAGTTCTGACATGCTGAAATAAGAGACGGATGGTGGGACTCTGAATCGCTCATCTGCGTGGATGAGTGGAAGGGGGGGGGAATCAGCCTCTTCTGAAAGCTCTCAGAGCAGATGCATTAGTAGCAAGCCCAATATTATTTTGTGGTAGTGGGAGGAAGAGACGAGTGGATATATTTGTAGAACAGCAGCACGTTTTGTGAGTGTTTGCGTTAATTCTTCTTCTTGTAGAGTTTCTGCAAATAAAGCCGGGAGCAGACGTTATGTTGACCACTCGTCTGTTCTACCAAGTGTTATTTGCAGGAAACGCAAAGCTGTGTGGATTATGTAAAACCGATGTTTTTGGACCCTGACAGCAGAGACTATAGGGGCACTGTAGGTTGCGTCTATAACCATACGGAGCGGTGCACACCATGACTCAGGGTTGAAAAGCACCTGTTACAGTTGCATGTGTCCGTTGGCCTCAGGTGTGCGTGTCCCGGCCAGCGGAGCGCGTGATTGGCCAGCACTGTCCACCATCCATCTTAAGTGGTGGAGAGAACGAGGGGGGATAGGTTGACAACAGACCTGGCTGGCCTGTCCCCGGGATACGTCTCCATCCACCTACCAACCACACACACACACACACACACACACACACATATATATATATATATATATATATATATATATATATATATATATATATATATACACACAGCAGCACCAAGCCTGCAGGTTAATGGCTTTGACTCCTGTCCACTCCATCTCTCTCTGTCTCCTGCTCTCTCTCTCTCCCTGTCATTTCTTTGTCCTAATCAAATGTTTGCGCTCTTCATCTTAATCTCTGTCTTCTTCACCTCCCTATATCCTCCTCCCCTTTTGTGCCTTTCCTTTCCATTTCTCCATTTGTTTCCTCCATTACCTTTCCATCTCCTCATTACCTCACTTCAGTCCTCTCTCTCTCTCTCTCTCTCTCTCTCTCTCTCTCTCTCTCTCTCTCTCTCTCTCTCTCTCTCTCTCTGTCTCTGTCTCTGTCTCTGTCTCTCTCTCTCTCTGTCTTACTGGGGGAGTGTGTTGCATATGTATGAGGGACGTGACAAAGTGCTGCCCTCAGCGCAAAGACAGCCAGGTTTCCAGAGAGTCACCTCATACAGGTTCTGTATGAGGTGGAGAAAAAAGACTAGCAGAGGATCGAGGGATGGGGAAGGAAGGAAGGAAACAGGAAAGGTTTAGTTAAGACAGTTGAATGTGATGTTACTTTACACTTTGTGTTGTTTTCATGAATGAGGACATGATCTCCGTGGTTTTGCTAGTTTGAATGAATGTAAAATTTTGAACCAAACCATTTTTTTTCAATTAGTTACTTCTGTCATACAGCTGTTGCATAAATTTTAAAATATTACAACAAATAGAATGCTTCCTGTACGAAGTTCAATGAAATGAAATTCAATTCAATTTAATTTGACCTTTTATTTTTTTGTGTAATTTTGTTTTGTGTGTTTTTTGTGTAATCATGCAAATCTTGCATGATTACTTGCATCAATGCAATATTGGATTAATATTAAATGCAAACTCAGCGTCAGCCCGCTGTCATCTACATAGCAGACCAGTCACAAGGGTGCCAGGGTTTGGGGGGGAGAGGTGGAGAGGGAGAGAGGGAGGGAAATAGAGCATAAAACAGGTGTTTGTGTTGTGAAAGGGGGAGAAAGAAAACAGGCGGAGTGAGGAGGCATAATAAGAGAGCAGTAAACGGTTATAAGAGTTCCCTCCTCTGGCTATGTTTAACTTTTTTATTAGTTAGATGAAATGTTTAAAGTTCTCAATGTAGTTTCCTTTGGCAGTGTTTAATAGTGAGAGTCAGTATCTGACAGGTCTAAAGTTATGATTGTCTTACATTTCTTTTAAACTGGTGTACAAAAGGTCTAAGGTAGTGAATATACTGATATTTGGGCCAAACCGCTCCTACCACGTTGTGAAAGTTAAACTTAACTGGTGAGTTGGTTAAAGTTAAAGGCACTGTACTGACACGTGAACGAAAAGAGACAGAAGAAGAGAACGGTACAAAGAGCATTGGACCACACTTGGGAAGTGCTAGAAAACCGCAGGTTGAAGAGGAAATTCTGACAGAAAGAATAGAAGAGAAGCAACGAATGTGTGGAGAACGAGGAGACAAATAGTGAGGAGACAGACAGACTGACGGAGCGGCCGTCGTCCCTCTCGTCATCTCCAGCGATGCGCTTCTTTCGGCCAGTTGCCAGGCAACAGTGTGCTTGACAACAGCCGGGGATGAAATATATATCGCTCTCCGGTCACAGCGAGGAATCGGGGGGGTAGCCAATGTCACACAGCCTCCCCCCCCCCCCAACACACACACACACAAGGTCAATAAGAGGGGACTCATCTTTTACTGATGGGAGAACAGAGAAAACAGAATGGCAGTGCGTGTGTGTGTGTGTGTGCGCGCGCGCATGTCAAGAATTAGTCGCCTCACAGGCTTCACCTGAGTGGTACACACTCGCTGGCCCATTGGAGCACACACACAGAGACACACACACAGAGACACACACACACAGAGACACACACACACAGAGGCACACACACACAGACACACACACAGAGACACACACACACAGAGACACACACACACAGAGACACACACACAGAGACACACACACACAGAGACACACACACACAGAGACACACACACAGAGACGCACACACACAGAGACACACACACACAGAGACACACACGAACAGAGGCACACACACACAGAGGCACACACACACAGAGGCGAGGCAATTTTATCTATAGAACCCCGTTCAGATACAAGGCAATTCAAATGCTTTATAGAAATGACGGTAAGAAAACATTAAAATTGCATTTAAAATACAATAAAAACGAAAGGCGAGAACAAGCAAATATAGAGTTAAAGATTAGGATGAAATTGCATTTTAAATAGCAATAAAAACGAAGAGCGAAAGCAAGCAAATAAGTAGTTAGAGATAAAAAAATAAAAAGTTATGTAATTTAGTTCATTGGAAAGCTGCAGCAAACAATAATGTTGCAAGACTGATTTAAATGCGTTTGAGCAGGTCTCAGATGGTCAGGGAGCTCGTTCCACAGGTGGGGAGCAAAGAAGCTGAGCGCTGCCTCAACCCGCTTGGTTTTGACCCAGTAAAGCTGTCCCAGATGACCCGAGGGGTCTGGATGCTTTCCATACAAGTAAACCAGAGTTGTATTTAAGTCCGAGACCATTTAGTGCTTTACAGACGAGTGTTAGAAATATAAAATCTACTCTATGACACACAGGAGGCCAATGCAGTGGTACAAGAGCCGGTGTAATGTCTTGGTGTTTGTTAGGACTCTGGCAGCAGCGTCCTGGACGAGCTGCAGCTGTCTGATTAAATATATATACATAGATTTGTTTCTTGCCTTGTGAAGGCACCATTGCGATAGTCTCGCCTGCTGAAGACAAACGCACAAACCACTTTTTCTGAATCTTGTCTGGACAGGAATCCGTTAACTGTTATGTTTTTAAGATGGTAGTGGGCTGATTTTGCGATCGTCTTTATGTTGCTGTTAAAATGTAGGTCCGAGTCAATGACTGCACTAAAACTTTTGGCTTGACTTGAAGATTTTAGTGTCGTGGATTGGAGGCGCGCACTGACTTTTGCAGACATGCACACAGTCCATGTAGCCAAGTACAAGAATGTGGCCGTTAAGGTCAGACAGTGAGTTAGTATTTGGCACTTCTGTGTGTGTGTGTGTGTGTGTGTGTGTGTGTGTGTACTTCACCGTGTCATGCTGTGTGCATGAATAAGTGAATGTCTGTGCATCCCGCCGCGTGTGAGCCCACCTGCCCGCCTTTTGCTCCCTCCCACTCCCCAAGCAAACGCCTTGACAGAGACCCACCACTGTTTACACCTGCAGCTCATGGTAATGCTACCATTGATGCACACACACACACACACACACACACACACACACACACTGAACATCCGCAGTGGGAGTCGAGGAAAAAAGACCTCAAGTTGCTGCAAGATGAGGGTTAGAGTACAAGGAAACATCAGAGGGCATCTGACAGTCCTTCATAAGTACAGAAGTATTTCAATTCAGTTTAATTGAATCACTAATTAATTTAATATCACAATGCTAATTAATTTTCCATTGAAACTGTCTGTATATGAACTCATTTGGAGGTTCCGTGGGGCTCATTAGTGCAGGTTTGATCCTATTTCAGTAATGTTTATTAAAAACTGCAGTGCTCAGCTGTTTTGAAAAGAATCAAGCTATGTACAATAATCACTTTTGGACTTTTAAACATTTACACTAAGCCCCTAATGTGTTTTGTTTTAACATATAAGAAATGTCTTTAACATCTGTATCGATGAATTCAAAACGTATGAACTTGCAATTATTTCAAAAGTTGCCCTGCTGGACACGAGATGTCTGCCGGAGACTTCATGTTTCCATTACTCCATAGTTGACCAGAATTGGCTGTGATGTCACACAATCCTGCTCATCAGTAGATGTGTTGAAAGGTTTGAGGTGAGCACGGAGAAACTTTCCTCCTTCAGCGGATGCTTGGGACAAAAACAAACACCCAAGTGAAGTAGCACGAAGCAAAACACATTTTTGACATTGTGGATGACGACTTTAGATTATATGTTGAGATTTAAAAATATATTTACACCCTGCTTCTCACCCATTTCTTTTCTTTCTTGTATAAAGCTAGAACTGTGATAATAGCATGAATGAAAGATGTTGTCCTGAAAAAGAATGCTCTGTTCCTCTGCAGTTCCCAGTCATCTACCAATGTGTCAAATTTCTCTCAACTGTGATTTTTAATCATCTTTATTTTTTGAATGCTGAAATGGTTCATTTTCCCCCTCAAGTTCCATACATTCATTGCCATCTGAGCTGACAGATGAATGGGTAAATCGACAAAAACAATCAAACCAAACTAAATGTGTGCAGCTGCTTGATTTCACTTCCGTGATTCCCCCCCCCCCCCACACACACACACACGTACCTGCCTCCCTGTGTCTCGTTGTCCTGTCGGTGTCTAGTGGCAGTAGAAACAGGCAGCACTCTGCTATGGCTGCCTGCTCTGCTTCAGAGCAATGGTGCGATCACAATAACGCCATAATGCTGCTCTGACGAGGTGTCACTCAAACACCTCGCTGCCGGAAAAGAAGATGACAGGCGAGAGGTAGTTTTATAATCTGAGCGTGTGTGTGTTTCTTTCCCTCCAGTTCATGCTAATTTACAACTTAGTACGTCTGTTCTGTGCTATCAGCTGACCTGGAGTGTGCTGCAATATTGCTTGCGGTGTTGGAAGTGTGAAGAAAACAAGTGTCTTGAGAGAGAGACAGAAGGAGTATCAGTGTGTGTAGTTGTGTGTGTAGGTAAACACATCTTGTGTGTGTGTGTGTGTGTGTGTGTGTGTGTGTGTGTGTTTGTGTGCCATTCATTTAGCAGAGCTGGTGAAGCGCCCAGGCAGGCCAGTCTGTTAGTGTAGCCGCTCTGCCACTACTTATTAATCAACCTGGCAGACAGACAGCGGTGGCGCTGCCCCTCTGCCTGCCAAATAGGGAGCTGGCCTCACTCTGATAACTTTCAACACTCTACACCCACTGCTGCGAGGCAGCCAAATCAGGAGCAACTCTGGCTGAGATAAGTCTAATAGTCTGATGCTGTGGGAGGGCGATAGACTGCGGCTCGCCTAACAAGCCGATGGCGTCGGTTGGAGCTGCGGGGTGGGGGTTAAGAAGAAGAAAGCAAGAGGTTGTGAGGAAGCGAGTAGAAGAAAACAGACGAACTGTCAGCTTCTTTTTCTAGTTCTCCCACACGTGCCGGGTTTCTTGGACCAACCCCGACGCAGGAAGTGTCCACGCGCTAATAGCAGTTTCTCTGCCAGCAGAAAATGTGATGCTTATTTATCTTCATTCATGTGGTAGTCCAGCAGAAGCAATGTCACTGCCAATCTTTGCTGGCAAATCTTCTGACGGGTAAAAAAAAAAGCAAAAAAAAAAAGCAAATTGATTGGCCCAAACTGTGACTTTGGATGGTTCAGAAGATTTAATCCCTCTGCTCTGTGCGCAAGTGTAAATAATTGTCAAAAACCTTGAGTGCAGCCGAGTGGAATCTGAAAGTGCTTTTTTTAAATTTTGGTTCTTTAATGGTCTGCTAAACTTAAAGACTTCATAGCTCCGGTTTTTGATGGTGATTTTAAAATCATCTGAATAATAGACATTTCTGGTGTCCTGAACCACAACATAAAGAAAATGCGACACAGTAAAGAGTTTCCAAGTTCCCTTGCATCTATTTATATTGTTGTATGAATTATTCATCAAGGCGTTGCACTTCTTTCATTTCGGTCTTTCTGTAGATTCAAGGTACACACACGAACATATTGACTTTGACTGCTCTTTTTCTCTCTCGCGCGCTTTTTGACAACACAATCTGCACACATTTCTCTGACTATCCATCTTATTTTTGACATATCTCCACTCCATCAGCTCTCTCTCTAACGCAGACGTACTGTAAGCCTCATACTCTAGATATTTGTACCAGCTTGAGCCGCTGTTTTGCAATGGGAAGAGTGATGACACTGACACAGTTGAGGTACCCACCGCTCAGGTTTTACTTCAAAGAATGAACCTGAACCCCGTTTGCTCCTGACCCTCCATGCATATGAGATCACAGGAGATCAAGAAGCATAAACACAAGGGAGGCATCTGGGAGTTTCCAGAGATATCATCAAACCCTGAGCGCGCCGGCTGCACTGTGATTTTGGCGGCATAATTGAAGCAGGGGGCGACTCCTCTGGTTGCATAGAAGTCTATGAGAAAATGACCCGACTTCTCTCTTGATTTATTCCCTCAGTAAACATTGTAAACATGAGTTTATGATCTCTAGTTTCAAGTTTTCTTTTCATTTAGTAAGTTATGGTCCATTTAGAGTAGAATAGACAATAAAGCAAGCTTTAGGGCGTGGTTACAAAGTGATTGACAGCTGGCTACCACTGCATTGTCCGGTCGTGGAGTTGTCTGTGTTTTCGTCTTAGAACTTTAACCCTTTCACATTTTGTCTGCCTAAAAATGTCTTATTCAGCATTCAGTTGTGCTTAGCTCCGCCCTCTCGTGTCACTTCTGGTTGCAAAAAAACTAAAACCAAGATGGCGATGACCAAATTGCCAAACTCGAGGCTTCACACACCAATAAGGTGATGCCATGAGGACTACATCCACTTCTACAGTCCTTTAGCATGATGAAGTGAAACTGAAGGATCTGATGTTAGACCTTTTCTTTTCTGCTTATTAAAAAAACAGACCTCATATTGAAGATTTAAATAAGAGAAGTAGACTGACTTTCTTTCTCTAAGTTGCTGAAAAATAAAAGGTGTTTGTGCGCAGCCTTTGTGCTTGTTGTCGGGTATCTAGCTCAAATTCCTTAATACCTTTTGGTCAGGACAATACCTGGCTGGCACACCAGAAAGTAAAAGCAATAATACAGACTGTCACAATCCATTACAAACAATGAGGAAAAAGGAAAAGTACTATTATATGAAATGTAACAAAAAAAGTGGAAGTCCAAAGAACTTTTTGGGCATATGGGTCTGTTAGCGGCTTTAAATATAATCTTTAAAATCTTTATCCAAGTTCTCTTAATACATCCGTCCTGTAGGTGTGAGTCTGACACAATGTAAAAGCATCCCAGATATCTCACCAATTAGAGCAACATCGTTCTCTTTTTCTGCTGAATTTCATGCTTTTCAAGTATTTGAGACATTGTTTTTACAAAGGCGTCTTCCCTTTGAGTGAAAGCGTTCTTTCTGCCTCATGAATTGTGTTTTTCCTTGACGCTGAACACAGCACGTCATTTATACAGCGAGTACTTGTGTTGCAGCTGATGTTTAGGCGGCCTTACAGCTGAGTCTGCCTCAGAGATCAGAAGAAGGGGACGATGGACGGCGAGATTAAAAAAGAGGAGAGGGGACGAAAAGTAATCTACAGTCTCTGAAACACAGCCGCAGTGTATACAGTTCTGGGACACACAAAAACACACACACACACACACACACACACACACACACACACACACACACGCTAAGCTCCATTAATGCATGAGCTTGTCCGGGCACAGCTGGCTGAATTGGAGAGAAGAAAGGCAGCGAGGGACAGATGCACTAGATAACAGTGGTGGAAAATTGCAGGAATAGATCCGCACTGCCAATCAAGGTGCACTGCTCACTGCTACCTGACAGGTGCTTCCTCTTTGTGCCTGCTCGCCCGGCTGATTGTTCAGTTCTTTCCATTGTTTTTTTTTCCTTGAATCTTGAATCTTCTGCTGATGAGTTCCATTGCTGCCCCTGGCAACCACCCAGTTCTTGTGATAACTGGGATGCTATCACACAGCATCGTACATATAGCTTTCTCACATCTACGGACACGGGGGACGTCATTTAGCGACATAACGCATGAAGTGCAATGTTCAGAAGCAGTGTGTTGGTCATTTCAAAGCTACGCTGGGGTGTAAATGCATGTAAAGCCCTGGTCTGCTGACACAGCACAGCTGATGGTCAAAGAATATAAATGTTCATACAAGGTTAATAACAGACTGATATTATTACCTCCGCCAACGCAAGGTTATGTTTTCTGTTTGGTTTGTGTGTTTGTCAGCAGGATTAGGGCCCAATTTACATCAAACTCAGTGGAATGGTGTAGCACGGGACGAGGAGGAAGGCATTTCATTTTAGAGCGATACAAATCCTGGGACGGATCACTTTCTTTAACATTGCACGATCTGCAAATGTTGTGAAATGTCTGTGAAATCATAGACTGCGTTTACCTCACGAGGCGGCCGGGCTTCGTGAGTTGATCGTGTTTTAGACAAGTGAGGCATTCCTCTCCTTTTGTAGAGCGATTTCATTCGGGGCATTACCTCCACACATTCACAACAATGAGGGGTTTGACAAAGTATTACAAACGGTGTTATCTGGCTCCGCACATGGGAGCAGAGTTTCCCATTTGCATGTGATGGTGTGAAGAGGGAAAACATCTCCTCTGAAAACAAGATTTCAGTTATTATTTTATTCTGGGTCCACACTGTTTTACTCCTTCAGGCACCAACCAAGTGTCATCCTGCCAGTGTCATGGGGTCCTTCATATTCAAAGTGTGTGTTCAGTTTTGAGTGATGGAATGTAACAGTACGTTACAGAAGTATGCTGTTTTGAGCTATTTGTGCTTTACTTAAAAATATCCATTTGATGTTTCTTCATACTTCTACGCCTCCACATTTAGAAATGACACACTTTTTATTCAATTACATGCATTTGACAGCTATAGCTACTATAATTACTGTACTTTTGATCACTAAAATACACATTATCAATGTGTTTAATATGAGCTATCGATATAGATTAGAAAACCAAAAACATATAAAGTAACAAAAAGTTAACTGAAATTCGCTCCACACCAACCGGATACAACGTTGAAATGTCCCTCTATGCATCAGTAATAACTATTTAATAAAACACATGCCTGGGTGTGGAGATTTTGTCGTTCAACTGTAATGGTCCTACATTTTAATTCGTTCTAAATAAATAATATTTTGCTCTTATTATCATTTATTTATTATGATTCTGAGTGGAGAAATGTCATGACGTGTTTTTCATCATGGACGAGGAAAGTTCGAATGTGAAAAAGTATCTTCAAAATGCGTTTCACTCTTCATGAGCTCAGCGGGATCTCTTAGGTTTTGATCGTTCCGCCATTGTAACAGAGAGGAAGCGAAAGGTAAAGAGAGGTTTTATTTCTCTTCCTTTCCTTAAGGGTCCGACAGCAGACGTACATTGAGATCCAGGAGTTGCCCAATAGGGTTCCATTGTAGTCCGTTTAGCGGCTGGAGTTTGCAGCATTCTCCCTCAATACTGGACCTATTTCAAACAGTGTTGTCTCCATTAGTCACTGAAACACAAAACAACATGGGGAAAATAGGGTCCAGGCTGAATAATACCAAAGTTACCCTTTAAATTCCTCTGATAAATCTTCCAAATTGGAGAAAGATGGTGTTCTTTGGACAATGTCAGTGAGTGTGCGCTGCCGTGTTGCTCAGCCGATCTATGTGCATTTCATTGGTCAGCCTCGGTTTGAACCTGTTAACAAATCCTGAGGGACACAGCTAAACAAACACACACCAAATGTGTAGGCGATGGTCGTGCACAACTCTTCCAGAACATTCTGCATCTAAATAGTTTACCCTATATACATGCAAGTGGAAGGCCAAGGTAATTGAAAGCCTTGTTGAGTGTGTGTGTGTGTGTGTGTGTGTGTGTGTGTGTGGGGGGGGGGGGGGGGGTTTGTGTAAAGGATGAGTAATCGAGAGGGATTTGCGAAGTTGTCGTCCACACACTTGTGAGGCGGGAGTCAGATTGGTTTCTTTATGCGCTGGAGATGAAGCTCTCTTTGTCTCACACACACAAGCCCGTGTCATCCACGCCGTTGACGCCGGGCCTTATCTGGCAATTACCTTCCAATACCGAAGGCATTCGGCATAACTGACGATGTTGACATCGGAGTGAAATGCATTTTATCCTTTTCATTTGCATATTTTAATTATACTGCCACGGTAGGGGGAGAACATGAGACATCTCGATGAATGTCTGTTATGCCGTTTCACTTTTGGTGTGTGTGTGTGTGTGTGTGTGTGTGTGTGTGAGAGAGAGAATGATGCGTCTACTGAGATGGTGAGTTAGCGGTGTTGAGGTTTGGTATCAATCATGCAGCAGGGTGAGGAGCACCTCAGCATGAGGCCGACTCTGTGAGTAGAGGAGGAGGTCACCCCATGAATAATGAATCCAAACGCTTTTCCATTGGAGCCTCTGTCATTGAACATGTTTCGTGGTGAAGCATGTCATACCGGGCCTTTCTGTTCACTTTGAGTCCCAGTTCCTATGTGCTGTCACTGCAGAACATAGAAAAACTTAACTTAGCATCGAATAATGATTCATAAGGGAACCATAATAGAGGATGGTTCACCAACTTAGATCCACGCTTCATTATCGCACGTTTGGTAACATTGTAAACTATAACAATTATAATGGTAAGCGATGACAAAATGGCCAAATGAAATGATTCCATAAAACCGTGAGCGTTGCCAGCTGAACAAAAGCCATGCTCAGCGAAACTGCACCATGCCGGCTTTATTCAGCGCCATGCAAACTGAGTGCTGCGCGAGGAGGTGTTACAGTATGTAGGCCAACCCGGCATGGGCTCCGTTTGAAGTATTGCAGCATTTTGCCAGCGCGTAGTGGAATAGCAGAGGTCTACTTTTAGCTCCAGTGATGCGCAGACACGACAGCCATTCATTGCACTCGCAGCCGTGGAAGGCGACAACATGAAGAGAAGGGGGAATGGCGCGCACAGACGTTCACAGAAGGGGCTACACACACACACACACACATACACACCAGCATATGCACATAAATGTACAATTAAAAGAACCGCATGCACACTCCGATGCCCCAAGACACACACACGCATTCGCACACTCCTGCAGACGCGCAATGAGTGTTTATCCATTTATTTTTGCTGTTTGTTTGTTTTGCTCGGTAAATCCTAACCACAGCACAGCTGCTGCTGCTGCTGCTGGAGCAGGCATGGACAGCAGGTTGGGGATTCATTAGCTCTTGTTGTCCTACACACACCCCCCCCCCCCCCCCCCCCAACAGATTTCTGTCGGCTTGGAGCAGGATACCGGTTATGTGGAGCTGATTTCTGCACTGTTTTCTTTTTCTTATTATCTTCTTTTTTGAGTTTTTAAAGTTTCCATGATGAATACTAATACTGTGAAGCTTGCTGAGTGACCCAAGTGATGTCATGGGGGTGATCTCAGCTTTGACCTGTAATAATTGGATGATGCAAGTTTTTAACAGTCCTGCGTCGCAAACTGGTAGCATGGAGTTGGAAATCTGTCTGCGTTGACCCAGAAATGATGTGCGGTGAGATCATGTGAGATGTAGGATCCAGTGTCTTTGGAGCTTGACTCATGATGGGGAATAATGGTCAGAATATGGTCAAATTCTTTATAATATTAGATGTTAGTGACTTAAATAAGCATCCTCAGGCAACTCAAAAACGTTATCAGGACTCCCTACGTGTAGTTTGATCTGATTTCAGTGACAGTGCTGCTAACAGTTCCACAACTGCCATCAAATGTAGCTGATTCGCGATTGATGAATGGAAGTACATGGCACCTGAGCCCCGTCCACTTCCGACCAGGTAAACAGCTCAGACGAAACAAACAGATTCTGTCAATTAAAATGACCAAAACAGTTCTTTGTGATCAGGCAAGAGCACATCGCTCATGTTAAGATTGAGAAAACAGGCGCTCAAGGACTTTAAAAAGCCAGCTTGTCATGGCAAACCAATAGAGAATCTTAAAAGGGAGAATTTGGCACCTTTTTATGTGGATGTCAAATCAGTGTAGATTGGAAAATGTAGTTGATTGAAGCACTAAATTCCTCAGTGTGTGCTATGTTGACCCAGAAAGCTATTTTATATAGTTATTTTTTGCGCGTTACGTCGTCGGAGGCCAGAAAGAACTACAGGTGGCTTGGATTCCTAGTCTCCACCTCAGCCAAACACATCTTCTTTGTTCTCCTCACTTGTATTGCAAACAGCTTGAATGGAATCCCAAAATATGAGTAGAGTGTGTTATGTACGAGGATAGATGTTCAGCCGAATGTATTCCAGCCCGAGCATGCGGCTGAAGACATGTGCGAGAGCTGTGCGAGAGGATAGTACGGTCTCAGAAGCTCGCTGCATCCTGGTACATGTAGGCACCGCCGGCACGACGCCGCGGGCAGCATTGAGGAATCTATTGCTTTAATTAACTACATTTACCTTCAATACTGAACATGCTTTTATTATTTTGACTTCTGATAGTTCAGAACCTCTTTCAACCAAACAACTACAGTATAATCTTTAGAAAGATATATTTTTCAGCCTGAAAAAGGATCACGTTAATTAATATACAGAAGCAAGATGAGGTCAGCTTGTGGCAAAGCTCAGTACCAGACCTGACCTCAATTATCAAATCAAATTGATATATTATCATATATTGTATATATATTATATTATTTTAATATATTACATTTTAGACCCAAGTATGTGGACTAAAATGCCGGTATTATAACGGTAAGACACAAAGCATACGGCACCAATGACTCTCGTCTTCTAAAAGCATCACACGAGTCTTTTCAGCTGGTGTCCATCACAGCAATGACCAAAAAACAATTACCGTAGCTTTGTACAGATGCTGTCCACGCGCGCACACACATCATGCCATACATTGTGTCCGATCTGGCCCGTGGCACCCCTATTTCACCCGCCATTACCCTCTGACTGGATGGAAGCCCCCAGGGACAGCAACACCCAAGGGAGCCAAATGATGGATCAACAGGGAGTGCAGGGAAGGAAGAGGCGAGGGAAATGATAAAGAAGCAATGAGACAGGGGAGATGATGGCTTTTCGATTCTGAGCACACACACACACACACACGTGAAAAGGATTGTGGTGGGAGTGTGTGATCAGGCAGTTGAGCTATTGTTCCTTGGGGTTGTAAAAGTGTTCACAAGGCAACAAAACCTGATCGATAGACACACACCGCCACTCTGTAAAGACTCTAGTTAAAGAAGGAGTGAAATAGATACCGGCCCTTCTTCTTGTCCCTGTGGGCACACACACACACACACACACACACACACACACACACACACACACACACACACACACCTGCCAATGTATCATCTCACTTCCTCTGACTGTTTGTCCCTTTGTGACTCATTTTGTCTCTGTCAGAGGCTCTCATCCTTCTCCCTCCCTGTCATCCTTCCTCTGTGTACGAGTGTGTGTGTGTGTGTGTGTGTGTGTGTGTGTGTGTGTGTGTGTGTGTGTGTGTGTTCTTCTGCATCCCTCTGCCACACTTGGACCGGCCCGTGACAAAACAAGCGCAGTCGCACTCCTCGGTGCTAAACACACACACACACACACACACACACACACACACACACACACACAAATACATAAACATACATGGGCAGCTCGAGGCTCTGGGAAACCCTTGTAGGCACACGGTCGTGCTCTGCTGGGAGCTGGCCTGGTTTCTCTTTCACCAGCGTTCACACACGTTTTCTATATTGCTGCTGCATGCGCTATCTCTGTGTTGTTGTACCACACACACACACACACACACACACACACACACACACACACACACACACACACACACACACACACACACACAGAGAGCAAACAGGACGACAACAGCTTGAGACGACATCAAAACACATTGATGCAAACACACAGACACACACACACGCACACTCGCATGTCCACGACTTTGTTAAAGGGTGGAGCGAGAGAAAGTTGAAAGAAAGTCCAATGACAGTGCACACACACACATACACAAAGGACAGGACTTCAGAGGCTAGTAGCCTTAGCCCCAGACGAAACCCTGAAAGATGGAAGGACTGAGCCACAGGGGACTGGGGAGATCTAGCGAAGGGGCATCCATTGAAAAGGAAAACCAGTGAAAGATAAAATAGTCTAAAAACCTGACGAAAATGTGACAACCCAAAGCCTTTTCTTTACAGTTGTATTGCTCTTGATTTCCTTTCTTTGTTGATTTGGCGACACCTGGTGGTTAAAAAGGTCCACAAAATAAGTTACTCAGTGCTGGTTGAATGCTTTCAATGAGAAGCAGTAAATGTTGGGTTAGCATGAGCAGTAATACAGTTAGGCTAATATCAATGTGATAAAACTACAAACAGTAACGCTGGATTACATTACATCCAATATTTCTTTGTGCACAGATAAGCAATTTAATCTATTTGTTGAATGGCGGACTCCGCCACTCCCAATGAAAACTACAATATATGGAGGTAAAAACATGCAGACCATGAATAGTCAAATGCCTCTTAAACTGAGGGAATGAGGCGCCACTTCACTAAATGTGGGACCACGTTGCTGTTGTTTGTGCAAGTCAGAGGTGACTGTCGCAGAAAGAAATGGAGAGAGGAGAAGAACAGTGAAATGGCACTTAGGGAGGCGCGCAGACTAGTCCATGGCATCGAGCAGGTCTTCCCTTCAAACGGCTGATTGTTCACGTCTCAAAATGCTGTTGTTTCTCTGCTCTGGAAAGGGTACAGCCCATTACACACATCCACACACTTAGAAGGGTCCTGCCCGGTGTGTGGGCATATCATCAGAATGATTTCACAGATAATTTGGTTGTCACAGCCAGGCAATAGTTATGCCAACTTTAGAGAGAGAACGCGCCCAATAAGAAAGAAGGAAAGCAGCGCAGCGAATTACCCAAGGCCAGTCGCTGTGATTGGTGTTTGTGGAAAACAGTAATACACTTAGACACCATTTGCAAACGTGCAGCCTATCCAACAGGTAGGCGGCTTTCATCACCTCCGAAAGAACCGGGCTCAACCTGAGGCGTGTGTTTGTGTGTCCTGTCCAAAATGTGTGCGTCCGATCCATTATTCAGATGCTTTGAGCCGCCCACATCTGTTCGTGTCTCTGGACGACACACACTCTCTCCTCTGATAGACAATCATTGCTACGCTGCCAAGAACACACACACACACACACTCACGCGGAGAGCCCTGGCACCCATGTCAACCTCGAACAATGAATTTGCATGGGATGTAGTGTGTGAGGAGCACCGCTTGTCATCCAGCAGCCACACCGTTTGCACACAAATCACAATCGCATGTATGGCTGCACCCAAAGTCACAGATGCACGCACCTCTGCCCGCACACACAAATCATTGTGACAGGTACGGATACAAGAAACATGTACACGATTGGTGCTACAAGCATAATGTCAAAAGACTCACTGCAACTTCATTGTGACTGCAGGATAGACGCTTAAAAATGATCGGTCACAATGCACGGAAAAATGGCCTGCGAGTGCGCTCGGATGATACACGGGCTTCGTGTGTGTGTGATGGAGACGGAAAAGATGAGGGCGTTTGCATTATTCCCATCTTTGTGGACTCACTTCATGCGTGTTGTGTGCGTGTGCGAAAGAGAGAGAGAGAGGGAGGTGGAGAGAAAAGGAGGCAGTCTTCTCTGTAGTGTGAGCCTTTGATCAGTGTGTGTGTGTGTGTGTGTGTGTGTGTGTGTGTGTGTGTGTGTGTGTGTGTGTGTGTGTGTGTGTGTGTGTGTGTGTGTGTGTGTGTGTGTGTGTGTGTGTGTGTGCGTGCGTGAGCCAACCCCTGGTGTCTTGGAGGCAGATGAAACACTGTGCCTCTATCCGGGACTCACAGAACACCCACTATCCGTCTCTCCTTTACTCTCTCTCTCCCCCCCCAGTCCTTACCACAGCCATTTTAAAGGCTATTCATGTAGAGCCGCGCTTTCATCTCGCATTGCGGCGTTTTAACCAGCTCCTCTTGTTTTCTGTTGTTGTTGTTTTGTTTTTTTCCAGCCTTTTATCAGATCATAGAGGAGGAGGACGGGTGAAGTGGCCCGCTGTTGTACACTGACTCACAGTCAGGTGGACGCCGCGTGAAGGCGCAGAGAGACACGCCGGCTTTGGCCGGAACAAGACGACGTTATAGGACCTGTGCTGTCTGCCGGCTCTGTGTGGCTCAGATCAGTCGCTTCTAAAAACATAGCAATAGATGATCCTTCTTCATGACTTTGCACGATAATAATAACGTTAATATCTGGCTCCCTTATTATGTGCAAGAAAGTACTCTGACATAGACGTATTGCTTCGTATCGCATTAATTAGCTTAATTGATGACCTCATAAGCACATTTGGGTATGTTTGATATATCGTGGCGATTACAGCAGGGCTTTAGGCAGCTTATTTGCCTCGTGTTTGTGCTCGGCTTAATGAATGCACTCAGACATGCAGCTTGTTTGTGTGTTTAATGAGGAGCACAAAAGCCAGTGAATGCATGATGTGCTTACTGATATGTTGATGATGAAACTCTTGTTTTTATGGATCACCTGAGTTGATGAATATTTATCGGTTGTACTTGCAGGATGACGAGAGAAATGATTTGATAACATTCTGAACTTCAGTAAAGTGCAAGCCTTGACCATAAGTGCAGTGTTTACAGGCAGACTCACTCGTGGGGAAATAAACGTGTAAATTCAGGATAGATATGAACGTGTAAAAGGGTGATGAGGCAAACGTCTTCTGTCAGAAGAAGAGACACTCGCCGTCGTGTATTTTATTGTTCTGCATCATGTTTTTCGCCACAAGGCGACACTGTGTTCACATCCATTAGAGTAGGTCGTATCCCATGATCCCATGTCCTGAACCAAAAGCCCACAGACAGTCACAACCTTCTGACTACATAAACCTATTTTATAATGTAATTAGCACACAGGACTAGATGTATAGTATAAAGATCTTGATAACAGTAATTAGGTGCGCAGAGCAGACAACAGACGTTTGGAAGGATCCAAGCGTCTGTCTGTATACGAGTGTTTAACCTCTGCTAGGCTTAATGGATGACCTTTCCAGCTCGCCTGCCTTTAATTAAGCTCTAATTGGGAGTCCCATTAGGATCGCAGAGGCTGCCAGTTAATGGGCACTTAAATAGAAAAGATTTAGGTCTTTTGGTGGAACAATCGAAGATACTCAGCAGCAATAATGAGAGGCAAATGTCAGCTAACAGAAAAGCTACGCTATTATTACAATGCTATGAATCAGCAACTGTTTTAGAGAAAGGAACGTTATCGTGACATGTCAAAATATTTTTTTGAGTCTTCTCACAGTCATGCCATAACAATATTGATGATTGACAGTTGTTTGTGGAAATAAAAAAGAACAACATTGTTCAATCCTAAATTCAAAGCACAATGTTTCATCCCTTGTAATCCGGTCATGGGTGTGATTCAGATTAGGGTCACCTGTATTCCTGGGAGTGCAGGCTGCTGTACTGTTCAAAGCCATGAGACGGAGTAAACGCCATGAAGAGAGGAGCTGAAAAAGCAATTTCGTCTCACTTCCTTTGCTTTCTCTGTGTTCCGTCTGTCACTCCTTGTTGATGAATGATGGTGTTGCGCACACACACACATGCACACACTCAAACATACTTGTTCTCATGCAATTCTCTCTCGTGCAGAAGCTGATTTACAGGCCAAAGTAGAACATTTGCCAGACAGGTACTAAATGCTAAATGTACTGATACTAACGCCATCTTGTCTCTCTCTCTTCTCCTCCCATCCCTGCACCACTTCTTCTTCTATATCCTCCTCCTCTTTGTTCTTTTTCCCATCTGTCCTCATCCCTCTTCTCTCCTAAATACCCTCCCTCACCTTCTGCCTACATCCAACCTTTGTCTCTACGCATACCCAGGCTTTCTCAGTACAGGTGATCAGTCCGCTAAGGGGAACTACGGCCTGCTGGACCAGATTCAGGCGCTGCGTTGGCTCAACGAGAACATCGGCCACTTCGGCGGAGACCCCGACAGAATCACCATCTTTGGCTCCGGAGCTGGGGCGTCCTGCGTCAACCTCCTCATCCTCTCGCACCACTCGGAGGGTAATTTAAGACCGTTGCTTTTTATACAGAAAACCCCCCGAGCACAATGTTTCCACTGGTCATGGGATTCCTTGATTATCGTGACTTTGTTGTCGTTGTGTTCCTTGTGATTGCTAATAGCCTGGATCCAGCCCTGTGAATGACTCATTAACCACACGTTTCTTGACAAATGGGTCGTGGCTGCTTACATGATTTCCTCCTGGTCCGTTAATGTGTCAGTCCGCTCTAATCCCTGAATAGCCACAGGGCATATTTACAATCTATCTCTGTGTATTTGCTGGAAACGGATGGCGATGCACACCTGCATGTCTGAATCAACCTTTAAAACTCTCAACAAAAACGAAAATGATATTCCTGTATTTGTTGCTGGAATTACTTGTGTTATGCTCATCACAGTATATTTATTATACAATATTTTTACCTATATTTGTCCTTTGGCTATTTGATAATGTAATCATAGCAGCGAGGCTCTTCTATACCCATGTGGTCAGATGGATACTCAGTTAGCAGCATTTAGCCCAGAAATCGTTAAGTCCTGTGATGTCCGCTTGACACCTCTACCCTCAAAGGAAAGCACTGCTTTTCCTCTGAACTGAAGAATGTATGCAGCCGTGTGGCTAATGAGCGAGTCCGGGTTTGATCCAGGTTACGTCGCTCACGTCTCTGGAAGATAAATAACGCTGGAGCTCGAACATTTCCCCACATTACCTGACTTGGCGAGCGCTCCGTGCTCTGTTAACGGTCCGCTGCTCTGCAGCACAGAGGCTCTACCTCCGCCGAGAGGCCTACATCCGTCTGACCTCATGCTCCCCATTACCGACAACACACCCCGAGGGCTAAGTGTTAACATTGAACCGCCAAGAGTGAGCGGCCCACGGACCAATCGACTTTGATCTGAATTGAGATCAGTGTGGCTGACGACCCGCAGCCAAATGGTCGCGCACTCGCCGCCTTTGATCACGCTGCTCTTGAAGCTGTCCTCCGATCGTAACTTCTCTGTTCTGTTCGCCGCTCGAGGACTCTCCCTCAATGTCGCTCTCCTCCATTCACTTTCCGTCTCACACACAAACCGCACAGGACAGAAGCAGGGAAGAAATGGTGGGTGAGGAGAAAGCGAGAGGTTAGAGAGAGCGTGTTCACACAACCACGCATCTGTTTCAATAACCATTCTGTGTGTGTGTGTGTCTAACAGCTCTCTTACTTTGACTCATTCTGTGCCTTGAGAACAAATATGTGTATCATCAATGATTGAGTGAACATCTGTACACTGCTGCATGTCGCTGTGTCCCTCTAACACAACCTCTATAAATACCACTGATGTCTGCTCACCCGTCATCTTAACCCAGGCACACTCAACCTTTGTCCCTTAGCAGTAGAAACCGCCTAAGACCCCAATTGGTATATTTATATCATGATGATACAAAGTGTTTGTGATTAATACAAAGCAGACTTCCCGTTTTCGAAAATTGGAAAACGTATTCCAAGTGAAATTCCCATGTTGAGGATTGGAATTGTAACCCATTTAGCACTGAAATTATTGGCATATCTGATATTAAGAATGCAAAGTTGAAACCATGTGTATAACCACTCGATATCCTGTACGGAGGGAAAACGTTGCTTAAAAGCATATGTTGATTTGTTTTGGGAATAGAGGACTGATACCACCGTCTTGTCTGCTCATTAATGGTGCCAAGTTTGGATCATTTCTACTGCCTCCACATGGCTCTCATCGCTTCCACGACAAAGCCGTGGGTGTTATCAGCATTAACTGTCATGTAACACAGTGTATAGCGGCAGCCGTGGGACAGAAACTGGGACTCACATGCACTTTAACATGCATGAGCGGCCAGTCCGACTAAGTCAACTAGTACAGAGAAGCTCCGATTACAACGCACTCCATTCTCTGCTCTGGTAGACACTCCTCCACCATATCTTTAGAGAGCAAATAGTTTGCTGCTATATTAATCTAGCACCGTTTTAAGTATGGAGACAGGATGGGCAGCTTAACTTAACATGAAGGCAGGAAGCTGAGGTCAAGAGCTCGTCAAAATAAACTTAAAACATTTCGAGCTAAGCTAATTACGTCCCAGCTCCAGGTCCGTACTTAACGTTCAGACATGAGTGTGGTGTAAATCTTCTCGTAAATGGAGAAGTGTCTTCTCTAAAATGTTACATTGAAGCAGTAAAAAATCTCTCTCCAATTCTCTGTCCAAAAGCCACCAATGCCTGTTTGTTTATTTTTAGATAGCAACCAGAACTATTGATAGTCATTGTTCATTTTTCAGGGAAGCCCCCACTTTATCAGCAGAGGGACCCTAACGGTTGGGAAAGCCTGTATTAACCCCTTGTCTCCTGTTGCTGACAACCAACCCCCTCACACTGCCACCAGTCCGTTCTCATGCCTCCGCTTTGTCGTCACCCCATCGTCATCATCATCGTCCTCGTCTTCGTCAGCATCTAACATCAGCCCTAAAGACGCCGCCTGTCTGTCATGCTCCCCCCTTCTCCCCCCGCCAGGGACGCCAGGTAAGGAGTCCGTCATCCCCACCAATCATGTCAACAACACGGCATCACAAATCAAGCCCACAGCAGAGCCGTACGGGATGAATGGCGTGATGGAAGTGGTAGACAGGATGGAGAGACGGGCTCTTAGTGATACTGATATGATGAAGGGCGGGGAAATATAGAGGGGACGACAGTATCCATGGTACCCTGTGTTCAAGGGAGCAGGAGAAGAGGTAATAACATTGTTGAGGGAGGAAATAGAGGACAGAAAATACTCTGATGTGGCATATCAGAAAAAGGAAGTAGCCAAATATAGGAAAGTGCAGGGAAGGCAAGAGCCACTTGGGGAGTGACAAAGAAACGTATTTTGAAGACGAATGAAACGATACCTACCTCCCAGCTCTCTCCTAGTCTGCTTCTCCCGCCTCCGACTTCCTCAGTGCAGATATGTAGGTATCGCTGTTTCCAAGCTACTTTTTACTATAATTGATTTCCCAGGGAGAGGGGGCGCTGCGGCTCTGCTTAATAATTAACTGACCAATCTTCAGCCCAGGAGAGGGAAGAGAAAGAGAAAAGAAAAGTAGAGTGAGAGGAAGCGAGTGAGGCAGGCGGCCTCTTAACGAGCCACTTGAGTGGTTCAAACATCAGGACCGCAAAATAAGGAGAGAGAGAGAGAGACAAAGAGGGAGGGAGGAACGCAGCTAGAGAGAGAGTCTGACAGAAGAAACAGCCAGCACAAAAAAAGAGGAAAACGTCTCTCTTGACGTCTCGGATGAGCTTATTCCCAGTCCTGCTTCTGCTTCTTTTTTTGTTTGAGCTGAGAGCACCATAGCATGCTCTAATTCTAAAAGTGGAAAAAGAGAAAGTGGATTCTGCATCATGTAGTCTTTCTGAATCTCGCTCTATCTATCTCTATCAGAGCGACATCTTGCCTGCAAAAATTGGGGAAATGTAGACACTGGAGAAATCACCTGACATTTTTGCATGTTTGTTCACATTTACCTCTGCATACAGTAATACCGCATCCTTTCCATCCATCATCTCAGGTCTGTTCCACAGGGCCATAGCCCAGAGTGGAACTGCCATCTCCAGCTGGTCTGTCAACTACCAGCCCCTCAAGTACACCAAGATCCTGGCCCGGAAGGTGGGCTGCACCTACACGGAGACGGCCGACCTGGTTGACTGCCTGAGGCGCAAGAACTTCCGGGAGCTGGTGGACCAGGACATCCAGCCGGCCCGGTACCACATCGCCTTTGGCCCCGTGGTGGATGGAGACGTGGTGCCTGACGATCCTGAGATCCTCATGCAGCAGGTGAGGGTCGGCCACCACGATCAAAGGTGGCACTGCAGATATGTCCGATATGTATTTTCTTATTTTGCAAGTAGAGTGAGCTGAGCTGTGATGACACAGCAGACGGTGAGAACATGAAGAACTTGTTGGTGTGAGGGTGACCTTTCCACAGAGTGGGGGGTCTGGCGGTGACATTTAAAAGCTGGTGTGAACTCGCATCCTAAAATGCTGGAACACATTCCCTTGGTGGTATATTCTGGACCCACGGCTCACAACTTTTTTTTGCTTGTGACCTCGTACATACAAACCCTTCGACACAGTTTGCATGTCTGAGTAGTGAGCAGTTCAATCAAAGACTGATTCTCTCTTCTCAGCCGACGAGGTCACACCATATTTTATCAGAGCAAAGAACAGATGGTGAATAGTCCAAAGAATAAACATGATTATATGTGTGTATTTATATATATATATATTTGCAACATTTAATTTTGTCTTAATTCCTATTTGTCCCTCCCTGTTCACAACCCAGTGCAGCCACAATGTCACATTTTACATGCACTCTGTCCTAATATTGATTATAATTATGATGGATCACAGCTAGCGTAGTTGATGATAACATATGGCAGCATTGCAGTAGTGAGCTTGTACTGGTGGTCCCACATCACCAGCTACAAAGATGCAGATTTACATTAATGGCATAAATACCACATACAAAATGTAAATAAAGCTGATTTGACTTTGTGACTGAAAACCAACACATTCCACACTCAACATGTGTTTCCCCTGTTGTGCCACCAGGGGGAGTTCCTCAACTATGACATCCTTATAGGAGTGAACCAAGGAGAGGGGCTGAAGTTTGTGGACGACAGCGAAGACAACGACGGCATCTCAGCGGCAGCGTTCGACTACACCATCTCCAACTTTGTTGACAACCTCTATGGCTACCCCGAGGGTGAGGATAGCCAACATTATACTCCTTTCAGGCTTTAATGTCCTCCACATTATGTCATCTGCCGCCTCTCAGATGACAGAACTTTGCAGTGTCATTGTTTTTCTACGCTTATTAGAAGTGCCAGTGGAGGAAATCGTCCCGTGGTCCTGGGTCGACACACATTAAACTGAAATTAAAGGATACTTTGCCAAAATGGAAAAGTAAACGGCATAAATCATTATCACAATACGATAATGACCTAAATATATGACATAAGATAAATATGTTCCCTGATACTTGAGCTCGATGTGCACACTACAGAAATGTTTTTTGACATTGTCATGTTTCCTGGACTGAAAATACATCAACAGCAACTTATACGACAGCTCCCAGTGGAATGCAAGTCTTTGTTAGCATCATGTGGGCAGAAAATAAAAAAACACTAATGTGTGAGCCCAGCCCAAGTGAATCAACCAAGACAGGCATACTAAAGAGATTGCCTATCATCGGGATTATCTTTCACCACGGTGGGTCTGTGCTTTGGCCTTTGAGGCTCCGTGGGCTCTAATGCTGTCTCTCATCAACCCCCAGGCAGCCAGCTCCCAATCACAGCGCTGTTGTTCCTAACAGATCAGCCTGCAAACCCCTCGCAGCGGGCCACAGTCAAAATACAGACACATTTGGATAATGCAGTCACGCTTCCTCTCAAGTGCCTGTCACTCATTCTTCACTCTGACGGGGCATGTTTCCCTCTTTTGCCCTTTGTGTCGCTCAGTCTGTCCTTTCAGTATCTCTCTCGGCTTTATCGGGTTATCTCTCACACGTACATACAAACGTCTTTTTCTTCCTTTTTCCGTCATTCCTGTTCATTTTAGCAGCGTTTGCTTCCATCTTCCACCCCCCTTCTGTTTCACATCTCTTGACCACTCTTATCTCTCAAATGTGTTCAAGCTCTGTCTTTACTTTCCTCTTAACGTATCAGCTCTTTTTCCCTTTGTCCTTTTTTCCCCCCCCTATCCCTTTTCTTATTCTCCAGGCAAAGACATCCTGAGGGAGACCATTAAATTCATGTACACAGACTGGGCAGACAGGGACAATGGCGACATGCGAAGGAAGACGCTCCTAGCTCTGTTTACAGACCACCAGTGGGTGGCGCCGGCAGTGGCCACCGCCAAACTACACGCGGAGTTTCAGTCACCGGTTTACTTTTACACGTTCTACCACCACTGCCAGACGGAGACGCGACCCGAATGGGCCGATGCCGCCCACGGAGATGAGATACCGTACGTGTTTGGCGTTCCCATGATCGGTGCTACAGATCTGTTCCCATGCAACTTCTCCAAGAACGATGTGATGCTGAGCGCTGTGGTCATGACTTACTGGACCAACTTCGCCAAGACTGGGTAAGCCTTTTTGATGATCTTATTTCATAACGATGGAATAAGTTTTTGATAAACTAGCAAGTGTAGTGCCTCTTCAGTAGTAGTTGAAGTGTCTTTGTCTTTGGAGAAAGGGCTGATCTCATGAACCGGATGCTCGCAGAATTGTTCAAAGTTTAGTATCTTGTCTCATGTGCTGCATGTTCATAAATAAAAACTGAAAACACGAGGGTATATTCAATGTTTAGATGTCAACACGCATTGAGGAAATCTTTGAGCCAGATGATTAAATCCTTGACTGATATGTCCCCTCTGTCCTCCATTAGGGACCCCAACCTTCCAGTCCCTCAGGACACCAAGTTCATTCACACCAAACCCAACCGCTTTGAAGAGGTCATCTGGACCAAGTTCAACTCAAAGGACAAGCAGTACCTCCACATTGGATTAAAACCTCGTGTTAGAGACAACTACAGGGCCAACAAGGTGGCCTTCTGGCTGGAATTAGTCCCCCACCTCCATAGTCTACACGAGGAGCTCTTCCCCACCACGACCCGTTCGCCGGGAGGCCCTGGCCATGGCACCCCCCGACCAGGCCTTCGCCCATCTCGTCACCCTTACCCTACCTTCGCCTCTGATCCGGAGCTCGAGGGTTCGGAGCGTCCGCACCAGAACCTCTTCCCTGGAGACACCCGGGACTACTCCACCGAGCTGAGTGTGACAGTTGCCGTGGGGGCATCGCTCCTCTTTCTCAACATCCTGGCATTTGCCGCCCTTTACTACAAGCGCGACAAGCGCCACGAGATGCGACGCCACCGGCTGTCTCCTCAACGCGGCGGGCCTGCCAACGACCTGGCTCACAGCCAAGAGGAGGAGATCATGTCCCTGCAGATGAAGCACTCGGAGCACGACTCTCACCACGACATGGAGCCCCTCCGGCCCCATGACATCCTACGGCCCGCCTGCCCGCCTGACTACACACTGGCGCTGCGCCGTGCCCCCGACGACGTGCCGCTGATGACACCTAACACCATCACCATGATCCCCAGTACCATCACCAGCATGCAGCCTCTTCATGCCTTCAACACTTTCCCCTCCACCGGCCACAACAACACCCTGCCCCATCCCCACTCCACCACCAGGGTATAGTAGGGACTAGCAGGACACAGCGCCACCTAGGGACCAGGAAGACTGGCTCTGCCGCAGATCTAGAAGAGAGGCCCTCTGGATGTGGGCCTTTGTTCTGTTCTCCTATTCTCTCTCCCCACAAACAACTCCACCTCCTCCATCGTGTGCTGTCAAACTCAGCAGCTCCACTGGTGGCGTGTGGAGAAGCAACTGAACTGCACGGCAGCAGATGATCAGTTTTGGGATGATTTAGATCGTTCAAAGATACTGTTTTCAAAGGTATGCCGTTTCCAGACTAAAGCCCCCCGACACTAGTCAAAAGGACAAATGCTTTTCGGCCCTTGCAGTTTTCATCCTCTTCTTCTTTACTCTCCCTGGCGTGTTGCGTGCAATTTATCGTTCTCTTTTCTACATCTGTGTCTTATCCCTGCGTTGTTCCTCTCATTCATGTGATTCTCTCCCTCTCTCCCAGCGCTCCTTTGCTCCAGGGACTCACAAACTGAGCTGTAGGAGGGGGCATAGAGTGCCACCAGTAATCCTCTAGCTAGGAAAGCATTGATATCTGATACTTTCATTCTACCAGCATTCTTGGTGCCAAGTATGTACTACTGTGTCTGCTTTCTCATCGAGGGAGGAAAAAAAACCAGAAGAAAATTCGAGAGTATTCCTATTTACTGTCAATTAACAGATGCTGTGTGTTCTCATGACAAAGTGCCAAACTGGCCCTCGATTGTGTTTTTGTATTTTCTTTCATCTTCTGTTTCTTTTTCTTTTCAAGCATTTGTTTAGTTGTTGTTTTTTGTGGAAAGAACTTTTGCTGAAAATATAGATATAGAGAAATGATATTATATATAGTTATATATAAATGTGTACAAAGGAGAAAGTATATAAAGGGGTTTTCTCAGTGGGGATCTATGCATGAATTATTTTTTAAGATGACGACGGGGGGAAAGGACACTGTATCTGTCAATGCACGTTTCCCAAATCTAATCAGATCATATCGGCTCTCTGGATATCTTGGTTTGTGTTATAGAACTCACAGAACAAGGAAAAATCCCCAAAAAATCCTCTTCACCTCCCAACACCCATTTATTAAAAGAGTAATTTCCACAAATCTCAGAAGATGTTGATCAACTGTGAACGTACTCGTCTATTCATTATCTCCGGAGAATCAGAGGTTTCTCTCCAACCAAGCGATGCATCACACCGACCGCAAGCCCATCATCCTGCAGTAGCTACTTTTCCTTCCAGTCTGTTTGGAGATGATTGCTTTTTAGGGTGCGTGAAGTACCAGATCTGTTGTTGTAGCTAGCCTGTGCAGAATTATTTTTGTATTTCAGTAAGCGTAAAAAACAAAGCAGAGACAGGCAGCCTTTGCTCTTTTACATCCTGTCTGCACCCCCATTTCCAGCACATGCATATTCTGTTTGATGTGTTTGTGTGTGTGTGTGCTAGTGTGTGTGTGTGTGTGTGTGTGTGATGTCAGAAGTGCTTCACATGGGCATAGGTGGGCCCTAATTAGACAGCAAAGAGATAGAGAGGCAGACAGGCAGGATCACCCCCATGGTAAAAACTTCACACTTCAAAATGAGCTCCTTCCGGCTGTGTACAACCCCCCCCCCCCCCCCCCCCCCCGCTCCGTATCAACCTCACTCACTCCCTTTTCTTGTCTCCGTCAGCACACTAGCTTTGTGTTCGAGACCGGAGCTCATATTGCGGTGATCAAATCCCTGCTGTGACCACAAAACTCCGAAACACCTGACTTCACTGTATCAGCTGCGTTCTACACAATTTCTGACCTCAGTTCAGCTCTTGCTATTATCCTCACATTCAAGGGTTAGTTCACTACGCTAGTGACTTTTTTTTGTGAGCTCGTCAGTTGTAAATTAAACTCTAAGCACACCGAGGGTAACCGGTGGGCCTTCACGGCCTGCGGAGCGGCGCTGCAAGCTGAAAAGAGGGCTCAGGTCTCCCACACGGGGTAAAAGCCACAACAGTCTCTGGTACGGATTTTAAACATGGGTCATGGGTAATGCTGGAACATGTGGTAGCCTACGTCCGGTATGGGAGAGGTTAGTCACCGGTGCTGTCTTTGCTTGTGCTCTAGCTATAGCCTGTTTGTTTTCTATTTTATTACTGCCTAACGGGGTGGCGGGGAGGGACAGAAGGGAGAGGAATATACCCGGCTGCTCCTGTCAGAGATTTTGTAAGCCCTCTGAAAGGGAAATGTGCACAATGTAAAACACAAAACAACTGATTTGAGCGTTCTGCAGGTGGATAGATGCAGTGGAACCGATGATGGACAGTAGGGCAAGGAAAGGTGCACGCTGTGGAAATGAGACTTTGGGAGGAGACTGGAAAAAGACTCAAAGCCTTAAATGTAGAAATCAAAAGAGAGGATGAACTGATCACTAGCAAATGCGGACATTCAAAGGCATGGCCATCTTTCTCCCCACAATGTTTGCCAGCAGGATCCCTTGCTTATCTGTCCTACGGAGGACCAAACATGTCCGATCAGACCCATATGAACCCTTTTGTACTCACTCCTGTGGATAAGGAGGCAGTGAGGGGTCGTGAGGTGAACCTCACCACAACACAGCAACAATGAAACCACCAGAGGTGAAAACTGAAACAAGGTATTTAGTTTGGTCTGTTCTTTATCCCTGTCTATTTTATAAGCTAACACTGGAGGGCGCAATTGTGGCTGCTTTACGCAGACTGCCCACTCTGAGGAAACTGGATGTGAAGAAAAATACCAAACTGTGTGGCAGGACAGAGAGAGACACACAACATCTGGAAGACGATCAAAACTGTACATTTCTAAGTGTAAGAATCAAACAGACAAACTATTTGTAAATATTAAGTTTCTTGTTTGTTTTTCTTTTTCTTTTTTGAGTGAATGAATGAAATGCCTACTTTGTGACAACAAAAGACAACAGGTGCAGTTTGCAACAACAAAAATGGCCGCCAGATTGAGGTTTCAAATTCATTAGTGAGTAAAGAAATGCTTTCCACTGATGATTATTTATGCCATTACAAAATTACTTTTGTTTCTTTACTTTGTCCCACATTGCCCATAATCATGTGGGCATCCTGTAGCATCATGATTCTAACCAGGAGAGTCACTGTAGCAGAAATACATCTTCACTGCAGCCTCACACGACAGAGGGCCTAAGATGCTGTAGTCAACTCTGCTAGTTTTTAATTTAAGACTGTGGCTTCATCGCTCTTTGTTTTGGGGTTGTAGTCGATGGAACAACTTCTCTGCGTATCGTTTTTCCTTCTTTGTTCTTTGCTTTTATTTTGAAATATATCTTGTGGTCCAACTATACTGCTGATGAGAGGCTAAGAGCCCTGACAGAAGTCCGCTTTGACCGGCTGATGATGTAATGGTGGAGGGGCGTGGCCTGTGATTCATGGTCAGGACTTCTAAACACAAAGTGCAGCCAACTAAATATTCTCCCACTTCACATGTAGCAGTGTTTACATGGAGCTACTTGATCACATGTGGGACAGACATGAGGGCTTTGATACCATACGATGCCTCGTAGAGAAATGAGATCACACAGGTGGTCTGACTTCTTCCCTCCACACACTGTTGCATTGTGGGTGTGGAGGTTGTGTTGACCTTACAGTGATGTGATGTAGCAGTGGAGAGCTTCATGCTCCAAACAGTTGAGAGATGAAATGTTCAGTAAATCTTAAAGTCCAGTGCACTTTTAGAGCCCGAGCGTGTTTAACAGTGGATCAGACTGGATGCATGTGGACACACACTTAGCCTCGTCTGTGTTATGAAGGGATTTTAGTTTATTCTTCTTTCAACGTGCCCGAAAACTGCAGCCAAGCAAACCAAAATGGCTTCATATCGCTGAGATAGTTGGAGATCTTCTGTCAGGTCAGAGGTGCATTGACGGCACATGTTAACACCACACAATGGGGAGGACAGTGACACACACACACACACATAAATCTCCAGCTTGGTCTCGATTGCATCAAGTTGCACCTGTTGTCTTGTTTTTACATTCTTTGTTGAATTCAGAAACCCAAGACTTGAGATGAAGAAAAATGTTAAATAATGGAATTTAAAAAAAGATGATTATTAAAAAAAAGTATAGTAAAACTATATAAATAAATGCGGTGATGATATTTCTGTTTACTTTAGAAGTTATTATACACTGTATGCTGTGATTCTGATCTGGGAAACATTAAAGACATTCATAGCCAGTCTGATGATTTTGTCTCTTTATTGATATAGTGAACAAAAGTAAGTATACAATTAACAAAGAAAAAATTATATTAATCCTTTCAAAATGTAAATATGTGGAATCGGATACTTTACATGAAAAAAACTTCTGAAAAATAATTCACGTTTACTTCACTTAATTAAAACTTGTATAAATGTAAACGACACCACATTTAGAATATTTTTCTTTACATAAAATGTAAATATGTCATCAAATACTTACTGAAATAAAAACAAACGTATTACAAATTTAGAGTTAAGAAGATAACATTATACTCCTTTAGATAAGGGGAAATAACATTGTCATGTATAACCTTCATGTTGACATTTAGACTGCATGATCTTAACATACATTGAAAATGTAAATATTTTGCATCAGATCTTTAAATGTATATTCACATATATTGTAACTTTCAAGTAACCATCACATAAAAAGTGTTTAAAAAAGCGGAAAAAAACGTTTTGTATCCGATATTTTATGAAGAGATTCTAAACAAAAATGAAAAAAGAATTACACATCACACACAAGTTGATAAAAACAATATTTCTGCCATGTAACAATGTGAACAATACCATAGATAGACGGAATGATTCAACAATCGAAATATGTGGAATTTGATACGTTGCAGAACCAAAACGGAACGTACTTGGAGTAGAAGAGACAACACAAACCTAAATATGTAGATATTTGGAAACAGATAATTAACTGAAATAAAAAGAGACTTAAAAAAACAGAAAATATTCTACTCAATGGGATAAGAAGACAACTTACACCGATGCATGTTGACATTAACACTGAATGAGGGTTTAAAAGATTGGAATTGTAAATGTACTTCACAAAAAAGAATAGACAGATAAAACTGTCCTATTATGATTATACCACATAGAGACTAAGTGGCGTTTCAAAAGAAAGGAAAATAAAAATATTTGAGATTGGAAACATCACAGAAACAAAAAGCCCTGAAGAGGAGAGAGATGTAATTTGATTGACAGTCTACATCTTTTCACTGACAATATGACAATCATCTTCCACAAAAACATTTCTTTCAAAGTCTGATCAAGCTGTAAACATTTAGTATGTTTCTAACATCTGCCCCTTACACATAAATTGACTCAATATACATATATCTCAACAAGTATTTAAAATGTTCCACATCAAAAGAAACAGTTAAAGTGGATTATTTTCATCAAACGGGTTAAATGTGATCTGAGCACTACAATGATTTTCTTATATTTTCCTATTGTAAGGTGTGTTGAAATATGTGTACTCACTATATCTTCAACCTTGTCATCTTGTTATATCATGTTATTTGTGATTCTCCTCTAAATTATATAAAACAAGTAAGATCTAAATATACATGAGAGGATAATGAATATATATAGATATATATATATATGAGGATGTGCACCTCTGTAACCACAAAGCATGTAATCTCTCACTTTGTGTTAAAGGAGACTTTGATGCTTTCCTCTGCTTGCTTACGTGTGATACGCTTCCATGTTGCAGGAATGTTAGCAGGCTTTGCACTGAATGCTTTGGCAAACTGCTTGTTGAACTTCGCCAGAATGTATTTCCAGTAGTCTGATGCCTGAAGGCTTGCATCTGGAGCAATACTCCAGTCTGGGAAAATGGCGGCGTAATCCTTGTAGGGGTGGTATTCATCATTTGTAGCAGCGCAGCAAAAAAGCCCGTCACTGATCACAGAGGAAGAGCATACGTCAGTGGAGAGTTTATTTGTCTGAGTGCACCTGTATGTACCCAGAGCCTCTGGCCGATGTAGTGAAGCAAAGTGTTTATCATGTTCGATTCCTCCTGCCTCACAAGGCGCTGCGCAGAATGGACACTGTTTACCACATCCAATCAGATCAATGAAAATCTCGTTCTGAGGATTCACATTTAATTTTTGTAGTTTCATTTGGATGTTTGTTTCTCTGAACTTCTCTTGAAGGTCTTGTGCCATGTCCTTCACACACTCAGTCAGCCACTGAGCAAACTGTTCCTGGTCGGCGTTGTTCAGGATCATGAATGCACCAAGAGCATCTTGGGAAATGACCAGTTTATCACCAAGTTCCTGACAGACATTTTGAATGAATGACTTCAAGTTCCCTCTCTTCTCTGTTTTAGCTTTGTTAACAGCATCATTTATGCTCCTGATACTTGACTGAACATGTTTATCCTCAAACTCAAACATCGTAGACCCATTTGAGAAGCGTTCCAGTATTTGGTTGAGTATCCAGTTCTTTACGTACTCTTCATAAGAGCAAATGTAGCTCTGATAGTTGTTAAAGTCATTCTTTGAGAGTAAATCCAGTAAAACTGAAGACTGGAAGAACATTCGTGTGCTGAACGTCTGGTTTGTCTTCATTTCACCAATGATATCAGGACCCAAGGAACGGTAGACAAAGTCTTCGACTGCAGGCCTCAAGCAGCGATTCAAGAATTCTTTTGACTTCTTCTGGCACTGGTCTCGTTCATGGAACACATCTTTAAAATCATTGCGGAACTTTTCCTTGTTCTGATTCAGACATCTGTAGGGATCATTCGCACGTATGAAATCCTCATGCAGTTTCTGAAACTGTCTGGCTGCAACTCCACAGATGTGCTGTTTCAGAGAAACTTCAAACTCAATGTCTGTCTTTACATCCTGATTGTTTTGCAGCCTCTCATCAATCATGTGTAAGATCTCCTGGATGTAAGTCTCATGGTAGTTGTTTTTTCTTTGCATTTTTTCATTTATACACTGTGTGCAAATTGCAATGATGTTGTCTGCAATTTGTTGTACAGCCTTTGTGTTACTTGGAATGCTGACAATCTCTTTCATTTTGTTTGTAAAACGCTTAAGGAATCCTTCAATTGTGTATTTAAAAGGATCATGTCCACAATCTTCCAGCCTTTTTTGATTTAATACTTCACACGCATGACTCCCCTTGCGTGATACATTGTCTCTCAGGTACTGGAACACATTTGTGATGACATTTGTGGTCTTTTGTTTCGTAAAGGAGAGTTCATTTACTGTTTTTTCCCACATCTTATCAAATTCTGTGTCTAGCTCTTTGTCTTCCATCTTGACTTTTTTTTCCCGACATTCATCTATCAATGCACACACTCTCTCTTCTAATTCTTTCGTGTGGTTCTCCTTGATTCTATCAAGTTCTGTCATCCCCTGTCTGATGTCAGCTGCTGCTGTGAGCTGATTAAACACAGAGCTCTGCATTTCTCGCCGAAGACTCTTTGCACTGCTTGCAAAGTCCTCTCTGTATCCTTCAACTAGATAGACATGACCCTCTGTTTGCTTGAAGTACTTTGCCAGATTTTCAAGAAGTTTTGTCTCCCATTTAGACAGCACTGTGCAAGCTTCACTTTTCAACTGTGTCAGAAGTTGTCTCATGTCAGATGTCTCAGATTTCACAGCAACTGTACCAAAGTTGTTAATCTTTGTTTCTGCATGTGTAACCCACGTGTACATTTCTTTTTTGAATTCCCATTCCCATTTGTTGAATTCTGTGCACAGCCTCATGTATGCATCAGCCACCAGGCTGTTTCTGAAGCTGAAGATGAAGTTTTCATGCTTCACTGCATTCCAAAGACTTTTCATCCACTCTGTAAACTCCAAGATATTATTAGCAGATGATTCACAACTTCCCAACATTTGGATTATGTTCTTCTTGAGCTCATACACAGCTTCGCTGTACCCTGCATTGACTGGTGCCATTGGTGGGTTTCCATTCCAGAGTCCAGGAATGTAGCAGTTCCCAGTGTCTGGACTGTACTCCATCACATCAGTGAAGCTCTTGTTCTCCTCTTTCTTTTCCATTTTGGCTGCTGCCTGGGTCATCTCGTTTAACTGTTCCAAGAGCAGTTTCCTGTCTCGTAAGTTCTTGTCATGGGCTGAAACGTCTGACACATTCTGGTGAACAAACTGACATTTGGGCTTTTTGCCCACCTCTTTCATCCTGAGGAAAGCATGCACAACTATTTGTAGGATGTCTTTCATATCTGTTGAATTCTCCATTGCAATATTGATGATGGTGATATCACTCAGCCCCACAACAAGTGTTGCAAGCTCATTGTCGTGCTCATGGCTGTTGTCCAGTTTTGCAAGCTCTGGTGACTTTAAGCCCTCGGTGTCAATGATCACCATGAAGTCACAGTTGAGTACTTTTTTGACATCTTCATTGACTCCGATGAGCAACATGAAGGCACCTCGAGTGCATCGACCACTGCTGACTGCAAACTGCACTCCAAACATGGTGTTGAGGAGAGTGGACTTCCCTGTGCTCTGAACTCCAAGAACTGTGACTACCAGTATCTTGCTCTTAGAAGACATCAAGTCATTGAGCTGAGAAAGAACGTCACTAACCCACCTGAGAGGTATGTTGGATGCGTCTCCATCTACAAGCTCAAGAGGAAATCCATCAAGTAACAATTGTGCACATAGTTTGGGCAGATGCTGTAATTGTTGACGTGATAGGTCTGTTTCTGGAAGGGAAAGTGAAGCTTCATAGATCTGACCCATTTCACGGAAGAAGTGTTCAGTCCCCAATGATCTGTTGGAAAGTTGTCTGTCAATGTCTTTGATTTCTGCTTTGTTTTCAGGATTTTTGCATTTTTCTTTGTACTGCTCCCTGAGATCAGACAATTTCTCTCGAGACACATTATCGAGGTTCATTCGCATCCATTTCAGGAAATAGCACCTCTCTGTTCCTGGGCTTGATATTGCATCGATGAAACATATCATTGCATTTGAAATGTCGTAAGTGTTTTGTTTTTCCCGAAGTTTTGTTTTCTGTATCTGAAGATCACTTTTGTAGTCTTCTATTTTTTCGGACCCGACATTTCGAAGTCGAACTTCTTCCTTCTCTAAGCGAGTCAGTTCCTTCCATATTTGGCCTTGCAAGGGCAGCTGAGCTTCTTTGTATTCAAGGATATCTTGAATTTCAGCAGTGATGGCATCTGCATTTTTCTTGGCAGTCTGGCACTCTGAAGAGTCTTCATCAACCCAGATCCCGTGTTCATGGGCAATGTCAGCCATCTGCTCAATTCCCATCTTCATCTTTGAGTTCTCAACTACATTGATGATAGTTTCCCGCATTGTTTTGACAAAGTCTGCATCATTAATTTGTTTAGTCTTCAGAAGGATGTTGCTGTTAGTCAAGCCCAGCTTGGTTGCAACCTTTTTTAGAGCATCCATACCAAAGTGATTGCTTTGATGGTTCCCAACCAAGAAGATCTGTGCCTTGTGGTATTGGTTGGTCAGCAGCTCGCACTCAGAGTCCAAAGTGTCAAAGAACACAAAAACTGCTGCAGATGTCTCACACAAAAATGAAAATTGTGTTTCAAATGAAGCAATGTCCCCACGAAGGTTAGCTACAGCTACTGCCTCACTGAAGACGTCCATGTTTTTGTTCCCACAAGGAAGGTACCAAGTGATTTCAACCAGTCCATTTGATATTCTCTTTGGACTGTCACCACACTCCATATCACGATGAACAAAGGTGTCATGGTACTGCTGAGAATTGCTCAGAAGCTTATTGAGGATCTCTGACTTGGAAAAGGAGCACTCACCCAGTCTCACAAAAGATATCATTGGAAGTTCAGAGAGAACAATTCTGTCTTCAATAAAGCCTTTGGATTCTGAGAGGGACTGAGGTCTGTACTTTTTAACAATGTCTCTCAGGGCCCAAAGCATGAGTGTGCACTGCTTTGTGTCACAATTAGGAAGCAACAGAGGCACAGAAAACTGACACATAGACATTTTGAGTGCCATTTCCTGCCGTACAAAACCATCAGAACACAGAAAGAGGGCAGTGATTATGTCAAGGGGGTTTAGCATGTCACCTGAATTTGTACTTTTTACAAGATTATCAAGATCTAACAGCGGATGATTACAGTTTGACTCACATGCAGATGTACATTTCACATTCCTAGCTGTGACATTAACCATCATCAGTTTCTTTCGGAAGTACCATGGAAGATCTGAATTACACTTGGCAGGTTCATCAGTGATGGTCTTCTTGTCAATCTGAAGTATTTTGCTCAGGGATAGCTTCTCAGGGTAGAGCTGCTCCAACCCCACATCCTCCAATAAGCTCTCTAGATGCGTCTCTGAAGAAATGAAAACAATGAATATTAAACCCATTATTGGTTATGTCAATATTCATAAGTATGGATCAAAGTTGTAACATTTAAATTTGTTGAGCTGTAACACAGTTTTAATGTGGTACACCTAACTAAAACTAGAAAAAGCAAGCTGAAAATGCGTTGGAATGCTGAAAACTGAAATTAATCGCAAAAACATTGCTGAAAATAGATATCCAATTCAAAAACAAATTGCAAAAAGCTTAATAATTCAAAAAGTTTAAAGATTACAAATATGAAAAGTCATATCACACCTCTCCTGAAATAGCTGAACATAATCATAATGTCTGACACACATAAACAGAGGTTATTAAATGCCTGGCTTCATCATTCAATTAGAATTCACTCTTTGGGGCTTTTATTTTGAAATGGGGTATGTGTGTGTGTGTGGGGGGGGGGGGGGGGTCCTCTAAAAGTCTCTAAGACCTGAATGACTGTATGAGAGAGAGACACAGACAGGGAGAGAGAGAGGAAAGAATTAGTGAGAGAGAGAAGAAAGAATTAGTGAGAGCGAGAGGCAAACTTTCTCATTTGGAGATTGTACTATGTTTTATCTTTTACAGCTTACATGACTATTGTCCTGCTCTGCCATGTCTTTCCTCGTCTCTCCCTCTTGTGTCGCGGTGTGTGTAAATGTCACTCGAATCAGGAAACTCATATCTGATTGGCCGAGCTGCAACACGTAACAGCTGCAACAAATCATGTGTGAATAAGTTTTTATTTTAAAATGGGGTGTGTGTGTGGGGGGGTCCTCTAAAAGTCTCCAAGACCTGAATGAGAGAGAGAGAGAGAGAGAGAGAGAGAGAGAGAGAGAGAGAGAAAGAGAGAGAGAGAGAGAGAGAGAGAGAGAGAGAGGATGTTTGTCAACATCACTAATGTGTGCCTGAAGCCATTTCATGGAGATAAAAACAGGGAAACACCTCTCAAACAAATCATCAAAACTCCCATAACCGTAGCTCCTATTGCTCCGATATTAATGATTGAGAGGATGGATGACTTGAGAAACAGATCCTGTAAAAATTGTGTCTGTAGTGTAAAAAATGTGGCTTAACTGGCGATCTACAAATGGAGTACCGTGTTCTGTGGAAGATGTTTTTGAAGCAAAGTTTAACATTGGTCTCTATGGAGCAGAAAGTTGGTTTTCCTCTCAATTAACTGCTTCTGTGTCAAATGTGGAAATCTGTGGGATTCCACAGTAATTTTTCTACGAAAGGACAAGATTAGCTACTTCTACATCCAGAAATGATGCGAAGAGTGAAGATTGTGGACACAGTGGCAAAATACAAATGTTTTTTTCACAAGAATCTCAAGCTGCTCTTCACTCTAGCGGTGACATCACGCACTCTAAGCTGTGCATTACACACCCATTATAAAGTCAGAAAAGGGCTGAAAAATCATAAAAGTTAAATTGCTGCAGTTCAAAAAGTTTAAAAGATATCAGAAAGCTGTATGTTCCGGCAATAGTTCAGGGTTTTCTCAACATTTGAAAGTTGAAATGGTGTCTATAGCTGAAAGTATGAGGAAGTTGAAGGATTTGAAAGTTGAAGCAGTTTAAGAGGATTTGAAAATCTTCTCCATAGAAACCCATTCAAAAAAAAGTTGCTAAAAGCTTAATAATTCAAAAAGTTTGCTGAAAGAGCTGAACATTTCTATAGTTGAACGGTTTCTGTAGCTTAAAATATGAAGGAGAAGAAGTGTTGCGACGAAACGGGGGGACAGAAGAAATAGTGGAACTAGAAAAAGCATTTCCTGCTGAAAATGCGTTGGAATGCTGAAAACTGAAATTAATCGCAAAAACATTACTGAAAATAGATATCCAATTCAAAAACAAATTGCAAAAAGCTTAATAATTCAAAAAGTTTAAAGATTACAAATATGAAAAGTCATATCACACTTCTCCTGAAAGAGCTGAACATTTTGATATTTGTTTCTGTGGCTTAAAAAAATTCATCAGTGGTGATATTTGTAGTAGTAGAAGTTGTAGTAGAAGTATTATTAGGAGAAGTATTAGTAGCATTAGAATAAGTACTAATAGTAGTAGTGATATTTGTAGTAGTAGTAGTAGTATAAGTATTATTAGAAGTAGAAGTATTCGTAATTAGAAGAAGTAGTATCAGTAGTCATAGTAATAGCTGTAGTATTGGTCGTAGTATTTAATATCACAGTAGTAGTAGTAGTAGTAGTAATAGTAATAGAAATGGCAGTAGAAGATGTAGCAGTAGTAGTAGTAGCAGTCGTACTAATAGCTGTAGTAGTATTACTACTTTTAGTAGCATGAATAGCAGTAGTAGCAGTTGTCGTATAAGTAATAGTGGTAGTAATAATATTGATGGTAGCAGTAATAGTAGTAGCAGTCGTAGTAATAGTAGCAACAGCAAAAGTTATAGTAGTCGTAGTAGTAGCAGTAGTAGTAATACTATATTAGCAGCAGCAGTAGTAGTAGTTGTCGCAGTAGTAGTTAGAGCATTCATTTTTTAAACAAAAAAGCCTAATTTTGAGCTTGTTTAAATACAGTTAATCCATGGGGCTTTTATTTTGAAAGGGTGGGGCTGGGTGGGGGAGCGGAGACATAATCATAATGTTTGACACACATAAACAGAGGTTATTAAATGACAGGCTTCATCACAAGCAGTTCAGTTAGAATTCACTCTCTGGGGCTTTTATTTTGAAATGGGGTGTGCAGGACATGTCTCCTATGAGACACTACGTGTTTTAACAGCGGGGACTTAAAACCAGAGGACATTCTCCTAACCGGAGACACCACCTTCCCGTGTTTGGCCAGCTCTCTGATGATGTCATCGTTCCTAATGAAAGGAGGAACGTTCGATACTGTGACTTTCACCGCGGGTGAGCTGAGAGCGTGGGCGGGTAGGAAAAGCTCGCCCACCTCGACCCCGTTCTCCGCCACCACTTCCGCAGCTTCTACGCAATCTAAAAATACGACCACAGCGCTGTTCATCCGCGCTGCGGACTTCACGCGGCTGTGGCCGACAAGCTCACCTACTGCCAGGCTGATCTCCTCCACTGAACACCCGAACAGCAGCGGAATCCTCACGCCGTGCTTCCTGGTCAAATCAATCAGGCCCATGGCGGCGCCTAGCAGCCGACAGCTCGCGTTGATCGGCTACAAACACCCACAAACAAAGACCCTAAAAGTGCACACAACCCCCGTGAACCCTCCACACTACACTACACTACCATCCCCAACATTACCCAGTGAAGAATAATGTCGAAAAATCGTTATATGTCGCTCTCAAAACCCCGCTCCTTCAGCTCCGCACACCTCCTTCCACTCAGAGAGACAGACAGACAGACCATCACTAATTGGCTCAATCGCGAACACCTGTGTGCCTGAAGCCATTTGAAAATATTCTCCATAGAGATCCCATTGAAAATAAAAAGCTTAATCATTCAAAAAGTTTAAAGGTTAGAAATATGAAAAGTCATAGCACCCCTCTGGTGAAAGAGCTGAACATTTTAATAGTTGAATGGCTTCTGTAGCTTAAAAAATGAAGGACAAGAAGAGGGGCGACGGAAGAAATAGAAGAAGTTGAATAAAGATTCAAAGAACAATAGTTGGAATGCTTAAGAGCATTCCAACAACTAAGGCCTATGTTGATGTTGGTCAGGCAGTCAGTAATATGTCTGTCCAATTATTTGGTCTAGATAAAGAATACTTCAACAATACTATCAAACATTATGTTTTGGCAACCCTTTGACATTTTCTCTTGTGTTGCAATTAGCCTAACAGTTTGATTTATGAACAAGACATCAAAATCTAATGGGCAGCCTGCTGTGGAATTGTCAGCTAAAGGACTTGAAAGAGGTGTAAGAAGACATTGTTTTTAAATTTTAATTAATTTGAATCAATTCATAAATCAAAAGGTGAACTATCTAAACTATCAAAAGGAAGTGTAGGTTTTAGGATGCATCGTTAGGCATTCGTGTACCACTAGTGTTGGCAAAAACTAAATGAATGAATCTTTTGAACCAAATCTTTCGCAAGTTTGATTCACATACTGCGTCTACATTGGTATGTGTTGCCTACAGGAAATAGCCACAGCCTTGCACTTTAAAGTCCCAGCATTGCAGCCTTAAACCGGGTTACAAACTCACTCAAGTACTGCATGGCTAAGTTTAGCTTCCTTTCAGCAGTATGGGTGGGACATGCATTTTCCCCTCTGTGACTCGTCTCAGGCCAGAAGCTATTCTGTTTCTTCCCTCTTGCCATTTTTACCTTCCTAAAGACTTCTCTAACCCTCAATATCTGTGAGTCAGTACGGTTTAAGGAAATAAAACAAAAATGACTTGTCAGCTTGCAGTCTGCATTAAGCATCTAAAAAAATAAACCAATGTCATTTGGCTTTAATATCAATAACCACTACAATGTTTCTGCTGTCAATATACAGGTAATTGTGCTAGCCAGTGTGACAAAGACAGAATCTCCCTTCAGATCCGGGCTCCTGCACAGAAGTAGGCTACCCTATCAGGCGGTGCTGCAGCCCACTTCCTCAGGAAGTGCAATGCCATACAAGGGAACCAAAGGTTTTTACCATTACTGAGACCTTGTTCAATCAACACTTTATGGAATAACTCCAGTCTTGCTAATGGCTGCAGCCAACGTACTAGACTTGCTTTACCATAAGGGAGAGTGCCTTTTGGCCTTCTTAATTCCCCAAATACATTTCCGAGGTTAATAGAGCAAATGTTTGGGCCCCAGCATTTCCTGACTTTGCCTCTGTTTCTTGATGAAGTAAGTGTCCCCTATTTTTCTTTAGAGCAGCACTTACGCTGTGTTCACATCAAACATTTGACCCCAGAATTATTTGTGTTTATTTGCGTTACTCAGGCGGCATGTGCAGGAATGAATGTACAGCTTACCTCCATATAGATACTAACAATGTTTTTTTCTGCCTTTTCTTGCTATCATCAACAATGGCCGAAATAACCACTTTTGCTTTGTGCTTTTTCATGTCTGTCTGCAAGACAACAAGCAATACATTTTTAAGATGATTGTTTTCTGAACGGCAGGCCGGCACGAATTTGCCTCTGTTTGCGTCTTTGCATTGACTTTGTTTATGGAATTGAAAAGTTCACTTCGTGTTTGGTGTGAATACACCATTAGAGTATCTGGATGCAGTCTTGAGTAGATTGGGACAGGAGGGATTGAAGCCAAAATTGAAAAGTGCAACTTCTTCCAGATAGAGATATTAGTAAGATCAGTCCGACAGAATCTTCTCGCTAGTTCACGGGATTCCGAGTGACCAAGAACTCTGGCGGTCATCCAGGATTCATAGAACCGTAGTTACATTCGTAACTTTCGTTCTATTTCATCCTTACTGACCGCCAGAGGCAGTGCTTAACACTGGATGACTTATACCAAAAGAGTCACGAGGAATCACAAGTACCTACCTCGTATAGCTCAGCCAGAGGAAGTTGGCCAAAGAACCCTCCTCAGTGGGTGAGGGGTGGCAACGTTCACTCTGTAGATGAATATCTGGTGAATGTGCTCGGTGATGCCCACATATATCCTCCACAGGCACACCTCTCAGTGCTGCTCATGACGTGGAGACACTCCTGGTAGAGTGGCCCTTCACTCCGGATGGTAGAGCACGGTCGCTCGCCTTGTATGCATAGGCAATGGCCTCCACTATCCAGTGTGACAGGCGTTGTTTTGAAAGGGCACAGTCCGTCTTAGGCCCACCATAACTGATAAAGAGCTGCTCCGACCGCCTTATGCAAGCGGTGGCTTCCACATAAGCTCTGAGGGCCCGCACTGGGCACAGCAGCCTTGACCTCTCCTCTCCCGATGGGGGGTGAAACTGCGCAAGCTGGATAGGCTGGTTGACATGTGAGCGTGTCAAGTACGGCAGTATTTTCATGCCCTGTGATTTTAGGGGGGAAAGGGCAGCAGCAACGCACCTTGTGAACACCCGTAGGGAGAGGGAGAGTCCGAATGGGAGCACCCTGAGCTGGTAGTGACCACCTTGAAAGGCGAAGCGAAGAAACTGCCTGTGGTGAGGCACAATGGGAACATGGAAATAGGCATCCTTCAGGTCGACAGATGTGAACCACTCTCCCCTGGAAATGGCCCGAAGGACATCTGTTGTGCTCAGCATGTGAAATGGTAACACCTTCAGGAACTTGTTGAGTCCCCTCAGGTCTAGGACTGGGCGCAGTCCGCCGCCTTTCTTCTTTACAAGAAAGTAAGTTGAGTAGAACCCCCCCGGGTTGTGACAGGGGGTCCACCCTCTCGATTGCACCCTTGACCAGGAGCGCGGCTAACTCCTGGTTCAGGGCTAGGGAATTCACCGGATCAGTGATGCTGGTCATTTTGACCCGGCTGGAGGCTGGGGGCCGGCGTCGGAATTTAATCTTGTACCCTTGGGTTAGGGTGGACACCACCCAGGGGTCCGAAGCATGCTCTGCCCAGTAGCTGATGTGCTGCTGGGAGAAAAAAGCGACGGCCGGCCCAGAGACATCTCCTGGCCGGCTCAACGGATGGCATACGGGCGAGGCCAAATTTTGCCACGTCCTGAATGGCTGCCAGGGTTCGTCCATCCGATGTAAGACGGGACAGAGTCCCGGTGTCTCTCCAGCATGCATGCAGCTCCCTCAGATATTCTTCAGAGGGAGGAACAGCAAAGGTGGTGGTGGCGGGAATGCGCCTGAAGAAGGCACTCGCAGGCGAAGGTTCCGGCTGCTGTGTATCTAACTGCAGGCGTGCCAAGGCCATGCGAATGACAGACCCGATGGAGCTATTGACTGCCCCTTCCGAAGAACTCTGAGCTGAGGAACGGGAGCCAGGTCCAGAAGCATGGGAGGGCCGCTCCTCACTGTACTCAGTAAAGAGATTGGCTGATGCTGCCAGTGAGACAACGTCCTCTTCCGAGTCAAGTTCAGCCGTGGCTGGATCTGGTGCTTCGGCCCCCCCCCCTGCACCAGGGTGGAGGGTCAGGAGAAGCGACTTAATTTGAGCTAGCTCGGCATTCAGCAGATCCACTCTAGAAGACAGCATGCTGGACTTAGCCCTCTTTGGGGGAGCCCCTCCTGCTTCTGTGGCCCTGCGCTTGGAATGGGTAGGTTGGGCTGGATTCACCTGCCCTGACAGGGGGAGGTCGACCACACCCATCAGGTGTTCCATGTCGGCGAGCCTAGCAGCCCTTACTGCTCGAGGCATGATGCCACAGTTCATGCATGGGTTCTCCGAGAGGCCCTCCCTCAGATGCTCGAGGCCAAGGCAAGAGGAGCAGAGGTCATGGCCATCCTCAGGCTGAAGAGGAGCCATACAGGTCCTACAGCCAGCAGAGTTAAACATGGCCGCGATTCTGGAGGAACCCTTGCCACTAGTTGATGCGGGCTGCTAGGTCAGTCTGAGTGGGAATGCTCTACTGAACGTTGTGAGAACAGGCAGGGGACATTCAGTGAGAGGGGAGTGAGGACACTCTCTTCACTAGGATAGTTGCTGCAGATATTGGTGTCCCACCAGTTAGCCTGAGCGAGAGCACTCTGCTACTGTGGAAACAGGTCAAGAAAACAGTCCTTACAGTGAGAGGGGAGCGAGGACACTCTCTTCACTAGGATATTTACTGCAGATATTGGTGTCCCACCAGTTAGCTTGAGCGAGAGCACTCTGCTACTGTGGAAACAGGCCCAAAAAAAACAGTCTTTACAGTGGGAGGGGAGCGAGGACACTCTCTTCACTAGGATAGTTCCTCACTAGGATAGTTGCTGCAGATATTGGTGTCCCACAGCGTCGGAAATACACGAGGGAAAAGGGCAAAACTGCCCCTAAGAAATATAATTTTGCCCCTGATATCACTAGGAGAGGGGCAAAAAATGCCCCCATAATTTCCTCTAATAATAATAGAATAGAAGAATATAATTTATACTATCTTGATCCCTTTAAGGGGGAAATGTTTCTCTGCATTTGACCCATCCCTGTATATAGGGAGCAGTGGGCTGCCAATGACAGGCGCCCGGGGTTCAGTGTATTGCTCAGGTACACTTCGACACTTCCAAGTCGGGGATCGAACCGTTGACCTTCCGGTTCCCAGACAACCCTCTTAATCCAGTGAGCCACGGTCGCCCCCAAATAATGATAATTTAATGAACTTGTGAAAAACATCGTAGCCTATATGACCGGTCCAGTTGCCATAGAATGTTTTTGATTTTCGCCTTGACCGATGTTGAGTGTGCGTGAAGAACCGAACGTTGTAAACAAATAAATAAATTGAGCGCTTCTTAATCAGACCTGTGACTGCGGTCAACTCAGCACACACTTACATGTTAGTGCATCTATATGCTGAAATTCACGGTAAACGCATTCAAATGGCACAGATCGGGAGCAAGCGAAGGACTTTGAAAGTTAGTGGAAAGATTAACGTGAGACAACATCCGATTTCTTAACGGTTTCGTTACTCTTGGTGTCCTACCAATTAGCCTGAGCGAAGGCACTCTGCTAACTGTGATAGCCGTAATGTTTACAAAAAATCAATGGACACAATCAGAGTATTAGCTTAGTTTAGCCGGAGTGAGGACGCTCTGCTAACTGTGACAGCCGTGTAAGGAATCAATGGACACAATGTCAACGTCATTCTAGTCCAACTAGTATCTCACCAAGTTAGCTTGAGCGGGAACACTCCGTTAACTGTGAAGGACGGCCCGATAGCGTAACTCTACGCTCCCGTTAGCACGCCATTCGATTACCTGGAGCGGAAGCGCTCTGCCAACCGTGGAAAAACAAACAATGGTGATAGAAAAACAATGTTAGTCGATCTTACCGATTGTTGTCTTCGCGATTTTGGTGGCCCTTATCAGACCGAGTCCGGGGCGCGATGGTCCGCACAGTGAAACACGCTGTTCCCTCCTAAGAGGGACCGCTTGTCGCAGCCTTTGGAGGGCGAAGATCCGCAACTCTGACCGGTTGTCACAAGCCTACCGCGACAAGCTCTAATATGTCTTGATCGTAGACAACATAATTTGTATTCTTGTTTAGGTTCTACTACCGTGGTAGTTACCCTGCGTAGCGAGAAGATGAAAAAGGACTGATCTCAGGATGACACCGGAACTTATAGACGACAGGGGGTCATCCGAGGTCACAGGTGAATTTGTTGATATAAATACTCGACCTGCGCATGCGTGGGACAGAAGATATCCAGTGTTAAGCACTGCCTCTGGCGGTCAGTAAGGATGAAATAGAACTGCACAGTAACCGTATTCAGTAAGGTGTTTTATGTTTTCTACAGTGTTACAAATTTTGATATTAGTTATGAGATAGAGATGCTTGCATCTAATTCATTCCTCTTTTATTTGATTCTTCTTTTGGAAACCTCGACAGAGTTCTGGTAAAAATGTGTAGATTGCCCCTAAGTCTGTGACAACATTTTGAAAATTCATTGCAACAATAATTCTATTTTACTTACTTGTGCGGGCAGATGTCACAGCAGGCTCGCTGATTCTTCCATTCCTAAATCGTGTAGAAACCATAAGAGTGTAACACACCCCAGGCTTCAGGTTGCTGAGAGTGAGTTTGTTTGTGTCTGTTGACTCTTGCACAATGTCTCCTTCATGGCAACAAGTCACAATGTAACTCTCCACTTCACCAGCAGGTGGGTCCCAACGCAGAGACAGTGACTCACTGCTGACCTGATCGACTGTGATCTGCACAGGAGGGCTAGGCTCTGTGGAAACAATACAATGGTTTCACTGGAAATTCAAGCTGTCAATTTAAAGTCTGTAATTTAAAGTACTGCCAAGAGCAAGAGGTGAGATAAAAAGACAAAGCCACATATAATCACACCATGCACTTATTTTTTAGGAATACAATTTACGACCTCTTTAGTCTGAAACTCACCTTTATGCATATATATATATATATACTGAGAATACCTCAGTGTAAGAAGTACATGTGTTTAGTTTTTTTGTGAGCCCAAAAACCATGCAGACAACCCTCCATGTTTTTATTATTATTATTATCCAATTGATTTATTATTCAGATTTACCTGTGAAGACAGTTTGCATGGATTTGCTTGTTGCATTAAAAACGGACACTTCTCCTGGCGGAGGAACATCTGTCATAAGAGAAGAGCGGTACATCTCAGGATCATTGCAGTATGTATTTAGTTATTCAATTGGATCAGTTGTTGACGGTCACATATGCATCAAGTATAATTTATCTGCCATTGTTCACGTTGTATAATGTCAGATTAGGGGTATTGCTAAATTAATTTGCCTACTTATGCTCATGCAAATGTATACTGATATGTGAGTTTGTTCTTTGATAGCCGATGCTGCTTTAACGTGTTAAACGCTTTGTCTGTTATTGTTGCATTGAATGAAAACGTGCAATGTAATTCTGCACACCAAAACGTCAGCTTATAAATTGTGTCAAGGAAGTCGAGAGCCGCAAACGGAGACGGCTCAACTTTAAAAAAGCGCATTTTTAAACTCCAGTGAGCAATTTAAGGAGAGCTAAATTAAATAAATAAACAAATAGCCTAAATAATGAACATAATTCATAAATGTTAAAAAGTCATATTTCTGCCACTTTCCCACAACTGATACCGAATGAATTCGCCAATGGGTGCAAACACTGAGTTATCTGTCTTTAATGATTCATTAAATAATTTGTTTTTACTTTGAAGGTGAGCTGTCTCTATTTCCAGCTCTCGACTTGCTTTACTCAATTGTCATTGTTAAAGTTGGATAATAGAACAAGCTGACATTTTGGTGAGATTGATGAGATTAGGCAATACTCCTAATTTGACATTCTTTATTATACAACGTGAACAATGGCAGATAAATTACACTTCATGCACGGACCACGGACCCACACTTACAGTCAGACTGTGATGGTGGTGGAGTGTTCTCTCCTTCCTCACAGTATAGCTCAGGGCAGGAATCCGGCGCATCATAGTAATCCTTGATAATGGATACAAATGTGTTGATTAAAGTGTAATGAATGAAGGACATCACATACTTAGCTTGTAATTGTATTGTTAATTAAGTTTAGAGTTGTGCAAACCAGCTGTTTACCTCCTCGTCTGAGTTATCCATCGTGGGTACACTCTCAGCCATCCCACCCTTGGTCCAGATTATTCAAACAGCTTCTCACTGAAAGTAATAGAAAAATGCTCTGTAACTCCGTCGCCGCCAAAACTATTGATGTTACACAAAAATCACTCAGCTAAGTGTACTTTGCAACCTGCCAGACTAGAATATAGACTAAAACAAAATTACTGTAATCAATTCACAGTATGAGCGATGAGGACAGATAGAACATGCTGAGTCATGTTTCTGATTTAGGGTATGGAAGGCCTTCATTTGAACACTATTTAAAAGATGGAAAAACAACCGATTACAAATAAATTGTTGCCTACCTTTGTAGATTCTCCATAGTACAAACTGTATCCGTCCTTCAAGGAGTTTTTATCTACTGTAGCAATAGGTTAAGTATTAGTCCTGAGGATAACACATGCACATCTCTGCAATGCCACAGTCTGCCACTGGCATCGCCTTTTATTCAGCCTTGTGAAGTTACGTTTTGTTTCTGGGAAATAGATTACCTGGTTTCAAGTAAAGTGAAACTTATTGTCTGGTTCCTCCCTCTGCTGAAGGGGGAGCTGTTCTAGCTCCAAGTGTCCCTCGGGAAGGGCGGGGTTGGACCATATAGACCAGTGATTCTCAACTTGTGGGTCGCGGACCCGTTTTCCTGTGCTTTTATTTTCAAGGGGATTTTTTTATGCAGCGGAGTGCCGTCTATTCACACTCTTGAACAATATTTGGCGTTAATGTCTTGTAATGATATCAGCAGGGGATAAACAGAAAACTATACCTGTCAAATGACACTATAAGTAGACGAATTGAAGACATGTCGGATGACATCAAACAACAGACCACAGCTCGAATTTAGGCAAATGGTCCTTTTGCATTACAAATGGAGGAATCTACAGACATAACAAAGTAGTTTAACATGTGTGGGATGGGGACTGACAGGAACAATTTCTCTGCACAAGGGAGCTCCCTACACTACGACTGCAGAGGACATGTTCAACTCAGGTTCAAACTGCACCATGTTTTCATGAAATAAATTTGAGAAGTTGAAGATTTTCCTCGATTTGTCATTCAGGGGTGATGGTGGGTCCCGCAGCCAGACCAGTTGAGAACCACTGTGGTAGACGACTAAACATTGACTAACATACACACTGTTTGATTAGTCAAGCGATAACACTGTAGTCTTACAATATATGGCAGTCGTGTTACTTAAGTTAGCACTTATTTGTTAGCCCTCCTCCAAAGGTTGGTGGACCATCAGTCAGGATGTCTCTCTAACACATTGTTGCAGTATCTGCACTTACAACCTGTTTCCAATGCTGACTCTGACAATGATCAGGCCACTTAGTAAAACTAATATTACCTTTTTTACTTATCTTTACTATTCAGTATGTAAAGAGTCACATGGAGGATTACATTTTGCTAAATAAAGAAAATCACATCAAGGTTATGATCATTAAATTAACTCTCGGTAATAATGAAATTAAAGAATGATAAATAAAACCATGCAAGTTCAAAATTTGGTCTTGGCTCAATAAAAAGGAAATAAATCAATAGTAACTTAAGTAGAATAAAACTTAAATAAATTAAAACTAAATACATTTAAATTAGGATAAAAGAAAATAACCCTTTTGAGATACTCGCTCTAAGGCTAAAGGTTACAAGAGGCATGCTGCAGAAAATGTCAGTTAGGCTTGACAACCACAACGTGTTCTAAAATTTTCCTTTTGTTTAAGTGTCAGACAGGTTCTCAAACCACAGAATGCTTTACGCCCTTCCTCATGTTTCTTAGTGAGGCAGCGATTTCCTCTCCTTGGCCACCCACACGCCCTTATGAGGAAACAAAACCTACCCAGAGAAAAGTATCCTTCCTTCTTGACCTGATGTATTTTACACTTGATGGATGCAGTCAGTTTTCCCTTCATGTGGTGTAGAAAGAGGTTTATTCAGATGTTTAGCTTTTTTCCGGTTTAGGAGGACGGTGTTCTTGGCAACAGTTGGCTCAGTACCACTTTTACTGTGGTTGGGCAGTACAAGCAGAGCGATGGGGAGAGGGGAGTCTTGCAGTCTAGTATTCGGGTCCCTACCTAAGGATAGGTACCTACCACTGAACAGCATACCATTCCAGGGATAGGTACCTACCGCTGAGTAGCATACCACTCTGGGGATAGGTACCTACCACTGAGCAGCATACCATTCCAGGGATAGGTACCTACCACTGAGTAGCATACCACTCTGGGGATAGGTACCTACCACTGAGCAGCATACCATTCCAGGGATAGGTACCTAACGCTGATGTCACGATCGGGCTTTGCCTTGTGTGTTCTGTGTCTTTGTGTAGCTTCACCCTCCTCACTCTACCTGTCAGTCACTCCCTCAGCATCAGCCTAACTCCCTTCACCTGCCTCTAATCAAGCACTCCCTCCTCACCAGCACAACTCCCCTCACCTGTTCAAGCCACTTTATAAACCCCTGTCTCTCAGTTATTCACTGCCAGGTCATTGTTTGTGTTCTACCCGCCTGTTTGTCTTGTCCTGTTCCCGGTTTCCCCGTCTGCCTGCCCTGCCTCGTTTCCCGCTGGATTTTCCCCCTCGCCTCTTGTCTTGTGCTTGGACTCCCTGTTGTGTTGGTAAATATTCCTATTTGTGTTTAATAAAACGCCTGTTTCACGCTACTCTGCCTGGTCTGCGTTTGAGCCCTCCATCATGCCCCGTGACAGCTGAACCACAGTGGCATACCATCGGCCACTTTTCGATCTCAGTGTCATTCCCTCATACACTGAATTAAAATATCTTATATATATTAATATATCTCTTATAAATATTAAATATATGTGCAACTGTGGGTTTGGTCTTGAACACATGTCGCAGATTTCTGCTCCATTTTGATAATTGTCCCGTTTGCGGTCCTACAGTCGGTTCAATACGAGCACAAGTAAACACAAGTTAGGTTGCTAACATTACATCTTAACACTGTAATTGGTGATTCACTTTATTTATGTTAACTTAACTTGCTATGCTGTTAGCTAGCTAAACTTTCTAAGGCTAATTGAGCTTGATGTAGCTAATGTTACAGAGCTAGCTCCACTAATATAAGCAACCTAATGAAATGGACCAAGTGAAACATTATCTGAGATGTTAACAGTTCAATAATCATGAAGACAAAACAAAACTGGAGACTTTCGGATGATAAGCGTAAGTTACCTCGGCTCCTCGGTTGATCTCCACATGGCTCAGAAGGATGAACTGAAGCTGTTGTGTCCAAAGTCACGTTCAGGAGCAGTCGGTTACGTCTTGTCACTCAAAAATGACTTGTAGGCAATGAGCGGTTTGAATAATAAAAATATTCTATCGTCATTACAGACACATTAACCTACAATAGTGTTATGTTCAGAATTTGGAGCAGCCCCCCCTTTACTCCTTCGTCCGTCAGCAAACGGTGCTGAATCAGCTGGTTCAAGTTAAAATCAAAAGGTATTTAATATCTAACAAAAGCAAATGCAGTTACAAACCGAATCACACTATGAATAACAAACAAATATATATATTTCATGAAATAGGGGTCCAATCCGTACCACCCGACAAGGCTGGTGCAACCTGCCCTGTGGTCCGCAGAGGATCTGACAATCTCCGGGAATTCAAACTCTTTTGTTACAGGAGAGTCCCTGAAATGTCTCATATTACACATTTGTCACCACATCAATCAGCTTCAGGGATTGGCCTGAAACCTGATCTGCTCCTCTTGCCCTGTGACCTAGTCTGTGGTCAGACACCCCTCATCAACAGGTTCTCCCCCTCTCTGAAGCCAGCGTTCGTTCCCCTCCGCTCCTGCACCAACAGCACTCATGTATTACCTTTTGTGGTGGTGTCATGAACAGGTCTGGTTTCTTTCACAGTGCACAATGTGGTGGAAAATAATCTTTTTAACCTCCCGGTGAGAAATAACCGTGATGAGAAAACTCTGAAATATAAAAACATATTTATTGAACAGGCACTAATAATAATTCAGCTGAATGGATGGAGCTCTTTCCCCACGGATGGTTCGAAGGTCTAACAACAATGAATAGACAAAACAGAGTATATATGCACATTATCTCATCTCCTCTCCCTTCGCCCCCCCTCCTTCGCAGATGTCTTCTGTCTGAACGATATGATAAATTTCAACAACACACAATACATTCAGTGACTTTCCTTTTAGTTGAAACCTTCTACAAGTGAATATATTGTGACGCATAATATCCAGCACTAGGAGTGCTTTTAAACATAGATTTCTCACAATAGACAGTACGTTGTAGATGGATTGCGATTCACTGATCTTGTATAGAGAAGCCTGTATCCACCTCTTCACAAAGAATACTGTATCACGCTGTTAAATTATGGTAGTCTGCTGTTCTAGTTAATTGACGGCATTCACTGTTTACATGCGAGGGATGAACATTTAACTGTATGTTACAGTTATTATGAAAGACTGTAAGATACCATTGAAAATCCACCGTAAATTTACAGTAATACGTTATAGTGTAGTCTTGTTGGCCCTCCTCCAAAGGTTCCTGTCAGGCCTTCATTGGTGGAACATCAGTCAGGATGTCTCCCTCACACATTGTTGCAGTATCTGCACTCACAACCTGTTTCTGATGCTGACTATGACAATGATTAGGCCAGTTAGTTAAACTAATATTACCTTTTTACTTATCTTCACAATTCAGTATATGTAAAAAGGCACATAGAGGATTACATTTGGCTAAATGAAAGAAAATCACATAAAACATTAAAATGTTACATGGTATGGCCCCGCCTCCACTTAGTGATTTTATTAAACAAAGCGCTCAAAGCAGCAGACTCACTAGATCTGCTTCAAGAGGTGATTGTATCATTCCACATAGGACAAGCTCGTTCAGTAAATCTACATTCTCTGTGAAGGCAGCTCACTCGTGGAATGCTGTGCCACCACACATACGCACACAAAACACGTACCAAACATTCAAGCATAACTTCAAGGAGTGACTTGTTGCCAATCAGGTGTGTCAGCATCGATGTGCTGTCTGTCCTGCCTGCTTGTTTCGCCTATATGTGCATTTGTCTTGATCAGTGTTGCTATTTCCATTTTGATGTGTATGTTATGTGCTTCAGCTTTATATATGTGCTTGTCCTGTAGGCGGGTCTGTTCTGCGTGACGCATGCTGAAACCTGTTTTGTCTGCTCTGCTTTAATGTCGTACACTTTTCTTTTGCTGTGTATTGGTTTTGTCTATACGTTGCTGTCTGTTTCTCTATGAATTTTAACTCTGTTTCAATTTGAGATTTTGTTATTTTAGGCTGCCTTGAAACATCTGGCCGGGGACAGCTGATGGAAATTAGCCTCTCTGGCTAACTCTGGCTCACTTACAGTGTAACTGTTGATTAGTGTGCATTGTCCCTGAAAAATAAATAAATAAAAAAGGCTATGATTAAATTAACTCTCGGTAGACCTAATAATGAAATTACAAAATGAGAAATAAAACCATGTAAGATTTGAAATTAGTCTTAGCTCAAGAAAAAAAAAATGAAACTAGTAGAAACAAGTATAATGAAACTTAAATGAATTAAGACTGAGTCTAAATTAGGATAAAAGTAAATAACTGTTTTGAGATACTGCTTTATCAGTCAGGTTCTCAAAGCACAGAATGCTTCATTGCTGCGTCCTTCATGGCCTCACTTACTGCTCTCGCTTGGCTGGAAGTAGAAGTGTTCGATAGCATCAGAGTTAATCTGCAGTACAGCGCAGTACCACAGTTTCACAACGTTTCCAGCTTTATTTTAGAACTTTCAATTTGATGAATCAATTAAATAATCTCTTCAAGCAATTGAATAGAGAGACAGGTTTAGGTGGGCTGTGTCTCAGAGTTCAGCTTAATGATGTTTTATTTGTTTGATTTAAGAACTTTGCTTTTCGATTAGTTATTTCAGTTATATTTAAATGTTTCCTAAAACTATTGGGATTCGATTTTTAGTTATGAATTGGTTTTGTGGTCTGTCACTCTGTGTCTGGTTTGATGAATATGAGATTATTGTCCACCGGATTACTGTTGTTGCAGTTTCATAGAGTAATATTAGTTAGTTATAGAGAGTTGTTTATGTCCATAAAGGATGCCCACTCTCTCCTCAAAATATGTCAGTCTTGGCCTTTCAGCAATGAAATAGTCCACGTCCACTTCTTGCGAGGAAAAGTAGATAGCGCCATCTGCAGGCTTGTTTATGGAACTGCTTCTGTGGAGATGTAAGGAGATGGTAGCATGATCACTTATTAGAATTGACAGAATTGAGGAATCTGTTATGTCTTTGTTTGATTGATTTCTAAACAAGAGAAGTCGTGAAAAATATGAAAATAATTTACTGTTGAATATTTAGTCCTGAACTGTTAACTTTATACTCCTCCATATAATGTCTTGATTGATGGATTGCCATTTCCTGCCTACTGTTCCTCGTATTGCTGGGTTGAGATATGTATTAATCCCTCCCAATGATGATCTTTGACATAATCCAAGGATGTGAAGATATGCTATGGTCAGATTAATACTCTTAATTCATGTATATAATGGATCTGCTGTCTAGGTTAGAAATGGAAATATCAGTTTGTAATTTTCCTGTGAATCAAAAACCTCTTTTTCTTGAACAACATTCTGAGAACCTTTTTGAATTCTGATGACTTACAGTTTGTAATGTAGCATAGAAGGGGCTACAATTGCATTGAATTCTGCAAAAGTGTACCGATGATGGAAGTGGGAATAAACCCGCTGGTGTATGAAAGACGGTGTGCCCTATTCTTTCCCTTGATAGGATGTGTTTGATTGAGCTATGTCAATTATATTGCTACAATTCTCATTGTAGCTTTTTTTCTTAGCATTATCATTATTGCTATTATTAATGTTACAGACATGCATGTTAAGCAACCTGAGACTATCGCGATGATATAAAGCGTCTTTTCTGACTTGAAATCATCTTCTGAAGGTTAGTGTGCTCATCACGTGGACGCACTACTCACGTGTCACCGTGAAGCTAGCTGTAGCTTAGCTGACTCACTGATCCTGGGCTCAGTCACATTAGCTTGGTTGTAATGTGTGATTACACAGTGACCCCAGCATGTTACTCCGAAATTCAGTCACATAGCGTATTTATATTTGATTCAACATGTTGTATTAAGATGCCACTTACTGCTAATGTTCTTAACATTACCATGAATGAATTCCATTCGCAGTGTAGTAGTCCTGTTGTATGGTGACGGGTTTTTTGAGTAGTTTCCCTTTTTAGTAGTCCTTTGGCCGTTGATTCTGTAGCATATCATTCTGCACACAACATCTGGAAGAGGATCAAAACTGTACATTTCTAAGTGTAAGAATCAAACAGACAAATATTTGTAAATATTAAGTTTCTTGTTTGTTTTTCTTTTTCTTTTTTGAGTGAATGAATGAAATGCCTATTTTGTGACAACAAAAGACAACAGGTGCAGTTTGCAACAACAACAAAAATGGCCGCCAGATTGAGGTTTCAAATGTATTGGTGAGTAAAGAAATGCTTTCCACCGATGATTATTCATGCCTTTACAAAATTACTTTTGTTTCTTTACTTTGTCCCACATTGCCCATAATCATGTGGGCATCCTGTAGCATCATGATTCTAACCAGGAGAGTCACTGTAGCAGAAATACATCTTCACTGCAGCCTCACACGACAGAGGGCCTAAGATGCTGTAGTCAACTCTGCTAGTTTTTAATTTAAGACTGTGGCTTCATCGCTCTTTGTTTTGGGGTTGTAGTCGATGGAACAACTTCTCTGCCTATATTTTTTCCTTCTTTGCTTTTATTTTGAAATATGTCTTGTGGTCCAACTATACTGCTGATGAGAGGCTAAGAGCCCTGACAAAAGTCCGCTTTGACCGGCTGATGATGTAATGGTGGAGGGGCGTGGCCTGTGATTCATGGTCAGGACTTCTAAACACAAAGTGCAGCCAACTAAATATTCTCCCACTTCACACGTAGCAGTGTTTACATGGAGCTACTTGATCACATGTGGGACAGACATGAGGGCTTTGATGCCATACGATGCCTCGTAGAGAAATGAGATCACACAGGTGGTCTGACTTCTTCCCTCCACACACTGTTGCATTGTGGGTGTGGAGGTTGTGTTGACCTTACAGTGATGTGATGTAGCAGTGGAGAGCTTCATGCTCCAAACAGTTGAGAGATGAAATGTTCAGTAAATCTTAAAAGTCCAGTGCACTTTTAGAGCCCGAGCGTGTGTTTAACAGTGGATCAGACTGGATGTATGTGGACACACACTTCGCCTCGTCTGTGTTATGAAGGGATTTTGGTTTATTCTTATTTCAACGTGCCCGAAAACTGCAGCCAAGCAAACCAAAATGGCTTCATATCGCTGAGATAGTGAGAGATCTTGTGTCAGGTCAGTGGTGCATGGACCGCACATGTTAACACCACACAATGGGGAGGACAGTGACACACACACACACACACACACACACACACACACACACACACACACACACATAATTCTCCAGCTTGGTCTCGATTGCATCAAGTTGCACCTGTTGTCTTGTTTTTACATTCTTTGTTGAATTCAGAAACCCAAGACTTGAGACGAAGAAAAATGTTAAATAATGGAATTAAAAAAAAGATGATTATTAAAAAAAAGTAAAGTAAAACTATATAAATAAATGCGGTGATGATATTTCTGTTTACTTTAGAAGTTATTATACACTGTATGCTGTGATTCTGATCTGGGAAACATTAAAGACATTCATAGCCAGTCTGAAGATTTTGTCTCTTTATTGATATCATGAACAAAAGTAAGAATACAATTAAGAAAAAATGATATTTTGAATTATTTTAAAGTGTAAATATGTGGAATTTGATTCAAAAAATACATATATTTAGAGGAGAAGAGACGACATGAACCTAAATATGTAGATATTTGGAACCAGATACTTAATTGAAATAAAAACAGACTTAAAAAGTTGAGGAACAAAATATATCATTATCAATTAGATAAGACAACGTATACATATGCATGTTGACATTCACACTGAATGATGGTTTAAAAGATTGGTATTGTAAATGTTTTGCATCATATACTTCACAAATAAAAAAAGAATTGTAAGATTCAATGATTCTGACTACAATTGTACATCAAACTTAATCTGGTAAAAATGTCCTTATGATAATACCACATAGAGACTAAGTGACGTTTTAAAAGATGAATAAAATAAATGTTGACATTTAAAATTGGACACGTCACAGAAAAAAAGGCTGAATAAAAGATATATGACATTTGATTCACAAAGTACATATTTTCACTGAGAATATAATGACAATCATCTTTCACAAAAACATTTAAATCAAAGTCTGATCATCCAACATGTGCCCCTAACATGTACATTGACTCAATATAGCTATATATCAACAAGTATTTCAACTTTTCCACATCAAAATAAACATAGTTAAAGCAGGTTATTTTGATTAAACATGTTAAATGTGATCTGAGCACTGCAGTGATTTTCTCATATTCTTCTATTGTAAGCCATTGTGGTGAAATACATCTGTGTACTTACAATATTGCAAGGTTTTGATTTGTCATTGTACGACAGGGTTGCAACAAAAAAAATGTAATTGTCCCAATTCGCTGCATAGGAAAGAAAGAAAAAACTATATTATATGTGGAGGGTGGAGGATGAATGAAGGAGTCAAGCAGCCAGAGGAAAGACGCTGTTGTGAAGTCTGGTGGTTTGGCAGCTGATGCTTCTGTATCTCTCTCCACACGGCAGCAGGGTGAACAGGTTGTGGTTCGGTGGTTTTTATCTTTTAATGTTGTTTTAACTCTTCACAGACTCCTTCTCACCAATATCACTGATGCTCAGTAGATATGTGCCCATGATGTTCTGGGCAGTTTTAATCACCCTCTGTAGAGCCCTCCTGTCCTGTGCCGTGCACATCCTCTGCCAGTTTGTAATGTTTGAAGTCAGGATGCTTTCTATTGCTCCTCTGTAAAAGTTGACAAGAACCTGGCACAGGAATTTTGTCTTCAACCTTGTCATATTGTTATGTCCTGTTACTATTTGTGATTATCCTCTTTGTCGTATAAAACAAGTAAGATCTAAATATCCACGAGAGGATAATGAATATATATGAGGATGTGCACCTCTGTAACCACAAAGCATGTAGTCTCTCACTTGATGTTAAAGGAGACTTTGATGCTTTCCTCTGCTTGCTTACGTGTGATATCTTTCCATGTTGCAGGAATGTCAGCAGGTTTTGCAGTGAATGCTTCAGCAAACTGCTTGTTGAAATTCGCCAGAACGTATTTCCAGTAGTCTGATGCCTGAAGGCTTGCATCTGGAGCAATTATCCAGTCTGGGTAAATGGCCATGTAATCCTTGTAGGGGTGCCATTCACCATTTGTAGCAATGCTTTTAAAACGCACGTCACTGATCACAGAGGAGGAGCATACGTCAGTGACAAGTTTTCCTGTCCCATCCCACACCCTTTTACCCAGAGCCTTTGGCCGATGTAGTGAAGCAAAGTGTTTATCATGTTCGATTCCTCCTGCCTCACAAGGCGCTTTGCAGAACGGACACTGTTTACCACATCCAATCAGTTCGGTGAAAATCTCGTTCTGAGGATTCACATTTAATTTCTTGAGTTTCATGAGGATGTTTGTTTCTTTAAACGTCTCTTGAAGGACTTGTGTCATGTCCTTCACACACTCAGTCAGCCAGTGAGCAAACTGTTCCTGGTCGGCATTGTTCAAGATCATGAAAGCACCAAGAGCATCTTGGGAAATGACCAGTTTATCACCAAGTTCCTGACACACATTTTTAACAAATGACTTCAAGTTTCCACTCTTTTCTGTTTTAGCTTTGTTGACGGCATCATTTATGCTCCGGATTCTTGACTGAACATGTCCATCCTCAAACTCAAACATCGTAGACCCATTTGAGAAGCGTTCCACTATTTGGTTGAGTATCCATTTCTTTACATACTCTTCATAAGAGCAACAGTAGCTCCGATAGCTTTCAAAGTCATTATTTGATAGCAAATCCAGTAAAACTGAAGACTGGAAGAACATTCGTGTGCTGAACATCTGGTTTGTCTTCATTTCACCAATGATATCAGGACCCAAGGAACGGTAGACAAAGTCTTCGACTGCAGGCCTCAAGCAGCGATTCGTGAACTCTTCTGCCTTCTTCTGGCACTGGTCTCGTTCATGGAACACATCTTTAAAATCAGTGCGGAACTTTTCCTTGTTCTGATTCAGACATCTGTAGGGGTCATTATCACGTATGAAATCCTCATGCAGTTTCTGAAACTGTCTGGCTGCAACTCCACAGATGTGCTGTTTCAGAGAAACTTCCAACTCGATCTCTATCTTGACACTCTGATTGTTTTGCAGCCTCTCGTCAATCATGTGTAAGATCTCCTGGATGTAAGTGTCATGGTAATTGTTTTTTCTTTCCATTCGTTCAGTCACAAACTGTGTGCAACTTGCAATGATACAGTCAGCGAGGTTTTGTACAGCCTTTACGTGATCTTCAATGTTCAAGAGCTTGCTGAATGTGTGCATTATCTGTTTGCAAATTCCGTCTGCTGTATATTTGAAAGGCACAAGTCCACAATCTTCCAGACTTTTTTGACTTAATAATTCACATGCATGACTCCCCTTGCGTGATACATTGTCTCTCAGGTAGTAGGACACATTTGGGATGACATTTGTGGTCTTTTGTTTAGAAAAGGAGAGTTCATTTACTGTTTCCTTCCACATCTTATCAAATTCTGTGTCTAGCTCTTTGTCTTCCATCTTGACTTTTTTTTCCCGACATTCGTCAATCAATGCACACACTCTCTCTTCTAATTCTTTTGTGTGGTTCTCCTTGATTCTATCAAGTTCTGTCATCCCCTGTCTGATGTCAGCTGCTGCTGTGAGCTGATTAAACACAGAGCTCTCCATTTCTCGCCGAAGACTCTTTGCACTGTTTGCAAAGTCCTCCCTGTATCCTTCAACTAGATGGACATGACCCTCTGTTTGCTTGAAGTACTGTGCCAGATTTTCAAGAAGCTTTGTCTCCCATTTAGACAGCTCTGTGCAAGCTTCACTTTTCAACTGTGTGAGAAGTTGTCTCATGTCAGATGTCTCAGATTTCACAGCAACTGTACCAAAGTTGTTAATCTTTGTTTCTGCATTTGTAACCCATGTGTACATTTCTTTCTTGAATTCCCATTCCCATTTGTTGAATTCTGTGCACAGCCTCATGTATGCATAAGCCACCAGGCTGTTTCTGAAGCTGAAGATGAAGTTTTCATGCTTCACTGCATTCCAAAGACTTTTCATCCACTCTGTAAACTCCAAGATATTATTAGCGGATGATTCACAACTTTCCAACATTTGAATTATGTTCTTCTTGAGCTCATACACAGCTTCGCTGTACCCTGCATTGACTGGTGCCATTGGTGGGTTTCCATTCCAGAGTCCAGGAATGTAGCAGTTCCCAGTGTCTGGACTGTACTCCATCACATCAGTGAAGCTCTTGTTCTCTTCTTTCTTTTCCATTTTGGCTGCTGCCTGGGTCATCTCGTTTAACTGTTCCAAGAGCAGTTTCCTGTCTCGTAAGTTCTTGTCATGGGCTGAAACGTCTGACACATTCTGGTGAACAAACTGACATTTGGGCTTTTTGCCCACCTCTTTCATCCTGAGGAAAGCATGCACAACTATTTGTAGGATGTCTTTCATTTCTGTTGAATTCTCCATTGCAATATTGATGATGGTGATATCACTCAGCCCCACAACAAGTGTTGCAAGCTCATTGTCGTGCTCGTGGCTATTGTCCAGTTGTGCAAGCTCTGGTGACTTTAAGCCCTCGGTGTCAATGATCACCATGAAGTCACAGTTGAGTACTTTTTTGACATCTTCATTGATTCTGATGAGCAACATAAAGGCACCTCGAGTGCATCGACCACTGCTGACTGCAAACTGCACTCCAAACATGGTGTTGAGGAGAGTGGACTTCCCTGTGCTCTGAACTCCAAGAACTGTGACTACCAGTATCTTGCTCTGAGAAGACATCAAGTCATTGAGCTGAGAAAGAACGTCACTAACCCATCTGAGAGGTATGTTGGATGCCTCTCCATCTACAAGCTCAAGGGGAAATCCATCAAGTAACAATTCTGCACATAGTTTGGGCAGATGCTGTAATTGTTGACGTGATAGGTCTGTTTCTGGAAGGGAAAGTGAAGCTTCATAGATCTGACCCATTTCACGGAAGAAGTGTTCAGTCCCCAATGAGCTGTTGGAAAGTTGTCCGTCAATGTCTTTGATTTCTGCTTTGTTTTCAGGATTTTTGCATTTTTCTTTGTACTGCTCCCTGAGATCAGACAATTTCTCTCGAGACACGTTATCGAGGTTCATTCGCATCCATTTCAGGAAATAGCACCTCTCTATCCCTGGGCTTGATATTGCATTGATGAAACATGTCATTGCATTTGAAATGTCGTAAGAGTTTTGTTTTTCCCGAAGTTTTGTTTTCTCTATCTGAAGATCACTTTTGTAGTCTTCTATTTTTTCAGACCCGACATTTCGAAGCCGAAATTCTTCCTTCTCTAAGCGAGTCAGGTCCTTCCATATTTGGCCTTGCAAGGGCAGCTGAGCTTCTTTGTATTCAAGGATATCTTGAATGTCAGCAGTGATGGCATATGCATTTTTCTTGGCAGTCTGGCACTCTGAAGAGTCTTCATCAACGCAGATCCCCAGTTGATGGGCAATGTCAGCCATCTGCTCAATTCCCATCTTCATCTTTGAGTTCTCAACTACATTGCTGACAGTTTCCCGCAATTTTTTGACAAAGTCTGCATCATTCATTTGTTTAGTCTTCAAAAGGATGTTGCTGTTAGTCAAGCCCAGCTTAGTTGCTACCTTTTTTAGAGCATCTTTACTGGAGTCCTTGCTTTGATGGTTCCCAACCAAGAAGATCTGTGCCTTGTGGTGTTGGTTGGTCAGCAGCTCGCACTTAGAGTCCAAAGTGTCAAAGAACACAAAAACTGCTGCAGATGTCTCACACAAAAATGAAAATTGTGTTTCAAATGAATCAATGTCCCCACGAAGGTTAGCTACAGCTACTGGCTCACTGAAGACGTCCATGTTTTTGTTCCCACAAGGAAGGTACCAAGTGATTTCAACCAGTCCATTGGATATTCTCTTTGGACTGTCACCACACTCCATATCATGATGAACAAAGGTGTCATGGTACTGCTGAGAATTGCTCAGAAGCTTATTGAGGATCTCTGACTTGGACAAGGAGCACTCACCCAGTCTCACAAAAGATATCATTGGAAGTTCAGAGAGAACAATTCTGTCTTCAATAAAGCCTTTGGATTCTGAGAGGGACTGAGGTCTGTACTTTTTAACAATGTCTCTCAGGGCCCAAAGCATGAGTGTGCACTGCTTTGTGTCACAATTGGGAAGCAACAGAGGCACAGAAAACTGACACATAGACATTTTGAGTGCCATTTCCTGCCGTACAAAACCATCAGAACACAGAAAGAGGGCAGTGATTATGTCAAGGGGGTTTAGCATGTCACCTAAATGCAGATTGTCAAACAGATCATCAACATCTAACACTGTCTTTCCTGATGCAGCATCAACGTTTGACTCACATGCAGTTGTACATTTTGCATTCCTAGCTGTGACATTAACCATCATCAGTTTCTTTAGGAAGTACCATGGAAGATCTGAATTACACTTGGCAGGTTCATCAGTGATGGTCTTCTTGTCAATCTGAAGTATTGTGCTCAGGGATAGCTTCTCAGGGTAGAGCTGCTCCAACCCCAGATCCTCCAATAAGGTCTCTAGATGCGTCTCTGAAGAAATGAAAACAATGAATATTAAACCCATTGTTGGTTATGTCAACATTCATAAGCATGGATCAAAGTTGTGACATTTAAATTTGTTTAGCTGTAACAGTTTTAATATGGTACACCTAACTAAAATGAAGGCCTATGTTGATGTTGGTCAGGCGGTCAGTAATCTATCTGTCCAATGATTGGGTCTCGATAACGAATACTTCAACACTAGAAAGTGAAACCTTATGTTTTGGCAACCCTCTGACATTTTCTCTTGAAAGACTTGAAAGAGGTGTATGAAGACATTGTTTTTCAATTTAATTTAATTTTGATCAATTCATAAATCAAAAGGTGAACTATCTATTAAACTATCAAAAGGAAGCGTAGGTTTTAGGATGCATCGTTAGGCATTTGTGCACCAGTACGAGTGTTGGCAAAAACTGCATGAATAAATATTTTGAACTGAATCTGAATTGGTATGTGTTCCCTCCAGGAAATAGCCATAGCCTTGCACTTGCACTTGACCTCCTTGGCTTCTATATTTTGCTAAACTAACTGCCAGCAATCAAAATGGGAGCATTGCAGCCTTAAAGCGTGTTACAAACTCACTCAAGTACTGCATGGCTAAGTTTAGCTTCCTTTAAGCAGTATGGGTGGGACATGCATTTTCCCCTCTGTGCTACCCTACAGCCATCAGACAGTGCTGCAGCCCACTTGCTCAGGAAAGGGACCCCCAGAGGTCAGACACTGCAGGTCAGTTAAATCAAGGTCCCTGTTAGTTGGGGCCCTGTCCTGATGAAAATTATATATTAAGGGTACAGCAAGAGTATTGCTTATTGACATAGGGTCAATGGTTTCTACCATTACTGAGACCTTGTTCAAGCAACACTTTATGGAATAACTCCAGTCCTGCTAATGGCTGCAGCCAACGTCCTAGACTTGCTTAATCATAAGGGAGAGTGCCTTTTGGCCTTCTTAATTCCCCAAATACATTTCCAAGGTTAATAGAGCAAATGTTTGGGCCCCAGCAGTTCCTGACTTTGCCTCCGTTTCTTGATGAAGTAAGTTTCCCCTATTTGTCTTTAGAGCAGCACTTACGCTGTGTTCACATCACACATTTGACCCCAGGACTATTTGTGTTTATTTGCGTTACTCAGGCGTCATGTGCAGGAATATATGTACAGCTTACCTCCAGATACTAACAATGTTTTTTTCTGCCTTTTCTTGCCACCATCAACATTGGCTGAAATAACCACTTTTGCTTTGTGCACGCTGGGGGAGTCCCACATGTGTCGGAAAACCAAACGCCGTCATGTCTGGGTTCATAACATCATATGGAGGAGCTTCACCAAGCTATATTTACTGTATCTAGCAGATTTTACAGTGATTTAATTGCAATAATCGGATCAAAAAGATTCCCAAATTACATCATGATGAAAATTTGTAAGTCTGTTTTAATGCTTATTCAGGTCTGTCTGCAAGACAACAAGCAATCAACTTTTAAGATGATTGTTTTCTGAACGGCAGGCCGGCACCAATTTGCCTCTGCGTCTTTGCATTGACTTTGTTTTGTAATTGAAAAGTTCACTTCGTGTCTATTATCTATTATCATGGCCGCACGCTAATGTGTATGTTTGTGTGTGCTATGTGTGAATATGCCTGGGTGCAAATGTTGTTTTGTGTGTGTTTTATGTTTTCTATCGTGTCACAAATTTTGATCTCTACAATAAATAGTTATGAGATAGAGATGCTTGCATCTAATTCATTCCTCTTTTATTTGATTCTTCTTTTGGAAACCTCGACAGAGTTCTGGTAAAATGTGTAGATTGCCCCTAAGTCTGTGACAACATTTTGAAAATTCATTGCAATAATAATTCTATTTTACTTACTTGTGCGGGCAGATGTCACAGCAGGCTCGCTGATTCTTCCATCCCTAAATTGTGTCGAAACCTCAAGAGTGTAACACACCCCGGGCTTCAGGTTGCTGAGAGTGAGTTTGTTTGCGTCTGTTGACTCTTGCACAATGTCTCCTTCATGGCAACAAGTCACAATGTAACTCTCCACTTCACCAGCAGGGGGGTCCCAACGCAGAGATAGTGACTCACTGCTGACCTGATCGACTGTGATCTGCACAGGAGGGCTGGGCTCTGTGGAAACAACACAATGGTTTCACTGGAAATGCAAGCTGTCAACGTTTGTCTGTAACTTAAATTACTGCCAAGAGCAAGAGGTGAAGTAAAAGACAAAGACACATATGATCACGCCATGCACTTATTCAGTAGGAATACAATTTACGATCTCTTTAGTCTGAAATTCACCTTTTTATATATATATATATATATATATATATATATATATATATATATATATATATATATATATATATATATATATATATATATTGAGAATACCTCAGTGTAAGAAGTACATGTGTTTAGTTTTTTTTGTGAGCCCAAAAACCATGCAGACAACCCTCCATGTTTTTATTATTATTATCCAATTGATGTATTATTCAGATTTACTTGTGAAGACATTGTTTATGTTGTATAATGAACAATGTCAGATTAGGGGTATTGCTAAATTCATTTGCCTACTTGTGCTCATGCAAATATATACTGATATGTGAGTTCGTTCTTTGATAGCCGATGCTGCTTTAACCTGTTTAACGCCTTGTCTGTGTTATTGTTGCATGAAATGAAAACGTGCAATGTAATTCTGCACACCAAAACGTCAGCTTATAAATCGTGTCAAGGAAGTCGAGAGCCGCAAACGGAGACAGCTCACCGTAAAAAAAGAAAAAGTGCATTTTCTAACTCCAGTGAGCAATTTAAGGAGAGCTAAATTAAATAAATAAACAAATTCCCTAAATAATGAACATATTTCATAACTGTTATAAAGTCATATTTCTGCCACTTTCCCACAACTGATCGTGAATAAATTTGCCAATGGGCACAAACCCTGGAGTTATAATGATTCATTAAAATATTTTATTTATGTATTTAATTAAGGCTTCTTGAACTATTTGGGTGAATGTTACAGGCTATAGTATTGAGACATGTGATGAGTCTGACTGTAGAAAGAGTTGTTTGACCTTAAACTTTGACTTTATTGCTGACTGTTATCATGACAATAACTCTACTAAACTATCTCATGTAAAATCCTTTATGTTTATTTACTGTTTATTTATTTACCTTATTCTGCATAAAATAAAATAAATAATACAAATCATTTTGCTGGATTTATAAAACAAACTTATCTTATATTCCACTTTATCTTATATTTTCTGTAAATTTAATTTGTTTCTACTTTGCATTGTTGATTGTTGTTAAATTCCTTGTATGTTCAACATACAATGGCAATAAACGGTTCTGATTCTGATTCTGATAAAATCAATGATATGTTAATCATAGAGTACCACAGTACTACGAGTCACCCTGTGAAACGACCAGAAACAACACTTCCTAAATGCTTAGTACCTGGATATAAATAGTTTACAATAGTACAGTCTTCTACAGGGTGCACATGTGTAATCTGCTCACAACACGGGTCCGTATTACTATACATATTAATATTAGCAATAAAATATTTTTTTTAAAGTTCACTTTCCAATTTGCTTTACTTTTAAGAAATTACAGACGTTTTCTACCTTTACCTGCTGCTCGTTGGTTTTATGTTAATTTCAGGCCAGCCAATCAGCTCCTTCCCATCTTAAAACTTAATTTCAGACTCATTCGTTATTAAGACTATATTAAGTAGTGCTAATCATTATTATCGCCGTCAACTTGTTGAATAGAAAGAGATCTGGGCCTGCCGATTCTGCAGGCAAAGTTCATCCTGATTTGGGTAGTTGGCACCAAATCCCCCACTAGCAAAAAGTTCACATTAAGGTGTGAACTCGTCACCCAAATGCAACACTGCGATCTAATTGGCCGAGGGCCACAGACACCCCAGGACCCCCGTGGTTCAGCCCCTGTTTCTATAAAACAGCCTTGCTCCCCCATCTCTATGCTTATTCCTCTGACCTCTGGTCGGACAAGGAAGCACGCAACGTTGCTGTATTTAAAAGAAAATCCTCGGTTGTTAACAGTTTTAGATTCACTGGACGTATCTACTGGACTGTTTGTTTTGTTTTTGTTCGCATCCTGGACGAGGAAGCAAACAATTTTCCTGCAGAAGTGAAGAAACGGACTCTTCAGAGAGAGAGAAGCACATTTCTCCTCTCCACCCAAGTCGCCTTTTTGCTAGCTGTAAGGACGGGAATTCCCTTACTGAGCCGAAGAAATTCTCTGCCACCGAGAGAATCTATTGCGCCGCACGGAGCCGCGCTGCCTGAGTTCCACCGACAAACTCAGAAGGACCACATCTTCAACCACGAAATCACAGCTCATAGTAAGCTACTTACGGTGTCTGGGCTAGATTTAGGTGATGATCTTGTTTGTTGTTTAAGTTGCTGTGACATTTTGATAACGTGGTGTGTATGCTCAACAATCGCCGAGATTAACCATCGAGATCGTTTCTGTTGTGTAGACGTTACTGTGTATTTCATACTACTGAAATCGCGTTGAGATAATTGACCGCTCGCGGAGGCGGAAGTTGTTTCTCATCAGTTCAGAGGTCAGAACCGCGGCTGGGCTAATTGAAGAGTCAGGCTTTGTTTCTGTAGCTAAGAGAAAAATCTCCCGTACTCCACCGCGGCGGGGACGATCTTAATCTGTTTTTGGAGGACCCTTTTGTTTTGTTTGCTTTCTCTCTTCTTTTACTAACCCACACACACACATGTAGCTTTAAGCTAATGTAGCTCCGGGGCTGCACTGACGGCTTCAGACACGTGTGGATAACGAGGTCTCTATTGTCTACCGCCATTGTAGAGTCTCGTGCCATCTTGTGGTCTCACGAGAGACGTCGCCACGTTTCAGATTACGTTGTCTGAGCTGTTCTCTCGCCCCTTCCCCCTGCACACACACTGCATGCACACACACTCTCTCCCCCCCTCCCTTTCCATAGTTTGTTGATCTTAGATAGCGTGCCCATGAATGTATAGTTGTTGTTAGTTTTAGATATCAGTTGACTAGATCATTATTATTGGAACTTAATAAACTCTATTATATTTTAAAGAGCAGCTGTCTGTGATTACTTTGTGCATGTATTGGGATAATAGCTGGATATGTGGTCTGTTGCTCGAACTTAAACCTTCACTTTCACTCTGAATGTGGAATAGTACTTTGACTATTGACATTGTGAGTGACTACCAAGACTCAGTTTATCGTTTGGTTATTGGTCCCTGTTCGCAGGGTGGTGCCCTGTTATTATTAATAATCGTTAATAATCTTACTGTTAATTAATAAGTATATTGATGTCAATAATTTAGTTTTCTTACATGCTGATAACTCAAACACGCTCCTTTTCGTTCCCAACACAGCCTTGCACTTTAAACTCTGACACTGACTAAGGCTTTTACTTTGTCCCACCTCTTTGGCTTTTATATTTTGCTAACCAACTAAAATGGGAGCATTGCAGCCTTAAACCGTGTTTCAAACTCAAGTACTGCATGGCTAGATTAGTTTCCGTTAAGCAGTATGGGTGGTGACAAACTGACATGCATTTTGCCCTCTGTGCTTACCGTAGCTGTATGCGCTCGCTGCTGAGACTGTTTCGGACTGCAAACCCAAAGACTCGACTCGACTTGACTCGTCTCAGGCCAGAAGCTATTCTGTTTCTTCCCTCTTTACATTTTTACCTTCCTAAAGACTTCTCTAACCCTCAATATCTGTGAGTCAGTACGGTTTAAGGAAATGATGAACAAACAAAAAGGACGTGTCAGCTTGCAGACTGCATCTAAATGTGATTCTGCTTTCATACCTATGACCACTACAATGTTTCTGCTCTCAATATACAGGTCATTTTGCTAGCCAGTGTGACAAAGAGAGAATCTCCCTTCAGATCCGGGCTCCTGCACAGAAGGAGGCTACCCTACAGCCATCAGACAGTGCTGCAGCCCACTTGCTCAGGAAAGGGACCCCCAGAGGTCAGACACTGCAGGTCAGTTAAATCAAGGTCCCTGTTAGTTGGGGCCCTGTCCTGATGAAAATTATATATTAAGGGTATAGCAAGAGTATTGCTTATTGACATAGGGTCAATGGTTTCTACCATTACTGAGACCTTGTTCAATCAACACTTTATGGAATAACTCCAGTCCTGCTAATGGCTGCAGCAAACGTCCTAGACTTGCTTAATCATAAGGGAGAGTGCCTTTTGGCCTTCTTAATTCCCCAAATACATTTCCAAGGTTAATAGAGCAAATGTTTGGGCCCCAGCAGTTCCTGACTTTGCCTCTGTTTCTTGATGAAGTAAGTTTCCCCTATTTGTCTTTAGAGCAGCACTTACGCTGTGTTCACATCACACATTTGACCCCAGGACTATTTGTGTTTATTTGCGTTACTCAGGCGTCATGTGCAGGAATATATGTACAGCTTACCTCCAGATACTAACAATGTTTTTTTCTGCCTTTTCTTGCCACCATCAACATTGGCTGAAATAACCACTTTTGCTTTGTGCACGCTGGGGGAGTCCCACATGTGTCGGAAAACCAAACGCCGTCATGTCTGGGTTCATAACATCATATGGAGGAGCTTCACCAAGCTATATTTACTGTATCTAGCAGATTTTACAGTGATTTAATTGCAATAATCGGATCAAAAAGATTCCCAAATTACATCATGATGAAAATTTGTAAGTCTGTTTTAATGCTTATTCAGGTCTGTCTGCAAGACAACAAGCAATCAACTTTTAAGATGATTGTTTTCTGAACGGCAGGCCGGCACCAATTTGCCTCTGCGTCTTTGCATCGACTTTGTTTTGTAATTGAAAAGTTCACTTCGTGTCTATTATCTATTATCATGGCCGCACGCTAATGTGTATGTTTGTGTGTGCTATGTGTGAATATGCCTGGGTGCAAATGTTGTTTTGTGAGTGTTTTATGTTTTCTATAGTGTCACAAATTTTGATCTCTCCAATAAATAGTTATGAGATAGAGATGCTTGCATCTAATTCATTCCTCTTTTATTTGATTCTTCTTTTGGAAACCTCGACAGAGTTCTGGTAAAATGTGTAGATTGCCCCTAAGTCTGTGACAACATTTTGAAAATTCATTGCAATAATAATTCTATTTTACTTACTTGTGCGGGCAGATGTCACAGCAGGCTCGCTGATTCTTCCATTCCTAAATTGTGTCGAAACCTCAAGAGTGTAACACACCCCGGGCTTCAGGTTGCTGAGAGTGAGTTTGTTTGCGTCTGTTGACTCTTGCACAATGTCTCCTTCATGGCAACAAGTCACAATGTAACTCTCCACTTCACCAGCAGGGGGGTCCCAACGCAGAGACAGTGACTCACTGCTGACCTGATCGACTGTGATCTGCACAGGAGGGCTGGGCTCTGTGGAAACAATACAATGGTTTCACTGGAAATTCAAGCTGTCAACGTTTGTCTGTAATTTAAATTACTGCCAAGAGCAAGAAGTGAAGTAAAAGACAAAGACACATATGATCACGCCATGCACTTATTTAGTAGGAATACAATTTACGACCTCTTTAGTCTGAAACTCACCTTTTTATATATATATATATATATATATATATATATATATATATATATATATATATATATATATATATATATATATATATTGAGAATACCTCAGTGTAAGAAGTACATGTGTTTAGTTTTTTTTGTGAGCCCAAAAACCAGAAGCTATCCTGTTTCTTCCCTCTTTCCATTTTTACCTTCCTAAAGACTTCTCTAACCCTCAATATCTGTGAGTCAGTACGGTTTAAGGAAATGATGAACAAACAAAAAGGATTTGTCAGCTTGCAGACTGCATCTAAATTGTGATTCTGCTTTCATACCTATGACCACTACAATGTTTCTGCTCTCAATATACAGGTCATTTTGCTAGCCAGTGTGACAAAGAGAGAATCTCCCTTCAGATCCGGGCTCCTGCACAGAAGGAGGCTACCCTACAGCCATCAGACAGTGCTGCAGCCCACTTGCTCAGGAAAGGGACCCCCAGAGGTCACACACTGCAGGTCAGTTAAATCAAGGTCCCTGTTAGTTGGGGCCCTGTCCTGATGAAAATGATATATTAAGGGTATAGCAAGAGTATTGCTTATTGACATAGGGTCAAAGGTTTCTACCATTACTGAGACCTTGTTCAATCAACACTTTATGGAATAACTCCAGTCCTGCTAATGGCTGCAGCCAACGTCCTAGACTTGCTTAATCATAAGGGAGAGTGCCTTTTGGCCTTCTTAATTCCCCAAATACATTTCCAAGGTTAATAGAGCAAATGTTTGGGCCCCAGCATTTCCTGACTTTGCCTCTGTTTCTTGATGAAGTAAGTTTCCCCTATTTGTCTTTAGAGCAGCACTTACGCTGTGTTCACATCACACATTTGACCCCAGGACTATTTGTGTTTATTTGCGTTACTCAGGCGTCATGTGCAGGAATATATGTACAGCTTACCTCCAGATACTAACAATGTTTTTTCTGCCTTTTCTTGCCACCATCAACATTGGCTGAAATAACCACTTTTGCTTTGTGCACGTTGGGGGAGTCCCACATGTGTCGGAAAACCAAACGCCGTCATGTCTGGGTTCATAACATCATATGGAGGAGCTTCACCAAGCTATATTTACTGTATCTAGCAGATTTTACAGTGATTTAATTGCAATAATCGGATCAAAAAGATTCCCAAATTACATCATGATGAAAATTTGTAAGTCTGTTTTAATGCTTATTCAGGTCTGTCTGCAAGACAACAAGCAATCAACTTTTAAGATGATTGTTTTCTGAACGGCAGGCCGGCACCAATTTGCCTCTGCGTCTTTGCATCGACTTTGTTTTGTAATTGAAAAGTTCACTTCGTGTCTATTATCTATTATCATGGCCGCACGCTAATGTGTATGTTTGTGTGTGCTATGTGTGAATATGCCTGGGTGCAAATGTTGTTTTGTGAGTGTTTTATGTTTTCTATAGTGTCACAAATTTTGATCTCTCCAATAAATAGTTATGAGATAGAGATGCTTGCATCTAATTCATTCCTCTTTTATTTGATTCTTCTTTTGGAAACCTCGACAGAGTTCTGGTAAAATGTGTAGATTGCCCCTAAGTCTGTGACAACATTTTGAAAATTCATTGCAATAATAATTCTATTTTACTTACTTGTGCGGGCAGATGTCACAGCCGACTCGCTGATTCTTCGATCCCTAAATTGTGTCGAAACCTCAAGAGTGTAACACACCCCGGGCTTCAGGTTGCTGAGAGTGAGTTTGTTTGCGTCTGTTGACTCTTGCACAATGTCTCCTTCATGGCAACAAGTCACAATGTAACTCTCCACTTCACCAGCAGGGGGGTCCCAACGCAGAGACAGTGACTCACTGCTGACCTGATCGACTGTGATCTGCACAGGAGGGCTGGGCTCTGTGGAAACAACACAATGGTTTCACTGGAAATGCAAGCTGTCAACGTTTGTCTGTAACTTAAATTACTGCCAAGAGCAAGAAGTGAAGTAAAAGACAAAGACACATATGATCACGCCATGCACTTATTTAGTAGGAATACAATTTACGACCTCTTTAGTCTGAAATTCACCTTTTTATATATATATATATATATACTTGTGCTCATGCAAATATATACTGATATGTGAGTTCGTTCTTTGATAGCCGATGCTGCTTTAACCTGTTTAACGCCTTGTCTGTGTTATTGTTGCATGAAATGAAAACGTGCAATGTAATTCTGCACACAAAAACGTCAGCTTATAAATCGTGTCAAGGAAGTCGAGAGCCGCAAACGGAGACAGCTCACCGTAAAAAAAGAAAAAGTGCATTTTCTAACTCCAGTGAGCAATTTAAGGAGAGCTAAATTAAATAAATAAACAAATTGCCTAAATAATGAACATATTTCATAACTGTTATAAAGTCATATTTCTGCCACTTTCCCACAACTGATCGTGAATAAATTCGCCACGGGGCACAAACCCTGGAGTTATAATGATTCATTAAAATATTTTATTTATGTATTTAATTAAGGCTTCTTGAACTATTTGGGTGAATGTTACAGGCTATAGTATTGAGACATGTGATGAGTCTGACTGTAGAAAGAGTTGTTTGACCTTAAACTTTGACTTTATTGCTGACTGTTATCATGACAATAACTCCACTAAACTATCTCATGTAAAATCCTTTATGTTTATTTACTGTTTATTTATTTACCTTATTCTGCATAAAATAAAATAAATACTACAAATCATTTTGCTGGATTTATAAAACAAACTTATCTTATATTCCACTTTATCTTATATTTTCTGTAAATTTAATTTGTTTCTACTTTGCATTGTTGATTGTTGTTGATTGTTGTTAAATTCCTTGTATGTTCAACATACAATGGCAATAAACGATTCTGATTCTGAAAAAATGAATGATATGTTAATCATAGAGTACCACAGTACTACGAGTCACCCTGTGAAACGACCAGAAACAACACTTCCTAAATGCTTAGTACCTGTATATAAATAGTTTACAATAGTACAGTCTTCTACAGGGTGCACATGTGTAATCTGCTCACAACACGGGTCCGTATTACTATACATATTAATATTAGCAATAAAATATTTTTTTAAAGTTCACTTTCCAATTTGCTTTACTTTTAAGAAATTACAGACGTTTTCTACCTTTACCTGCTGCTCGTTGGTTTTATGTTAATTTCAGGCCAGCCAATCAGCTCCTTCCCATCTTAAAACTTAATTTCAGACTCATTCGTTATTAAGACTATATTAAGTAGTGCTAATCATTATTATCGCCGTCAACTTGTTGAATAGAAAGAGATCTGGGCCTGCCGATTCTGCAGGCAAAGTTCATCCTGATTTGGGTAGTTGGCACCAAATCCCCCACGAGCAAAAAGTTCACATTAAGGTGTGAACTCGTCACACAAATGCAACACTGCGATCTAATTGGCCGAGGGCCACAGACACCCCAGGACCCCCGTGGTTCAGCCCCTGTTTCTATAAAACAGCCTTGCTCCCCCATCTCTATGCTTATTCCTCTGACCTCTGGTCGGACAAGGAAGCACGCAACGTTGCTGTATTTAAAAGAAAATCCTCGGTTGTTAACAGTTTTAGATTCACTGGACGTATCTACTGGACTGTTTGTTTTGTTTTTGTTCGCATCCTGGACGAGGAAGCAAACAATTTTCCTGCAGAAGTGAAGAAACGGACTCTTCAGAGAGAGAGAAGCACATTTCTCCTCTCCACCCAAGTCGCCTTTTTGCTAGCTGTAAGGACGGGAATTCCCTTACTGAGCCGAAGAAATTCTCTGCCACCGAGAGAATCTATTGCGCCGCACGGAGCCGCGCTGCCTGAGTTCCACCGACAAACTCAGAAGGACCACATCTTCAACCACGAAATCACAGCTCATAGTAAGCTACTTACGGTGTCTGGGCTAGATTTAGGTGATGATCTTGTTTGTTGTTTAAGTTGCTGTGACATTTTGATAACGTGGTGTGTATGCTCAACAATCGCCGAGATTAACCATCGAGATCGTTTCTGTTGTGTAGACGTTACTGTGTATTTCATACTACTGAAATCGCGTTGAGATAATTGACCGCTCGCGGAGGCGGAAGTTGTTTCTCATCAGTTCAGAGGTCAGAACCGCGGCTGGGCTAATTGAAGAGTCAGGCTTTGTTTCTGTAGCTAAGAGAAAAATCTCCCGTACTCCACCGCGGCGGGGACGATCTTAATCTGTTTTTGGAGGACCCTTTTGTTTTGTTTGCTTTCTCTCTTCTTTTACTAACCCACACACACATGTAGCTTTAAGCTAATGTAGCTCCGGGGCTGCACGAACGGCTTCAGACACGTGTGGATAACGAGGTCTCTATTGTCTACCGCCATTGTAGAGTCTCGTGCCATCTTGTGGTCTCACGAGAGACGTCGCCACGTTTCAGATTACGTTGTCTGAGCTGTTCTCTCGCCCCTTCCCCCTGCACACACACTGCATGCACACACACTCTCTCCCCCCCTCCCTTTCCATAGTTTGTTGATCTTAGATAGCGTGCCCATGAATGTATAGTTGTTGTTAGTTTTAGATATCAGTTGACTAGATCATTATTATTGGAACTTAATAAACTCTATTATATTTTAAAGAGCAGCTGTCTGTGATTACTTTGTGCATGTATTGGGATAATAGCTGGATATGTGGTCTGTTGCTCGAACTTAAACCTTCACTTTCACTCTGAATGTGGAATAGTACTTTGACTATTGACATTGTGAGTGACTACCAAGACTCAGTTTATCGTTTGGTTATTGGTCCCTGTTCGCAGGGTGGTGCCCTGTTATTATTAATAATCGTTAATAATCTTACTGTTAATTAATAAGTATATTGATGTCAATAATTTAGTTTTCTTACATGCTGATAACTCAAACACGCTCCTTTTCGTTCCCAACACAGCCTTGCACTTTAAACTCTGACACTGACTAAGGCTTTTACTTTGTCCCACCTCTTTGGCTTTTATATTTTGCTAACCAACTAAAATGGGAGCATTGCAGCCTTAAACCGTGTTTCAAACTCAAGTACTGCATGGCTAGATTAGTTTCCGTTAAGCAGTATGGGTGGTGACAAACTGACATGCATTTTGCCCTCTGTGCTTACCGTAGCTGTATGCGCTCGCTGCTGAGACTGTTTCGGACTGCAAACCCAAAGACTCGACTCGACTTGACTCGTCTCAGGCCAGAAGCTATTCTGTTTCTTCCCTCTTTCCATTTTTAACTTCCTAAAGACTTCTCTGACCCTCAATATCTGTGAGTCAGTACGGTTTAAGGAAATGATGAACAAACAAAAAGGACGTGTCAGCTTGCAGACTGCATCTAAATGTGATTCTGCTTTCATACCTATGACCACTACAATGTTTCTGCTCTCAATATACAGGTCATTTTGCTAGCCAGTGTGACAAAGAGAGAATCTCCCTTCAGATCCGGGCTCCTGCACAGAAGGAGGCTACCCTACAGCCATCAGACAGTGCTGCAGCCCACTTGCTCAGGAAAGGGACCCCCAGAGGTCAGACACTGCAGGTCAGTTAAATCAAGGTCCCTGTTAGTTGGGGCCCTGTCCTGATGAAAATTATATATTAAGGGTATAGCAAGAGTATTGCTTATTGACATAGGGTCAATGGTTTCTACCATTACTGAGACCTTGTTCAATCAACACTTTATGGAATAACTCCAGTCCTGCTAATGGCTGCAGCCAACGTCCTAGACTTGCTTAATCATAAGGGAGAGTGCCTTTTGGCCTTCTTAATTCCCCAAATACATTTCCAAGGTTAATAGAGCAAATGTTTGGGCCCCAGCAGTTCCTGACTTTGCCTCTGTTTCTTGATTAAGTAAGTTTCCCCTATTTGTCTTTAGAGCAGCACTTACGCTGTGTTCACATCACACATTTGACCCCAGGACTATTTGTGTTTATTTGCGTTACTCAGGCGTCATGTGCAGGAATATATGTACAGCTTACCTCCAGATACAAACAATGTTTTTTTCTGCCTTTTCTTGCCACCATCAACATTGGCTGAAATAACCACTTTTGCTTTGTGCACGTTGGGGGAGTCCCACATGTGTCGGAAAACCAAACGCCGTCATGTCTGGGTTCATAACATCATATGGAGGAGCTTCACCAAGCTATATTTACTGTATCTAGCAGATTTTACAGTGATTTAATTGCAATAATCGGATCAAAAAGATTCCCAAATGACATCATGATGAAAATTTGTAAGTCTGTTTTAATGCTTATTCAGGTCTGTCTGCAAGACAACAAGCAATCAACTTTTAAGATGATTGTTTTCTGAACGGCAGGCCGGCACCAATTTGCCTCTGCGTCTTTGCATCGACTTTGTTTTGTAATTGAAAAGTTCACTTCGTGTCTATTATCTATTATCATGGCCGCACGCTAATGTGTATGTTTGTGTGTGCTATGTGTGAATATGCCTGGGTGCAAATGTTGTTTTGTGAGTGTTTTATGTTTTCTATAGTGTCACAAATTTTGATCTCTACAATAAATAGTTATGAGATAGAGATGCTTGCATCTAATTCATTCCTCTTTTATTTGATTCTTCTTTTGGAAACCTCGACAGAGTTCTGGTAAAATGTGTAGATTGCCCCTAAGTCTGTGACAACATTTTGAAAATTCATTGCAATAATAATTATATTTTACTTACTTGTGCGGGCAGATGTCACAGCAGGCTCGCTGATTCTTCGATCCCTAAATTGTGTCGAAACCTCAAGAGTGTAACACACCCCGGGCTTCAGGTTGCTGAGAGTGAGTTTGTTTGCGTCTGTTGACTCTTGCACAATGTCTCCTTCATGGCAACAAGTCACAATGTAACTCTCCACTTCACCAGCAGGGGGGTCCCAACGCAGAGACAGTGACTCACTGCTGACCTGATCGACTGTGATCTGCACAGGAGGGCTGGGCTCTGTGGAAACAATACAATGGTTTCACTGGAAATTCAAGCTGTCAACGTTTGTCTGTAATTTAAATTACTGCCAAGAGCAAGAAGTGAAGTAAAAGACAAAGACACATATGATCACGCCATGCACTTATTTAGTAGGAATACAATTTACGACCTCTTTAGTCTGAAATTCACCTTTTTATATATATATATATATATATATATATATATATATATATATATATATATATATATATATATATATATATATATATATATATATATATATATATATATATATATATATATATATATATATAGAGAATACCTCAGTGTAAGAAGTACATGTGTTTAGTTTTTTTTGTGAGCCCAAAAACCATGCAGACAACCCTCCATGTTTTTATTATTATTATCCAATTGATGTATTATTCAGATTTACTTGTGAAGACATTGTTTATGTTGTATAATGAACAATGTCAGATTAGGGGTATTGCTAAATTAATTTGCCTACTTGTGCTCATGCAAATATATACTGATATGTGAGTTCGTTCTTTGATAGCCGATGCTGCTTTAACCTGTTTAACGCCTTGTCTGTGTTATTGTTGCATGAAATGAAAACGTGCAATGTAATTCTGCACACAAAAACGTCAGCTTATAAATCGTGTCAAGGAAGTCGAGAGCCGCAAACGGAGACAGCTCACCGTAAAAAAAGAAAAAGTGCATTTTCTAACTCCAGTGAGCAATTTAAGGAGAGCTAAATTAAATAAATAAACAAATTCCCTAAATAATGAACATATTTCATAACTGTTATAAAGTCATATTTCTGCCACTTTCCCACAACTGATCGTGAATAAATTTGCCAATGGGCACAAACCCTGGAGTTATAATGATTCATTAAAATATTTTATTTATGTATTTAATTAAGGCTTCTTGAACTATTTGGGTGAATGTTACAGGCTATAGTATTGAGACATGTGATGAGTCTGACTGTAGAAAGAGTTGTTTGACCTTAAACTTTGACTTTATTGCTGACTGTTATCATGACAATAACTCCACTAAACTATCTCATGTAAAATCCTTTATGTTTATTTACTGTTTATTTATTTACCTTATTCTGCATGAAATAAAATAAATAAATACAAATAATTTTGCTGGTTTTATAAAACAAACTTATCTTATATTCCACTTCATTTAATATTTTACTTTATCTTATATTTTCTGTAAATTTAATTTGTTTCTACTTTGCATTGTTGATTGTTGTTGATTGTTGTTAAATTCCTTGTATGTTCAACATACAATGGCAATAAACGGTTCTGATTCTGATTCTGAAAAAATGAATGATATGTTAATCATAGAGTACCACAGTACTACGAGTCACCCTGTGAAACGACCAGAAACAACACTTCCTAAATGCTTAGTACCTGTATATAAATAGTTTACAATAGTACAGTCTTCTACAGGGTGCACATGTGTAATCTGCTCACAACACGGGTCCGTATTACTATACATATTAATATTAGCAATAAAATATTTTTTTAAAGTTCACTTTCCAATTTGCTTTACTTTTAAGAAATTACAGACGTTTTCTACCTTTACCTGCTGCTCGTTGGTTTTATGTTAACTTCAGGCCAGCCAATCAGCTCCTTCCCATCTTAAAACTTAATTTCAGACTCATTCGTTATTAAGACTATATTAAGTAGTGCTAATCATTATTATCGCCGTCAACTTGTTGAATAGAAAGAGATCTGGGCCTGCCGATTCTGCAGGCAAAGTTCATCCTGATTTGGGTAGTTGGCACCAAATCCCCCACGAGCAAAAAGTTCACATTAAGGTGTGAACTCGTCACCCAAATGCAACACTGCGATCTAATTGGCCGAGGGCCACAGACACCCCAGGACCCCCGTGGTTCAGCCCCTGTTTCTATAAAACAGCCTTGCTCCCCCATCTCTATGCTTATTCCTCTGACCTCTGGTCGGACAAGGAAGCACGCAACGTTGCTGTATTTAAAAGAAAATCCTCGGTTGTTAACAGTTTTAGATTCACTGGACGTATCTACTGGACTGTTTGTTTGTTTTGTTTTTGTTCGCATCCTGGACGAGGAAGCAAACAATTTTCCTGCAGAAGTGAAGAAACAGACTCTTCAGAGAGAGAGAAGCACATTTCTCCTCTCCACCCAAGTCGCCTTTTTGCTAGCTGTAAGGACGGGAATTCCCTTACTGAGCCGAAGAAATTCTCTGCTACCGAGAGAATCTATTGCGTCGCACGGAGCCGCACTGCCTGAGTTCCACCGACAAACTCAGAAGGACCACATCTTCAACCACGAAATCACAGCTCATAGTAAGCTACTTACGGTGTCTGGGCTAGATTTAGGTTATGATCTTGTTTGTTGTTTAAGTTGCTGTGACATTTTGATAACGTGGTGTGTATGCTCAACAATCGCCGAGATTAACCATCGAGATCGTTACTGTTGTGTAGACGTTACTGTGTATTTCATACTACTGAAATCGTGTTGAGATAATTGACCGCTCGCGGAGGCGGAAGTTGTTTCTCATCAGTTCAGAGGTCAGAACCGCGGCTGGGCTAATTGAAGAGTCAGGCTTTGTTTCTGTAGCTAAGAGAAAAATCTCCCGTACTCCACCGCGGCGGGGACGATCTTAATCTGTTTTTGGAGGACCCTTTTGTTTTGTTTGCTTTCTCTCTTCTTTTACTAACCCACACACACATGTAGCTTTAAGCTAATGTAGCTCCGGGGCTGCACTAACGGCTTCAGACACGTGTGGATAACGAGGTCTCTATTGTCTACCGCCATTGTAGAGTCTCGTGCCATCTTGTGGTCTCACGAGAGACGTCGCCACGTTTCAGATTACGTTGTCTGAGCTGTTCTCTCGCCCCTTCCCCCTGCACACACACTGCATGCACACACACTCTCTCCCCCCCTCCCTTTCCATAGTTTGTTGATCTTAGATAGCGTGCCCATGAATGTATAGTTGTTGTTAGTTTTAGATATCAGTTGACTAGATCATTATTATTGGAACTTAATAAACTCTATTATATTTTAAAGAGCAGCTGTCTGTGATTACTTTGTGCATGTATTGGGATAATAGCTGGATATGTGGTCTGTTGCTCGAACTTAAACCTTCACTTTCACTCTGAATGTGGAATAGTACTTTGACTATTGACATTGTGAGTGACTACCAAGACTCAGTTTATCGTTTGGTTATTGGTCCCTGTTCGCAGGGTGGTGCCCTGTTATTATTAATAATCGTTAATAATCTTACTGTTAATTAATAAGTATATTGATGTCAATAATTTAGTTTTCTTACATGCTGATAACTCAAACACGCTCCTTTTCGTTCCCAACACAGCCTTGCACTTTAAACTCTGACACTGACTAAGGCTTTTACTTTGTCCCACCTCTTTGGCTTTTATATTTTGCTAACCAACTAAAATGGGAGCATTGCAGCCTTAAACCGTGTTTCAAACTCAAGTACTGCATGGCTAGATTAGTTTCCGTTAAGCAGTATGGGTGGTGACAAACTGACATGCATTTTGCCCTCTGTGCTTACCGTAGCTGTATGCGCTCGCTGCTGACACTGTTTCGGACTGCAAACCCAAAGACTCGACTCGACTTGACTCGTCTCAGGCCAGAAGCTATTCTGTTTTTTCCCTCTTTCCATTTTTACCTTCCTAAAGACTTCTCTAACCCTCAATATCTGTGAGTCAGTACGGTTTAAGGAAATGATGAACAAACAAAAAGGACGTGTCAGCTTGCAGACTGCATCTAAATGTGATTCTGCTTTCATACCTATGACCACTACAATGTTTCTGCTCTCAATATACAGGTCATTTTGCTAGCCAGTGTGACAAAGAGAGAATCTCCCTTCAGATCCGGGCTCCTGCACAGAAGGAGGCTACCCTACAGCCATCAGACAGTGCTGCAGCCCACTTGCTCAGGAAAGGGACCCCCAGAGGTCAGACACTGCAGGTCAGTTAAATCAAGGTCCCTGTTAGTTGGGGCCCTGTCCTGATACAAATTATATATTAAGGGTATAGCAAGAGTATTGCTTATTGACATAGGGTCAAAGGTTTCTGCCATTACTGAGACCTTGTTCAATCAACACTTTATGGAATAACTCCAGTCCTGCTAATGGCTGCAGCAAACGTCCTAGACTTGCTTAATCATAAGGGAGAGTGCCTTTTGGCCTTCTTAATTCCCCAAATCCATTTCCAAGGTTAATAGAGCAAATGTTTGGGCCCCAGCAGTTCCTGACTTTGCCTCTGTTTCTTGATGAAGTAAGTTTCCCCTATTTGTCTTTAGAGCAGCACTTACGCCGTGTTCACATCACACATTTGACCCCAGGACTATTTGTGTTTATTTGCGTTACTCAGGCGTCATGTGCAGGAATATATGTACAGCTTACCTCCAGATACTAACAATGTTTTTTTCTGCCTTTTCTTGCCACCATCAACATTGGCTGAAATAACCACTTTTGCTTTGTGCACGCTGGGGGAGTCCCACATGTGTCGGAAAACCAAACGCCGTCATGTCTGGGTTCATAACATCATATGGAGGAGCTTCACCAAGCTATATTTACTGTATCTAGCAGATTTTACAGTGATTTAATTGCAATAATCGGATCAAAAAGATTCCCAAATTACATCATGATGAAAATTTGTAAGTCTGTTTTAATGCTTATTCAGGTCTGTCTGCAAGACAACAAGCAATCAACTTTTAAGATGATTGTTTTCTGAACGGCAGGCCGGCACCAATTTGCCTCTGCGTCTTTGCATCGACTTTGTTTTGTAATTGAAAAGTTCACTTCGTGTCTATTATCTATTATCATGGCCGCACGCTAATGTGTATGTTTGTGTGTGCTATGTGTGAATATGCCTGGGTGCAAATGTTGTTTTGTGAGTGTTTTATGTTTTCTATAGTGTCACAAATTTTGATCTCTACAATAAATAGTTATGAGATAGAGATGCTTGCATCTAATTCATTCCTCTTTTATTTGATTCTTCTTTTGGAAACCTCGACAGAGTTCTGGTAAAATGTGTAGATTGCCCCTAAGTCTGTGACAACATTTTGAAAATTCATTGCAATAATAATTATATTTTACTTACTTGTGCGGGCAGATGTCACAGCAGGCTCGCTGATTCTTCGATCCCTAAATTGTGTCGAAACCTCAAGAGTGTAACACACCCCGGGCTTCAGGTTGCTGAGAGTGAGTTTGTTTGCGTCTGTTGACTCTTGCACAATGTCTCCTTCATGGCAACAAGTCACATTGTAACTCTCCACTTCACCAGCAGGGGGCTCCCAACGCAGAGACAGTGACTCACTGCTGACCTGATCGACTGTGATCTGCACAGGAGGGCTGGGCTCTGTGGAAACAACACAATGGTTTCACTGGAAATTCAAGCTGTCAACGTTTGTCTGTAATTTAAATTACTGCCAAGAGCAAGAGGTGAAGTAAAAGACAAAGACACATACTGTATAATCACGCCATGCACTTATTTTGTAGGAATACAATTTACGACCTCTTTAGTCTGAAACTCTCATTCATATATATATATATATATATATATATATATATATATATATATATATATATATATATATATATATATATATACATATATACATATATATATATATATACATATATATATATATATACATATATATATATATATATATACATATATATATATATACATATATATATATATACATATATATATATATACATATATATATATATATATATATATATATATATATATATATATATATATATATATATATATATATATATATATATATATATATATATATATATATATATATATATATATATATATGAGAATACCTCAGTGTAAGAAGTACATGTGTTTAGTTTTTTTTGTGAGCCCAAAAACCATGCAGACAACCCTCCATGTTTTTATTATTATTATCCAATTGATGTATTATTCAGATTTACTTGTGAAGACATTGTTTATGTTGTATAATGAACAATGTCAGATTAGGGGTATTGCTAAATTCATTTGCCTACTTGTGCTCATGCAAATATATACTGATATGTGAGTTCGTTCTTTGATAGCCGATGCTGCTTTAACCTGTTTAACGCCTTGTCTGTGTTATTGTTGCATGAAATGAAAACGTGCAATGTAATTCTGCACACCAAAACGTCAGCTTATAAATCGTGTCAAGGAAGTCGAGAGCCGCAAACGGAGACAGCTCACCGTAAAAAAAGAAAAAGTGCATTTTCTAACTCCAGTGAGCAATTTAAGGAGAGCTAAATTAAATAAATAAACAAATTCCCTAAATAATGAACATATTTCATAACTGTTATAAAGTCATATTTCTGCCACTTTCCCACAACTGATCGTGAATAAATTTGCCAATGGGCACAAACCCTGGAGTTATAATGATTCATTAAAATATTTTATTTATGTATTTAATTAAGGCTTCTTGAACTATTTGGGTGAATGTTACAGGCTATAGTATTGAGACATGTGATGAGTCTGACTGTAGAAAGAGTTGTTTGACCTTAAACTTTGACTTTATTGCTGACTGTTATCATGACAATAACTCTACTAAACTATCTCATGTAAAATCCTTTATGTTTATTTACTGTTTATTTATTTACCTTATTCTGCATAAAATAAAATAAATAAATACAAATAATTTTGCTGGATTTATAAAACAAACTTATCTTATATTCCACTTCATTTAATATTTTACTTTATCTTATATTTTCTGTAAATTTAATTTGTTTCTACTTTGCATTGTTGATTGTTGTTGATTGTTGTTAAATTCCTTGTATGTTCAACATACAATGGCAATAAACGGTTCTGATTCTGATTCTGATAAAATGAATGATATGTTAATCATAGAGTACCACAGTACTACGAGTCACCCTGTGAAACGACCAGAAACAACACTTCCTAAATGCTTAGTACCTGGATATAAATAGTTTACAATAGTACAGTCTTCTACAGGGTGCACATGTGTAATCTGCTCACAACACGGGTCCGTATTACTATACATATTAATATTAGCAATAAAATATTTTTTTAAAGTTCACTTTCCAATTTGCTTTACTTTTAAGAAATTACAGACGTTTTCTACCTTTACCTGCTGCTCGTTGGTTTTATGTTAACTTCAGGCCAGCCAATCAGCTCCTTCCCATCTTAAAACTTAATTTCAGACTCATTCGTTATTAAGACTATATTAAGTAGTGCTAATCATTATTATCGCCGTCAACTTGTTGAATAGAAAGAGATCTGGGCCTGCCGATTCTGCAGGCAAAGTTCATCCTGATTTGGGTAGTTGGCACCAAATCCCCCACGAGCAAAAAGTTCACATTAAGGTGTGAACTCGTCACCCAAATGCAACACTGCGATCTAATTGGCCGAGGGCCACAGACACCCCAGGACCCCCGTGGTTCAGCCCGTTTCTATAAAACAGCCTTGCTCCCCCATCTCTATGCTTATTCCTCTGACCTCTGGTCGGACAAGGAAGCACGCAACGTTGCTGTATTTAAAAGAAAATCCTCGGTTGTTAACAGTTTTAGATTCACTGGACGTATCTACTGGACTGTTTGTTTGTTTTGTTTGCATCCTGGACGAGGAAGCAAACAATTTTCCTGCAGAAGTGAAGAAACAGACTCTTCAGAGAGAGAGAAGCACATTTCTCCTCTCCACCCAAGTCGCCTTTTTGCTAGCTGTAAGGACGGGAATTCCCTTACTGAGCCGAAGAAATTCTCTGCTACCGAGAGAATCTATTGCGCCGCACGGAGCCGCACTGCCTGAGTTCCACCGACAAACTCAGAAGGACCACATCTTCAACCACGAAATCACAGCTCATAGTAAGCTACTTACGGTGTCTGGGCTAGATTTAGGTTATGATCTTGTTTGTTGTTTAAGTTGCTGTGCCATTTTGATAACGTGGTGTGTATGCTCAACAATCGCCGAGATTAACCATCGAGATCGTTACTGTTGTGTAGACGTTACTGTGTATTTCATACTACTGAAATCGCGTTGAGATAATTGACCGCTCGCGGAGGCGGAAGTTGTTTCTCATCAGTTCAGAGGTCAGAACCGCGGCTGGGCTAATTGAAGAGTCAGGCTTTGTTTCTGTAGCTAAGAGAAAAATCTCCCGTACTCCACCGCGGCGGGGACGATCTTAATCTGTTTTTGGAGGACCCTTTTGTTTTGTTTGCTTTCTCTCTTCTTTTACTAACCCACACACACATGTAGCTTTAAGCTAATGTAGCTCCGGGGCTGCACTAACGGCTTCAGACACGTGTGGATAACGAGGTCTCTATTGTCTACCGCCATTGTAGAGTCTCGTGCCATCTTGTGGTCTCACGAGAGACGTCGCCACGTTTCAGATTACGTTGTCTGAGCTGTTCTCTCGCCCCTTCCCCCTGCACACACACTGCATGCACACACACTCTCTCCCCCCCCTCCCTTTCCATAGTTTGTTGATCTTAGATAGCGTGCCCATGAATGTATAGTTGTTGTTAGTTTTAGATATCAGTTGACTAGATCATTATTATTGGAACTTAATAAACTCTATCATATTTTAAAGAGCAGCTGTCTGTGATTACTTTGTGCATGTATTGGGATAATAGCTGGATATGTGGTCTGTAGCTCGAACTTAAACCTTCACTTTCACTCTGAATGTGGAATAGTACTTTGACTATTGACATTGTGAGTGACTACCAAGACTCAGTTTATCGTTTGGTTATTGGTCCCTGTTCGCAGGGTGGTGCCCTGTTATTATTAATAATCGTTAATAATCTTACTGTTAATTAATAAGTATATTGATGTCAATAATTTAGTTTTCTTACATGCTGATAACTCAAACACGCTCCTTTTCGTTCCCAACACAGCCTTGCACTTTAAACTCTGACACTGACTAAGGCTTTTACTTTGTCCCACCTCTTTGGCTTTTATATTTTGCTAACCAACTAAAATGGGAGCATTGCAGCCTTAAACCGTGTTTCAAACTCAAGTACTGCATGGCTAGATTAGTTTCCGTTAAGCAGTATGGGTGGTGACAAACTGACATGCATTTTGCCCTCTGTGCTTACCGTAGCTGTATGCGCTCGCTGCTGACACTGTTTCGGACTGCAAACCCAAAGACTCGACTCGACTTGACTCGTCTCAGGCCAGAAGCTATTCTGTTTTTTCCCTCTTTCCATTTTTACCTTCCTAAAGACTTCTCTAACCCTCAATATCTGTGAGTCAGTACGGTTTAAGGAAATGATGAACAAACAAAAAGGACGTGTCAGCTTGCAGACTGCATCTAAATGTGATTCTGCTTTCATACCTATGACCACTACAATGTTTCTGCTCTCAATATACAGGTCATTTTGCTAGCCAGTGTGACAAAGAGAGAATCTCCCTTCAGATCCGGGCTCCTGCACAGAAGGAGGCTACCCTACAGCCATCAGACAGTGCTGCAGCCCACTTGCTCAGGAAAGGGACCCCCAGAGGTCAGACACTGCAGGTCAGTTAAATCAAGGTCCCTGTTAGTTGGGGCCCTGTCGTGATGAAAATTATATATTAAGGGTACAGCAAGAGTATTGCTTATTGACATAGGGTCAATGGTTTCTACCATTACTGAGACCTTGTTCAATCAACACTTTATGGAATAACTCCAGTCCTGCTAATGGCTGCAGCAAACGTCCTAGACTTGCTTAATCATAAGGGAGAGTGCCTTTTGGCCTTCTTAATTCCCCAAATACATTTCCAAGGTTAATAGAGCAAATGTTTGGGCCCCAGCATTTCCTGACTTTGCCTCTGTTTCTTGATGAAGTAAGTTTCCCCTATTTGTCTTTAGAGCAGCACTTACGCTGTGTTCACATCACACATTTGACCCCAGGACTATTTGTGTTTATTTGCGTTACTCAGGCGTCATGTGCAGGAATATATGTACAGCTTACCTCCAGATACTAACAATGTTTTTTTCTGCCTTTTCTTGCCACCATCAACATTGGCTGAAATAACCACTTTTGCTTTGTGCACGCTGGGGGAGTCCCACATGTGTCGGAAAACCAAACGCCGTCATGTCTGGGTTCATAACATCATATGGAGGAGCTTCACCAAGCTATATTTACTGTATCTAGCAGATTTTACAGTGATTTAATTGCAATAATCGGATCAAAAAGATTCCCAAATTACATCATGATGAAAATTTGTAAGTCTGTTTTAATGCTTATTCAGGTCTGTCTGCAAGACAACAAGCAATCAACTTTTAAGATGATTGTTTTCTGAACGGCAGGCCGGCACCAATTTGCCTCTGCGTCTTTGCATCGACTTTGTTTTGTAATTGAAAAGTTCACTTCGTGTCTATTATCTATTATCATGGCCGCACGCTAATGTGTATGTTTGTGTGTGCTATGTGTGAATATGCCTGGGTGCAAATGTTGTTTTGTGAGTGTTTTATGTTTTCTATAGTGTCACAAATTTTGATCTCTCCAATAAATAGTTATGAGATAGAGATGCTTGCATCTAATTCATTCCTCTTTTATTTGATTCTTCTTTTGGAAACCTCGACAGAGTTCTGGTAAAATGTGTAGATTGCCCCTAAGTCTGTGACAACATTTTGAAAATTCATTGCAATAATAATTCTATTTTACTTACTTGTGCGGGCAGATGTCACAGCAGGCTCGCTGATTCTTCCATTCCTAAATCGTGTAGAAACCTCAAGAGTGTAACACACCCCGGGCTTCAGGTTGCTGAGAGTGAGTTTGTTTGCGTCTGTTGACTCTTGCACAATGTCTCCTTCATGGCAACAAGTCACAATGTAACTCTCCACTTCACCAGCAGGGGGGTCCCAACGCAGAGACAGTGACTCACTGCTGACCTGATCGACTGTGATCTGCACAGGAGGGCTGGGCTCTGTGGAAACAATACAATGGTTTCACTGGAAATTCAAGCTGTCAACGTTTGTCTGTAACTTAAATTACTGCCAAGAGCAAGAGGTGAAGTAAAAGACAAAGACACATATGATCACGCCATGCACTTATTTAGTAGGAATACAATTTACGACCTCTTTAGTCTGAAATTCACCTTTTTTATATATATATATATATATATATATATATATATATATATATATATATATATATATATATATATATATATATATATATATATATATATATATATATATATATATATATATATATATATATATATATATATATATATATATATATATATATATATATATATACATACATACATATACATACATATACATACTGAGAATACCTCAGTGTAAGAAGTACATGTGTTTAGTTTTTTTTGTGAACCCAAAAACCATGCAGACAACCCTCCATGTTTTTATTATTATTATTATCCAATTATTATTCAGATTTACTTGTGAAGACAGTTTGCATGGATTTGCTTGTTGCATTAAGAACGGACACTTCTCCTGGCGGAGGAACATCTGTCATAAGAGAAGAGAGGTACATCTCAGGATCATTGCAGTATGTATTTAGTCATTCAATTGGATCAGTTGTTGACGGTCACACTTGGTCCGTGCATGAAGTATAACTTATCTACCATTGTTTATGTTGTATAATGAACAATGTCAGATTAGGGGTATTGCTAAATTCATTTGCCTACTTGTGCTCATGCAAATATATCCTGATATGTGTACGTTCGTTCTTTGATAGCTGATGCTGCTTTAACCTGTTTCACACTTTGTCTGTGTTATTGTTGCATTAAATGAAAACGTGCAATGTAACAGTGGGGCTTGGCCCAGTGGAAATAACAGCAATAATAATAATATTTTTACTTATGGACTGCACATCATTTAGTGCCTTTCTGCTCAACAGTAGACTGTATACAACTTACTTTTAACACACGTGCTGTGTTGACAGTCATCCTTGCTGTTGGACCGCTGCTTTGATGGAGGGTCGTCTTCTCCTGCACGGTAAAGATCATCGGATGGATCTTCATCACCGACTCCCTTCATGAATGAGAAAATGGACATTTTCAGGTGTGTTGAATCAACTCATAATTCCATACACATTTGGTAAGAAGATAGTATTTTCATTTTCTTTTCTTCTTCTTGTAGCTATACTAACAGGCTGTTTACCTCCATTGTGGGTGCAGTGTCAGTCCCCCCACACTTGGTTCGGGATTATTCAAACAGCTTCTCACTGAAAGTAAAAAAGAGACAAGTATTGAAGGCTTTATTGCCCGAGTGCTGTAATAATATGCGGTAAAGTTTAAAACACCTTGCAGCCTTCTTGACTATATGGAACAAAACCAGGAAGTCACTTCAAACCAGAAAACACGAAGCCCAACGAGAACCATAGCTTGTGGGTGCATTTCTACACTTGCTTATCATGTGCAGCGTCATGAGGGGTATGAATGTAAAGGATTTATGAAATTATAATCACAACAATAATTTATACTAATCAGTCTTTAATCTTGTGTGTATGGTCTGAAAATGTACGACTTTGCTAAATCCTCGTGTAACTATGAACATCCCAAGTCTCTTAATTCCATTCCCGTCACTTGCATCTTTTAAATTACATAACTCATCAAACCCGACACTCCGGAATTACCAGCCTCAGGTGACTGAATGAAAATGTTGATAAATTATGTAAAAAGCATTTTGTCTCCAACTCTCTCTGACTTTAATTGTATCCATAATAAAAGTAATTGAGGGAAATATCAGATCACGAAAAGACAAATCTTTCTAAGAAATCAAAGTGTTTCACAGACAGACACAACGCAAGTTTCTGCATAAATATATATTTACAAACTCATAATAATAAATCCAAAAGAGGTCAACAAACTACAAGTAGCCTACAGATCGGATCTAACCGGATGTAACTTTCATTGACTTCCTCTCATTTTTGAAGGCGGCTGAAAACCGACTTGACCAGTTTTTTGTCAACGCCCCCTGCGCAGTTCATCACCTCGTGTCCTCTAACCTCCCTCCGCCTTGCCCCGCAACACGTATCGTGTTTATATCGTGAGGCGCTTCAACATGAACAGCATGAATCAGAATGCGATACTGTTGAGCATTTCTGGGGAAGTTTATTCATTTTTTTTTACACCTCCAATGGAATGAATAGTCTAATATATTGTAGTCGACTGAATGAGTGGCTGAATAGCTCGACATCCGCTCATCGGTGAAAGTCAAAATATTCGGGTTGATCGGTCAAAAACAAAATCCACAACGTATCATGCCAGCATCTGCACAGGCTGAGGCTGCAACGTGTCACGTTTGAAAAAGTTTACAGTGGAAGCTATTCAAGCTGTGTTGCTCGACAGTTTTTCAGGTCCTCTCATTCGGCACATAACGGTAAAACAAAAGCATAGAGCGGCACATAACGGTAAAACAAAAGCATAGAGCGACCCACCTTTTATAGAAGAGAAGTGGCCATGTCAAAATATCAACCTTTCTATGCAGAGGCTTCTTCTCGGTGCAGCATTTCATGGAGCGTGTCCTGTACGCAGCGAGCCCGCGTGTGCAAATGCAGACCTGCAGACCTCTCCTTTTATTCTGGGGGAGATACTTTCGGTTTCATGATCACGTGGTTTCTCGGAATCAAAGGTTCTTACAGTAAACTGCATTATGAAACATAGGCAGCACTTCAGACTTTTTCAGTTGTTTTCCCTGCTGTGCTGCACAATTGACACTTTGTTGGGAAGTCAATGTTGAGTTCATGAGAATCACAATGTTTACACATTTCCCTTTTTTTATCATGAAAAATTCAATTACATTTCACATGAGCAAGATTCCACATTGATTGCTTTTATAAATTAAATGCCAATTTGATGATCAGCTGTTTAAGTTTCAAACTCAATTCTATACTTGAGTATTAAACTGTATAAGTTTGCTCTCAGCAGCATGTGTTACACTTTGTTTGTGTCTCATTGTCCTTCCTCATGTTTCTTAGTGAGGCAGGATTTCCCCTCCTTGGCCACCCACCCAAAAGTAAAACTCTGATTGACCTTGCTTTCACGAACAGGACAGAAAGAATAACTAAAATATACAATCTGATTACAGGCCTATCAGATCATAATATGACATTGGTTGTTAGAAAGCTGACCAAGAAACGATTGGTTCATCATACCAAGAATGACATGAAATCTGTAAAATCAGGGATTCCAAAATGTAAATTGGCAGACTTTGAAAGAGAACTGACGCAAATGAACTGGGATACAGTAACAGAAACACATGATTTGAACACTTGCTGTGATCATTTCATGACGGCTATTAATGGTTTAATTGACAGATACACTAAAACATGGAAGAGCAGCCCTAAAAGGAGCTCACTTCCATGGCTTGGTCAAGATAACTGGCAAATCATGAAAAAACATGACTTCGCCCTCAAAAGGTCTCCAGTCACAAAGACTGATACTGATCATCTCATTTATACATGGCCTAAGAAACAAAGTTGTCACCGAGCTACGCAAAGCTAAGATGAATTACTTCTCAAAACTTATGCAAGAGGCTAAGGGTAGTAGTTCCAAATTGTGGAAGCACATTAATTGTTTAACCAACTCAAACACCCATAAGTATCAGAGAATAAAGGAACTGAGAATAAATAACGAACCGATCTCTGACAATGCAACAATTGCAAATTAATTCAATGCTTTTTTGTAGACTCAGTACAGGAACTCGCAAACTATTTTAAACCAGTAGAACTGACACCTAACACGGTGGAGCAGAACACTCAAAATCAATTTTACATCAAAGAAGTTAACCTTGAAAAGTAAGCAAAATTATGAGTCACTTCAGTAACTCAAAGGCCAAGGACATCAATAATCTTGATTTTGCAATGATAAAGAACTACAGAACCCAACTACTTGAGCCAATAACACACCTTGTGAACCTGTCAATTAAAACAAGAACCTTCCCAGAGACCTGGAAAACAGCCGTTATCAGTCCAATCTTTAAATCTGGTGAGCAAGACTTGACATGCAATTACAGACCCATCGCCATCCTCCCAGTTGTCTCCAAGATACTGGAAAAAATTGTAGCAGAGCAACTCATAATACATCTAGAGACAAATCAGTTACTGTATCAACAACAATTTGGATTCAGACCCAAACATTCAACTGCAAACTGCCATCTAATTGAGAAAATAAAAGGACTTTTGGATAAAGGTCATGCTGTGGGAGCAGTTTTCTTAGACTTAAAAAAGGCTTTTGATACTGTTAACCACAGTGTGCTGATGTCCAAACTTCACAAATTCCAATTTTCTGATCATACCTCACAATGGTTTGACTCGTACCTCAGGGGAAGAGTACAATGTGTGAGAGTCAATGGGGAAAAGTCCACCATCTGTGCCAATAGCATGGGGATACCCCAGGGGTCAGTTCTAGGTCCTGTGCTATTTAGCATGTATATCAACGACCTACCTGAGAGCTGTCCTGGGGTTGGCTGCCAGATGTATGCTGATGATACAGTTATTTATACATCTGCCAGAACATCTAGCAAGGCCGCTGACCAGCTCACTGAATCATTACATTCTGTATCGCAATGGCTTGAGTCCTCTCACTTAACACTGAATGTAAAAAAAACTGTTTCAATTTGTTTTTCAATACGTAAACGACACGGAAATGCAAGTTTTATGGTAGAAATAAAGAATGAGGTCATCAGTGAGGTTGACAATGTGAAGTACTTAGGAATCATCTTAGACTCTCATCTAAGATTTGATAAACAAGTGCGTAATATCAGCAAAAAGGTTAAATCAAATCTCAATTGCTTCAGATTCATCAGAAAATATCTGCCATTCAGTACAGCTCAGCTCTACATGCACGCCATGATATTCTCACACCTATCATACTGCATCACTACCTGGTCACAAGCCTCACAATCAACCATACAACCCATCATATCACTGTATAACCAGACATTAAAAATTATGGACAAAAAACCAATGAGGTGGCACCATTGTCAGATCTTAGAGAAACACAATATGTTCAGCTTTGAAAGCTTTATAAGCTATTCCAACCTAAAGCTTATTTTTAAATGCCTACATGGTCATGCTCCTTCCCTGCTTAATGAATTTGTTACACGACAGCAGCACACCAGCAGAGTGAACACACGGGCCTCAGCAAACGGGAACTGTCGCATTGCATTGCGCAAAACCTCATTTGGACAATCAGTCTTCTCTGTTAAAGGAGCAAAACTATGGAACTGTCTACCAACTGAGTTGAAAATGCAACAAAATTGTAATGTTTTTAATTGAGGTATTAAATCATGGCTAAAAGAGAAACAACATTGTTCTCACACCTAACACTCCTGTAAACACACTTGCACTTTATGTATGTATCTGTGTATGTATTTGTGGATATATTTTTTCTTTTATTTTCTATTTGAACTTCTTTAAAAAAGCCTCCTGTGGACAGGTGTTGTAAATTAGCATTACGCTACAAACATTTAACACTGTGCATCTGGGCTTTGTGCATAAATGTATGTTACAATTCTAATGCTACTGTGATGTCCATATCAAATAAAATAAACATAGCATAACACGCCCTTATGAGGAAATAAAAACTACCCAGAGAAAAGTATCCTTCCTTCTTGAACTGATGTATTTTAGAGTTGATGGATGCAGTCAGTTTTCCCTTTGTATTGTAGAAAGAGGTCTATCCAGATGTTTAGCTTTTTTCTGGTTTAGGAGGACGGTGTTGGCTACAGTTGGCTCAGTACCACTTTTACTGTGGTTGGGCAGTACAAGCAGAGCGATGGGGAGAGGGGAGTCTTGCAGTCTAGTACTCGGGTCAGTTTATCAGTGAGTCAAAGGTGATGTGGCCATGTCAAAATATCAATCTTTCCATGCAGAAGTTTCTTCTCGGTGCAGCATTTCAAGGCGCGTGTCCTGTACGCAGCGAGCCCGCGTGTACAAATGCGCCCCTGCTGCAGACCTCTCCTTTTATTCTGGGGGAGATACTTTCGGTTTCATGATCACGTGGTTTCTCGGAATCAAAGGTTCTTACAGTAAACTGCATTATGAAACATAGGCAGCACTCCAGACTTTTTCAGTTGTTTTCCCTGCTGTGCTGCACAATTGACACTTTGTTGGGAAGTCAATGTTGAGTTCATGAGAATCACAATGTTTACACATTTCCCTTTTTTTTTTTATCATGAAAAATGTCAGGAATAAATTCAATTACATTTCACATGAGCAAGATTCCACATTGATTGCTATTATAAATTAAATGCCAATTTAATGATCAGCTGTTTAAGTTTCAAACTCAATTCTATAATTGAGTATTAAACTGTATAAGTTTGCTCTCAGCAGCATGTGTTACACTTTGTTTGTGTCTCATTGTCCTTCCTCATGTTTCTTCGTGAGGCAGGATTTCCCCTCCTTGGCCACCCACACGCCCTTATGAGGAAACAAAAACTACCCAGAGAAAAGTATCCTTCCTTCTTGACCTGATGTATTTTAGTTGATGGATGCAGTCAGTTTTCCCTTCATGTGGTGTAGAAAGAGGTCTATTCAGATGTTTAGCTTTTTTCTGGTTTAGGAGGACGGTGTTCTTGGCAACAGTTGGCTCAGTACCACTTTTACTGTGGTTGGGCAGTACAAGCAGAGCGATGGGGAGAGGGGAGTCTTGCAGTCTAGTATTCGGGTCAGTTTATCAGTGAGTCAAAGGTGTTCTACAGGTGGACGGGGCAGATTGTGTTCATGGATGTAATCATCTAAGGTGGTGCCATTGAGAAAGCTTCTGAACAGATTTTGCTCACCAAGAGCAATCTTACCTTGATGACCTGAACCCGTTTTATTTGTTTTTTAGAATGAAATGAAGATTAAAAATTGCAACAATGAATAATACAAAATGTAAGCCTTCTTTAGGACTTCAAAAGATCCAAAGTTCCAAAAGCCTAAAAAGCAGAGCGCCCTTTTTTCTCCCCCTTTTTTTACTTGGAGCATCTTTCGCCTCGAGATCCATATCTGCTGCTGAAACTCTGATCCATGCCTTCATCACCTCCAGAATTGACTACTGCAAGAGCATTCTTTACGGCACATCATCCAAAATCCTAAATAAACTCCAGTACATCCAGAACTCTGCTGCTCGCCTGCTGACCCACACCCGCTCCCGTGACCACATCACCCCTGTTCTCCAGAACCTCCACTGGCTCCCACAACGGATCCAATACAAAATCCTTCTCCTCACTCACAAAGCCCTCCACAATCAGGCCCCCTCCTACCTCACCGACCTGCTTCACCACCACACTCCATCCCGTCGGCTCCTCTGATGCCAACCTCCTGTCCCTTCCACTCAGGACCAAGCACCGGACATGGGGCGACAGAGCCTTCTCCATATCTGCCCCCCCCTCTGGAACTCTCTCCCCAAAAACATCCGAGATTGCACTGACCTTTCCACATTCAAATCACAAATCAAAACTCACCTGTTCAAAACTGTTTTTAATGTGTGTCTATTATTGTGTACTTTGTTTTTAGTGTATTGTTTTTATATATGATGATTTTAATGTAAAATGTCTGAGTGTCAAGAAAAGCGCTATATAAATAAAATGTATGATTATTATTATTATTATTATATGTGGTAGACGACTAAACTTTAATGAATCAAACATACACACTGTTTGACCAGTCAAACGATAACACTGTTTACATAGTCTTACAAGGTATGACTTGTTATTTAAGTTAGCAGTACTTTGTTGGCCCTCCTCCAAAGGTTCCTGTCCGGCCTTCATTGGTGGAACATCAGTCAGGATGTCTCTCTCACACATTGTTGCTGTATCTGCACTTACAACCTGTTTCCAATGCTGACTCTGACAATGATCAGGCCAGAGTTAGTTAGACTAATATTACCTTTTTTACTTATCTTCACTATTCAGTTTGTAAAACGGCACATGGAGAATTACATTCTGCTAAATGAAAGAAAATCGCAAAAAGGTTATAGTCATTAAATTAACAAGTAGAATGAAACTTAAATGAATTAAGACTAACTGAGTCTAAATTAGGATACAAGTAAATAACTGTTTTGAGATACTGTGCTTTGTCAGTCAGGTTCTCAAAGCACAGAATGCTTCATTGCTGCGTCCTTCATGGCCTCACTTACTGCTCTCGCTTGGCTGGAAGTAGAAGTGTTCGATAGCATCAGAGTTACTTGATCACATGTGGGACAGACATGAGGGCTTTGATACCATACGATGCCTCGTAGAGAAATGAGATCACACAGGTGGTCTGACTTCTTCCCTCCACACACTGTTGCATTGTGGGTGTGGAGGTTGTGTTGACCTTACAGTGATGTGATGTAGCAGTGGAGAGCTTCATGCTCCAAACAGTTGAGAGATGAAATGTTCAGTAAATCTTAAAGTCCAGTGCACTCTTAGAGCCCGAGTGTGTGTTTAACAGTGGATCAGACTGGATGTATGTGGACACACACTTCGCCTCGTCTGTGTTATGAAGGGATTTTGGTTTATTCTTATTTCAACGTGCCCGAAAACTGCAGCCAAGCAAACCAAAATGGCTTCATATCGCTGAGATAGTTGGAGATCTTGTGTCAGGTCAGAGGTGCATGGACCGCACATGTTAACACCACACAATGGGGAGGACACACACACACACACACACACACACACACACACATAAATCTCCAGCTTGGTCTCGATTGCATCAAGTTGCACCTGTTGTCTTGTTTTTACATTCTTTGTTGAATTCAGAAACCCAAGACTTGAGACGAAGAAGAGAAAATGTGAAATAATGGATTAAAAAAAGATGATTATTTAAAAAAGAAAGTACAGTAAAACTATATAAATAAATGCGGTGATGATATTTCTGTTTACTTTAGAAGTTATTATACACTGTATGCTGTGATTCTGATCTGGGAAACATTAAAGACATTCTTAGCCAGTCTGATGATTTTGTCTCTTTCTTGATATAGTGAACAAAAGTAAGAATACAATTAAGAAAAAATAATATTTTGAAATATTTTAAAGTGTAAATATGTGGAATTTGATTAAACAAATACATATATTTAGAGGAGAAGAGACGACATGAACCTAAATATGTAGATATTTGGAACCAGATACTTAATTGAAATAAAAACAGACTTAAAAAGTTGAGTAATAAAACAAAACATATTCTTATCAATTAGATAAGGCAACGTATACCTATGCATGTTGACATTCACACTGAATGATGGTTTAACATGGTTTAATGGTTTTTCAGATTGGAATTGTAAATGTTTTGCATCATATACTTCACAAATAAAAAAAGAATTGTAAGATTCAATGATTCTGACTACAATTGTACATCAAACTTAATCTGGTAAAAATGTCCTCTTATGATAATACCACATAGAGACTAAAGTGACGTTTTAAAAGATGAATAAAATAAATGTTGACATTTAAAATTTTACACGTCACAGAAAAAAAGGCTGAATAAAAGATATATGACATTTGATTCACAAAGTACATCTTTTCACTGAGAATATAATGACAATCATCTTTCACAAAAACATTTAAATCAAAGTCTGATCATCCAACATGTGCCCCTAACATGTACATTGACTCAATATAGCTATATATCAACAAGTATTTCAACTTTTCCACATCAAAATAAACATAGTTAAAGCAGGTTATTTTTATTAAACATGTTAAATGTGATCTGAGCACTGCAGTGATTTTCTCATATTCTCCTATTGTAAGCCATTGTGGTGAAATATATCTGTGTACTTACAATATTGCAAGGTTTTGATTTGTCATTGTACGACAGGGTTGCAACAAAATAAAAATGTAATTGTTGTCCCAATTCGCTGCATAGGAAAGAAAGAAAAAAATATATTATATATGGAGGGTGGAGGATGAATGAAGGAGTCTAGCAGCCAGAGGAAAGACGCTGTTGTGAAGTCTGGTGGTTTGGCAGCTGATGCTTCTGTATCTCTCTCCAGACGGCAGCAGGGTGAACAGGTTGTGGCTCGGTGGGTTTTGTCTTTTAATGTTGTTTTAACTGTTCACAGACTTCTCAGCAATATCACTGATGCTCAGTAGATATGTGCCCATGATGTTCTGGGCAGTTTTAATCACTTTCTGTAGAGCCCTCCTGTCCTGTGCCGTGCACATCCTCTGCCAGTTTGTAATGTTTGAAGTCAGGATGCTTTCTATTGCTCCTCTGTAAAAGTTGACAAGAACCTGGCACAGGAATTTTGTCATATTGTTATGTCCTGTTACTATTTGTGATTCTCCTCTATGTCGTATAAAACAAGTAAGATCTAAATATCCATGAGAGGACAATGAATATATATGAGGATGTGCACCTCTGTAACCACAAAGCATGTAGTCTCTCACTTGATGTTAAAGGAGACTTTGATGCTTTCCTCTGCTTGCTTACATGTGATATGTTTCCATGTTGCAGGAATGTCAGCAGGTTTTGCATTGAATGCTTTGGCAAACTGCTGGTTGAACTTTGCCAGTATGTATTTCCAGTAGTCTGATGCCTGAAGGCTTGCATCTGGAGCAATTCTCCAGTCTGGGTAAATGGCCGTGTAATGCTTGTAGGGGTGCCATTCACCATTTGTAGCAATGTTTTTAAAACTCAGGTCACTGATCACAGAGGAAGAGCATATGTCAGTGGCAAGTTTTTCTGTATCATCCCACCTGTATGTACCCAGAGCCTGTGGCCGATGTAGTGAAGCAAAGTGTTCACCATGTTTTTTTCCTCCTGCCTCACAAGGCGCTTTGCAGAACGGACACTGTTTACCACATCCAATCAGTTCGGTGAAAAGCTCGTTCTGAGGATTCACATTTAATTTCTTTAGTTTCATTAGGATGTTTGTTTTTTTAAACTTCTCTCGAAGGTCTTGTGCCATGTCCTTCACACACTCAGTCAGCCAGCGAGCAAACTGTTCCTGGTCGGCATTGTTCAGGATCATGAAAGCACCAAGAGCAACTTGGGAAATGACCAGTTTATCACCAAGTTCCTGACACACATTTTTAACAAATGACTTCAAGTTCCCTCTCTTCTCTGTTTTAGCTTTGTTGACAGCATCATTTATGCTCCTGATACTTGACTGAAGATGTTTATCCTCTAACTCAAACATCGTAGACCCATTTGAGAAGCGTTCCACTATTTGCTTGAGTATCCAGTTCTTTACATACTCTTCATAAGAGCAAATGTAGCTCAGATAGTTGTCAAAGTCATTCTTTGATAGCAAATCCAGTAAAACTGAAGACTGGAAGAACATTCGTGTGCTGAACGTCTGGTTTGTCTTCATTGCACCAATAATATCAGGACCCAAGGAACGGTAGACAAAGTCTTCGACTGCAGGCCTCAAGCAGCGATCCGTGAATTCTTCTGCCTTCTTCTGGCACTGGTCTCGTTCATGGAACACATCTTTAAAATCAGTGCGGAACTTTTCCTTGTTTTGGTTCAGACATCTGTAGGGATCATTCGCACGTATGAAATCCTCATGCAGTTTCTGAAACTGTCTGGCTGCAACTCCACAGATGTGCTGTTTCAGAGAAACTTCAAACTCAATGTCTGTCTTGACATCCTGATTGTTTTGCAGCCTCTCATCAATCATTTTCAAAATCTCCTGGATGTAAGTGTCATGGTAGTTGTTTTTTCTTCGCATTTTTCCATTTATACACTGTGTGCAAATTGCAATGATGTTGTCTGCAATTTGTTGTACATCCTTTGTGTGACTTGGAATGCTTAACATCAGTTTCACTTTGTTTGTAACACGCTGCCAGAATCCATCAGCTGTGTATTTAAAAGGCAACAGTCCACACTCTTGCACAATTTTTTGACTTAACAATTTGCATGCATGACTTCCCTTGTCCTTCACATTAGTTCTCAGGTGATGAGACACACTGTCGTAAATGTCCTCGACCTTCATTTCTGAAGAGGATAGTTCATTCTCTGTTTCATTCCACATCTTGTCAAATTCTTCGTCCAGCTCTTTTTCTGTCATTTCAACTTTTCTTTTCTTCCGACACTTTTCAATCAATGCACACACTCTCCCCTCTAATTCTTTTGTGTGGTTCTCCTTGATTCTATCAAGTTCTGCCATCCCCTGTCTGATGTCAGCTGCTGCTGTGAGCTGATTGACCACAGAGCTCTCCATTTCTCGTCGAAGACTCTTTGCACTGTTTGCAAAGTCCTCTCTGTATCCTTCAACTAGATAGACATGACCCTCTGTTTGCTTGAAGTACTTTGCCAGATTTTCAAGAAGCTTTGTCTCCCATTTAGACATCACTGTGCAAGCTTCACTTTTCAACTGTGTCACAAGTTGTCTCATGTTAGATGTCTCAGATTTCACAGCGACTGTACCAAAGTTGTTAATCCTTGTTTCTGCATGTGTAACCCACGTGTACATTTCTTTCTTGAATTCCCATTCCCATTTGTTGAATTCTGTGCACAGCCTCATGTATGCATCAGCCACCAGGCTGTTTCTGAAGCTGAAGATGAAGTTTTCATGCTTCACTGCATTCCAAAGACTTTTCATCCACTCTGTAAACTCCAAGATATTATTAGCGGATGATTCACAACTTTCCAACATTTGGATTATGTTCTTCTTGAGCTCATACACAGCTTCACTGTACCCTGCATTGACTGGTGCCATTGGTGGGTTTCCATTCCAGAGTCCAGGAATGTAGCAGTTCCCAGTATCTGGACTGTACTCCATCACATCAGTGAAGCTCTTGTTCTCTTCTTTATTTTCCATTTTGGCTGCTGCCTGGGTCATCTCGTCTAACTGTTCCAAGAGCAGTTTCCTGTCTCGTAAGTTCTTGTCATGGGCTGAAACGTCTGACACATTCTGGTGAACAAACTGACATTTGGGCTTTTTGCCCACCTCTTTCATCCTGAGGAAAGCATGCACAACTATTTGTAGGATGTCTTTCATATCTGTTGAATTCTCCATTGCAATATTGATGATGGTGATATCACTCAGCCCCACAACAAGTGTTGCAAGTTCATTGTCATGCTCATGGCTGTTGTCCAGTTGTGCAAGCTCTGGTGACTTTAAGCCCTCGGTGTCAATGATCACCATGAAGTCACAGTTGAGTACTTTTTTGACATCATTGATTCTGATGAGCAACATAAAGGCACCTCGAGTGCATCGACCACTGCTGACTGCAAACTGCACTCCAAACATGGTGTTGAGGAGAGTGGACTTCCCTGTGCTCTGAACTCCAAGAACTGTGACTACCAGTATCTTGCTCTTAGGAGACATCAAGTCATTGAGCTGAGAAAGAACGTCACTAACCCATCTGAGAGGTATGTTGGATGCCTCTCCATCTACAAGCTCAAGAGGAAATCCATCAAGTAACAATTCTGCACATAGTTTGGGCAGATGCTGTAATTGTTGACGTGATGGGTCTGTTTCTGGAAGGGAAAGTGAAGCTTCATAGATCTGACCCATTTCACGGAAGAAGTGTTCAGTCCCCAATGAGCTGTTGGAAAGTTGTCTGTCAATGTCTTTGATTTCTGCTTTGTTTTCAGAATCTTTGCATTTTTCTTTGTACTGCTCCCTGAGAACAGACAATTTCCCTCGAGACACATTATCGAGGTTCATTCGCATCCATTTCAGGAAATAGCACCTCTCTATTCCTGGGCTTGATATTGCATTGATGAAACATGTCATTGCATGAGACATGGCGGAAGAGTTTTGTTCTTTTCTAAGTTTTGTTTTCGCTGTCTGAAGATCACTTTTGTAGTCCTCTATGTTTTTAGACCCGAGATTTCGAAGCCGAAATTCTTCCTTCTCTAAGCGAGACAGTTCCTTCCATATTTGGCCTTGCAAGTGCAGCTGAGCTTCTTTGTATTCAAGGATATCTTGAATTTCAGCAGTGATGGCATCTGCATTTTTCTTGGCAGTCTGGCACTCTGGAGACTCTTCATCAACCCGGATCCCCAGTTCATGGGCAATGTGAGCCATCTGCTCGATTCCCATCTTCGTCTTTGAAATTTCAACTACATTGCTGACAGTTTTCTGCAATTTTTTGACAAAGTCTGCATCATTCATTTGTTTAGTCTTCAGAAGGATGTTTCTGTTAGTCAAGCCCAACTTGGTTGCTACACTTTCTAGAGCATCCATACCAAAGTGATCGCTTTGATGGTTCCCAACCAAGAAGATCTGTGCCTTGTGGTGTTGGTTGGTCAGCAGCTCGCACTCAGAGTCCAAAGTGTCAAAGAACACAAAAACTGCTGCAGATGTCTCACACAAAAATGAAAATTGTGTTTCAAATGAAGCAATGTCCCCACGAAGGTTAGCTACAGCTACTGGCTCACTGAAGACGTCCATGTTTCTGTTCCCACAAGGAAGGTACCAAGTGATTTCAACCAGTCCATTGGATATTCTCTTTGGACTGTCACCACACTCCATATCATGATGAACAAAGGTGTCATGGTACTGCTGAGAATTGCTCAAAAGCTTATTGAGGATCTCTGACTTGGACAAGGAGCACTCACCCAGTCTCACAAAAGATATCATTGGAAGTTCAGAGAGAACAATTCTGTCTTCAATAAAGCCTTTGGATTCTGAGAGGGACTGAGGTCTGTACTTTTTAACAATGTCTCTCAGGGCCCAAAGCATGAGTGTGCACTGCTTTGTGTCACAATTAGGAAGCAACAGAGGCACAGAAAACTGACACATAGACATTTTGAGTGCCATTTCCTGCCGTACAAAACCATCAGAACACAGAAAGAGGGCAGTGATTATGTCAAGGGGGTTTAGCATGTCACCTGGATTTGTTCTTTTTACTAGATTTTTAAGATCTAAACGTGAATCATTATAGTTTGACTCACATGCTGATGTACATTTTGTATTCCTAGCTGTGACATTAACCATCATCAGTTTCTTTAGGAAGTACCATGGAAGATCTGAATTACACTTGGCTGGTTCATCAGTGATGGTCTTCTTGTCAATCTGAAGTATTGTGCTCAGGGATAGCTTCTCAGGGTAGAGCTGCTCCAACCCCAGATCCTCCAATAAGCTCTCTAGTTGTTTCTCTGTGGATAAGAAGACGTTTGTTATTTCAAACCAATCAACCAACCAAGTGTTTCCACAAAACATACATCCAAAGTACATTGGCACATAGAATGAGTGAATGTTAACCTGTGTCGTATAAAGCGATTTGAATGGTCGGAAGACTAGAAAGGCGCTACATAAATGCGACAATAATGTTGTCGGTGGATATCACAAGTAAGATAAGAGAATGACACTATATGAAACTTTTATTGGACTTTTTATTGAACTTAGTTTATTTTGTGTTTTTGCTCTTTATTTGGCAAATGAATTGCTCTTGAAATAGTGTAGGGAGGTAGAGAGAGAATCTGTGACTATAACTGAACAAAAGCATGATTTAAGAGTACAGCCTGACTGATACTGTATTTTTGGGGATATTAGAGAGAAAATCTTTGACCTCAGCAAGATGGCCGCATGGTCGCTCTTCCCGAACACGGGTAGCGATGCTGCTCTGTAGCCGTATTTGAATGGCGTGTAGCAGTGATCCGGAGTGTTTATTCTCCTTGTGGCTCTGTCAGTATGTTGATGGAAGTCAACCTTAATGTGCAACCTGCGCGCAGTCGAGCCACAAATGAAAGACACATGGTGGGCCTGCCACCCGAGTGCTGGACTGAGTCATTTGTTAAGTTTGACGTTTTATGTTCCAAAATGCAAATGTTACTTTTTGTTGGTGTTTGTAAAGTGTCTGTTCAGAACACGGTGGCTTATGTTGTTCATGGTCATTTTGTGCTGGTTTATAGTTTTATTCATTCGTGAGGTGGCTGTTACATTTCTTGACTGCAGCTGTATTTTGCTTTTGGTGACTAGTTACTGTCCACTCTATTGGACGATGTAGGATTAAATTTGCTAACAGCTGCTTCAGCGGTTACGTTTTAAGAGCAATAGATTATTTACACGTTAGTATCATATATGAATTATTTACATATCAATATTTCATTTTTTTAATATCACGTCATCATCTGTACAGCTATATCACGACACCCTTCATTCAAAGGAACTTCATTTTTTTTCATGGAAAGATGTTTTTGTTTATAAACTATATTTTCAGTCATTTAAAGGTTGAACATTTATGTCACTCATCATTGTAATTCATAGGGAGGAAAACAGTTTTGTATTCAAAGGTTTAGCAAACTGTAACATGGAACAACCCATAAACATCTTTAATTTTCATTCCACATAACTTTTGTCAGCACTACTTAGAACTTATTTTGATGTACAAGTTAAAATCTGCCATTATCTATTGAAACCAAATTGCACATAAAGCTTGCGTAAACGGTAATTTGCAAAAAAAACACTTGGGATGTTCCGATCAAGTTTTTATGAAGCGATCCTCTTGAGAGAAGACTTATCACTCTGTTGGAGTTGTTGGAACAGTCCACTCATGGATTACATTGGTGCTACAGAGTGACACTTCTTTCATCTCAATCTTTAGCTGAATAAACTCTGCCGACGGCAGAGTTTGATATTTTAACCTGTAAAAGTGACGGTCAGTGCAGGTTCCAAAGAAGGTCCATGTATCATCTGATCGTTATTTCATTAAATCCGGAAAAAAAAGAACAGACGAAAAAGGTCAGAATTCCGATTGTTTTTTTTCTGGTTTGTAGACTGTCAAAAAATAAATATGACGCTGTGATTTCTTGTTTTTGTCTTGAAATGTATAATCTAGTAAACAAGAACAGCAAAACAAAGTCTTAATTCTGTTTTTCTGTTATTTGGTTTTGTAATGTTTCTCCGTGGTGGACACCTAAAGTAAGTATTAACAATATATTAACAATTTGAGAAAAATGTTAAATCAGGTGGTTGTTGCCTTTGTGTGTGTGATGTTTGTTTGTAGTGACATTTAGTTTTGTATTCACTAACTCCCAATAATTGCTCACTTCCAGAAGACTTCCTACTTTAAATAATCCCCATACAGTCGACTAGGACCATGGGTAATTTACATAATCCCTTCTCGTGTGGATTTGTTTGTGATCATGATGCTGCCTATTTGACCCCTCCACCCCTGATGAAGGTGAGGATGAGGAGTTCAGCGGTTTTGGCGATGGTAAGGGTCACAAACAGAACCGGTTCACCAAAAGTTGTTCGGCTTTGGAAAGGCATCCAGGCATAATATGACCAAGTCATTCTAAAGGAGCAATACACTACATTCAGAGCATTAATAAAAGTGCAAACAATTATTTCCTATATATATATATATATATATATATATATATATATATATATATATATATACACAATTTGCATAGAACATGAGCATAGAAAACATTATATTTAGGCTCTGCTGGCCTAAACAGAATCACAAAGCTATTTCATAATTTAATAATTGCTCTTAAATACACTACATGTATTATAATTTATAAAAATATGTTTCCCATTATCTTATTTTCTCATTGCACAGCTACTGTCTTCCTCAGTTGCTCTGCTTCCAGTGCAGCTTGTTTTAAGTAGAGCTTTTATCCAATCAGATCTCACCTCTGTGTCTCTAGGTAAGAACAGAGGCCCGAGGCCTGCTCACTCACAAGTGCATCCATGTGCAGTTTAAGTGAATGGGGACGATAGTGTTGATTGTCATAGTGTTCAACCAATCAGATCTTTAGTTTGACATGTTGGGCGTATCCTTTGACGTGTCAGAGCCTGCTAGCTGGCCTACAACTACGTCAGCATTACGTGCAGCTCAGTTTCCATGTGCAGCTCTGCAGTGAGGTGCAGCGTGTGCTGTGATTGGTCAGTGGGCGAGCATGTGACTATCGTGAAACGAAACTTAACAGCAGAGGCTTAGTCGGCTTTGTGAATCACATCACGTGATGCAGCTCATCACGTGATGTGGCAGACTTTGCAGAGCAGTACGTCTAATGTTTTAGTTGTGAAAGTAAAATCATAAGACAAATTGTTTGGGCCGCGGCTTGTCATTAAGGAATGATGGTGGGTCCCACAGCCAGACCAGCTGAGATCCACTGTCCTACATGAGCATAAAAAACATATTTTACTGAATTTAAGCTTCTGCATTTTCCAGATGCTCTAGTATTATTCAAAGGTATCGTAGGCCTCGTACCGAACGGTTTAATACGAATACGTACATAGTTACAGACTTAGAAACGAATAATAGCTGTGGCGCCATCATGTGGTTATAAGGTGGTATTTCAGCTGCAGGACAGCAGTGAAGGCCTAGGTATAAAATGCACGGCCCGCCACTGATATATATATATATATACACCAGCTTTTAGTGCATGTGAGCGTCGGATAAACATTATAAAACAAAACAAAACAGAGTGAATTAAGACTTGTTTTTTGGTTTTCTTGTTTATTTGATTACCTGTTTCAATAATGACAACAATACCAGGTTTTTCTTTTTTACCAATGAACAACTGGGCCTTTTTAAACTGGATAGATCATGTTAGTTCCTGCTGTGAGATCTTCTTATGGTTTTCCCTGATATATTGTATCGTGTCCCAAAGCGCTCCATCTGTGTTGGTCTGTTCTGAGAGGACGCGTTGGAAAGCCTCTCCAGGTTCAGTTCAAATGTAGTTTTCAACCTGCAGTAACTTCAGAAGTGTGGCTTCATCATCAAACCTGCTGTGAGTTCCACTCCTTACGTTACCCTCCTGATTGGAGTAAGTGACTCCAGGTGTGCTCAGGTCTACAGGTGGAGACTGATTACAGTTCAGTTTGTGACAGTTCTCAGGAGACTGACCTGGTGCTCACATGTCTCCGGTCCTGCTTCCCTCATGCGTTACTGGCAACGTGAGTGTCTTTCTGGGCATTATATTGTTTGATAAATGCTGTTAGCATACATTTGATTACATAACTCGTCATCGTATAGTTCGATATACTGTGTTGTCCTTAGATGTATGCTGTTTCTTTAATTATACTGCAGAAAACCAGGAGTTGAATGGAGGTAATAAACGCTCAACTGTACTGAATGCATTCCAATGTCAAGAGCTCAGTTTTATTTATTTGAGTCTCTTTAGTGTATAACTATAACTACACCAGCACAGACACTTGAGAAAATCTACTCCAACACCAGATATCATGTAAATATGTGATTTTGATTCGGTATATATCAGTAAACAATGTACGGCCACATTTCAATGTCCACAGACTGAAGACATGTAGTTTACATGTTCATTGATGATTTCAATATATTTTACTTGGCAATTACAAATTATTTTCTTTTACTTACTTGTGTAGACAGACTTGCTATTGACATGACAGGCTGTCGTCTTCACAATGGGGCTTGGCCCAGTGGAAACAACAGCAATAATATAATAATTGTTTTACTTATGGATTATCATTTAGTGCCTTTCTGCTGAACAGTAGACTGGATAAAACTTACTTTTCCCACCCTTGCTGACGGACCACTGCTTTGATGGAGGGTTGACTTCTCCTGCACGGTAACCGACTCCCTTGAGGAATGAGAAAATGGCCATTTTCAGGTGTGATGAATCAACTCATAATCCCATACACATTAGCTAACCATTTTTTTCTTGTTGTAGATATACTAACAGGCTGTTTACCTCCATTGTGGGTGCAGTGTCAGTCCCCCCACACTTGGTTCGGGATTATTCAAACAGCTTCTTACTGAAAGTAAAAAAGAGACAAGTATTGAAGGCTTTATTGCCCGAGTGCTGTAATAATATGCGGTAAAGTTTAAAACACCTCGCAGCCTTCTTGACTATATGGACCAAAACCAGGAAGTCTCTTCAAACCAGAGAACACGAAACCCAACGAGAACCATAGCTTGTGGGTGCATTTCTACACTTGCTTGTCATGTGCAGCGTCATGAGGGGTATGAATGTAAAGGATTTATGAAATTATAATCACAACAATAACTTGTACTAATCAGTCTTTAATCTTGAGTGTATGTTCTGAAAATGTACGACTTTGGTAAATCCTATAGTGTAACTATGAACAGGATTAAGAGAGCTAGAAGTTATTCAAAGAGTAACTGCACACTTTAACATGTTTTGTGTTGAGTCGACCACTTGGGTCAAATCTGCCTCATGCAATAAAAGAACGTTAAAAAATACATTTACACACACCAGTATGACTTCAAAATGATAGTACTCTACATGAAATTCAGGAACGTCAAGGTAACACAAAGGGACTACCGGTAGTTTCACTTGGCATTGATAGCAGACCACCTCAGATAATTTCAGGACATTCTTTGTGTAGAATTTCAGAATAAAACCCTTTACAATTTCATTCATTGAAAAGATTAGATTAAAAAGGAAAATGGTGCATAATTACAAATCAAGTTAGCTATAGATTTATAGACCTCAGAGAGAATTGGGGCATTCTGATGTAGGATTTCAAAATGGAAGCCCTTTAAAATATCTTTCATGATGAATTTGATTTGACGTGAGGTCAAATCAAATTCATGAGCCAATTTATCTCATTTTAGATTTAAAAGGAAATAGTCTACAGTTGCACCCTAATTTCACCTCACATTAATAGCTGACCAGTGTCACTCAGGGATAATCATTAAATTCTGATGTAGGATTTCGAAATGAAATTCTCTTGAAATTTCATTCATGAGCAAGCTTCGTTCTAATTTTAGATTAGATTTGAAATGAAATGGTATTTAGTTCCAAACTAATTTTACCGTGGATTAATACTCACTCAGGGATAATCAGGACATTCTGATGTTCTCTCTCATCATGAAAGCCCTTTAAAATCTCATCCTGGAGCTAAGTTCCCTCTAACTTCCTCAAAATGTAAAATCTCTGAAAACACCAGTGAACTATTTATTCAGAAGTTCTCCACACCAGCCCTCTCTTGCATCTCAGTCAATGAGCTTGTAGATAGCTTCAATTCTAAAGTAAAAAATGTTATTGATGCCATTGTCTCGGGTAAGCAAAGATCTCTTTGGAGAAATGCCACACTGGTCAGAATAGAGAGTGTCGGAAAGCTGAGCGCAGGTGGTGAAAAACAAATCTCCAGGTTCACTGTGACATCTATAAAGAGAGACTTTGCAATTATAATTTGGAACTTAGAAATGCAAGGCAGTCCTTCCTCTCTGACGTCATAACCAAAAACAATAGCAATACGTGCGGCTTATTTGCTACCGTTATCAGTGTCTGTAGCTGCTGAGCTCCAATCCACCTGGGCATGCAATTAATTTGCCTCCTTCTTTACTGACAAAATTCAGAAAATTAGACAAGCAGTCAGTGCCTCCACACCAACCACAGGATATGTGTTGTCCCATCTCTAAATAACATCCATTCAAATATCATGACACAATTTCATTCAATCGACCGTAGAAGCCTAGAAGACATTATACAACATCTGAAGTCATCCTCCTGCTGCTTGGATATTCTACCAACACACTTTTTCAAAAATATTTCAAACTGCATGACCACTGATCTCTTAGAAATTGTAAACACATCCCTTCTCTCAGGCGTCTTCCCACAAGCCCTAAAAACTGCAGTTATTAAACCGCTCCTAAAGAAGGCTAGTTTAGACTCCGCAACAATGAAAAATTATAGGCCAATATCAAACCTCCCATTTTTAAGTAAAATAATTGAAAAGGCGTTTTTTCAACAGCTGAACAACTTCTTGGCCGTGAATAACTGTTTTGATGTCTTCCAGTCAGGCTTTCGACAGCACCACAGTACTGAAACGGCCGAATCCGGCCCGCCACGTCATTTTATGTGGCCCGCGAATCCGCCAGCAAAAAATGTCAAGTTAGACTTGATAATAACAATATCCCCCTAGTCGAAATTATGAGATAGCAAGTCGAAGTTATGATAGAAAGTTAAAATTCGGAGATACTTAAACACACAGCGATAGAAGCCGCTCTTTGGCGGTTACTGTACACTTGACATATGAATGTATTGTGAATACATTGAACGTAACAACTACTTTAAACGTGGCTTTAAAACAGATGAAATACTTCACGTGGGATTGTGCAAACGCACCCTTGAAAGGATTTTAAGCTTTGAACAAAGTTATTGTAATAACTTTGTTTGATATTTGTCTTTGCTATTTTCTTTAATAGTTTGAGTAATGTGGATTTCTTAACCCTAAATTAAAAGGATTTCATTTTTTTAATAACTGTTTTTAATGTTTCAATCAATGTCATTAACTGTTTTTGAATCTCCTTTTCTTTTGCCTTATGTTTTGATGCTTTTAATGGTTTTATGTGAAGCACTTTGAATTGCCTTGTTGTTGAAATGTGCTATACAAATAAACTTGCCTTCTAATTTCAGATAAGATTTTAAATTAAAAGTTCCGTAGTTACAAACTAATTCATCCTTATATGAACAGCCGACAATCTCAAGGTGTCACTCAGTGAGAATCAGGACATTCTGGTGTAGACTTTAAAAATTAAAGCCTTTTTTTAAATATGTTTTTCTTATGAGCATCAATGATTCTTCCGATCATTGTAAGGTGTCTTGTCTCTTTGAATGATTCCAGTGGGCTTGAGCGATGTAGACACATGTTGTCATTTAATAATTCATAACCATCCAATTGTTTATATTGCATTTCTCAACTATATTTTCTTCATCTACAGTTGTCTACAATTCCTCTGTATGTTTTGCAACAATGTTGCTTTTTCTTTTGTTCAACTTAATACTTTATTGTGAAGCTTGTTCAGTAAGTACAGATCTGTTGGGGTCTGAGCATATGGCTGCACATGTGCTGTGAACAAAGAAAATCAGGCCTTCCCTTTTGCAAGCAAAGGTTTCATCCTGATTGTGGTTTGATGAGCACCAAACCCCCTCTGAAGGACTTTCACATTAGGGTGTGAATTCCCCCCCCCCCCAAAAAACTATGGTTCCTGAAGTCACCTGAGAGCACCGCTGCAACCTCATTGGCCGAGAGCCAAGACAGCACCAGGACCCCTGTGGTTCAGCCACTGTTCAACAAAACTGACTGCAGTTCACACCTCCACGCTTTTTCCCTTCGACCTCGGTCGAGCAAGGGAGCAATCGCTGTTCTTCACCCTGGACATCCGTCCCTGGGACGCAAGGAGACGCATCAGCTTTCTCCCCCCCCCCAGCATCGCGCTGTCGACGAAAGCCTCGAACCCTCACCAAACCCTGACAGGTCTTATGCTATCTTCGCTGGCCGAAGTAGCCGTGTTGTCTTTTTGAGTCAAGGCCCTCTCACTCCACCAGAACGAATCTCTTCCACGATTCCTCCCCGTGTTGTTGTTTTTCTTTTGCGTGCACATTCCGGCAGAAAGAAGCGGAAACCTCCCTTCTTCCCCGATGACTTCCCTTCAAGACCACGCCGTCTTAAGCTGAAGTAAGATCATCCTCTCTGCAGCGAGGATTGATCACGTCCAGCGCCAGCTCCAGAACGAGCCGCGTCAACGGACCGAAACAGCCGCCGCTTAAACAGCCGCGCTGATCTACAAGCAGCCCCACTTTTTCCTTCAGGACAAAGAAAGCACGATTCTCAGCGGCCACTCTCCCCGCCACAAAGAAGCGTCTCCAACGTAAGTTCATTGTGCATCTGGGCTAGCTTAGCTTAAATTAACTTAAAGTTCATTCAAGTTAATTCATGTATATGTTGATATTCCCGTGTTTTTGTGTGTTTCGTTACTATTGCGTAATATCAAGGTATTGCGCAACACTCAGCGGGCCCCAGCTCCGCTCCACTGTGCATTGCCCGTATTCTGTTCGCGTTAAAGACACCGTCGCAGTATACGGAGGTAAATACACAAACCTCACGGACCAGAGAAGTTCCGTTTGTATTGTGTATTAACTGCATTGACTGTTTTCTTTGGGATTATTTTCATTCATTTGTATTCAACTTTGTGGGATATTTCTCTCCATTAACTCGGCTCTGTGAGTGAGCTGAGTGTCGTGTTCATCACTGCGTAAGCTGCCGACAGTTCAAGACGACAACGGTATGCTTATGCATGAGAGAATAACATACTTATGCTCCTCAGGATATCGCAGCAGAAGTTTGATTTATGTTGACTTACGATTTCTCTCCACCTTTTCTTGGCTCACCCTCCTGCCAACACAGCAGGAGGTGACCCCCTCTCTCTCTGACCCTCTCTCTCTCACACGTGCTCACACACAGCGACCCCCCCTTTTCCTCCGCCAGTTTGCCCAAGTCACTCGACTAGGCCATCTAGTGGTGGGTCACGGTAGCACCTTAAGGTTCACCCCCCCCCCCCAGTTTGTCTAAGTCCCTCGACTACGCCATCTGGTGGTGTTCAGCGGTAATACCTTAAGCCCTTCCCCTTTTAACCCACAGTCTCACCCCCCTTCTGCTTGGTGGCCAGCGGCCACCTTTGTAGTCTTTGACTGTGAGTGTTAAGGGCCCTCACCCCCCTTCCTTTTATACACACACACACACACACACATACACATACACATACACACATACTTATATACACACCCTCCTCCTCTTTTATTTCATTTCTTTAGATATTAGGTACATAAAATTGTATGATGGCGTTTGTTGATTGCGATATTAATTGATCTGATCTTTTATTATTCTAATTTAATAAACTCTATTATACTAGAGCAGTCGTCTGTGATTAATGGTGCATATGTATGTGATGATCTGTATGTAGTAGTCGGCGCTCGGATTCACACCTTCACTGTCACTGATGAGTGACTACTAATTATGAGACTTAGTTTTATCGTTTGGTTATCGGTCCCTGTTCGCAGGGTGGTGCCCCGTTATTATTAATAATCATTAATAATTGTTATTCACATTAATAATTCTATTGATGTCAAGAATTCAGTTTCTTAAAAGCTGATAACTCAAACACAAGCCCCTATTGATCCCAACAGATCATTGCTGCACAAAAGTATTTACTAAATAAACCAATATAAAGACACACAGATACCCCCATGGTCCTAATGGACCGTTCTGTTAAAAAATACAGAACAAAACTTAACAAATTTCCCCTTGCGGGATGAATAAATTATACATCTATCTATAACTTTCTTTTATGCTTTATTTAGCAATTTTTGGTTGAAACTAAATTGGTGAAACAGACAGGATGGTAGTTACAATGTTTAAGTTTTTAGGAAAGCATTGTTTCTTCTGTTATGGATTTATTTGAAAATGTATACTTTTTTTTTATTTTTATTTTTTAACAATGAGATGTGTATTTTTCTATTTGGTCATGTTAAAAATTATATATTTTATATATTTCTTATTTTTATATTGTCAATTATGTATTTATTGTTTGGGTGGGTAAGATTTATTTTTCTCGTAAGTCCTACATTGTCATATCAATAAAACTCTCTTTTTTTTTTTATCAAACAAAGGGAATTTTGCTTTCTCACACATTACAGGACTCTGTTTACTTGTTGGTTAACCAGTTTAACACAAACCACTAATGTAGCTTTTATGAATTGGGAAGTGTAACTTTAAGAAATGATGAAAGCTGCAAGCAGCATTGATCAGGCCCTTGCAACTTCCCACACATTAGATTAGAAAACTTTATTAATCCCCAGTGGGGAAACTCATTTGTCACCCAAAAACTCATACAGTCCACAGTCCACACACAACAGACAAAAACACATTACAAAGGATAAATAACAGCAGACAATGCCATATAAAACATGATTGACATCAGAAAGATAAAGACCTCGAACGGTGTTCATTAAAGAATCGGACTGCTGCTGGAACGAAAGACCTTCTTATTCGTTCAGTAGAACACTGAGGCATCCTAAGTCTCTCACTAAATGAGCTTCGGAGTCCATTGAAGACACCGTGCAGTGGATGGCCTTCAAACAAGACGATTGTTTTTAACTTGGCCCTTGTTCGCTTTTCAACAGTGACCTCTAGTGAGTCTGGAGTTGGGCCAATCACTGAGCCAGCCTTTCTGATCATCTTATTGATCCTGTTTTAATTATCCGCAGTGATGCTGCCCCCCAGCAGAGCACAGCATAAAAAAGAACACTAGCCAAGATCCACTGATAGAAAACATGAAGAAGCTTCCTGCTGATGTCAAATGATCTAAGCTTCCTCAGGAAGAAGAGTCTTGACTGAGCCTTTTTAAAAACAGCATCAGTGTTGTTCTTCCAGTTTAATTTACTGTCCAGATAGACCCCGAGATATGTATACGACTGGACAATTTCTATCGGCTGACCTGCAATTGTCACAGGGGAGACCTCCGCCTTCTTCCTTCTAAAATCAATAACCAACTCTTTGGTCTTTCCAATATTTAGTTAAAAAAAAAAAGTCTTCAAGGGTATTGGCAGGACTCTGGTTGACATGGCCATGCATTTCTGTGACCATCAGACACTGCATGCACGAGTTAGACGGTATTTTCTGTGTGGACCAGCAGCGCAGCCAGGTCATTTTGCCACAAAGCAGAAACTTTAAAGAATGCAAGACAGCAATATAACAATTGAATACCACTAAAAAAGTTGAGGTTTCCACAATGTCAATCATCACATTGACATATTCTACCTCTTATTTTTGTCATTGTAATATAAAAGAATATTGTCAAAATGTAACTGATTGAAGCCAGATATGAAAATAATGAATCTGTTATTGAATATGGCATCACATTGAAATAGGAAACCCTCATCTTAATGTCCGAGTATTGGTGATAGTTTGCGACAATAGGCTGTTCCCTTTTCATTCTAATCTGAGTTTAGAGTTAAATTAGCCCCTGGTTGTGATTTTAAAGGTATGAATGTAACATCGGAGTGTTCTGATTCTCTGATATTCTGAAGCACTATCTGATGTCTGATATTAATCTGAAGTGAAATTAGTTTGTAACTTTGAAACATCTTCTTTTCAATGTAATCTGACATTCGAGATAAATTGGCCCATGAATGTGATTTGAGGTTTTTCTCATTGATATTTTGAAGGGCTTTAAAATCCTATATCAAAATGTCCTAATATTCTCTGCATGACACTCGGAGGTTGTCTGCTATTAATATAAGGTGAAATTAGTTTGTAACTATGGACCATTTTATTTAAAATGTAATCAGAAATTAAAAGGAAGTTAGCTAATTAATGAGATTTTAAAAGGCTTTAATTTTGAAATCCTACATCAGAATGTCCAGATTATCCCTGAGAGCCTGAGGTGGTCTGCTATTAATCTGAAGATAAATGATTTTGTAACTATAGATCATTTCCTTTTAATTCTAATCTAAAATTTGAGGGAAGTTGGCTCATGAATGCGATTTTTAAAAGGCTTTTATTCTACAATTCTAGTCCTGATATTCTCTGAGGTGGTCTGCTCAATCCCAAGTGAAACTAGTCACTTTGTGTTACTTTAAAGTTTCTGAATTGTATGTAGTGTACTCTCATTTTGAAGTCGTACTGGTCTGTGTAAATGTATTCTTTATTAATATATTTAAGTATTTACACAATTGGAATTAAGTTTTTCCTTTAAATACAGTTTGCATGCGGTAATTATCATTGTTTTTTAAATTATCATTGAGAAAATGCATATTTTTGTATTCATTAAAATAGTTTCATTTATTTATGTATCTATTTATTCATGTTTAATGTATTAATTAATGAATCTATGATTTACAGACTTATTCACTGATTTATTGCTATCCGTAGTCTCCTCCTCGCCTGTCCTCGCAGCACGTATCGTTTTTATATGGTTAGCTGCAGACTTTACTGTTGATTTCTTGGGAAGATTGGTGGTGTAAATATAATGAACAATGACATGAATCGTCTAATATATGTACAGTGGCGGCTGGTCAAGAGAGGGCAATGGGGCATTGCTACACCATGAGCCACACGAAAAAAAAAAAAAAAATTATAATAATCATAAATTATACAAATTGTCAATATTTGTGTTTTTTATCTATGGAATGTACCCAGTAATGTGTGTACAATATGATATCTGCGCAAAATATATGCTTGTCTGCTCGTCCTCTCCCCCTGTGTGCTCGTCTGCTCGTGCTCTCTGCCTGTGTGCACGACACGTCTGAGAACGCGCAGCGAGGGGGGCTTGATTGTTTTTGCCCAAAAAAGACGGGTCTATGAAGCCGTTTAGCCAATTGCTGATTCAAGATATAAATGAGTGACATACAATTTAGCCAATCAGCGCCCTCAAATAGATTCAGCTGTGGGCAAGAACGATCAAGCCCCGGAGCTGCGCGTTCTCGTCAGGAGAAGCCTCTACAGGAGCCCGCGCCAGCGCGACCACTCCTCCTCCAAGACCCGTTTGAGAGGAGAACTTTGGCGGCGATTCTGCAGCCAAAGAGCTGATATCAGATCAGCCTGACCTCACAATCAGACAGCAGACTACATGCGAAGCTTCACTACTTCGTACAAGTCAGTCAATCAACTTCCTTTCTTCCTAAAAGTACGCTGATTACTTCGACATACCATACGTATCCACAGGCAGGGGCGGACTGGCCATCGGTGATACCGGGGGAATCCCCGGTAGGCCGACGGGACTATATTATATGCTTCACAGAACACGTTCAATTTACTCTCATACCGAAAGTCAATAATCAGTGAAAACTGTATCAACAGTATAAACTGACATTATACTACTCCTCGCGATCCGAGGACGCCACAGCACTGCTGGACACTACGGTGCTTTTAAAAACTTTTCTCCATAACCGCGGTCTGCGCCGTGCGGTCGACGCCGGCGGAGGTGCGAATGGCCGCCGTAGACCGGCGAAATACATGCCGTGTATTGAGTGGGCAGCGCGCCGTGTATTGAGTGGGCCGGTCTGACAGTAACTCCCGGGCCACTTTTTTCCCCCTAAATTAACAGTGAAAACTCATCATAGCTTAATTTAACATCAGTATTCATAATTACACTTCATGTTTACTTCTCCTGATCTTTACCTCCTATAACAAGGTCCATAGGGGCATCTCAATAAATAAACATGTTATATTATATTGTATTATATTATATAAGTGTTATTTACTGCTTTTTTCATGTTGGAATAAATGTTAAATATTTAACTGCCAAGTAATAATGCGTGTTTGATGCTAAATTTTTTTTGCATGAAATCATACTGGGATGTTTGCTGAAATTGATAGGATGGCCCTCCCTAGAAAATTTTCCACCAGCCGCCACTGTATATGTAGTCTGCTGTAAGTCAGGCTGAGGCTGCAACTTGTCACGTTTGAAAGAGTTAACAGTGCTCTTCCAGGTTTTCAGCTCCTCTCATTCGGCACATATTGGCAAAATCACTGACAAAACAAAAGCATAAAGCGACTCACCTTTTGTAGAACAGATGTGGCCATGGCCAAATAGCAACCTTTCTATGCAGAAGTTTCTTCTCAGTGCAGCTTTTAAAGGTGCGTGTCCTCGGGGCGAGCCCGCGTGTGCAAATGCAGACCTGCAGACCTCTCCTTTTATTCTGCTGGAGAATAAAATTTCACTTTTGGCTTCCAGTTTCATGATCATGTGGTTTCTCGCAATCAAAGATTCTTACAGTAAACTGCGTTATGAAACTTTGATTGCTTCATGCACAAAGTCCTTTTCCCTGCTCTCCTATACAATTAACGCTTTGTTAAGAAATCAATGTTGAGTTCATGAGGATCACAATGTTTACACATTTCCCTCATACTATTTTATTCTGGTAAATTTCAGGATTAAATTCAATTACATTCTCACAATTCACAAATTTGATTTAAATCAATAATAAATAAATTCTAAGTGAGCAAAGCGAGTTTAGAGAGTTGAAACAGTAAGGTTAAATAATGTTAAAAGTCATGTGGAGGGTGGGTGGATGGAATCATTTGAAAAATGTATAGTAATATATATAGTATATTTTGGGAAGTATTTTCATCTTGGAGACTGCAATTCTTCCAATTCTGGAAATTTATAGATTCATCAATCTGTTTGTGCCACAAGGTGTCCTAAACGTTTCCTTTTGTTTAAGTGTCAGTCAGGTTGTCAAAGCACAGAATGCTTCACGTCCTTCCTCATTTTTCTTAGTGAGGCAGGAATTTCTCCTCCTTGGCCCTTTGGAGGAAACAAAAGCAACTGACAGAAAAGATATCCTTTCTTCTTGAACTGATGTATTTTAATCAGTTCAAATTGGCATTTAATTCATGGATTTTATACATTCATATATTATGTGTCAATTTGATGATCAGCTGTTTTTTTAGTGTTTGTATGTGATCAAATGTAAAAGATATGCATAGATAAGATAAGATAATCCTTTATTAGTCCCTCAGTGGGGAAATTACAGGATTACAGCAGCTCACATGCTCACAAGTAATAAAAATGAAGATAAAAAAATCAAGTAGTATAAATAAACTAAACAGTAATAAAAAATATGACAGTAAAGAAGAATATAAAATATACCAGTATATGCAGACGGAGTAAAATGTAAGGTAAATACTTAAACGTATTGGATATTGCACAGGATTGCACGGATTAGATATTGCACCAGATGAATGAATTAAGTGTTGAGAAGTGTTCATATTCATGTTCAGGTGAATTAAAGTGTTCAGAAGTGTTCAAGTTCAGTCAAATGTTCGTGTTCAAAGTGTTAGTGGTCTCCCGAGAGCAGCTTGTTGTGCAGCCTGACAGCAGCGGGGAGGAAGGACTTGCGGTACCTCTCCCTCAGACACCGGGGATGGATCAGCCGGTGACTGAAGGAGCTGTGCAGAGCTGCCAGAGTGTCCTGCATGGGGTGGGAGGCGTGGCTCATCAGGGATGAGAGCTTCGCCATCATCCTCCTGTCTCCCACCACCTCCACAGTATCCAGTGGACACCCCAGCACGCTGCTGGCCTTCCTCACCAGTTTGTCCAGTCTCCTCCTGTCAGCTGCCGCGATGCTGCTGCTCCAGAAGACCACTCCATAGAAGATGGCTGATGCCACCACGGAGTCGAAGAAGGTCTTCAGGAGTGCTCCCTGCACCCCAAAAGACCTCAGTCTCCTCAGCAGAAAGAGTCTGCTCTGTCCTTTTTTATAAAGAGCGTGAGCGTGGTCAGTCCAGTCCAGTTTATTGTTCAAGTGAACACCCAGGTACTTATACGACTTCACGACCTCAATGTCCAGTCCCTGGATGCTCACTGGTGTCGGAGGAGGGCGCTTACCCCGGCGGAAATCCACCACCAGCTCCTTGGTCTTGCTGGTGTTGATGTGGAGGCGGTTCCGCTGGCACCATCCTAAAAAGTCCTGGTTTAGTTCCCTGTACTCTCTGTCATCATCTGCGGAGATGAGGCCGACGATTGCAGAGTCGTAAGAGAACTTTTGCAGGTGGCAGTTGGCAGAGTTGTGTTTGAAGTCCGAGGTGTAAATGGAGAAGAGGAATGGAGCCAGAACGGTTCCCTGTGGGGCCCCTGTGCTGCAGGACACCCGATCTGACTCACACCCCCGTATCCGCACATACTGTGGACGGTTGGTGAGGTAGTCCAGGATCCATGTAGTGAGGTGGTGGTCCACCCCGGTCTGCTCCAGCTTGACCCTCAGAAGCAAAGGCTGGATGGTGTTGAAGGCACTGGAGAAGTCGTAGAACATGACTCTCACAGTGCTTCCAGTCTTTGCCAGGTGAGAGAGGCATCTCTGCAGCAGGAAGATGACGGCGTCATCCACCCCGATGCCGGACTGGTAGGCGAACTGAAGAGGGTCCAGGGATGAACTCACCAGAGGGCGGAGATGGGCAAGGACCAGCCTCTCCAGGGTCTTCATCAGGTGGGATGTCAACGCCACCGGCCTGTAGCTGTTGAGGTCCTTGGGCCGCGGGTTCTTTGGTACCGGTACCACGCAGGATGTCTTCCATAGCTGTGGTACTTTCCCCAGCCTCAAGCTCAAGTTGAATATGTGCTCCGCTGTCCCGCACAGCTGGTCTGCGCAGGATTTGAGGAGCCTTGAGCTGATTCCGTCCGGACCCGTGGCCTTCCTCGCCTTGATCCTCCTCAGTTCCTTCCTCACCTGGTTGAGGGACACGCGGGGGGGTGGGGTGCTGTGTGTTGGAGTGGGGGTGGGTTGCTGGTCGTAGAGTGCTGAGTATGAGAGGTGTAGAGGGGAGCCGAGTGCTGTGGGAAGGGGCGAAGTGGAGGGGGAGGGGGGGTAATAATCCACAGGGGATGCAGATGATGGGGGTTGCAGCAGCAGGGAGGTCTGGGTGGGGGGAGGGGTGGATGGCTGGTCAAATCTAACAAATCTGACTTCTAATCAATATCAGTGTTTTGTAATGATGACATCATAATTCAAAGAACTAAGTCAAAATGAATATATATGTCTCAAAACAAATCTTTCTTTTTCATTTATGTCTTCCACCAGAATTATGCTTATACTTTACTTACATGTGTTTTGTTCCATTTTATTTTCAATTGCCTCAGAGAAAAACACATTGTCCAGTAGAGAGTATTGACAGTGACCCATCACGCATACTTGCACACCTCTTGTATAACTTGGCTTAAGTTTCAGACTCAATTCTATACTTGAGTATTAAACTGTATAAGTTTGCTCTCAGAATGTGCACCTTATTTAACACAATCACTCTCTTGGAACTGGCAGCAGCATGAGCTACACTTTGTTTGTGTCTCTTTGTCCTTCCTCATGTTTCTTAGTGAGGCAGGATTTCCCCTCCTTGGCCACCCACACGCCCTTATGAGGAAACAAAAACTACCCAGAGAAAAGTATCCTTCCTTCTTGACCTGATGTATTTTACAGTTGATGGATGCAGTCAGTTTTCCCTTTGTGTTGTAGAAAGAGGTCTATCCAGATGTTTAGCTTTTTTCCCGGTTGAGGACGGTGTTCTTGGCAACAGTTGGCTCAGTACCAATTTCAATTCAATTCAATTTATTATTGTATAGCCCAAAATCACAAATTACTAATTTGCCTCAGAGGGCTTTACAATATATACACATTTGACATCCTCTTGTCCCGGGACCCTCACATCGGAACAGGAAAAACTCCCCAAAAAAACCCTTTAACGGGGAGGAAAGAGGACGAAACCTGTGGGAGAGCAATAGAGGAGGGATCCCTCTCCCAGGATGGACAGAAGTGCAATGATGTCATGTGTAGAACAGGATAGTGAATTACAACACATTCAATGTAATTACAGCACATTCAATGTATGACACAACCACGGCAGGAGGCAAGACCTGGTCCAGGTAAACCCGGATACACAGGAACCTGTGAGGCGAGAAAGCACAGAGACTCTGGTGAAGAAGCAGGTCAATAATGTGCATTAATGGTGTCGGTAATGTGAAATAGTAATGTGAGTAATAATAAAAGTGATATTAGCAGTTGGAGTCAGCAGGGTCATGGTAGGAGGAAGGACCAGGGTCCAGATGAAACCATGCTCCATGAAAACCTGTGAGGAGAGAAAGCACAAGGACTCCGGGGAAGAGACAAAATCAGTGCTGTGCATTAATGGTATCGGTAATAGGATTAATAATGTTGATAATGAAGATCGTAGTAGGTGTCAGCAGGGCCATGGCTGGTTGAAGAACCAGTGTCCAGATAAAACTGCGGTCATGGGAACCTGTGAGGTGAGAAAGCACAAATACTCCGGGGAAGAAGTAAAGTTAGTAATGAGCATTAATGGGACTTCAATGCTTACAGACGGCGGTGAAGAAGAGGAGAGAGGTGCTCAGTGTAGGAAGTCCCCCTGTAGTTTTTGCCTATACCAGTTTGTCCATGGGCCGGTCCAAGGCAAGCTAGAGCCAGCCCTAACTATAAGCACTATCAAAGAGGAAAGTCTTAAGCCTACTCTTAAATGTGGTGCGTGTGTCTGCCCCCCGGACTGAAACGGGAAGATGGTTCCACAGAAGAGGTGCTTGATAACTGAAGGCTCTGGCTCCCATCCTACTTTTTAAGACTCTAGGAACCACAAGTAACCCTGAATTAATGGAGCGCAGCTCTCTAGTAGGGCAGTATGGTACTATAAGCGCTTTAAGATATGATGGTGCAGTTTGAACCTGATTGAAAATGTCCTCTGCAGTCTAGTGTAGGGAGCTCTCTTGTGCAGAGCAATTGTTCCTGTAAGTCCCCGTCCCACATGTTTCACGTAAAGTCTTTTTATAGGTTTTTGGCAACATGATGCATTGCCATGCAATTTGGTACAGATATCCATGGTAACCAGAGGAACCATTGCATACGCATAAAATGAGGCCAGCTTCCAATGCAAATGTTGTGATGTATAAAAACAAACTTGAAGGGAGAATGTGCGCACGTGTACGGAAACTCTGACCCATGTGTTCGAACTTTTTGGAGATGGTGAGGTGGTGAATTGAACCAGACTGTAGAAATTAAATGTAAGAGGCATCATTATTCATCTAATGATGCCTCTCATATTTGATTTCCCTTTTCACTTTATATTACACGTTACTTTGCACTTATATCTTCTCTTTATCACAAACAGACAAACCAGCAGTGTTATTTGTGCTTGTACTAGTGAGCCTATTTCTATTATAACAGGTCTAAACCAAATCAAACCTCAAATCAAATTTCGCTGAATATTTAATTGCCGCTGTCTGTTCTCTTCAGCGCAGCGAAGAGGCCGAACTACCTACACTCATGGAGCAGCTGATGAAATTATCATAATATGTAAAATACTGTCAACTAACGTTAATTGATCAGGTTTCATTTCGTGATTCATATCAAACTATTTGGTGTCATTTTGCATCCAGTTCAAATAAGGAAGAATTAAAACAAATCTGTAAGTGACTACTATCAATTCCAGTAAGGTGAAATGAAATAATCAAGATGGGAATGGTTTTGTTGTTCCCGTCATAAAACTGCACCCCCCTTATCAAGAAGATAAAGCAAGAACACGTCAGCCTCATCAAGAAGATAAAGCAAGAACACGTCAGCTCTCCTCTCTCTTTCACACTGCACTTCAACTCTGGACTTTAACACTGAAGGGTGATCTCTGAACCACGTGCAAAGGAGGAAATGCACATACACCAAATAATATTTAGATGTATATAACCTCGCGTACGCCTGCCAGTGAGCTGTTTCCTTTTATAAATCCCAAATCAACCTGTAAATGTGCCAAACTGGGTCAGACCAAAGAAGGTCCATCTATCATTTAATCATTTAATTATTAAATTAAATCCTGAAAAAAACACCGGAGGAACAGGTCAGAATTCCGATTGTTGTTTTTCTGGTTTTGTAGACTGTAAAAAAAGAAATGTGACGCTGTGGTTTCTTGTTTTTGTCTTGAAATGTGTAATCTAATAAACAAGAACACCAAATCAAAGGAGCAAGCCTTAATTCTGTTTTTCTGTTATTTGGTTTTGGAATGTTTCTCCGTGGTGGACACTTAAAGTAAGGTAAGTATTAACAATTTGAGAAAAATGTTAAATCAGGTGGTTGTTGCATTTGTGTGAGTGATGTTTGTTTGTAGTGACATTTAGTTTTGTATTCACTAACTCCAAATATTTGCTCATTTCCAGAAGACTTCCTACTTTAAATAATCCTCATACTGTCGACTAGTGGATAATTTACATAATCCCTTCTAGTGTGGATTTGTCTGTGATCATGATGCTGCCTATTTGACCCCTCCACCCCTGATGAAGGTGAGGATGAGGAGTTCAGGGGTTTTGGTGATGTGATGACGCGATTAGTTAACACACCATAAGATGGGAAGGTCTGTCTTTTCAACCAGGGTGTGATTTGGAGACAAGGAGGCTTTGTTACGGTACAAGAAATCAATTCTTGATCTGACTTTGGAAAGCATGTTTATGTGCGTGTTAAAGGTGAGCAAACTGTCTAGCCCAGAGGTCTTCAACAGGGGTTCCGCGAAGGTACTGCAGAGGGTCCGCAACATTTTTGGTTGAATAGACAATTTAAAAATAATAATAATAATAATAATATATATGTATTTTTTTCCAAACATGAATCTGTCCATTATTTCAATAGTTCAGTATTGTATGCAAGATAACGGGTATGTTTATAAATGCCAGTGGCCCGGCCACCCTACTCACTGTACCTTGCACGTTTAAAATAAAAACATGAATATATGAACCTGTGTATTATTTGAATAGCTTAGTATTGAATGCACAATAACATGGTATGTTTACACATGGCAATAGGCCCAGTTTAATATAAAAGACAATTTTATACGATATATATACAGTCGGGGGTCCCTGCTCCATCTCTCTATCAGTTTGGGGGTCCTTGGCCTAAAAAAACGTTGAAGACCCCTGGTCTAGCCAGATACCCAAGTACTTATAGGAATCCACAAATTGGAGGTCTGATCCATCCAGGGAGGAGATTTCGGGAGAGCAGGCAGTTTGTGGCAAGTGTCTGTTGAAAACCATACATTTTAATTTGGTCGTGTTTAAGAGAAGGTGAAGGTTGGATAAAGCATGTTCAGAGATCACCCTTCAGCCTCAAAGTCCAGAGTTGAAGCGCAGTGTGAAAGAGAGAGGAGAGCTGACGTGTTCTGACGTGGGGGTGCAGTTTTATGATGGGAACAACAAAACCATTCCCATCTTGATTATTTCATTTCACCTTACTGGAATTGATAGTAGTCACTTACAGATTTGTTTTAATTCTTCCTTTTTGAACTGGATGCAAAATGACACCAAATAGTTTGATATGAATCACGAAATGAAACCTGATCAATTAAAGATTGAATAAATCAAACAATTACACAACATGGATATACATGTATTATTCCTAACCTTTACAAACTCGGACACACACACACACACACAAAGTATATGAAGATCATGAAACAAAGTACAATGATGGGTTAGGGTCATAAAACATGGTAGACTCAGCCTTAATGATTTGAGTGTCGAGTCTTATCTTTATGTCCAGACACATGATAACTTGAGTGTTCAACCATTGAGTGACAAAGGTCACTTAATGGTTCAATATAATTATTAAACTCTTAGTGACGAGGGTCCCCTTATAAGGGGACATAGTCACGTGGTCATTTGTGTCATATTGAACACCAGTGAACACATTAATTAATAATGATGTCGCATACCCCGTGAAACGTCAGAAACCTGGGATAAAATCGTATAAAAGACATTTGAACATACTCCAAACACAACTCAGTAGTCAAACTTAGCATAACTACAACACCATATTCATATTTCACCAGGAGTGTACACACTCGGGACATTTCCGGACTTAGCAATCATAGCTTGATGCTAACAAACAAACCGAAATAGCAGAAATCACGCCAACACCACAACGATTACGGACATATCCGTAACATTTCTCTCCGTCATACTATCGCTGAGATATGAGGCCAAAAGACACTAGCAACACAAATCATATTGTCGCTTTATGATCATAAATATCACTTACTATTGTCGTTTTGAAGCCGAACAGCTATAAATCCCCGCATTTTTTCGCTGGTAAACAGTCAATGTACTTCCTGCCTTGCAGCAGGGACACGCCTTTCCTTCGGAGGGGGTCATTTCACCCCACAGGGCAAGCCGTAACATGTTTTGGGTCCCAGACACTGCAAGTCACTATTTTCAGAGACTTGATGATTTTGACTGGCTAACAGTGCTGTCACTCATTTTCAAGTGATTAGCTCAATTCTATTGGAGCTAACGAATACAGAGAGGTATGTACCATGGAGGTCGGCCAATGGGAGCCAGAGGTATTGTTCGGCATTACGCACAGCTGAACACACTCAGTTGATTACAGCTGCAGCTTGCTTAGATACATGATAGATGAGATTTCGGCTGCCTTTTCACCGTTCGTTCATTTTTAGGATTACCGGTAATTAGTAAGATGTCGAAACAGAAGACTTACAAATATAATATAAAATAATATAATATTAAATATAATATTAAAAAAAAATATTTTTTTTTTCCAAAAAAAGCCAGAAATTGCTGCATTTGGATGTATTTAACACCATTAGTAATTTATAAGTGAAATATGTAGTTTAGTACATGAGGAAATTCAAATGGCACACATGGCACACATGGTGCCCAAATGCACATTTTGGAAATCTCGCCTAAACTTTCTGTACTAACACTTCTCTCATTTTGTTCTGCTTCACTTTATCAAAGTAAAACTTTGCAGAGAGACTGTTCACATATATGTGCTATGATTTGGGGGATGTTTTAGGCTGGGGGCTGCATCATTTCAATGAAATAATAACAATGAAGGGGCTTTTTTTTCCAGGCGAACCTGAAATTTTTCAATTTGAGCTGTGTGCCATGTTCATTTACTCTTAACCAGTAACTTATACACTGATATTTACACATCTGAACAAATCTCACAAGTGTTCCTTTATTACAACACACCAAATTATTCAAATAGACCTTGTGCTTGCAAAGATGCACTCTTTTGAGTTTGGGTATGCAATTTTCGAGCAGAGGCCTAAAAATAGGGCTAGGCATTAAGAGGTTTTTTAATGTCAATAGACTTATTAACGATTATTAATAATAACGGGGAACCACCCTGAAAACAGGGACCAATAACCAAACTATAAACTCAGTCTCATAATTAGTATTCACTCACAATGTCAATAGTCAAAGTACTATTCCACATTCAGAGTGAATAGTGAAGGTTTGAGCGCAGTCCACATATCCAGCTATTATCACAATACACATGCACAAAGTAATCAGACAGCTGCTCTTTAAAAGTATAACAGAGTTAAATTAAATTCTAATAAACATTGATCAAGTCAAATAATATCTAAAACTAACAACCACAATACATTTATGAGCCTACTGTCTAAAATCAACAAACAATCTGTGGTGTGTGTGTGTTAGTCAAAGAGGCGAAAAAAAGGGGGGAGGCAGATCCTCAGATGGGACACACAGCACTAACGAGACTCGGCGGTCCGTGAGCATACACAATAACACGTTAACAATACAGTACCTTGCAAACAAACAAAGCAAGGTAATAAACACACTATGACCTAATTATGCCCAGACACACTGAGCTAAGCCTCTTACGGTAAGATGACTTCTTAATGGTCAACGTGGTCCTTCCGAGTAACTTAGTTAAACTCAGGGTCGCGACGTCCAAGCTGAGCAGCGATAAACTTCTTATGTGGCAGAGTTTCTTCGGAAATTAAGGGCATCATTCTTCCTTATAATCGGCACAAAGTCAACGTTAACGGGGCGAGAACGGGGTATAGAATGTGTGTAAATATGTGTTTAAATTTCCCCACTGCAGGACGAATAAAGGATTATCTTATCTTATAGAAGTTATCTGTTCTCTGCCTCAGGATCCAAAAACAAAACAGTCTGTTATTTGTCCAGCGAATGTAAGACTGACCTAGGTTCTATAAAAGCAAAGTTGTTTCTGTGCCTCCTTGCACGCGAATCAAATTGTGTGGAATGGCAGAGAGCTGGATGGGATGGAGTTTTGTATTTTCAGGGACAAGCAGAGCTGCACCACAGGAAGTCCTGGGGTGTCTGTGGCTGTTGTCCAATAGGACCCCAGTGTTGTGTTTGGATGAAGATTTCCCCCGTGTGAAAACTTTTTCCGGGGGTTGGTGTTATCTTAGGCTCCCGAGGCCGGATAAGTTTGAAAACTCCGGGGTTGCCTCTTCGTTTGGATGGTCGAAAACGGATAAGTTTGGAAACGATGGCGCCACCCGCGTCCGCTACTTGATTGGTTCTTAGCAGTCGCGATGTGTCCTTCCCTGATTCGTCAGGCCCCTATCACGCGACCCTTTCCCGGAAAATCACAAACAACAACAGCCTTGATTATCGATTGACTACCAGGTTAATTCAACATGGACAACTGATTACAGGTGTTGCTGACCTTGTTGTCTTTACTAGCAGCTGTTGTTCAGTTAAATTCTGCATTTCTATTATTGAAGCGATTAGCGAGCAGTGTTATCAGACCTACGGAGCGGCTTTCTGAAGCCACGGTTAGCGGCTTTAGGGAGGGTGATGGAAACAAAACGGAGGACTTTCCTGTCCTCTTGCACACGACGCCCCCAAATTTGGGGGCTCTCTTAGGGGGGGTAGCAAATATCGTCCAAAAAAATGGTCATATTGATAGCGAATATTGTGCATGTGTACATTTTATATACCGGATTAAACAGCAATGTATGGGCAACACTATCATACAAGTCACTTTTTACACACTCCAAACACAACTATACACTACTAATATACCCAACTAGAAAATGTGCCATAAAACCACATATTTCTGGCCACAAATCAGCGTTTTATTTACTGCGCTTCAATATTGGAACAGCAAGCTAACGGCTAAACGGCTAATTAATACATCGCCGAGCATTCGATTTCGACGCAGAACCCATAAATGCCTTCGGTTTTTCTCTCTGTGAAACTACTACAAAGCTGTGAGCCAACAACGCCAACACAACAGTTCCCTTCACCGGAAAAAAATCATAGGTATCTGCTTACCTTTTATGAAGAATCACAAAAATAACGGCGATAATTATCTGGTTCAAAGCTAGAAACATTGTTGGCAACTACATCCTGTCTGTTTCTCATCTGTTTCCTGTAGAAGGGGGGGGGGGTCAATCTAACTTGCTGGACCCGGCGGTGGGTGGTCAGACTTTTGGCGAATGGAATTTTACGCTTGGGGATGCGCGGCACTTTTTGCATCTTTACTCGCTGAAAGTTCTGCCAATCAACACCCGGCTTCGACGACAGCCTTCCTGAGACTGTGACGCGTCGAAGGTGCGCTCATTGACTGAAATCGACCGATGATAGGCTGAGCTAGACTCCCATACACACACAGCAACTGGAATTCAGATGAGAAAATCCCATGGATGAGAGCCAGAAACAGGCTCTGAGAGGACCCTGGCTCTCAAAATGATGCCAACCGGCTGTATTTGGATGTATTGAATAATATGAGTGATAAAAAAAAGTGACCTCGCGTGACCTCTCTGTACTAAAAGCCTCTTAATCTTCACTTTATCCCAGCCAAACTTTATTCGAGGACTACTGATCGGTTGTGCTATGATTTGGGAGAGTTTTTAGGCTCTCAGCTGCATTATTTCAAAAACATAATATCAATAAAAGTGCTTTTTTTCCCCAGGCGAACCTGAATATTTCCAATTTGAGCTGTGTAATATCTTCATGTACTATATTAACCAGCAACATATACACAATATTTACCCATCTGAACAATGTCACAAGTGTTATCTGAATTATAGCATCAAAAAGTATTAAAATAGACCTTGTAGTTACAGAATTGAAGTCTCTTTAGTATGGGTATGCCATTCGAGCAGTGGCCTACAAATAGGGCTAGTGTTTAATTAATGCTTATTTTGTTCTGCACAACTATTGTGAAGTCTGCAGATGAAATGTAAAGGAACAAAAGCAGTAATAGCTCTCCAGCAGGACAGATACTTCAGTCACCAGCAGAGCTACGAGTGAGAACAGACAACAATGAAACCAAGAGGGAATGAGTGAGAGACGTGTGTTGACCACATGTATGGACCCATAATCTAGTACAGTGATTTTTAACCACGGTGCTCAGTTTTGCACCTGTGGGCTGCGAGGGTCACGGGACCGCATAGGTTATCAATTGAAGACACCAGAGATATTCCTGTTATCCATGAAACGCTCAGTTACAATATAGCTTCTCACCACTTGGTGGCGGTAAAGCATCAGTCAGTTGTTTAACAAACTCCAATAAGCAGAAGAAGACACTCAGCCAGCTGCTAGCCTGCAGCGAAAGTTATGGAGAAGTATTTAAAACGAAAAAATGAAGACGAAAGTGGTGCCAAACTCCCCCAACAGTCTACATTTCATCCAACGCTCGTGGGAAAGCCGGTGGAATTTTTCAAGAGAAAGGAAAATGGGCTACAGATGCAGAAAAGGTCTGTCGTGTCACTGACTGGCAACTCCAAATGTGCTTTGAAAGCCTGCTACCTCGTAGCCAGACGTGTGGCACAAAGTAAGAAAGCATTCACCATAGCGGAGGAGTTGTTTCTGCCTGCTGCTGTGGATATGTGCCGTGAGATGATTGGCGGGGCTGCTGCAAAGAAGCTGCTGACCGTATCGCGGACATGGCCTCAGACATACAGCATCAGCTTCTGGAAAGAATAAAAAGTAGCCCATTTTACTCTTTGCAACTAGACGAGTCCACTGATGTCACGAATGCCGCACTGCTGCTGGTGTTTGTTCGGCGAACAAACACCAGCAGCAGTGCGGCTATCGCTGGGACAGTAGTTTGCACGAAGACATACTGTTTTGTGGAGCTGTTTTGGTTTTTGAGTGGAATCCAGTTGGGACCCTTCAGGTGGACTCGATCCCTTTCAAGTGGGGAAAATGCAGACGTTAAGAACTTAACAGCAAAAAGACAGATAACTTGACACAAATCAAACCAAGAGTGAGATCAATTAGTTGAACCAATACAGTGTTAATATTTGAATGGGCCCCGGGGCCACTTTGTACTTGAAAAGTTGGGCCCCGAGGTCAAAAAGGTTAAGAAACCCTGTTGTATCGTGTCCCAAAGTGCTCCATCTGTGTTGGTCTGTTATGAGAGGACGCGTTGGAGAGCCTCTCCAAGTTCAGTTCAAATGTAGTTTTCAACCTGCAGTAACTTCAGAAGTGTGGCTTCATCATCAAACCTGCTGTGAGTTCCACTCCTTACGTTACCCTCCTTCCACACCTGGAGTTAAGTGACTCCAGGTGTGCTCAGGTCTACAGGTGGAGACTGATTACAGTTCAGTTTGAGACAGTTCTCAGGAGACTGACCTGGTGCTCACATGTCTCCGGTCCTGCTTCCTAATGCGTTACTGGCAACGTGAGTCTCTTTCTGGGCATTATACGGTTTGATAAATGTTGTTAGCATACATTTGATTACATAATTCGTCATCGTATAGTTTGATATACTGTGTTGTATGCTGTTTCTTTAATTATACTGCAGAAAACCAGGAGTTGAATGGAGGTAATAAACGTTCAACTGTACATTCTAAATGCATTCCAATGTCAAGAACTCTGTTTTATTTGATATTTGAGGCTCTTTAGCATATAACTACACCAGCACAGACACTAGAGAAAATCTACTCCAAAACCACATATCATGTAAATATGTGATTTTGATTCGGTATATATCAGTAAACAATGTACGGCCATATTTCAATGTCCACAGACTGACTGTAGTTTACATGTTCATTGATGATTTAAATTGATTTTACTTGGCAATTACTAATTATTTTCTTTTAGTTACTTTTGTAGACAGACTTGCGACTTGCCCACTCTCCCTCACTGCGATTCTCTGCTATGGATTTTAAACATGGGTCATGGGTAATGCTGGAACACGTGGTAGCCTACGTCCGGTATGGGAGAAATTAGTCACCGGTGCTGTCTTTGCTTGTGCTCTAGCTATAGCCTGTTTGTTTTCTATTTTATTACTGCCTAACGGGGTGGCGGGGAGGGACAGAAGGGAGAGGAATATACCCGGCTGCTCCTGTCAGAGATTTTGTAAGCCCTCTGAAAGGGAAATGTGCACAATGTAAAACACAAAACAACTGATTTGAGCGTTCTGCAGGTGGATAGATGCAGTGGAACCGATGCTGGACAGTAGGGCAAGGAAAGGTGCACGCTGTGGAAACGAGACTTTGGGACGAGACTGGAAAAAGACTCAAAGCCTTAAATGTAGAAATCAAAAGAGGATGAACTGATCACTATCAAATGCGGACATTCAAAGGCATGGCCATCTTTCTCCCCAAAATGGTTGCCAGCAGGATCCCTTGCTTATCTGTCCTACGGAGGACCAAACATGTCCGATCAGACCCATATGAACCCTTTTGTACTCACTCCTGTGGATAAGGAGGCAGTGAGGGGTCGTGAGGTGAACCTCACCACAACACGGCAGCAATGAAACCACCAGAGGTGAAAACTGAAACAAGGTATTTAGTTTGGTCTGTTCTTTATCCCTGTCTATTTTATAAGCTAACACTGGAGGGCGCCATTGTGGCTGCTTTACGCAGACTGCCCACTCTGAGGAAACTGGATGTGAAGAAAAGTACCAAACTGTGTGGCAGGACAGAGAGAGACACACAACATCTGGAAGAGGATCAAAACTGTACATTTCTAAGTGTGAGAATCAAACAGACAAAATATTTGTAAATATTAAGTTTCTTGTTTGTTTTTGTTTTTCTTTTTTGAGTGAATGAATGAAATGCCTACTTTGTGACAACAGACAACAGGTGCAGTTTGCTGCCAGATTGAGGTTTCAAATTTGTTGGTGAGTAAAGAAATGCTTTCCACTGATGATTATTCATCCCTTTACAAAATTACTTTTGTTTCTTTACTTTGTCCCACATTGCCCATAATCATGTGGGCATCCTGTAGCATCATGATTCTAACCAGGAGAGTCACTGTAGCAGAAATACATCTTCACTGCAGCCTCACACGACAGAGGGCCTAAGATGCTGTAGTCAACTCTGCTGGTTTTTAATTTAAGACTGTGGCTTCATCGCTCTTTGTTTTGGGGTTGTAGTCGATGGAACAACTTCTCTGCGTATAGTTTTTCCTTCTTTGTTCTTTGCTTTTATTTTGAAATATATCTTGTGGTCCAACTATACTGCTGATGAGAGGCTAAGAACCCTGACAAAAGTCCGCTTTGACCGGCTGATGATGTAATGGTGGAGGGGCGTGGCCTGTGATTCATGGTCAGGACTTCTAAACACAAAGTGCAGCCAACTAAATATTCTCCCACTTCACATGTAGCAGTGTTTACATGGAGCTACTTGATCACATGTGGGACAGACATGAGGGCTTTGATACCATACGATGCCTCGTAGAGAAATGAGATCACACAGGTGGTCTGACTTCTTCCCTCCACACACACTGTTGCATTGTGGGTGTGGAGGTTGTGTTGACCTTACAGTGATGTGATGTAGCAGTGGAGAGCTTCATGCTCCAAACAGTTGAGAGATGGATGGTCAGTAAATCTTAAAGTCCAGTGCACTTTTAGAGCCCGAGCGTGTTTAACAGTGGATCAGACTGGATGTATGTGGACACACACTTCGCCTCGTCTGTCTTATGAAGGGATTTTGGTTTGTTGTTATTTCAACGTACCCGAAAACTGCAGCCAAGCAAACCAAAATGCCTTCATATCGCTGAGATAGTTGGAGATCTTGTGTCAGGTCAGAGGTGCATGCACCGCACATGTTAACACCACACAATGGGGAGGACAGTGACACACACACACACACACACACACACACACACACACACACACACACACACACACACAATTATAATTCTCCAGCTTGGTCTCGATTGCATCAAGTTGCACCTGTTGTCTTGTTTTTACACTTTGTTGAATTCAGAAACCCAAGACTTGAGACGAAGAAAAATGTTAAATAATGGAATTTAAAAAAAAAAGTATAGTAATACCATATAAATAAATGCGGTGATGAGTTATTGTACACTGTATGCTGTGATTCTGATCTGGGAAACATTAAAGACATTCATAGCCAGTCTGATTTTTTTCTCTTTGTTGATATCGTGAACAAAAGTAAGTATACAATTAACAAGAAGGATAAAGAAAAAAATGATAATTTTAAAATTTAAATCTGTGGAATCAGAAAATTTACAGGAAAAAAATCTGTTAATTCACATTTTTATAAACTTGAAAATGTAAATATGTCATCAAATATGAATTGAAATATAAACAAAGTATTACAAATTTAGAGTTAAGAAGATAACATTCTACTCAGTTAGATAAGGGGAAATAACATTGTCATGTATAACCTTCATGTTGACATTTAGACTGCATGATCTTTAAAGACATTGAAAATGTAAATATTTTGCATCAGATCTTTAAATATATATTCTAACTTTCAAGTAACCATCACATAAACCATCACATAAAAAGTTTAAAAAAGCGGAAAAAATGTGTTTTGTATCAGATACTTTACAAAGAGATTCTAAATTAAAATTAGAAAAGAATTACACATCACACACAAGTTGATTTAAAACAATCTTTCTGCCATGTAACAATGTGAACAATACCATAGGTAGACGGAATGATTCAAAAATCTAAGTATGTGGAATTTGATACATTGCAGAAACAAAACACAACTTATTTAGAGTAGAAGAGGCGACATGAACCTAAATATGTAGATATTTGGAACCAGATATTTAACTGAAATAAAAACAGACTTAAAAAGTTGAGTAACAAAATATTTTCTTCTCAATTAGATAAGAAGACAACTTACACCTATGCATGTTGACATTCACACTGAATGATGGTTTAAAAGATTGGAATTGTAAATGTTTTGCATCATATACTTCACAAATAAAAAAAGAATTGTAAGATTCAATGCTTCCGACTACAATTGTACATCAAACGTAATCTGATAAAAATGTCCTCTTATGATAATACCACATAGAGACTAAGTGAAGTTTTAAAAGATGAATAAAATAAATGTTGACATTTAAAATTGGACACGTCACAGAAACAAAAAACCTTAATAACAGAGATATGACATTTGATTCACAAAGTACATCTTTTCACTGACAATATAATGAGAATCATCTTTCACAAAAACATTTAAATCAAAGTCTGATCATCCAACATGTGCCCCTAACATGTACATTGACTCAATATAGCGATATATCAACAAGTATTTCAACTTTTCCACATCAAAATTAACATAGTTAAAGCAGATTATTGTTATTAAACATGTTAAATGTGATCTGAGCACTGCAGTGATTTTCTGATATTCTCCTATTGTAAGCCATTGTGGTGAAATATATCTGTGTACTTACAATATTGCAAGGTTATTATTTGTCATTGTACGACAGGGTTGCAACAAAAAAAAATGTAATTGTTGTCCCAATTCGCTGCATAGGAAAAAAAGGAAAAACTGCATTATATGTGGAGGATGAATGAAGGGGTCTAGCAGCCAGAGGAAAGAAGCTGTTGTGAAGTCTGGTGGTTTGGCAGCTGATGCTTCTGTATCTCTCTCCAGACGGCAGCAGGGTGAACAGCTTGTGGCTCAGTGGGTTTTGTCTTTTGATGTTGTTTTAACTGTTCACAGACTTCTCTTCTCAGCAATATCACTGATGCTCAGTAGATATGTGCCCATGATGTTCTGGGCAGTTTTAATCACCCTCTGTAGAGCCCTCCTGTCCTGTGCCGTGCACATCCTCTGCCAGTTTGTAATGTTTGAAGTCAGGATGCTTTCTATTGCTCCTCTGTAAAAGTTGACAAGAACCTGGCACAGGAATTTTGTCTTCAACCTTGTCATATTGTTATGTCCTGTTACTATTTGTGATTATCCTCTTTGTCGTATAAAACAAGTAAGATCTAAATATCCATGAGATGATAATGAATATGTATGAGGATGTGCACCTCTGTAACCACAAAGCATGTAGTCTCTTACTTGATGTGAAAGGAGACTTTGATGCTTTCCTCTGCTTTCTTACATGTGATATCTTTCCATGTTTCAGGAATGTCAGCAGGTTTTGCATTGAATGCTTCGGCAAACTGCTGGTTGAACTTCGCCAGAACGTATTTCCAGTAGTCTGATGCCTGAAGGCTTGCATCTGGAGCAATTCTCCAGTCTGGGTAAATGGCCGTGTAATCCTTGTAGGGGTGCCATTTACCATTTGTAGCAATGTTTTGAAAACTCTGGCCACTGATCACAGAGGAAGAGCATACGTCAGTGATAAGTTTTTGTGTCCTGGAGGACCTGACTCTACCCAGAGCCTGTGGCCGATGTAGTGAAGCAAAGTGTTCACCATGTTCTTTTCCTCCTGCCTCACAAGGCGCTTCACAGAACGGACACTGTTTACCACATCCAATCAGTTCGGTGAAAAGCTTGTTCTTAGGATTCACATTTAATTTTTCTAGTTTCATTTGGATGGTTGTTTTTTTAAACTTCTCTTGAAGGACTTGTGCCATGTCCTTCACACACTCAGTCAGCCAGTGAGCAAACTGTTCCTGGTCGGCATTGTTCAGGATCATGAAAGCACCAAGAGCATCTTGGGAAATGACCAGTTTATCACCAAGTTCCTGACAGACATTTTTAACAAATGACTTCAAGTTTCCACTCTTTTCTGTTTTAGCTTTGTTGACAGCATCATTTATGCTCCTGATACTTGACTGAACATGTTTATCCTCAAACTCAAACATCGTAGACCCATTTGAGAAGCGTTCCACTATTTGGTTGAGTATCCAGTTCTTTACATACTTTTCATAAGAGCAACTGTTGCTCCGATAGTTTTCAAAGTCATCCTTTGATAGCAAATCCAGTAAAACTGAAGACTGGAAGAACATCCGTGTGCTGAACGTCTCACTTGTCTTCATTTCACCAATGATATCAGGACCCAAGGAACGGTAGACAAAGTCTTCGACTGCAGGCCTCAAGCAGCGATCCGTGAATTCTTCTGCCTTCTTCTGGCACTGGTCTCGTTCATGGAACACATCTTTAAAATCAGTGCGGAACTTTTCCTTGTTTTGGTTCAGACATCTGTAGGGATCATTATCACGTATGAAATCCTCATGCAGTTTCTGAAACTGTCTGGCTGCAACTCCACAGATGTGCTGTTTCAGAGAAACTTCAAACTCTATCTCTATCTTGACATCCTGATTGTTTTCCAGCCTCTCGTCAATCATGTGTAGGATCTCCTGGATGTAAGTGTCATGGTAATTGTTTTTTCTTTCCATTCTTTCAGTCACAAACTGTGTGCAACTTGCAATGATACAGTCAGCGAGGTTTTGTACAGCCTTTACGTGATCTTCAAAGTTTAACCACTTGCTGAGTTTGTGTATCATCTGTTTGTAACGTCCGTCCGCTGTATATTTGAAAGGCACCAGTCCACAATCTTCCAGACTTTTTTGACTTAATTCACTTGCATGACTCCCCTTGCATGATACATTGTCTCTCAGGTAGTAGGACACATTTGTGATGACATTTATGGTCTTTTGTTTAGAAAAGGAGAGTTCATTTACTGTTTCTTTCCACATCTTATCAAATTCTGTGTCTAGCTCTTTGTCTTCCATCTTGACTTTTTTTTCCCGACATTCGTCTATCAATGCACACACTCTCTCTTCTAATTCTTTTGTGTGGTTCTCCTTGATTCTATCAAGTTCTGTCATCCCCTGTCTGATGTCAGCTGCTGCTGTGAGCTGATTAACCACAGAGCTCTCCATTTGTCGTCGAAGACTCTTTGCACTGTTTGCAAAGTCCTCTCTGTATCCTTCAACTAGATAGACATGACCCTCTGTTTGCTTGAAGTAGTTTGCCAGATTTTCAAGAATATATTTCTCCCATTTAGACATCACTATGCAAGCTTCACTTTTCAACTGTGTGAGAAATTCTGACATGTCAGATGTCACAGATTTCACAGCAACTGTACCAAAGTTGTTAATCTTTGTTTCTGCATTTGTAACCCACGTGTACATTTCTTTTTTGAATTCCCATTCCCATTTGTTGACTTCTGTGCACAGCCTCATGTATGCATCAGCCACCAGGCTGTTTCTGAAGCTGAAGATGAAGTTTTCATGCTTCACTGCATGCCAAAGACTTTCTATCCACTCTCTAAACTCCAAGATATTATTAACAGATGATCCACAGCTTTCCAACATTTGGATTATGTTCTTCTTGAGCTCATACACAGCTTCGCTGTACCCTGCATTGACTGGTGCCATTGGTGGGTTTCCATTCCAGAGTCCAGGAATGTAGCAGTTCCCAGTGTCTGGACTGTACTCCATCACATCAGTGAAGCTCTTGTTCTCTTCTTTCTTTTCCATTTTGGCTGCTGCCTGGGTCATCTCGTTTAACTGTTCCAAGAGCAGTTTCCTGTCTCGTAAGTTCTTGTCATGGGCTGAAACGTCTGACACATTCTGGTGAACAAACTGACATTTGGGCTTTTTGCCCACCTCTTTCATCCTGAGGAAAGCATGCACAACTATTTGTAGGATGTCTTTCATTTCTGTTGAATTCTCCATTGCAATATTGATGATGGTGATATCACTCAGCCCCACAACAAGTGTTGCAAGCTCATTGTCGTGCTCGTGGCTGTTGTCCAGTTGTGCAAGCTCTGGTGACTTTAAGCCCTCGGTGTCAATGATCACCATGAAGTCACAGTTGAGTACTTTTTTAACATCTTCATTGATTCTGATGAGCAACATAAAGGCACCTCGAGTGCATCGACCACTGCTGACTGCAAACTGCATTCCAAACATGGTGTTGAGGAGAGTGGACTTCCCTGTGCTCTGAACTCCAAGAACTGTGACTACCAGTATCTTGCTCTTAGAAGACATCAAGTCATTGAGCTGAGAAAGAACGTCACTAACCCATCTGAGAGGTATGTTGGATGCGTCTCCATCTACAAGCTCAAGGGGAAATCCATCAAGTAACAAGTGTGCACATAGTTTGGGCAGATGCTGTAATTGTTGACGTGATGGGTCTGTTTCTGGAAGGGAAAGTGAAGCTTCATAGATCTGACCCATTTCACGGAAGAAGTGTTCAGTCCCCAATGAGCTGTTGGAAAGTTGTCTGTCAATGTCTTTGATTTCTTCTTTGCTTTCAGAATTTTTGCATTTTTCTTTGTACTGCTCCCTGAGATCAGACAATTTCTTTCGAGAGACGTTATCGAGGTTCATTCGCATCCATTTCAGGAAATAGCACCTCTCTATTCCTGGACTTGATATTGCATTGATGAAACATGTCATTGCATTTGACATGGCGGAAGAGTTTTGTGTTTCCCGAAGTTTTGTTTTCTGTATCTGAAGATTACTTTTGTAGTCTTCTATTGTTTCAGACCCGACATTTCGAAGCTGAAATTCTTCCTTCTCTAAGCAAGTCAGTTCCTTCCATATTTTGCCTTGCAAGGGCAGCTGAGCTTCTTTGTATTCAAGGATATCTTGAATTTCAGCAGTGATGGCATCTGCATTTTTCTTGGCAGTCTGGCACTCTGAAGAGTCTTCATCAACCCAGATGCCCAGTTCAAGTGCAATGTCAGCCATCTGCTCGATTCCCATCTTCATCTTTGCGTTCTCAACTACATTGCTGACAGTTTCCCGCAATTTTTTGACAAAGTCTGCATCATTCATTTGTTTAGTCTTCAAAAGGATGTTGCTGTTACTCAAGCCCAGCTTGGTTGCTACCTTTTTCAGAGCATCTTTACTGGAGTCCTTGCTTTGATGGTTCCCAACCAAGAAGATCTGTGCCTTGTGGTGTTGGTTGGTAAGCAGCTTGCACTCAGAGTCCAAAGTGTCAAAGAACACAAAAACTGCTGCAGATGTCTCACACAAAAATGAAAATTGTGTTTCAAATGAAGCAATGTCCCCACGAAGGTTAGCTACAGCTACTGGCTCACTGAAGACGTCCATGTTTTTGTTCCCACAAGGAAGGTACCATGTGATTTCAACCAGTCCATTGGATATTCTCTTTGGACTGTCACCACACTCTATATTATGATGAACAAAGGTGTCATGGTACTGCTGAGAATTGCTCAGAAGCTTATTGAGGATCTCTGACTTGGACAAGGAGCACTCACCCAGTCTCACAAAAGATATCATTGGAAGTTCAGAGAGAACAATTCTGTCTTCAATAAAGCCTTTGGATTCTGAGAGGGACTGAGGTCTGTACTTTTTAACAATGTCTCTCAGGGCCCAAAGCATGAGTGTACACTGCTTTGTTTCACAATTAGGAAGCAACAGAGGCACAGAAAACTGACACATAGACATTTTGAGTGCCATTTCCTGCCGTACAAAACCATCAGAACACAGAAAGAGGGCAGTGATTATGTCAAGGGGGTTTAGCATGTCACCCAAATGCAGATTTTCAAACAGATCATCAACATCTAACTCTGTCTTTCCTGATGCAGCATCAACGTTTGACTCACATGCAGATGTACATTTTGCATTCCTAGCTGTGACATTAACCATCATCAGTTTCTTTAGGAAGTACCATGGAAGATCTGAATTACACTTGGCAGGTTCATCAGTGATGGTCTTCTTGTCAATCTGAAGTATTGTGCTCAGGGATAGCTTCTCAGGGTAGAGCTGCTCCAACCCCAGATCCTCCATTAAGCTCTCTAGATGCGTCTCTGAAGAAATGAAAACAATGAATATTAAACTCATTATTGGTCATGTCAATATTCATAAGCATGGATCAAAGTTGTAACATTTAAATTTGTTGAGCTGTAACACAGTTTTAATGTGGTACACCTAACTAAAATGAAGGCCTATGTTGATGTTGGTCAGGCGGTCAGTAATCTGTATGTCCAATTATTGGGTCTAGATCAGGGATTCCCAAAGTGTGGTGCGCGAGAGGAAAAGTGTAATGGCGGTCTGATGGTGTAATAATGTTAAATATTTTTAAAAAATGTAATTTTTATTTAAAAAGTGGGATTTTTCACAAAATAAAAACATGAATTATAAAAATTCCCTTTGTAAGATTTAAAATTAAAAACGTACAATTTAATAAATGCACTTGAGCTCCTTCCGGCAGTCTTGCCGCCTGCCGCCAGTCGTACACACTAGCCAGCCTAGCTTGTGCAGCTAACGCCAGCTAACAGCGAACTTCATGCATTCAGCAACATTAATTTAAATATGCTAAACTGGCTGAAATCGGGGAAACTGTCAGGTGGGACATCTGAAGCTATCAGTCATAAAAGAGGAGAGAGAGAGAGAGAGAGAGAGAGAGAGAGAGGGAGAGGGAGAGAGGGAGAGGAATCGGAGGCGAGGGGAAGGGAGGTGCATTGGGGAGAGACTGGGAAAAGAAATCGAGTCAGAGGAAGAGACCGAAAAGGAGGAAGGGATAGCGCAGACAAATCGGGAGCACATCGGCCCATCTAGTCAAGGTGAAAAAAGAGGAAACGAGAGTGAGCATCAGACTGGGAAAAAAAAGAGGAAATATGATGAAAATGATCTGGGTCTGGGCTTTACTTGGATTGGCAACGCAGATTCCCCAAAGCCACAGTGCGTGGTGTGCAGTGAGGTTCTGGCCAACAGCTGTCTGAAGCCCTCTTATTTACGTCGCCACCTGAACACCAAGCATGCCAGTGCAAGTCAAAAGCCCCTGACATATTTTAAATCGAAATTGGAGGAGTTACAAAACAGCCAAAAACAAACTTTGTTGAAACTTTGTTGCAGTGTTTCAGGGCGTTTTCACACCTGTTGTTCGTTTGCTTTGTTCCGATTCAGGGATTAATATGATACAATGTTGCAGTTGCCCCTTTGTTCGGTTTGTGTTCACACTGCAACATTTAACAGCGGACTAAATCTTGTAAACAAACGCCACGCGCGAGCAAACTGTTCTCTCATTGGTCCGATTTTTATGCGATTTTTATTTTTAGGCTCAGTTGCTTTTTTTTTTTTTTTTTAAGGGGGGTGGGGGTGCGCGAACGCGGTCGGGATGTAGAAGGGGGTGCGCGGCCTAAAAAGTTTGGGAGCCGCTGGTCTAGATGAATAATACTTCAATACTAGAAAGTGAAACCTTATGTTTTGGCAACCTTCTAACATTTTCTCTAGTCTAGCCTAAAGTTTTGAACAAGAGATATCAAAATCTAATGGGTAGCTTGTCATGGAATTGTCCGCTAAAGGACTTGAAAGAGGTGTATGAAGACATTGTTTTTCAATTTCATTTAATTTTGATCAATTCATAAATCAAAAGTTGAACTATCTATTAAACTATCAAAAGGAAGTTTAGGTTTTAGGTTGCATCGTTAGGCATTTGTGCACCAGTACTAGTGTTGGCAAAAACTGAATAAATAAATATTTTGAACTGAATCTTTCACAAGTTTGATTCATACTGCGTCTAAATTGGTATGTGTTGCCTCCAGGAAATAGCCACAGCCTTGCACTTTGTAAGTCCCACCTCCTTGGCTTTTATATTTTGCGAAACTAACTGCCGGCAATCAAAATTGGAGCATTGCAGCCTTAAACCGTGTTACAAACCCGGCAACCCCAAAAGTGTGGTGAGGGTGAACTGGGAACGTCTGGCCCGGACGGGGGACATCGTCGGGCGGTGGAAAGAGGACTTTGAGGAACTCCTAAACCCGACCAACATGTCCTCTGCAGAGGAGGCAGCGCCTGAGGACCTAGGGGGAGGCTCACCCATATCCCTGGCAGAGGTCGCTGACGTAGTTAAAAAGCTCCTTGGTGGCAAAGCGCCGGGGGTGGATGAGATCCGCCCTGAGATGCTGAAAGCGTTGGACATGGTTGGGCTGTCCTGCCTCTTCAATGTCACATGGGGGTTGGGATCAGTGCCCATGGACTGGCAGACCGGGGTGGTGGTTCCCATCTTCAAAAAAGGGGACCGGAGAGTGTGCTCGAATTACCGGGGTATCACACTACTCAATCTCCCGGGGAAGGCTTATGCCAGGGTGCTGGAAAGGAGGCTCCGACCGCTTGTTGAACCTCAGATCCAAGAGGAGCAATGCGGATTCCGTCCCGGCCGTGGAACAGTGGACCAGCTCTTTACCCTCGCAAGACTGCTGGAGGGGTTCTGGGAGTTTGCCCAACCAGTCTACATGTGCTTTGTGGACTTGGAGAAGGCTTTCGACCGGGTCCCTCTGGGGTTCTTTTTGGGGGTTCTGCAGGAGTATGGGGTGCCGGACCCATTACAACGGGCGATCCAGTCTCTGTACGACTGCAGTAGGAGCTGTGTCCGCATTCTCGGCAATAAGTCAGACACGTTCCCGGTGGGTGTTGGCCTCCGCCAGGGCTGCCCTTTGTCACCGGTCCTGTTCGTGACTTTCATGGACAGGATATCTAGGCGCAGCCTGGGGGCGGAGAACGTCAAGTTCGGGGGTCTCGGGATCGCCTCTCTGCTGTTTGCAGATGATGTGGTCCTGTTAGCCTTCTCGGATCGTGACCTCCAGCATTCACTGGGGCGGTTTGCAGCCGAGTGTGAAGCGGCGGGGATGAGAGTTGGCACCTCCAAATCTGAGGCCATGGTGCTCTGCCGGAAACCGGTGGATTGCTCCCTCCAGGTGGGGACGGAGTGCCTACCTCAAGCGAAGGAGTTCATGTATCTCGGGGTGTTGTTCACGAGTGAGGATAAGATGGAACAGCCAGCGTTTCTCAGATTGGAGTGAGACGAGGAGAAAAGGTGATGTGGTGATCTTCACAATAAAACATCTCTGATGTGACGTGTCGAGTCTTGGCCAATCAGCGTTAAGATGTCTACAGTGTCTTTCCCTCCGTTACAGTTGAAGTTACGTGATGTTCCGTTTCTGTTCGGACTTGCTGGGTTAATCCACTGCATGCGGAACTTTGTCGACTGTTAACGTTCGTCATTATCACGATTTAGGAGGAAAAAACGTAATGTGATGAAACATGCAGCCCCCCCCGTGTTCCGGTTCAGTTCACGTGGTCACTCGTTAACGTTAAACCAGAACACCGGCGGATCTGGTTGCAGGTTGTTTGTTTTAACTCAAAGTAGAATGAGGAAGATACTGATGAGATGATGAGGTCAAAGAGCTTCAGGAAGAGGAGGCTGGTTGTGTAGCGCAGCTTGACGCAGGGCTGAGCTGTGAGTGGAGCTGGGCCTGGATAAAGGTGGAGGTCTAAACAGACGTGAGTACAGCTTCCCGCTGTCACAGTACTTTTACATTACATATACATTGATAAGGCAGGGTATGCTAAATGCAGCCTCTGCTCCAAGGAGATAAAGTACTCACATGCTCTCTCATCACACTTGCAGACACTGTTCACTGTGATGACCACAGCCAGTGTACTAACAGTCCCAACAGTCCCACGTGCAGCTATTATTATTATCACAGCTGTTATTTTACTTTTAGAATGCTACATTCTGAAGCTCATATTTAAAATAAAATGCTCCTGGTATGTGTGACACATATCTGCATTAATTTTGTTTAGTTTTGCACAGGTTGCACGTTATTGTTGTTTTGAAAAGATATGCAGTGTAAAACTCAGTAAAACTCTTTATTGCCAAATATTTGAACTTGTTTTGTTTAGTTTTTTACAGGTTGCACTTTATTGTTATTATCTTGAAAAGATATTCAGTGCAAAACAGGTGAATTACAGCCACAATAAGCTATTTTTGCCAAATATTAGTTATGTTTTGCACATATAGAACTTCATTTGCATTGTTTTAACAAAGTGATTGCACATTGTATTTGTTTTTGTCTGATGGAGCAATCTGGTTTACTTGAAAGTGATTACAATTTTCTTTATTCTATTATTTGAAAAAGCACAGATGGAGGAGTCACAAAATGTTGTTATTTCAATAAAAGTTCAACATGGATCATTTTGTTACAATTTTGTTGGGGTGGTGGGGCATGAACATTTTTCTTCCTCCAAAGTGGGGCGTGACAGAAAACGTTTGAGAACCACTGAGTTAAATGATCAATGGGTTGAATAGCCTGCATGTGTAATTGTATGTGTCTGCCTTTGATATAAACCTGTTGGATAAATATGTATTGGAGATGGAGTAACTGCTTTGATTCTACTTGTTGACGCCTTGCTGATCATTTGTATGCCTTTGTTGATTGAAGACAGACGGCGATAGCTTGATGGGATCTTTATCGGGTTTCATTGTTACTGTAATGATCGCAGTGTTCCTATGCTGGGATTTCACTTCTATGAGTTCTTGTGTCATTCTGAAGAACAGAAGGGAAGTCATTGTTTTTCAAAGCGACAGCAGAACTCTTTCAACTCGTCTGCCAGGCGGAGGTCGTTCATGGAGTGGGGGGTTTGAGGCTTGTAATTGGTGATCTTTCTGAGGCCATATCCACACTAGGCCGTGTCTCGTTGGATGCAGAGTTCTCAAATAGAACCGATCGCCGTCCACGCGGGAGTTTTCAGCATTATTGGAGCATCCACACGGCAGGCTTCGAAGGCGGACAGCACGTGACCATTAACGTACACTGGGCATGCGCGTGATGGTGTAAACAGGAAGTGGATTGCTTGCTTAGTTAAAAAGAAATATGACAGAGTAATAAAGTACGTTAGTCTTTAATAATGAAAAGTTGTATTTGATACTTAAGATCTTCCTCTATAAACTCAAACAGACACAGTTCGTGGAAAGTTTTAGAAGTTTTATTTTTCAGACGTAGTTACAGCACTGCGGGTCTGTCTGTCTATATGTCTATCTCTCTCTCACACATCAACTTTACTTTAAAATCAACACTTACACGGAAACGTTTACTCGATTATGGTCCATAAATATGGTCAACACACGTCAATCACTCGCTTCCATGTGTTGTTGTCGTGGGGGCTGCTGAATGTAACGTTAGCTCCATCGGGGTATTCCTTCATGAGATACGGCATCAGGGGATAAGCTGGGTCACCCAGCAGAGAAAACAGGGGCATCATCTTCGCCCTCTATCAATTCTTTAGGGCACAACATCATGTAACAGGTCCGAATGGCTAGCTTCTAAGCTAATTTTAACATTACCGCCAATGGGGAAATGCTAACCGCGATTAGCATTAGCGAATATAATATATCTTCGTAAATCTTTTCATGCTCCATAAAGAAATACTCGCAGACTAAGGTCTCTCAAGGCTACCAAACGGAAGAAGTAAAATGAATCAGCGTCGATCACTCGTCTCTCACTCGTCTCTCACTCGTCTCTCACTCGTTTCCTCTGTGTTGTTGTCTGTTTGTAGCTGTAGCTCTGAATTGCGAACTGTAGCTTCAGACAGCCGCTCCGTGGGGGCTGATCGCCGATGGTCAAGCAGCTCGCTAATCGCTAGAATAACAGCTGCTTCCTCCACATAAATGCAGACTTTTTACTGCACAACAGCTGCTAGTACGCAACAGGTAATACAGCATGCACAAAACCGGTGCTATCAGCTATCAGATAGCGTCTCTGGACTCGGGAATTGCCGCTCATCGCTCGAAGAATAGCTCGCCTCCTCCGCCTGTAGGCAGTAGCAGCATTGTAAAATGACGCATTTAACTCCACAATAGCTGCTAGTACAGACAACACAGCAAGCAAGGCTTGCCGTTCGTTATCCATGTTGAAATGAATCGCAGCTGGTCGCCGGCTGTTTGGTTTCTTCCGGGTACGGGTCACGTGATAGTGAGTGTGACGAATCAGGGACGGAGACGTCATGGCTGGTAATAACCAATCCAGTAGCGAGCACATGGATCGCATCGGCGTACATCCGTATACATTCGTATCTGACGCCTACACTCAACCAAAACCCCGGAGGTCTCAAATAGCTCCAACCTCGGCGGAGTTTTCAGGTTCCTCCGTTTAAGGCGCTCCAAAACTCTGGCGTGGTGTGGCTGCTCAGTGTAAACGTAGGAAAACTGGAGGAAAACTGGAGTAATGTGGACTAGGCCTCTGTGTAAACGTAGGAAAACTGGATTAGTGTGGACATGGCCTGAGACCTCTCCATACAGAAGCATTGGCTGAGAGCTGGTGTTGGAGTTTCTCAGAGTACAGTCGTTTAGCGTCTCTCACTGCCTTGCTAAACCTGTATTTCGACTCTTTGTACAATACCTTGTCCCCACTCTGAAAGGCCTGGTCTTTTTGCAGCCTTAGCTGTCTGAGTTCTGCTGTGAACCAGGGTTTGTCATTGTTGTAACTCACCCTGGTGCTTGTTGGAACACAGCTGTCCTCACAGAAGCTGATATATGAAGTTACAGCCTCTGTGTGCTCATCCAGACTGTTGGTAGCAGTCCTGAAAACATCCCAGTCTGTACAGTCCAAGCACGCCTGAAGCTCCTCTCGAGCCTCACTGGTCCACTTCTTGAATTTCCTCGCCACAGGTTTACATAGCTTGAGTTTCTGCCTGTATGAAGGAATTAGATGGACCATGACGTGGTCAGAGAGACCCAGTGCAGCCCGAGGGACGGCGTGATATGCCCCGCTGATTGTTGTGTGGCAGTGGTCCAGAATGCTCCCTATGACCATATGACCCCTATAGTACACTAAACGCACACAACTCTGTTTAAGCATTAAACAATCTGACCCATCCATTCGGTAAATCACATAAACATGAGCAACACCATTTCAACCTTAGCAAGTAGCAGGTCTATTTTTATTGGAGCATCTTTCGCCTCCGGATCCATATGTGTTTAACGAATCAAACATACACACTGTTTGATTAGTCAAACGATAACACTGTTGACGTAGTCTTACAATATATGGCAGTCTTGTTATTTAAGTTAGCAGTACTTTGTTAGCCCTCCTCCAAAGGTTCCTGTCAGGCCTTCATTGGTGAAACATCAGTCAGGATGTCTCTCTAACACATTGTTGCAGTATCTGCACTTACAACCTGTTTCCAATGCTGACTCTGACAATGATCAGGCCAGAGTTATTTAAACTCATATTACCTTGAACTTATCTTCACTATTCAGTATGTAAAGAGTCACATCGAGGATTACATTTTGCGAAATGAAAGAAAATCACATAAAGGTTATGATTAAATTAACTCTCGGTAACAATGTAATTAAAGAATGACAAACAAAACCATGCAAGTTTAAAATTTGATCTTAGCTCAATAAAAAGGAAATAAATCAATAGTAACTTAACAAGTAGAATGAAACTTAAATGAATTAAGACTAAATGAGTCTAAATTAGGATAAAAGTTAATAACCCTTTTGAGATACTGCTTAGTGACTCTATGGCTAAAGGTTACGAGAGGCATGCTGCAGAAGATGTCAGTTAGAATTGAAAACCACAAGCCGTCCTAAAAGTTTCCTTTTGTTTAAGTGTCAGTCAGGTTGTCAAACCACAGAATGCTTCACGTCCTTCCTCATTTTTCTTAGTGAGGCAGGAATTTCTCCTCCTTGGCCGCTCCCAGGCCCTTTGGAGGAAACAAAAGCAACTGACAGAAAAGATATCCTTTCTTCTTGAACTGATGTATTTTAATCAGTTCAAATTGGCATTTAATTCATGGATTTTATTCATATATTAAGTGTTAATTTGATTATCAGCTGGGGTTTTTGTGTGTGTGTGTATGTGATCAAATGTAAAAGATATGCATAATTATTAACAAAAATCTGACTTCTAATCAATATCACTGTTTTTTGTAATAATTACATGACAATTCAAAGAACTAAGTCAAAATGAATATATATGTCTCAAAACAAATATCTTTCTTTTTCATTTATGTCTTCCACCAGAATTATGTTTATACTTTACTTGCATGTGTTTTGTTCCAATATATTTTCAATTGCCTCAGAGAAAAACACATTGTCCAGTAGAGAGTATTGACAGTGACCCATCACGCATACTTGCACACCTGTTGTATAACTTGGCTTAAGTTTCGGACTCAATTCTATAATTGAGTATTTAACTGTATAAGTTTGCTCTAAGAATGTGCACCTTATTTAACATGATCATTCTCTTGGAACTGGCAGCAGCATGTGTTACACTTTGTTTTTGTCTCTTTGTCCTTCCTCATTTTTCTTAGTGAGGCAGGATTTCCCCTCCTTGGCCACCCACACGCCCTTATGAGGAAACAAAAACTATCCAGAGAAAAGTATCCTTCCTTCTTGACCTAAGGTATTTTACAGTTGATGGATGCAGTCAGTTTTCCCTTTGTGGTGTGGAAAGAGGTCTTTCCAGATGTTTATCTTTTTTTCCGGTTGAGGAGGACGGTGTTCTTGGCAACAGTTGGCTCAGTACCACTTTTACTGTGGTTGGGCAGTACAAGCAGAGCGATGGGGAGAGGGGAGTCTTGCAGTCTAGTATTCGGGTCAGTTTATCAGTGAGTCAAAGGTGTTGTACAGGTGGACGGGGCAGATTGCGTTCATGGATGTAATCATCTAAGGTGGTGTCATTGAGAAAGCGTCTGAACAGATTTTGGTCCAAGAGTCATTATCTAGTGCTACAGATTAATCTCTTTCCCATTCAGTGACAGAGAGAGAGATTCAGAGTCACATCAGAGTTTTATCAGGTGATGTGAGCTTGACTACTTCTTCTGCTAGTGTGGATGGTTGAAGATAGTTATGTTTGAAGTTAACCCTGTGAACAATAATGATGATTAGTGTTTTTTTGTCCTGAAGGAATTCATTATTATGACATAGTTGTGCTGTACAGTATCCATCGTACTATTTGAAAGCACTCTTCGTGTTTTAAGGAGGATCTAATAAATGGAGGGATGAGATATCTGGTTCGTTGAATTGTTGGTAACCCTGTGGACCCACCACCCGCAGGGACAAGCATCAGGGTCGGGTGCAATGCAGACCGAGTGGCGGGTCAGGCCGGAGGCCTGGGCGAGCCGATCGCCGGCAGCATAGACTAGCTCTAGGGACGTGGAACGTCACCTCGCTAGTGGGGAAAGAGCCAGAGCGGGTGCAGGATGTGGAGCGATACCAGCTAGATATAGTTGGACTCACCTCCACACACAGCACTGGCTCTGGAACCAAGCTCCTGGAGAGGGATTGGACTTTGTCCTTTTCCGGAGTTGCCCAGGGTGAGAGACGCCGGGTGGAAGTGGAGATACTCACGAGCCCCCGGCTGAGCGGTGCTGTGTTGGAGTTCTCCCCGGAGAACGAGAGGGACCCCTCCATACGCCTACGGGTTGCGGGGAGCAAGGCTCTGACTGTGGTTTGTGCTTATAATTATACTACAGAAAACCAGGAGTTGAATGGAGGTAATAAACGCTCAACTGTACTGAATGCATTCCAATTCAAGAACTCAGTTTTATTTATTTGAGTCTCTTTAGTGTATAACTATAACGACACCAGCACAGACACTAGAGAAAATCTACTCCAACACCAGATATCATGTAAATGTGTGATTTTGAATCTGTATATATCAGTAAACAATGTATGGCCATTTCAATGTCCACAGACTGACTGTAGTTTACATGTTCATTGATGATTTCAATAGATTTTACTTGGCAATTACAAATTATTTTCTTTTACTTACTTGTGTAGACAGACTAGCTATTGACATGACAGGCTGTCATCTTCACAGTGGGGCTTGGCCCAGTGGAAACAACAGCAATAATAATTTAAGAAATAATTGTTTTACTTATGGACTGCACATCATTTATTGCCTTTCTGCTGAACAGTAGATTGTATAAAACTGACCATTAACACACTTACTGTGTTGACAACTGACTCCTTGCTGTTGGACCACTGCTTTGATGGAGGGTCGTCTTCTCCCGCACGGTCAAGATCATCGGATGAATCTTCATCACCGACTCCCTTCATGAATGAGAAAATGGACATTTTCAGGTGTGATGAATCAACTCATAATCTCATACACATTATTTAATAAGATAGTATTTCCATTTTCTTTTCTTCTTGTTTAGATATACAAACAGGCTGTTTACCTTCATTGTGGGTACAGTGTCAGTCCCCCCCCCCCCCCCCCCACACTTGGTTTGGGTTTCTCATTCCAGTTTGCTGCAAGCTGAAAAGAGGGTTCGGATCTCCCAAACGGGGTAAAAGCCACAACAGTTGACAACTGCTGTTTCTGATTCAGTATTTTTCTTTCGGGGGAGAATGTGCAGGCCTACAGCTCGGCGATGCCCCACTCTCCCTCACTAAGATTCTCTGATACGGATTTTAAACATGGGTCATGGGTAATGCTGGAACATGTGGTAGCCTACGTCCGGTATGGGAGAAGTTAGTCACCGGTGCTGTCTTTGCTTGTGCTCTAGCTCTAGCCTGTTTGTTTTCTATTTTATTACTGCCTAACGGGGTGGCGGGGAGGGACAGAAGGGAGAGGAATATACCCGGCTGCTCCTGTCAGAGATTTTGTAAGCCCTCTGAAAGGGAAATGTGCACAATGTAAAACACAAAACAACTGATTTGAGCGTTCTGCAGGTGGATAGATGCAGTGGAACCGATGATGGACAGTAGGGCAAGGAAAGGTGCACGCTGTGGAAACGAGACTTTGGGAGGAGACTGGAAAAAGACTCAAAGCCTTAAATGTAGAAATCAAAAGAGAGGATGAACTGATAACTAGCAAATGCAGACATTCAAAGGCATGGCCATCTTTCTCCCCACAATGTTTGCCAGCAGGATCCCTTGCTTATCTGTCCTACGGAGGACCAAACATGTCCGATCAGACCCATATGAACCCTTTTGTACTCACTCCTGTGGATAAAGAGGCAGTGAGGGGTCGTGAGGTGAACCTCACCACAACACAGCAACAATGAAACCACCGGAGGTGAAAACTGAAACAAGGTATTTAGTTTGGTCTGTTCTTTATCCCTGTCTATTTTATAAGCTAACACTGGAGGGCGCCATTGTGCTGCTTTACGCAGACTGCCCACTCTGAGGAAACTGGATGTGAAGAAAAATACCAAACTGTGTGGCAGGACAGAGACACACAACATCTGGAAGAGGATCAAAACTGTACATTTCTAAGTGTAAGAATCAAACAGACAAAATATTTGTAAATATTAAGTTTCTTGTTTGTTTTTCTTTCATGAGTGAATGAATGAAATGCCTACTTTGTGACAACAAAAGACAACAGGTGCAGTTTGCAACAACAACAAAAATGGCTGCCAGATTGAGGTTTCAAATTTATTGGTGAGTAAAGAAATGCTTTCCACTGATCATTATTCATGCCTTTACAAAATAACTTTTTTTCTTTACTTTGTCCCACATTGACCATAATCATGTGGGCATCCTGTAGCATCATGATTCTAACCAGGAGAGTCACTGTAGCAGAAATACATCTTCACTGCAGCCTCACACGACAGAGGGCCTAAGATGCTGTAGTCAACTCTGCTGGTTTTTAATTTAAGACTGTGGCTTCATCGCTCTTTGTTTTGGGGTTGTAGTCGATGGAACAACTTCTCTGCCTATATTTTTTCCTTCTTTGTTCTTTACTTTTATTTTGAAATATATCTTGTGGTCCAACTATACTGCTGATGAGAGGCTAAGAGCCCTGACAAAAGTCTGCATTGACCGGCTGATGATGTAATGGTGGAGGGGCGTGGCCTGTGATTCATGGTCAGGACTTCTAAACACAAAGTGCAGCCAACTAAATATTCTCCCACTTCACATGTAGCAGTGTTTACATGGAGCTACTTGATCACATGTGGGACAGACATGAGGGCTTTGATACCATACGATGCCTCGTAGAGAAATGAGATCACACAGGTGGTCTGACTTCTTCCCTCCACACACTGTTGCATTGTGGGTGTGGAGGTTGTGTTGACCTTACAGTGATGTGATGTAGCAGTGGAGAGCTTCATGCTCCAAACAGTTGAGAGATGGATGTTGTGAAGGAATATTTCTGAAAACTGTTCGGGAGAAGAGTTTAAAGTGTTATCAAATCAATGTCAAATGAAAGAGAGTCTTGATGAAAGATCAAAGACAGTCAATTTATTTGCTTGCAAGCAAAGACGAGAAACAGTTCTCAACAGACAGCAAAAGCAGAGTCTACTGAGGAGTGCCCCTGACTTCATCTACATGAATGCTGCATTTATACCCACAGAGCAGAGAAAACAGCTGCTATCTCGCTTCGTAAACAAGGGTAAACAAAGCAGACAGGATGAGAAAACACGTCAAGACAGATGACTTCTCTAAAGCATACTGTCCTGTTTTGATAACCTGAAGGCGGTTTATGGCCCCACCATAAACTATGGATACACTCAGCCAGATGCTCCCTTTGAAGTCACTATGACCTGGTCAATGAGATAAGTCACAGTGGTTTTGGAGACGGATTACCCCTGTTTTACAATCACACATCATATGTTCTGTAGAGGGTCGTCCTTGAGCTAAAGCTCAACACAAGGAAATTACTGCAATTAAAGCCTCTGTGTCTCAGTCCTTAAAGACAGATGACAGCATAACATAAACAAGACACCTGGGTAGAAAGTTACTAGAATGTGATAAGAAACACACTGTTTGGTGCTTGCAATGTAAAGGCTTACATTCTTCAACCCCAAAAATAAGGCTATGACATATTTTCCCATTACAATGTTCAGTAAATCTTAAAGTCCAGTGCACTCTTAGAGCCCGAGCGTGTGTTTAACAGTGGATCAGACTGGATGTATGTGGACACACACTTCGCCTCGTCTGTGTTATGAAGGGATTTTGGTTTATTCTTATTTCAACGTGCCCGAAAACTGCAGTCAAGCAAACCAAAATGGCTTCATATCGCTGAGATAGTTGGAGATCTTCTGTCAAGTCAGAGGTGCATGGACCGCACATGTTAACACCACACAATGGGGAGGACAGTGACACACACACACACACACACACACACACACACACACACACACACACACACACACACACACACACCTCCAGCATGGTCTCGATTGCATCAAGTTGCACCTGTTGTCTTGTTTTTACATTCTTTGTTGAATTCAGAAACCCAAGACTTGAGACGAAGAAAAATGTTAAATAATGGAATTTAAAAAAAGATGATTATTAAAAAAAAGTATAGTAAAACTATATAAATAAATGCGGTGATGATATTTCTGTTTACTTTAGAAGTTATTATACACTGTATGCTGTGATTCTGATCTGGGAAACATTAAAGACATTCATAGCCAGTCTGATGATTTTGTCTCTTTATTGATATCGTGAACGAAAGTAAGTATACAATTAACAAAGAAAAAATTATATTAATCCTTTCAAAATGTAAATATGTGGAATCGGATACTTTACATGAAAAAAACTTCTGAAAAATAATTCACGTTTACTTCACTTGATTAAAACTTGTATAAATGTAAACGATACCACATTTAGAATATTTTTCTTGACATAAAATGTAAATATATGTCATCAAATACTAACTGAAATAAAAACAAACCCATTACAAATTTAGAGTTAAGAAGATAACATTATACTCTGTTAGATAAGGGGAAATAACGTTGTCATGAATAACCTTCATGTTGACATTTAGACTGCATGATCTTTACGTACATTGAAAATGTAAATATTTTGCATCAGATCTTTAAATGTATATTCACATATATTCTAACTTTCAAGTAACCATCGCATAAAAAGTGTTTAAAAAAGCGGAAAAAAACGTTTTGTATCGGATATTTTATGAAGAGATTCTAAACTAAAATGAAAAAAGAATTACACATGACACACACAAGCTGATAAAAACAATATTTCTGCCATGTAACAATGTGAACAATACCATAGATGGACGGAATGATTCAACAATCGAAATATGTGGAATTTGATACATTGCAGAAACAAAACAAAACGTATTTGGAGTAGAAGAGACAACACAAACCTAAATATGTAGATATTTGGAAACAGATAATTAACTGAAATAAAAAGAGACTTAAAAAAACAGAAAATATTCTACTCAATGGGATAAGAAGACAACTTACACCGATGCATGTTGACATCAGACTGAATAATGGGTTAAAAGATTGGAATTGTAAATGTACTTCACAAAAAAGAATAGACAGATAAAACTGTCCTATTATGATTATACCACTTAGAGACTAAGTGGCGTTTAAAAAGAAAGTAAAATAAAAATATTTGAGATTGGAAACATCACAGAAACAAAACACCCTAAAGAGGAGAGAGATGTCATTTGATTGACAGTCTACATCTTTTCACTGACAATATGACAATCATCTTCCACAAAAACATTTCTTTCAAAGTCTGATCAAGCTGTAAACATTTAGTATGTTTCTAACATAAATTGACTCAAGATACATATATCTCAACAAGTATTTAAAATGTTCCACATCAAAAGAAACATGGTTAAAATGGATTATTTTCATCAAACGGGTTAAATGTGATCTGAGCACTACAATGATTTTCTTATATTTTCCCATTGTAAGGTGTTGTGTTGAAATATTTGTACTCACTATATCTTCAACCTTGTCATCTTGTTATGTCGTGTTATTTGTGATTCTCCTCTAAATTATAAAAAACAAGTAAGATCTAAATATCCACGAGAGGATAATGAATATATATATGAGGATGTGCAACTCTGTAATCACAAAGCATGTAGTCTCTCACTTGCTGTTAAAGGAGTCTTTGATGCTTGCTTCTGCTTGCTCAAGTGTGATCATTGTCCATGTTTCAGGAATGTCAGCAGGCTCTGCAGTGAATGCTTCGGCAAACTGCTTGTTGAACTTTGCCAGAATGTATTTCCAGTAGTCTGATGCCTGAAGGCTTGCATCTGGAACAATGCTCCAGTCTGGGAAAATGGCCGTGTAATCCTTGTAGGGGTACCATTCTCCATTTGTAGCAGCGCAGCAAAAAAGCCCGCCACTGATCACAGAGGAGGAGCATACGTCAGTGATAAGTTTTTGTGTCCTAGAGAACCTGACTCTACCCAGAGCCTGTGGCCGATGTAGTGAAGCAAAGTGTTCACCATGTTCGATTCCTCCTGCCTCACAAGGCGCTGCGCAGAATGGACACTGTTTACCACATCCAATCAGTTGGGTGAAAAGCTCGTTCTGAGGATTCACATTTAATTTCTTTAGTTTCATGAGGATGTTTGTTTCTTTAAACGTCTCTTGAAGGTCTTGTGCCATGTCCTTCACACACTCAGTCAGCCAGTGAGCAAACTGTTCCTGGTCGGCATTGTTCAGGATCATGAAAGCACCAAGAGCATCTTGGGAAATGACCAGTTTATCACCAAGTCCCTGACAGACATTTTGAATGAATGACTTCAAGTTGCCTCTCTTTTCTGTTTTAGCTTTGTTGACGGCATCATTTATGCTCCTGATACTTGACTGAACATGTTGATCCTCAAACTCAAACATCGTAGACCCATTTGAGAATCGTTCCAGTATTTGGTTGAGTATCCAGTTCTTTACATACTCTTCATAAGAGCAAATGTAGCTCTGATAGCTTTCAAAGTCATTCTTTGATAGCAAATCCAGTAAAACTGAAGACTGGAAGAACATTCGTGTGCTGAACGTCTGGTTTGTCTTCATTTCACCAATGATATCAGGACCCAAGGAACGGTAGACAAAGTCTTCGACTGCAGGCCTCAAGCAGCGATCCGTGAATTCATCTGCCTTCTTCTGGCACTGGTCTCGTTCATTGAACACATCTTTAAAATCAGTGCGGAACTTTTCCTTGTTTTGGTTCAGACATCTGTAGGGATCATTCACACGTATGAAATCCTCATGCAGTTTCTGAAACTGTCTGGCTGCAACTGCACAGATGTGCTGTTTCAGAGAAACTTCAAACTCGATCTTTATTTTAACATCCTGATTGTTTTGCAGGCTCTTGTCAATCATGTGTAAGATCTCCTGGATGTAAGTGTCATGGTAATTGTTTTCTCTTTCCATTCTTTCAGTCACAAACTGTGTGCAACTTGCAATGATACAGTCAGCTAGGTTTTGTACAGCCTTTACGTGATCTTCAATGTTGAAGAACTTGCTGAATGTGTGCATTATCTGTTTGCAAATTCCGTCTGCTGTATATTTGAAAGGCACCAGTCCACAATCTTTCAGATTTTTTTGACTTAATAATTGACATGCATGACTCCCCTTGCGTGATGCATTGTCTCTCAGGCGGCAGGACACATTTGTGATGACATTTGTGGTCTTTTGTTTAGAAAAGGAGAGTTCATTGACTGTTTCTTCCCACATCTTATCAAATTCTATGTCTAGCTCTTTGTCTTCCATCTTGACTTTTTTTTCCCGACATTTGTCTATCAATGCACACACTCTCCCCTCTAATTCTTTTGTGTGGTTCTCCTTGATTCTATCAAGTTCTGTCATCCCCTGTCTGATGTCAGCTGCTGCTGTGAGCTGATTAAACACAGAGTTCTCCATTTCTCGCCGAAGATTCTTTGCACTGTTTGCAAAGTCCTCTCTGTATCCTTCAACTAGATAGACATGACCCTCTGTTTGCTTGAAGTACTTTGCCAGATTTTCAAGAAGCGTTGTCTCCTATTTAGAAAGCACTGTGCAAGCTTCACTTTTCAACTGTGTGAGAACTTCTGACATGTCAGATACCTCAGATTTCACATCAAATTTCCCGAAGTTGTTAATCTTTGTTTCTGCATTTGTAACCCACGTGTACATTTCTTTTTTGAATTCCCATTCCCATTTGTTGAATTCTGTGCACAGCCTCATGTATGCATCAGCCACCAGGCTGTTTCTGAAGCTGAAGATGAAGTTTTCATGCTTCACTGCATTCCAAAGACTTTTCATCCACTCTCTAAACTCCAAGATATTATGAGCAGATGATCCACAACTTTCCAACATTTGAATTATGTTCTTCTTGAGCTCATACACAGCTTCGCTGTACCCTGCATTGACTGGTGCCATTGGTGGGTTTCCATTCCAGAGTCCAGGAATGTACCAGTTCCCAGTGTCTGGACTGTACTCCATCACATCAGTGAAGCTCTTGTTCTCTTCTTTCTTTTCCATTTTGGCTGCTGCCTGGGTCATCTCGTTTAACTGTTCCAAGAGCAGTTTCCTGTCTCGTAAGTTCTTGTCATGGGCTGAAACGTCTGACACATTCTGGTGAACGAACTGACATTTGGGCTTTTTGCCCACCTCTTTCATCCTGAGGAAAGCATGCACAACTATTTGTAGGATGTCTTTCATATCTGTTGAATTCTCCATTGCAATATTGATGATGGTGATATCACTCAGCCCCACAACAAGTGTTGCAAGCTCATTGTCGTGCTCATGGCTGTTGTCCAGTTGTGCAAGCTCTGGTGACTTTAAGCCCTCGGTGTCAATGATCACCATGAAGTCACAGTTGAGTACTTTTTTGACATCTTCATTGATTCTGATGAGCAACATAAAGGCACCTCGAGTGCATCGACCACTGCTGACTGCAAACTGCACTCCAAACATGGTGTTGAGGAGAGTGGACTTCCCTGTGCTCTGAACTCCAAGAACTGTGACTACCAGTATCTTGCTCTGAGAAGACATCAAGTCATTGAGCTGAGAAAGAACGTCACTAACCCATCTGAGAGGTATGTTGGATGCCTCTCCATCTACAAGCTCAAGGGGAAATCCATCAAGTAACAATTCTGCACATAGTTTGGGCAGATGCTGTAATTGTTGACGTGATGGGTCTGTTTCTGGAAGGGAAAGTGAAGCTTCATAGATCTGACCCATTTCACGGAAGAAGTGTTCAGTCCCCAATGAGCTGTTGGAAAGTTGTCCGTCAATGTCTTTGATTTCTGCTTTGTTTTCAGGATTTTTGCATTTTTCTTTGTACTGCTCCCTGAGATCAGACAATTTCTCTCGAGACACGTTATCGAGGTTCATTCGCATCCATTTCAGGAAATAGCACCTCTCTGTTCCTGGGCTTGATATTGCCTTGATGAAACATGTCATTGCATTTGAAATGTCGTAAGAGTTTTGTTTTTCCCGAAGTTTTGTTTTCTCTATCTGAAGATCACTTTTGTAGTCTTCTATTTTTTCAGACCCGACATTTCGAAGCCGAAATTCTTCCTTCTCTAAGCGAGTCAGGTCCTTCCATATTTGGCCTTGCAAGGGCAGCTGAGCTTCTTTGTATTCAAGGATATCTTGAATGTCAGCAGTGATGGCATCTGCATTTGTCTTGGCAGTCTGGCACTCTGAAGAGTCTTCATCAACACAGATCCCCTGTTCATGGGCAATGTGAGCCATCTGCTCGATTCCCATCTTCATCTTTGAGTTCTCAACTACATTGCTGACAGTTTCCCGCAATTTTTTGACAAAGTCTGCATCATTCATTTGTTTAGTCTTCAAAAGGATGTTGCTGTTAGTCAAGCCCAGCTTGGTTGCTACCTTTTTTAGAGCATCTTTACTGGAGTCCTTGCTTTGATGGTTCCCAACCAAGAAGATCTGTGCCTTGTGGTGTTGGTTGGTCAGCAGCTCGCACTCAGAGTCCAAAGTGTCAAAGAACACAAAAACTGCTGCAGATGTCTCACACAAAAATGAAAATTGTGTTTCAAATGAATCAATGTCCCCACGAAGGTTAGCTACAGCTACTGGCTCACTGAAGACGTCCATGTTTTTGTTCCCACAAGGAAGGTACCAAGTGATTTCAACCAGTCCATTGGATATTCTCTTTGGACTGTCACCACACTCCATATCATGATGAACAAAGGTGTCATGGTACTGCTGAGAATTGCTCAGAAGCTTATTGAGGATCTCTGACTTGGACAAGGAGCACTCACCCAGTCTCACAAAAGATATCATTGGAAGTTCAGAGAGAACAATTCTGTCTTCAATAAAGCCTTTGGATTCTGAGAGGGACTGAGGTCTGTACTTTTTAACAATGTCTCTCAGGGCCCAAAGCATGAGTGTGCACTGCTTTGTGTCACAATTGGGAAGCAACAGAGGCACAGAAAACTGACACATAGACATTTTGAGTGCCATTTCCTGCCGTACAAAACCATCAGAACACAGAAAGAGGGCAGTGATTATGTCAAGGGGGTTTAGCATGTCACCTGAATTTGTACTTTTTACAAGATTATCAAGATCTAACAGCGGATGATTACAGTTTGACTCACAAGCAGATGTACATTTCACATTCCTAGCTGTGACATTAACCATCATCAGTTTCTTTAGGAAGTACCATGGAAGATCTGAATTACACTTGGCAGGTTCATCAGTGATGGTCTTCTTGTCAATCTGAAGTATTGTGCTCAGGGATAGCTTCTCAGGGTAGAGCTGCTCCAACCCCAGATCCTCCAATAAGCTCTCTAGATGCGTCTCTGAAGAAATGAAAACAATGAATATTAAACCCATTATTGGTTATGTCAATATTCATAAGTATGGATCAAAGTTGTAACATTTAAATTTGTTGAGCTGTAACACAGTTTTAATGTGGTACACCTAACTAAAACTAGAAAAAGCATTTCCTGCTGAAAATGCGTTGGAATGCTGAAAACTGAAATTAATCGCAAAAACATTGCTGAAAATAGATATCCAATTCAAAAACAAATTGCAAAAAGCTTAATAATTCAAAAAGTTTAAAGATTACAAATATGAAAAGTCATATCACACCTCTCCTGAAATAGCTGAACATAATCATAATGTCTGACACACATAAACAGAGGTTATTAAATGCCTGGCTTCATCATTCAATTAGAATTCACTCTTTGGGGCTTTTATTTTGAAATGGGGTATGTGTGTGTGTGTGGGGGGGGGGGGTCCTCTAAAAGTCTCTCAGACCTGAATGACTGTATGAGAGAGAGACACAGACAGGGAGAGAGAGAGAGAGGAAAGAATTAGTGAGAGAGAGAAGAAAGAATTAGTGAGAGCGAGAGGCAAACTTTCTCATTTGGAGATTGTACTATGTTTTATCTTTTACAGCTTACATGACTATTGTCCTGCTCTGCCATGTCTTTCCTCGTCTCTCCCTCTTGTGTCGCGGTGTGTGTAAATGTCACTCGAATCAGGAAACTCATATCTGATTGGCCGAGCTGCAACACGTAACAGCTGCAACAAATCATGTGTGAATAAGTTTTTATTTTAAAATGGGGTGTGTGTGTGGGGGGGTCCTCTAAAAGTCTCCAAGACCTGAATGAGAGAGAGAGAGAGAGAGAGAGAGAGAGAGAGAGAGAGAGAGAGAGAGAGAGAGAGAGAGAGAGAGAGAGAGAGAGAGAGAGAGAGAGAGAGAGAGAGAGAGAGAGAGAGAGGATGTTTGTCAACATCACTAATGTGTGCCTGAAGCCATTTCATGGAGATAAAAACAGGGAAACACCTCTCAAACAAATCATCAAAACTCCCATAACCGTAGCTCCTATTGCTCCGATATTAATGATTGAGAGGATGGATGACTTGAGAAACAGATCCTGTAAAAATTGTGTCTGTAGTGTAAAAAATGTGGCTTAACTGGCGATCTACAAATGGAGTACCGTGTTCTGTGGAAGATGTTTTTGAAGCAAAGTTTAACATTGGTCTCTATGGAGCAGAAAGTTGGTTTTCCTCTCAATTAACTGCTTCTGTGTCAAATGTGGAAATCTGTGGGATTCCACAGTCATTTTTCTACGAAAGGACAAGATTAGCTACTCCTACATCCAGAAATGATGCATGAAGAGTGAAGATTGTGGACACAGTGGCAAAATACAAATGTTTTTTTCACAAGAATCTCAAGCTGCTCTTCACTCTAGCGGTGACATCACGCACTCTAAGCTGTGCATTACACACCCATTATAAAGTCAGAAAAGGGCTGAAAAATCATAAAAGTTAAATTGCTGCAGTTCAAAAAGTTTAAAAGATATCAGAAAGCTGTATGTTCCGGCAATAGTTCAGGGTTTTCTCAACATTTGAAAGTTGAAATGGTGTCTATAGCTGAAAGTATGAGGAAGTTGAAGGATTTGAAAGTTGAAGCAGTTTAAGAGGATTTGAAAATCTTCTCCATAGAAACCCATTCAAAAAAAAGTTGCTAAAAGCTTAATAATTCAAAAAGTTTGCTGAAAGAGCTGAACATTTCTATAGTTGAACGGTTTCTGTAGCTTAAAATATGAAGGAGAAGAAGTGTTGCGACGAAACGGGGGGACAGAAGAAATAGTGGAACTAGAAAAAGCATTTCCTGCTGAAAATGCGTTGGAATGCTGAAAACTGAAATTAATCGCAAAAACATTACTGAAAATAGATATCCAATTCAAAAACAAATTGCAAAAAGCTTAATAATTCAAAAAGTTTAAAGATTACAAATATGAAAAGTCATATCACACTTCTCCTGAAAGAGCTGAACATTTTGATATTTGAACAGTTTCTGTGGCTTAAAAAAATTCATCAGTGGTGATATTTGTAGTAGTAGAAGTTGTATAAGTATTATTAGTCGTAGAAGTATTCGTAATTGGAAGAAGTAGTATCAGTAGTCATAGTAATAGCTGTAGTATTGGTCGTAGTATTTAATATCACAGTAGTAGTAGTAGTAGTAGTAATAGTAATAGAAATGGCAGTAGAATATGTAGCAGTAGTAGTAGTAGCAGTCGTACTAATAGCTGTAGTAGTATTACTACTTTTAGTAGCATGAATAGCAGTAGTAGCAGTTGTCGTATAAGTAATAGTGGTAGTAATAATATTGATGGTAGCAGTAATAGTAGTAGCAGTCGTAGTAATAGTAGCAACAGCAAAAGTTATAGTAGTCGTAGTAGTAGCAGTAGTAGTAATACTATATTAGCAGCAGCAGTAGTAGTAGTTGTCGCAGTAGTAGTTAGAGCATTCATTTTTTAAACAAAAAAGCCTAATTTTGAGCTTGTTTAAATACAGTTAATCCATGGGGCTTTTATTTTGAAAGGGTGGGGCTGGGTGGGGGAGCGGAGACATAATCATAATGTTTGACACACATAAACAGAGGTTATTAAATGACAGGCTTCATCACAAGCAGTTCAGTTAGAATTCACTCTCTGGGGCTTTTATTTTGAAATGGGGTGTGCAGGACATGTCTCCTATGAGACACTACGTGTTTTAACAGCGGGGACTTAAAACCAGAGGACATTCTCCTAACCGGAGACACCACCTTCCCGTGTTTGGCCAGCTCTCTGATGATGTCATCGTTCCTAATGAAAGGAGGAACGTTCGATACTGTGACTTTCACCGCGGGTGAGCTGAGAGCGTGAGCGGGTAGGAAAAGCTCGCCCACCTCGACCCCGTTCTCCGCCACCACTTCCGCAGCTTCTACGCAATCTAAAAATACGACCACAGCGCTGTTCATCCGCGCTGCGGACTTCACGCGGCTGTGGCCGACAAGCTCACCTACTGCCAGGCTGATCTCCTCCACTGAACACCCGAACAGCAGCGGAATCCTCACGCCGTGCTTCCTGGTCAAATCAATCAGGCCCATGGCGGCGCCTAGCAGCCGACAGCTCGCGCTGATCGGCTACAAACACCCACAAACAAAGACCCTAAAAGTGCACACAACCCCCGTGAACCCTCCACACTACACTACACTACCATCCCCAACATTACCCAGTGAAGAATAATGTCTAAAAATCGTTATATGTCGCTCTCAAAACCCCGCTCCTTCAGCTCCGCACACCTCCTTCCACTCAGAGAGACAGACAGACCATCACTAATTGGCTCAATCGCGAACACCTGTGTGCCTGAAGCCATTTGAAAATATTCTCCATAGAGATCCCATTGAAAATAAAAAGCTTAATCATTCAAAAAGTTTAAAGGTTAGAAATATGAAAAGTCATAGCACCCCTCTGGTGAAAGAGCTGAACATTTTAATAGTTGAATGGTTTCTGTAGCTTAAAAAATGAAGGACAAGAAGAGGGGCGACGGAAGAAATAGAAGAAGTTGAATAAAGATTCGAAGAACAATAGTTGGAATGCTTAAGAGCATTCCAACAACTAAGGCCTATGTTGATGTTGGTCAGGCAGTCAGTAATATGTCTGTCCAATTATTTGGTCTAGATAAAGAATACTTCAACAATACTATCAAACATTATGTTTTGGCAACCCTTTGACATTTTCTCTTGTGTTGCAATTAGCCTAACAGTTTGATTTATGAACAAGACATCAAAATCTAATGGGCAGCCTGCTGTGGAATTGTCAGCTAAAGGACTTGAAAGAGGTGTAAGAAGACATTGTTTTTAAATTTTAATTAATTTGAATCAATTCATAAATCAAAAGGTGAACTATCTAAACTATCAAAAGGAAGTGTAGGTTTTAGGATGCATCGTTAGGCATTCGTGTACCACTAGTGTTGGCAAAAACTAAATGAATGAATCTTTTGAACCAAATCTTTCGCAAGTTTGATTCACATACTGCTTCTACATTGGTATGTGTTGCCTACAGGAAATAGCCACAGCCTTGCACTTTAAAGTCCCAGCATTGCAGCCTTAAACCGGGTTACAAACTCACTCAAGTACTGCATGGCTAAGTTTAGCTTCCTTTAAGCAGTATGGGTGGGACATGCATTTTCCCCTCTGTGACTCGTCTCAGGCCAGAAGCTATTCTGTTTCTTCCCTCTTGCCATTTTTACCTTCCTAAAGACTTCTCTAACCCTCAATATCTGTGAGTCAGTACGGTTTAAGGAAATAAAACAAAAATGACTTGTCAGCTTGCAGTCTGCATTAAGCATCTAAAAAAATAAACCAATGTCATTTGGCTTTAATACCAATAACCACTACAATGTTTCTGCTGTCAATATACAGGTAATTGTGCTAGCCAGTGTGACAAAGACAGAATCTCCCTTCAGATCCGGGCTCCTGCACAGAAGTAGGCTACCCTATCAGGCGGTGCTGCAGCCCACTTCCTCAGGAAGTGCAATGCCATACAAGGGAACCAAAGGTTTTTACCATTACTGAGACCTTGTTCAATCAACACTTTATGGAATAACTCCAGTCTTGCTAATGGCTGCAGCCAACGTACTAGACTTGCTTTACCATAAGGGAGAGTGCCTTTTGGCCTTCTTAATTCCCCAAATACATTTCCGAGGTTAATAGAGCAAATGTTTGGGCCCCAGCATTTCCTGACTTTGCCTCTGTTTCTTGATGAAGTAAGTGTCCCCTATTTTTCTTTAGAGCAGCACTTACGCTGTGTTCACATCAAACATTTGACCCCAGAATTATTTGTGTTTATTTGCGTTACTCAGGCGGCATGTGCAGGAATGAATGTACAGCTTACCTCCATATAGATACTAACAATGTTTTTTTCTGCCTTTTCTTGCTATCATCAACAATGGCCGAAATAACCACTTTTGCTTTGTGCTTTTTCATGTCTGTCTGCAAGACAACAAGCAATACATTTTTAAGATGATTGTTTTCTGAACGGCAGGCCGGCACGAATTTGCCTCTGTTTGCGTCTTTGCATTGACTTTGTTTATGGAATTGAAAAGTTCACTTCGTGTTCGGTGTGAATACACCATTAGAGTATCTGGATGCAGTCTTGAGTAGATTGGGACAGGAGGGATTGAAGCCAAAATTGAAAAGTGCAACTTCTTCCAGATAGAGATATTAGTAAGATCAGTCCGACAGAATCTTCTCGCTAGTTCACGGGATTCCGAGTGACCAAGAACTCTGGCGGTCATCCAGGATTCATAGAACCGTAGTTACATTCGTAACTTTCGTTCTATTTCATCCTTACTGACCGCCAGAGGCAGTGCTTAACACTGGATGACTTATACCAAAAGAGTCACGAGGAATCACAAGTACCTACCTCGTATAGCTCAGCCAGAGGAAGTTGGCCAAAGAACCCTCCTCAGTGGGTGAGGGGTGGCAACGTTCACTCTGTAGATGAATATCTGGTGAATGTGGTCGGTGATGCCCACATATATCCTCCACAGGCACACCTCTCAGTGCTGCTCATGACGTGGAGACACTCCTGGTAGAGTGGCCCTTCACTCCGGATGGTAGAGCACGGTCGCTCGCCTTGTATGCATAGGCAATGGCCTCCACTATCCAGTGTGACAGGCGTTGTTTTGAAAGGGCACAGTCCGTCTTAGGCCCACCATAACTGATAAAGAGCTGCTCCGACCGCCTTATGCAAGCGGTGGCTTCCACATAAGCTCGGAGGGCCCGCACTGGGCACAGCAGCCTTGACCTCTCCTCTCCCGATGGGGGGTGAAACTGCGCAAGCTGGATAGGCTGGTTGACATGTGAGCGTGTCAAGTACGGCAGTATTTTCATGCCCTGTGATTTTAGGGGGGAAAGGGCAGCAGCAACGCACCTTGTGAACACCCGTAGGGAGAGGGAGAGTCCGAATGGGAGCACCCTGAGCTGGTAGTGACCACCTTGAAAGGCGAAGCGAAGAAACTGCCTGTGGTGAGGCACAATGGGAACATGGAAATAGGCATCCTTCAGGTCGACAGATGTGAACCACTCTCCCCTGGAAATGGCCCGAAAGACATCTGTTGTGCTCAGCATGTGAAATGGTAACACCTTCAGGAACTTGTTGAGTCCCCTCAGGTCTAGGACTGGGCGCAGTCCGCCGCCTTTCTTCTTTACAAGAAAGTAAGTTGAGTAGAACCCCCCCGGGTTGTGACAGGGGGTCCACCCTCTCGATTGCACCCTTGACCAGGAGCGCGGCTAACTCCTGGTTCAGGGCTAGGGAATTCACCGGATCAGTGATGCTGGTCATTTTGACCCGGCTGGAGGCTGGGGGCCGGCGTCGGAATTTAATCTTGTACCCTTGGGTTAGGGTGGACACCACCCAGGGGTCCGAAGCATGCTCTGCCCAGTAGCTGATGTGCTGCTGGGAGAAAAAAGCGACGGCCGGCCCAGAGACATCTCCTGGCCGGCTCAACGGATGGCATACGGGCGAGGCCAAATTTTGCCACGTCCTGAATGGCTGCCAGGGTTCGTCCATCCGATGTAAGACGGGACAGAGTCCCGGTGTCTCTCCAGCATGCATGCAGCTCCCTCAGATATTCTTCAGAGGGAGGAACAGCAAAGGTGGTGGTGGCGGGAATGCGCCTGAAGAAGGCACTCGCAGGCGAAGGTTCCGGCTGCTGTGTATCTAACTGCAGGCGTGCCAGCGCCATGCGAATGACAGACCCGATGGAGTTATTGACTGCCCCTTCCGAAGAACTCTGAGCTGAGGAACGGGAGCCAGGTCCAGAAGCATGGGAGGGCCGCTCCTCACTGTACTCAGTAAAGAGATTGGCTGATGCTGCCAGTGAGACAACGTCCTCTTCCGAGTCAAGTTCAGCCGTGGCTGGATCTGGTGCTTCGGCCCCCCCCCCTGCACCAGGGTGGAGGGTCAGGAGAAGCGACTTAATTTGAGCTAGCTCGGCATTCAGCAGATCCACTCTAGAAGACAGCATGCTGGACTTAGCCCTCTTTGGGGGAGCCCCTCCTGCTTCTGTGGCCCTGCGCTTGGAATGGGTAGGTTGGGCTGGATTCACCTGCCCTGACAGGGGGAGGTCGACCACACCCATCAGGTGTTCCATGTCGGCGAGCCTAGCAGCCCTTACTGCTCGAGGCATGATGCCACAGTTCATGCATGGGTTCTCCGAGAGGCCCTCCCTCAGATGCTCGAGGCCAAGGCAAGAGGAGCAGAGGTCATGGCCATCCTCAGGCTGAAGAGGAGCCATACAGGTCCTACAGCCAGCAGAGTTAAACATGGCCGCGATTCTGGAGGAACCCTTGCCACTAGTTGATGCGGGCTGCTAGGTCAGTCTGAGTGGGAATGCTCTACTGAACGTTGTGAGAACAGGCAGGGGACATTCAGTGAGAGGGGAGTGAGGACACTCTCTTCACTAGGATAGTTGCTGCAGATATTGGTGTCCCACCAGTTAGCCTGAGCGAGAGCACTCTGCTACTGTGGAAACAGGTCAAGAAAACAGTCCTTACAGTGAGAGGGGAGCGAGGACACTCTCTTCACTAGGATATTTACTGCAGATATTGGTGTCCCACCAGTTAGCTTGAGCGAGAGCACTCTGCTACTGTGGAAACAGGCCCAAAAAAACCAGTCTTTACAGTGGGAGGGGAGCGAGGACACTCTCTTCACTAGGATAGTTCCTCACTAGGATAGTTGCTGCAGATATTGGTGTCCCACAGCGTCGGAAATACACGAGGGAAAAGGGCAAAACTGCCCCTAAGAAATATAATTTTGCCCCTGATATCACTAGGAGAGGGGCAAAAAATGCCCCCATAATTTCCTCTAATAATAATAGAATAGAAGAATATAATTTATACTATCTTGATCCCTTTAAGGGGGAAATGTTTCTCTGCATTTGACCCATCCCTGTATATAGGGAGCAGTGGGCTGCCAATGACAGGCGCCCGGGGTTCAGTGTATTGCTCAGGTACACTTCGACACTTCCAAGTCGGGGATCGAACCGTTGACCTTCCGGTTCCCAGACAACCCTCTTAATCCAGTGTGCCACGGTCGCCCCCAAATAATGATAATTTAATGAACTTGTGAAAAACATCGTAGCCTATATGACCGGTCCAGTTGCCATAGAATGTTTTTGATTTTCGCCTTGACCGATGTTGAGTGTGCGTGAAGAACCGAACGTTGTAAACAAATAAATAAATTGAGCGCTTCTTAATCAGACCTGTGACTGCGGTCAACTCAGCACACACTTACATGTTAGTGCATCTATATGCTGAAATTCACGGTAAACGCATTCAAATGGCACAGATCGGGAGCGAGCGAAGGACTTTGAAAGTTAGTGGAAAGATTAACGTGAGACAACATCCGATTTCGTTACTCTTGGTGTCCTACCAATTAGCCTGAGCGAAGGCACTCTGCTAACTGTGATAGCCGTAATGTTTACAAAAAATCAATGGACACAATCAGAGTATTAGCTTAGTCTAGTTTAGCCGGAGTGAGGACGCTCTGCTAACTGTGACAGCCGTGTAAGGAATCAATGGACACAATGTCAACGTCATTCTAGTCCAACTAGTATCTCACCAAGTTAGCTTGAGCGGGAACACTCCGTTAACTGTGAAGGACGGCCCGATAGCGTAACTCTACGCTCCCGTTAGCACGCCATTCGATTACCTGGAGCGGAAGCGCTCTGCCAACCGTGGAAAAACAAACAATGGTGATAGAAAAACAATGTTAGTCGATCTTACCGATTGTTGTCTTCGCGATTTTGGTGGCCCTTATCAGACCGAGTCCGGGGCGCGATGGTCCGCACAGTGAAACACGCTGTTCCCTCCTAAGAGGGACCGCTTGTCGCAGCCTTTGGAGGGCGAAGATCCGCAACTCTGACCGGTTGTCACAAGCCTACCGCGACAAGCTCTAATATGTCTTGATCGTAGACAACATAATTTGTATTCTTGTTTAGGTTCTACTACCGTGGTAGTTACCCTGCGTAGCGAGAAGATGAAAAAGGACTGATCTCAGGATGACACCGGAACTTATAGACGACAGGGGGTCATCCGAGGTCACAGGTGAATTTGTTGATATAAATACTCGACCTGCGCATGCGTGGGACAGAAGATATCCAGTGTTAAGCACTGCCTCTGGCGGTCAGTAAGGATGAAATAGAACTGCACAGTAACCGTATTCAGTAAGGTGTTTTATGTTTTCTATAGTGTTACAAATTTTGATATTAGTTATGAGATAGAGATGCTTGCATCTAATTCATTCCTCTTTTATTTGATTCTTCTTTTGGAAACCTCGACAGAGTTCTGGTAAAAATGTGTAGATTGCCCCTAAGTCTGTGACAACATTTTGAAAATTCATTGCAACAATAATTCTATTTTACTTACTTGTGCGGGCAGATGTCACAGCAGGCTCGCTGATTCTTCCATTCCTAAATCGTGTAGAAACCTCAAGAGTGTAACACACCCCGGGCTTCAGGTTGCTGAGAGTGAGTTTGTTTGTGTCTGTTGACTCTTGCACAATGTCTCCTTCATGGCAACAAGTCACAATGTAACTCTCCACTTCACCAGCAGGGGGGTCCCAACGCAGAGACAGTGACTCACTGCTGACCTGATCGACTGTGATCTGCACAGGAGGGCTGGGCTCTGTGGAAACAATACAATGGTTTCACTGGAAATTCAAGCTGTCAATTTAAAGTCTGTAATTTAAAGTACTGCCAAGAGCAAGAGGTGAGATAAAAAGACAAAGCCACATATAATCACGCCATGCACTTATTTTTTAGGAATACAATTTACGACCTCTTTAGTCTGAAACTCACCTTTATGCATATATATATATATATACTGAGAATACCTCAGTGTAAGAAGTACATGTGTTTAGTTTTTTTGTGAGCCCAAAAACCATGCAGACAACCCTCCATGTTTTTATTATTATTATTATCCAATTGATTTATTATTCAGATTTACCTGTGAAGACAGTTTGCATGGATTTGCTTGTTGCATTAAAAACGGACACTTCTCCTGGCGGAGGAACATCTGTCATAAGAGAAGAGCGGTACATCTCAGGATCATTGCAGTATGTATTTAGTCATTCAATTGGATCAGTTGTTGACGGTCACATATGCATCAAGTATAATTTATCTGCCATTGTTCACGTTGTATAATGTCAGATTAGGGGTATTGCTAAATTCATTTGCCTACTTATGCTCATGCAAATGTATACTGATATGTGAGTTTGTTCTTTGATAGCCGATGCTGCTTTAACGTGTTAAACGCTTTGTCTGTTATTGTTGCATTGAATGAAAACGTGCAATGTAATTCTGCACACCAAAACGTCAGCTTATAAATTGTGTCAAGGAAGTCGAGAGCCGCAAACGGAGACGGCTCAACTTTAAAAAAGCGCATTTTTAAACTCCAGTGAGCAATTTAAGGAGAGCTAAATTAAATAAATAAACAAATAGCCTAAATAATGAACATAATTCATAACTGTTAAAAAGTCATATTTCTGCCACTTTCCCACAACTGATACCGAATGAATTCGCCAATGGGTGCAAACACTGAGTTATCTGTCTTTAATGATTCATGAAATAATTTGTTTTTACTTTGAAGGCGAGCTGTCTCTATTTCCAGCTCTCGACTTGCTTTACTCAATTGTCATTATTAAAGTTGGATAATAGAACAAGCTGACATTTTGGTGAGATTGATGAGATTAGGCAATACTCCTAATTTGACATTCTTTATTATACAACGTGAACAATGGCAGATAAATTACACTTCATGCACGGACCACGGACCCACACTTACAGTCAGACTGTGATGGTGGTGGAGTGTTCTCTCCTTCCTCACAGTATAGCTCAGGGCAGGAATCTGGCGCATCATAGTAATCCTTGATAATGGATACAAATGTGTTGATAAAAGTGTAATGAATGAAGGACATCACATACTTAGCTTGTAATTGTATTGTTAATTAAGTTTAGAGTTGTGCAAACCAGCTGTTTACCTCCTCGTCTGAGTTATCCATCGTGGGTACACTCTCAGCCATCCCACCCTTGGTCCAGATTATTCAAACAGCTTCTCACTGAAAGTAATAGAAAAATGCTCTGTAACTCCGTCTCCGCCAAAACTATTGATGTTACACAAAAATCACTCAGCTAAGTGTACTTTGCAACCTGCCAGACTAGAATATAGACTAAAACAAAATGACTGTAATCAATTCACAGTATGAGCGATGAGGACAGATAGAACATGCTGAGTCATGTTTCTGATTTAGGGTATGGAAGGCCTACATTTGAACACTATTTAAAAGATGGAAAAACAACCGATTACAAATAAATTGTTGCCTACCTTTGTAGATTCTCCATAGTACAAACTGTATCCGTCCTTCGAGGAGTTTTTATCTACTGTAGCAATAGGTTAAGTATTAGTCCTGAGGATAACACATGCACATCTCTGCAATGCCACAGTCTGCCACTGGCATCGCCTTTTATTCAGCCTTGTGAAGTTACGTTTTGTTTCTGGGAAATAGATTACCTGGTTTCAAGTAAAGTGAAACTTATTGTCTGGTTCCTCCCTCTGCTGAAGGGGGAGCTGTTCTAGCTCCAAGTGTCCCTCGGGAAGGGCGGGGTTGGACCATCTAGACCAGTGATTCTCAACTTGTGGGTCGCGGACCCGTTTTCCTGTGCTTTTATTTTCAAGGGGATTTTTTTATGCAGCGGAGTGCCGTCTATTCACACTCCTGAACAATATTTGGCGTTAATGTCTTGTAATGATATCAGCAGGGGATAAACTGACAACTATACCTGTCAAATGACACTATAAGTAGACAAATTGAAGACATGTCGGATGATATCAAACAACTTTAATTTAGGCAAATGGTCCTTTTGCATTACAAATGGAGGAATCTACAGACATAACAAACAAAGTAGTTTTACTCGTTTACATGAAACATGTTTGGGATGGGGACTGACAGGAACAATTTCTCTGCACAAGGGAGCTCCCTACACTACGACTGCAGAGGACATGTTCAACTCAGGTTCAAACTGCACCATGTTTTCATGAAATAAATTTGAGAAGTTGAAGATTTTCCTCGATTTGGGTTGCGGCTTGTCATTAAGGGGTGATGGTGGGTCCCGCAGCCAGACCAGTTGAGAACCACTGTGGTAGACGACTAAACATTGACTAACATACACACTGTTTGATTAGTCAAGCGATAACACTGTAGTCTTACAATATATGGCAGTCTTGTTATTTAAGTTAGCACTTATTTGTTAGCCCTCCTCCAAAGGTTCCTGTCAGGCCTTCATTGGTGGAACATCAGTCAGGATGTCTCTCGAACACATTGTTGCAGTATCTGCACTTACAACCTGTTTCCAATGCTGACTCTGACAATGATCAGGCCACTTAGTAAAACTAATATTACCTTTTTTACTTATCTTTACTATTCAGTATGTAAAGAGTCACATGGAGGATTACATTTTGCAAAATAAAGAAAATCACATAAAGGTTATGATCATTAAATTAACTCTCGGTAATAATGAAATTAAAGAATGATAAATAAAACCATGCAAGTTCAAAATTTGGTCTTGGCTCAATAAAAAGGAAATAAATCAATAGTAACTTAAGTAGAATAAAACTTAAATAAATTAAAACTAAATACATTTAAATTAGGATAAAAGAAAATAACCCTTTTGAGATACTCGCTCTAAGGCTAAAGGTTACAAGAGGCATGCTGCAGAAAATGTCAGTTAGGCTTGACAACCACAACGTGTTCTAAAATGTTCCTTTTGTTTAAGTGTCAGACAGGTTCTCAAACCACAGAATGCTTTACGCCCTTCCTCATGTTTCTTAGTGAGGCAGCGATTTCCTCTCCTTGGCCACCCACACGCCCTTATGAGGAAACAAAACCTACCCAGAGAAAAGTATCCTTCCTTCTTGACCTGATGTATTTTACACTTGATGGATGCAGTCAGTTTTCCCTTCATGTGGTGTAGAAAGAGGTTTATCCAGATGTTTAGCTTTTTTCCGGTTTAGGAGGACGGTGTTCTTGGCAACAGTTGGCTCAGTACCACTTTTACTGTGGTTGGGCAGTACAAGCAGAGCGATGGGGGAGAGGGGAGTCTTGCAGTCTAGTATTCGGGTCCCTACCTAAGGATAGGTACCTACCACTGAGCAGCATACCATTCCAGGGATAGGTACCTACCACTGATGTCACGATCGGGCTTTGCCTTGTGTGTTCTGTGTCTTTGTGTAGCTTCACCCTCCTCACTCTACCTGTCAGACACTCCCTCAGCATCAGCCTAACTCCCTTCACGTGCCTCTAATCAAGCACTCCCTCCTCACCAGCACAACTCCCCTCACCTGTTCAAGCCACTTTATAAACCCCTGTCTCTCAGTCATTCACTGCCAGGTCATTGTTTGTGTTCTACCCGCCCGTTTGTCTTGTCCTGTTCCCGGTTTCCCCGTCTGCCTGCCCTGCCTCGTTTCCCGCTGGATTTTCCCCGTCGCCTCTTGTCTTGTGCTTTGACTCCCTGTTGTGTTGGTAAATATTCCTATTTGTGTTTAATAAAACGCCTGCTTCACGCTACTCTGCCTGGTCTGCGTTTAAGCCCTCCATCATGCCCCGTGACAGCTGAACCACAGTGGCATACCATCGGCCACTTTTCGATCTGTGTCATTCCCTCATCCACTGAATTAAAATATCTTATATATATTAAAATATCTCTTATAAATATTAAATATATGTGCAACTGTGGGTTTGGTCTTGAACACATGTCGCAGATTTCTGCTCCATTTTGATAATTGTCCCGTTTGCGGTCCTACAGTCGGTTCAATAAGAGCACAAGTAAACACAAGTTAGGTTGCTAACATTACATCTTAACACTGTAATTGGTGATTCACTTTATTTATGTTAACTTAACTTGCTATGCTGTTAGCTAGCTAACCTTTCTAAGGCTACTTGAGCTTGATGTAGCTAATGTTACAGAGCTAGCTCCACTAATATAAGCAACCGAATGAAATGGACCAAGTGAAACATTATCTGAGATGTTAACAGTTCAATAATCATGAAGACAAAACAAAACTGGAGACTTTCGGATGATAAGCATAAGTTACCTCGGCTCCTCGGTTGATCTCCACATGGCTCAGAAGGATGAACTGAAGCTGTTGTGTCCAAAGTCACGTTCAGGAGCAGTCGGTCACGTCTTGTCACTCAAAAATGACTTGTAGGCAATGAGCAGTTTGAATAATAAAAATATTCTATCGTCATTACAGACACATTAACCTACAATAGTGTTATGTTCAGAATTTGGAGCAGCCCCCCCTTTACTCCTTCGTCCGTCAGCAAACGGTGCTGAATCAACTGGTTCAAGTTAAAATCAAAAGGTATTTAATATCTAACAAAAGCAAATGCAGTTACAAACCGAATCACACTATGAATAACAAAACAAATATATATATTTCATGAAATAGAGGTCCAATCCGTACCACCCGACAAGGCTGGTGCAACCTGCCCTGTGGTCCGCAGAGGATCTGACAATCTCCGGGAATTCAAACTCTTTTGTTACAGGAGAGTCCCTGAAATGTCTCATATTACACATTTGTCACCACATCGATCAGCTTCAGGGATTGGCCTGAAACCTGATCTGCTCCTCTTGCCCTGTGACCTAGTCTGTGGTCAGACACCCCTCATCAACAGGTTCTCCCCCTCTCTGAAGCCAGCGTTCGTTCCCCTCCGCTCCTGCACCAACAGCACTCATGTATTACCTTTTGTGGTGGTGTCATGAACAGGTCTGGTTTCTTTCACAGTGCACAATGTGGTGGAAAATAATATTTTTAACCTCCCGGTGAAAAATAACCGTGATGAGAAAACTCTTAAATATAAAAACATATTTATTGAACAGGCACTAATAATAATTCAGCTGAATGGATGGAGCTCTTTCCCCACGGATGGTTCGAAGGTCTAACAACAATGAATAGACAAAACAGAGTATATATGCACATTATCTCATCTCCTCTCCCTTCGCCCCCCCTCCTTCGCAGATGTCTTCTGTCTGAACGATATGATAAATTTCAACAACACACAATACATTCAGTGACTTTCCTTTTAGTTGAAACCTTCTACAAGTGAATATATTGTGACGCATAATATCCAGCACTAGGAGTGCTTTTAAACATAGATTTCTCACAATAGACAGTACGTTGTAGATGGATTGCGATTCACTGATCTTGTAGAGAAGCCTGTATCCACCTCTTCACAAAGAATACTGTATCACGCTGTTAAATTATGGTAGTCTGCTGCTCTAGTTAATTGACGGCATTCACTGTTAATTTACATGCGAGGGATGAACATTTAACTGTATGTTACAGTTATTATGAAATACTGTAAGATACCATTGAAAATCCACCGTAAATTTACAGTAATACGTTATAGTGTAGTCTTGTTGGCCCTCCTCCAAAGGTTCCTGTCAGGCCTTCATTGGTGGAACATCAGTCAGGATGTCTCTCTAACACATTGTTGCAGTATCTGCACTCACAACCTGTTTCTGATGCTGACTATGACAATGATTAGGCCAGTTAGTGCAACTAATATTACCTTTTTACTTATCTTCACAATTCAGAATGTAAAAAGGCACACAGAGGATTACATTTTGCTAAATGAAGGAAAATCACATAAAACATTAAAATGTTACATGGTATGGCCCCGCCTCCACTTGGTGATTTTATAAAACAAAGCACTGAAAGCAGCAGACTCACTAGATCTGCTTCAAGAGGTGATTGTATCATTCCACATAGGACAAGCTCGTTCAGTAAATCTACATTCTCTGTGAAGGCAGCTCACTCGTGGAATGCTCTGCCACCACACATACGCACACAAAACACGTACCAAACATTCAAGCATCACTTCAAGAAATGGCTTGTTGCCAATCAGGTGTGCCAGCATCGATGTGCTGTCTGTCCTGCCTGCTTGTTTCGCCTGTATGTGCATTTGTCTTGATCAGTGTTGCTATTTTTCCATTTTGATGTGTATGTTATGTGCTTCAGCGTTATATATGTGCTTGTCCTGTAGGCGGGTCTGTTCTGCGTGACGCATGCTGAAACCTGTTTTGTCTGCTCTGCTTTAATGTCGTACACTTTTCTTTTGCTGTGTATTGGTTTTGTCTATACGTTGCTGTCTGTTTCTCTATGAATTTTAATTCCGTTTCAATTTGAGATTTTGTTATTTTAGGCTGCCTTGAATCATCTGGCCGGGGACAGCTGATGGAAATTAGCCTCTCTGGCTAACTCTGGCTCACTTACAGTGCAACTGTTGATTAGTGTGCATTGTCCCTGAAAAATAAATAAATAAATAAGGTTATGATTAAATTAACTCTCGGTAGAACTAATAATGAAATTAGAAAATGAGAAATAAAACCATATAAGATTTGAAATTAGTCTCAGCTCAATAAAAATAAATAAATCAATCGTAACTTAACAAGTAGAATGAAACTTAAATGAATTAAGACTAACTGAGTCTAAATTAGGATAAAAGTAAATAACCCTTTTGAGATATTGCTTTATCAGTCAGGTTCTCAAAGCACAGAATGCTTCATTGCTGCGTCCTTCATGGCCTCACTTACTGCTCTCGCTTGGCTGCAAGTAGAAGTGTTCGATAGTATCAGAGTTAATCTGCAGTACAGCGCAGTACCACAGTTTCACAACGTTTCCAGCTTTATTTTAGAACTTTCAATTTGATTAATCAATTAAATAATCTCTTCATGGAGTTGAATAGAGAGACAGGTTTAGGTGGGCTGTGTCTCAGAGTTTAGCTTAATGATGTCTTATTTCTTTGAAGAACTTTGCTTTTCGATTAGTTATTTCAGACATATTTAAATGTTTCCTAAAGCTATTGGGATTAGATTTTTAGTTATGAATTGGTTTTGTGGTCTGTCACTCTGTGTCTGGTTGGATGAATATGAGATTATTTTCCACCAGATTACTGTTGTTGCAGTGTCATAGAGTAATATTAGTTAGTTATAGAGAGTCGTTTATGTCCATAAAGGATGCCCACTCTCTCCTAAAAATATGTCAGTCTTGGCCTTTCAGCAATGAAATAGTCCACGTCCACTTCTTGCGAGGCAAAGTAGATAGCGCCATCTGCAGGCTTGTTTATGGAACTGCTTCTGTGGAGATGTAAGGAGATGGGAGCATGATCACTTATTAGAATTGAGAGAATTGAGGAATCTGTTATGTCTTTGGATGATTGATTTACCAGTGAGAGAGATTTCTAAACAAGAGTAGTGAAAAATATGAAAATAATTTACTGTTGAATATTTAGTCCTCAACTTCCTTTTTTTTTAACTAACTTCCAAACTTCCTTAACTTTATACTCCTCCATATAACTCAAATGAATACTCTTAATTCATGTTTATAATGGATCTGCTGTCTAGGTTAGAAATGGAAATATCAGTTTGTAATTTTCCTGTGAATCAAAAACCTCTTTTTCTTGAACAACATTCAGAGAACTTTATTGAATTCTGATGACTTACAGTTCGGCACGTGGGTTTCTTGAAGTACAGCATGTCAGGATTTAATTTATTTAAATTATGAAATATTTCATTCCTTTTAGTTATATTCTATTGCTTGAGCCTATTTTGATTTAAAATATTTGATATAATTTCATAGGTTATATTTTTTGTGCATGTAGCATAGAAGGGGCTCCAATTGCATTGAATTCTGCAAAAGTGATGGAAGTGGGAATAAAACCGCTGGTGTATGAAAGACGGTGTGCCCTATTCTTTCTCTTGATAGGATGTGTTTGATTGAGCTATGTCAATTATATTACGACAATTCTCATTGCAGCTTTTTTTCTTAGCATTATCATTGTTGCTATTATTAATGGCAAGTTGTAGACGGACGTTACAATGTAGCGTCCATAGCAACAGGCTCGTGGACCGGCTGCCACGTGTGTCGCTTCTGTTTCAGGAGAATGACCGAGGTAGTCTACTTCCGTGGCACACAGGAAATAAACAGCTAGCAGCAGTTGGCTAAAGCGAATGCTGCTGTTACAAACATGCATGTAACACAACCTGAGACTATCGCGATGATATAAACCGTCTTTTCTGACTTGAAATCATCTTCTGAAGGTTAGTGTGCTCATCACGTGGACGCACTACTCACGCGTCACCGTGAAGCTAGTTAGCTTAGCTGACTCACAGCTCCTGGGCTCAGTCACATTAGCTTCGTTGTAATGTGTGATTACACAGTGACCCCAGCATGTTACTCCGAAATTCAGTCACATAGCGTATTTATATTTGATTCAACATGTCGTATTAAGATGCCACTTACTGCTAATGTTCTTAACATTACCATGAATGAATTCCATTCGCAGTGTAGTAGTCCTGTTGTATGGTGACGGGTTTTTTTTGAGTAGTTTCCCTTTTTAGTAGTCCTTTGGCCGTTGATTCTGTAGCATATCATTCTGCACACAACATCTGGAAGAGGATCAAAACTGTACATTTCTAAGAATCAAACAGACAAAAGAGGTGAAAACTGAAACAAGGTATTTAGTTTGGTCTGTTCTTTATCCCTGTCTATTTTATAAGCTAACACTGGAGGGCGCCATTGTGCTGCTTTACGCAGACTGCCCACTCTGAGGAAACTGGATGTGAAGAAGAATACCAAACTGTGTGGCAGGACAGAGAGAGACACACAACATCTGGAAGAGGATCAAAACTGTACATTTCTAAGTGTGAGAATCAAACAGACAAAATATTTGTAAATATTAAGTTTCTTGTTTGTTTTTCTTTTTCTTTTTTGAGTGAATGAATGAAATGCCTATTTTGTGACAACAAAAGACAACAGGTGCAGTTTGCAACAACAACAAAAATGGCTGCCAGATTGAGGTTTCAAATGTATTGGTGAGTAAAGAAATGCTTTCCACTGATCATTATTCATGCCGTTACAAAATTACTTTTGTTTCTTTACTTTGTCCCACATTGCCCATAATCATGTGGGCATCCTGTAGCATCATGATTCTAACCAGGAGAGTCACTGTAGCAGAAATACATCTTCACTGCAGCCTCACACGACAGAGGGCCTAAGATGCTGTAGTCAACTCTGCTAGTTTTTAATTTAAGACTGTGGCTTCATCGCTCTTTGTTTTGGGGTTGTAGTCGATGGAACAACTTTTCTGCGTATATTTCTTCCTTCTTTGTTCTTTGCTTTTATTTTGAAATATGTCTTGTGGTCCAACTATACTGCTGATGAGAGGCTAAGAGCCCTGACAAAAGTCCGCTTTGACCGGCTGATGATGTAATGGTGGAGGGGCGTGGCCTGTGATTCATGGTCAGGACTTCTAAACACAAAGTGCAGCCAACTAAATATTCTCCCACTTCACATGTAGCAGTGTTTACATGGAGCTACTTGATCACATGTGGGACAGACATGAGGGCTTTGATACCATACGATGCCTCGTAGAGAAATGAGATCACACAGGTGGTCTGACTTCTTCCCTCCACACACTGTTGCATTGTGGGTGTGGAGGTTGTGTTGACCTTACAGTGATGTGATGTAGCAGTGGAGAGCTTCATGCTCCAAACAGTTGAGAGATGAAATGTTCAGTAAATCTTAAAGTCCAGTGCACTTGTAGAGTCTGAGCGTGTGTTTAACAGTGGATCAGACTGGATGTATGTGGACACACACTTCGCCTCGTCTGTGTTATGAAGGGATTTTGGTTTATTCTTATTTCAACGTGCCCGAAAACTGCAGCCAAGCAAACCAAAATGGCTTCATATCGCTGAGATAGTTGGAGATCTTGTGTCAGGTCAGTGGTGCATTGACGGCACATGTTAACACCACACAATGGGGAGGACACACACACACACACACACATAAATCTCCAGCTTGGTCTCGATTGCATCAAGTTGCACCTGTTGTCTTGTTTTTACATTCTTTGTTGAATTCAGAAACCCAAGACTTGAGACGAAGAAGAGAAAATGTTAAATAATGGAATTTAAAAAAAGATGATTATTAAAAAAAAGTATAGTAAAACTATATAAATAAATGCGGTGATGATATTTCTGTTTACTTTAGAAGTTATTATACACTGTATGCTGTGATTCTGATCTGAGAAACATTAAAGATATTCATAGCCAGTCTGAAGATTTTGTCTCTTTATTGATATAGTGAACAAAAGTAAGTATACAATTAACAATTAAGAAAAAATGATATTTTGAATTATTTTAAAGTGTAAATATGTGGAATTTGATTTAAAAAATACATATATTTAGAGTAGAAGAGGCGACATGAACCTAAATATGTAGATATTTGGAACCAGATACTTAATTGAAATAAAAACAGACTTAAAAAGTTGAGTAACAAAATATATTATTATCAATTAGATAAGACAACGTATACCTATGCATGTTGACATTCACACTGAAAGATGGTTTAAGATTGGAATTGTAAATGTTTTCCATCATATACTTCACAAATAAAAAAAGAATTGTAAGATTCAATGATTCTGACTACAATTGTACATCAAACTTAATCTGGTAAAAATGTCCTCTTATGATAATACCACACATAGACTAAGTGACGTTTTAAAAGATGAAGACAATAAATGTTGACATTTAAAATTGGACACGTCACAGAAAAAAAAGGCTGAATAAAAGATATATGACATTTGATTCACAAAGTACATATTTTCACTGACAATATAATGAGAATCATCTTTCACAAAAACATTTAAATCAAAGTCTGATCATCCAACATGTGCCCCTAACATGTACATTGACTCAATATAGTATTTAAACTTTTCCACATCAAAAGTAACATAGTTAAAGCAGATTATTTTTATTAAACATGTTAAATGTGATCTGAGCACTGCAGTGATTTTCTCATATTCTCCTATTGTAAGCCATTGTGGTGAAATACATCTGTGTATTTACAATATTGCAAGGTTTTGATTTGTCATTGTACGACAGGGTTGCAACAAAAAAAAATGTAATTGTTGTCCCAATTCGCTGCATAGGAAAGAAAGAAAAAACTATATTATATATGGAGGGTGGAGGATGAATGAAGGAGTCTAGCAGCCAGAGGAAAGAAGCTGTTGTGAAGTCTGGTGGTTTGGCAGCTGATGCTTCTGTATCTCTCTCCAGACGGCAGCAGGGTGAACAGGTTGTGGTTCGGTGGGTTTTATCTTTTAATGTTGTCTTAACTCTTCACAGACTCCTCTTCTCACCAATATCACTGATGCTCAGTAGATATGTGCCCATGATGTTCTGGGCAGTTTTAATCACCCTCTGTAGAGTCCTCCTGTCCTGTGCCGTGCACATCCTCTGACAGTTTATAATGTTTGAAGTCCGGATGCTTTCTATTGCTCCTCTGTAAAAGTTGACAAGAACCTGGCACAGGAATTTTGTCTTCAACCTTGTCATCTTGTTATGTCCTGTTACTATTTGTGATTCTCCTCTTTGTCGTATAAAACAAGTAAGATCTAAATATCCATGAGAGGACAATGAATATATATGAGGATGTGCACCTCTGTAACCACAAAGCATGTAGTCTCTCACTTGCTGTTAAAGGAGACTTTGATGCTTTCCTCTGCTTGCTTACATGTGATATGTTTCCATGTTGCAGGAATGTCAGCAGGCTTTGCATTGAATGCTTCGGCAAACTGCTGGTTGAACTTTGCCAGTACATATTTCCAGTGGTCTGATGCCTGAAGGCTTGAATCTGGAGCAATTCTCCAGTCTGGGTAAATGGCCGTATAATCCTTGTAGGGGTGCCATTCACCATTTGTAGCAGTGCAGCGAAAACGCTGGTCACTGATCACAGAGGAAGAGCATACGTCAGTGACAAGTTTTTCTGTCCCAACCCACCTGTATCTACCCAGAGCCTGTGGCCGATGTAGTGAAGCAAAGTGTACACCATGTTCTTTTCCTCCTGCCTCACAAGGCGCTGCGCAGAATGGACACTGTTTACCACATCCAATCACGTCGGTGAAAAGCACGTTCTCAGGTTTCACATGAAGATCTTTTAGTTTCATTTGGATGGTTGTTTTTTTAAACTTCTTTCGAAGGTCTTGTGCCATGTCCTTCACACACTCAGTCAGCCAGTGAGCAAACTGTTGCTGGTCGGCATTGTTCAGCATCATGAAAGCACCAAGAGCATTTTGGGAAATGACCAGTTTATCACCAAGTTCCTGACAGACATTTTGAATGAATGACTTCAAGTTCCCTCTCTTCTCTGTTTTAGCTTTGTTGACGGCATCATTTATGCTCCTGATACTTGACTGAACATGTTTATCCTCTAACTCAAACATCGTAGACCCTTTTGAGAAGCACTCCACTATTTGCTTGAGTATCCAGTTCTTTACATACTCTTCATAAGAGCAAATGTAGCTCCGATAGCTATCAAAGTCATCATTTGATTGCAAATCCAGTAAAACTGAATACTGGAAGAACATTCGTGTGCTGAACGTCTGCTTTGTCTTCATTTCACCAATGATATCAGGACCCAAGCAACGGTAGACAAAGTCTTCGACTGCAGGCCTCAAGCAGTGATTCGTGAATTCTTCTGCCTTCTTCTGGCACTGGTCTCGTTCATGGAACACATCTTTAAAATCAGTGCGGAACTTTTCCTTGTTCTGATTCAGACATCTGTAGGGATCATTCGCACGTAGGAAATCCTCATGCAGTTTCTGAAAGTGTCTGGCTGCAACTCCACAGATGTGCTGTTTCAGAGAAACTTCAAACTCAATGTCTGTCTTGACATCCTGATTGTTTTGCAGCCTCTCATCAATTACATTTAAAATCTCCTGGATGTAAGTGTCATGGTAGTTGTTTTTTCTTTGCATTTTCCCATTTATATACTGTTTGCAAATTGAAATGATGTTGTCTGCAATTTGTTGTACAGCCTTTGTGTAACTTGCACGGTTGACAATCTTTTTCAGTCCGTGTTTCAAACGCTGCCAGAATCCTTCAGCTGTGTATTTGAAAGGATCCTCTCCACACTCTTGCAGGCTTTTTTGACTTAACAATTTGCATGCATAGCTTCCCTTATGCGATACATTGTCTCTCAGGTGGTGAGACACATTGTTGTAAATGTCTTCGACCTTCATTTCTGAAGAGGATAGTTCCTTCTCTGTTTCAGTCCACATCTTGTCAAATTCTTCGTCCAGCTCTTTTTCTGTTATTTCAACTTTTTTTTTCTTCCGACACTTTTCAATCAATGCACACACTCTCCCCTCTATTTCTTTTGTGTGGTTCTCCTTGATTCTATAAAGTTCTGCCATCCCCTGTCTGATGTCAGCTGCTGCTGTGAGCTGATTAAACACAGAGTTCTTAATTTCTCGTCGAAGACTCTCTGCACTGCTTTCAAATTCCGTTCTGTATCCTTCAACTAGATAGACATGACCCTCTGTTTGCTTGAAGTACTCTACCAGATTTTCAAGAAGCTTTGTCTCCCAATTAGACAGCTCTGTGCAAGCTTCACTTTTCAACTGTGCGAGAAGTTGTCCCGTGGTAGATGTCTCAGATTTCACAGCAACTGTACCAAAGTTGTTTATCCTTGTTTCTGCATTTGTAACCCACGTGTACATGTATTTTCTGAATTCCCATTCCCATTTGTTGAACTCTGTGCACAGCCTCATGTATGCATCAGCCACCAGGCTGTTTCTGAAGCTGAAGATGAAGTTTTCATGCTTCACTGCATTCCAAAGACTTTTCATCCACTCTGTAAACTCCAAGATATTATTAGCAGATGATTCACAACTTCCCAAAATTTGGCTTATGTTCTTCTTGAGCTCATACACAGCTTCGCTGTACCCTGCATTGACTGGTGCCATTGGTGGGTCTCCATTCCAGAGTCCAGGAATGTAGCAGTTCCCAGTCTCTGGACTGTACTCCATCACATCAGTGAAGCTCTTGTTCTCCTCTTTCTTTTCCATTTTAGCTGCTGCCTGGGTCATCTCGTTTAACTGTTCCAAGAGCAGTTTCCTGTCTCGTATGTTCTTGTCGTGGGCTGAAACGTCTGACACATTCTGGTGAACAAACTGACATTTGGGCTTTTTGCCCACCTCTTTCATCCTGAGGAAAGAATGCACAACTATTTGTAGGATGTCTTTCATATCTGTTGAATTCTCCATTGCAATATTGATGATGGTGATATCACTCAGCCCCACAACAAGTGTTGCAAGCTCATTGTCGTGCTCATAGCTGTTGTCCAGTTGTGCAAGCTCTTGTGACTTTAAGCCCTCGGTGTCAATGATCAGCATGAAGTCACAGTTGAGTATTTTTTTAACATCTTCATTGATTCTGATGAGCAACATGAAGGCACCTCGAGTGCATCGACCACTGCTGACTGCAAACTGCACTCCAAACATGGTGTTGAGGAGAGTGGACTTCCCTGTGCCCTGAACTCCAAGAACTGTGACTACCAGTATCTTGCTCTTAGAAGACATCAAGTCATTGAGCTGAGAAAGAACGTCACTAACCCACCTGAGAGGTATGTTGGATGCGTCTCCATCTACAAGCTCAAGAGGAAATCCATCAAGTAACAACTGTGCACATAGTTTGGGCAGATGCTGTAATTGTTGACGTGATGGGGCTTTTTCTGGAAGGGAAAGTGAAGCTTCATAGATCTGACCCATTTCACGGATGAAGTGTTCAGTCCCCAATGAGCTGTTGGAAAGTTGTCTGTCAATGTCTTTGATTTCTGCTTTGTTTTCAGGATTTTTGCATTTTTCTTTGTACTGCTCCCTGAGATCAGACAATTTCTCTCGAGACACGTTATCGAGGTTCATTCGCATCCATTTCAGGAAATAGCACCTCTCTGTTCCTGGGCTTGATATTGCATTGATGAAACATGTCATTGCATTTGACATGTTGTAAGAGTTTTGTTTTTCTCGAAGTTCTGTTTTCTGTATCTGAAGATCACTTTTGTAGTCTTCTATGTTTTTAGACCCGAGATTTCGAAGCCGAAATTCTTCCTTCTCTAAGCGAGACAGTTCCTTCCATATTTGGCCTTGCAAGGGCAGCTGAGCTTCTTTGTATTCAAGGATATCTTGAATGTCAGCAGTGATGGCATCTGCATTTATCTTGGCAGTCTGGCACTCTGAAGACTCTTCATCAACGCAGATCCCCAGTTCATGGGCAATGGCAGCCATCTGCTCAATTCCCATCTTCATCTTTGAGTTCTCAACTACATTGCTGACAGTTTTCCGCAATGTTTTGACGAAGTCTGCATCATTCATTTGTTTAGTCTTCAGAAGGATGTTGCTGTTAGTCAAGCCCAACTTGGTTGCTACACTTTCTAGAGCATCCATGCCAAAGTGATCGCTTTGATGGTTCCCAACCAAGAAGATCTGTGCCTTGTGGTGTTGGTTGGTCAGCAGCTCGCACTCAGAGTCCAAAGTGTCAAAGAACACAAAAACTGCTGCAGATGTCTCACACAAAAATGAAAATTGTGTTTCAAATGAAGCAATGTCCCCACGAAGGTTAGCGACAGTTACTGGCTCACTGAAGACGTCCATGTTTTTGTTTCCACGAGGAAGGTACCAAGTGATTTCAACCAGTCCATTGGATATTCTCATTGGACTGTCACCACACTCCATATCACGATGAACAAAGGTGTCATGGTACTGCTGAGAATTGCTCAGAAGCTTATTGAGGATCTCTGACTTGGACAAGGAGCACTCACCCAGTCTCACAAAAGATATCATTGGAAGTTCAGAGAGAACAATTCTGTCTTCAATAAAGCCTTTGGATTCTGAGAGGGACTGAGGTCTGTACTTTTTAACAATGTCTCTCAGGGCCCAAAGCATGAGTGTGCACTGCTTTGTGTCACAATTAGGAAGCAACAGAGGCACAGAAAACTGACACATAGACATTTTGAGTGCCATTTCCTGCCGTACAAAATCATCAGAACACAGAAAGAGGGCAGTGATTATGTCAAGGGGGTTTAGCATGTCACCTGCATTTGTACTTTTTACTAGATTTTTAAGATCTAAACGTGAATCATTATAGTTTGACTCACATGCAGATGTGCATTTTGTATTTCTAGCTGTGACATTAACTATCATCAGTTTCTTTAGGAAGTACCATGGAAGATCTGAATTACACTTGGCTGGTTCATCAGTGATGGTCTTCTTGTCAATCTGAAGTATTGTGCTCAGGGATAGCTTCTCAGGGTAGAGCTGCTCCAACCCCAGATCCTCCAATAAGGTCTCTAGTTGTGTCTCTGTGGATAAGAAGATGTTTGTTATTTCAAACCAATCAACCAACCAAGTGTTTCCACAAAACATACATCCAAAGTACATTGACACATAGAATGAGTGAATGTTAACCTGTGTAGTATAAAGCGATTTGAATGATCGGAAGACCTAGAAAGGCGCTACATAAATGCAACAATAATGTTGTCGGCGGATATCACAAGTAAGATAAGAGTGTGACACTATATGAAACTTTTATTGGACTTTTTATTGAACTTAGTTTATTTTGTGTTTTTGCTCTTTATTTGGCAAATGAATTGCTCTTGAAATAGTGTGGGGCGGTAGAGAGCTAATCTGTGACTATAACTGAACAAAAGCATGATTTAAGAGTACAGCCTGATTGACACTGTATTTTTGGGGATATTAGGGAGAAAATCTTTAACCTCAGCAAGATGGCCGCATGCTCGCTCTTCCTGAACACGGGTAGCGATGTTGCTCTGTAGCCGTATTTGAATGGCGTGTAGCAGTGATCCGGAGTGTTTATTCTCCTTGTGGCTCTGTCAGTATGTTGATGCAAGTCAACCTTAATGTGCAACCTGTGCGCAGTCGAGCCACAAATGAAAGACACATGGTGGGCCTGCCCGCCGAGTGCTGGACTGAGTCATTTGTTAAGTTTGACGTTTTATGTTCCAAAATGCAAATGCTACTTTTTGTTGGTGTTTGTAAAGTGCCTATTCCGAACACGGTGGCTTATGTTGATAATGGTCATTTTTGTGCTGGTTTATAGTTTTATTCATTCGTGAGGTGGCTGTTAAATTTCTTGACTCCAGATGTATTTTGCCTTTGGTGACTAGTTACGGTTCACTCTATTGGACGATGTAGGATTTAATTTGCTAACAGCTGCTTCAGCAGTTACGTTTTAAGAGCAATAGATTATTTACACGTTAGTATCATATATGAATTATTTACATATCAATATTTCATTTTTTTAACATCACGTCATCATCTGTACAGCTATATCACGACACCCTTCATTCAAAGGAACTTAATTTTTTTTCATGGAAAGTTGTTTTTTGTTTATAAACTATATTTTCAGTTATTTAAAGGTTGAACATTTATGTCACTAATCATTGTAATTCATAGGGAGGAAAACAGTATGGTATTCAAAGATTTAGCAAACTGTAACATGGAACAACCCATAAACATCTTTCATTTTCATTCCACATAACTTTTGTCAGCACTACTTAGAACTTATTTTGATGTACAAGTTAAAATCTGCCATTATCTATTGAAACCAAATTGCACAAAAAGTTAATTTGCAAAAAAATACTAGGGATGTTCCGATCATGTTTTTATGAAGCGATCCTCTTGAGAGAAGACTTATCACTCTGTTGGAGTTGTTGGAACAGTCCGCTCATGGATTACATTGGTGCTACAGAGTGACACTTCTTTCATCTCAATCTTTGGCTGAATAAAAAAATTGGCTTGCGGACACAAACCTGACAACAGCAAGTTTAATTTTGGCCTGATATTTAGTTACTCTGAGAATCAATGTAAATTAAAGCTGCGAGCAGCGATGAACGGGCCCTCGCCATGCGCGCGTCGGGGTGCCGGCGGGACTCCGGCCTGCGCGTCCGAGAACATCTGCGACCGTCGGACGGCGCGTCAGCGAGCGAGACGTTTTTAATCCTGCGTGGACCACCTGATGCCAGAAATTATGCTTTGCAAATAGTCCGATGCTTCCTGTATCCGCTGCCTAGCGCTACAGAACACGTACATTATGTAGCTCTATATCAAGTGTAAACCACATTGTGTAAAAGTCACGTAAATCGGATGGTGTTTGTCAAAAAACGCAGATTTCCTTTCGCCAGCAGGTGGTGCTGTGAGTATTAGGGAAAATTAGCTTGTAGACATCCTCAGGCCATGAGTGTTATCAAGCATGTGAAGTTTGGGACCGTTTGGAACAAGTCCAGCTGAGTTACATCAGACATTTCCTTTAGCCAGTAGGCTTTGCGGGTTTACTGTAGTGCCCCCTAGTGGTCGAATGCAAAACAATTCTCAGGGTTTGTTACTGGATGCGATGTGCACATATGCTGAATATTTTGGGAATTTAGAACAAATGGTTGAGAAGTTATGTGTATTGATATTTTGCCACGCACCTAAGAAGTGTATTGGTCCATATCTTGTAAACGCAAAGAGATATCAAAAAGATTTTGATAGCTTTTGATGATCTAAATCCACTTATGAGCCACAGCAAATTTCATAGAAATCGGAGCCACAAAATGTGGGTTTTTTTCACTAAAGTCAAAATGGCTGACTTCCGGTTGGGTTTAGAGCTTAGAGCTCCAGGGGCTTTTTTGTCCATCTACATGTGATACATCTCTTTACCAAATGTTATACATCTAAATTGTATATATAGATAGTGAAACGTACCGCGAGGGCTGCGTCGTCGAAATATTGTATAAATTCATACAAAATTGAAAATGGCAGACTTCCGGTAGGGTTTAGAGCATGGTCCCAAGAGACTTATTTTTAAGTCTCCATAGGATACATGTGCCTACCACGTTTCATACATGTAGCCAAAACGTAGCGCTGGGGCTGCTCTTTTGAAATATTGTAGGGGGGGCTGCTCTTTTGAAATATTGTAGGGGGCGCTATAGAAGCAATTTAAAACGGCCAAGCCCAAAACCCATACTATGTCTTCCTATGACCTACGACACATATACAAAGTTTCATGACTTTTTGAGCATCCCAACACACTAAACCATCAGTTTCCTTTTTCATGGCGAACGATGCGTTGCCATGGCAACACCGTGCAACGAAATCTCACAATATTCATGATGATGCATCATCAATGTCTTAAGGATATTCTTACCAAATTTGAAACTCATCAGGTCACCTGGCTAGGAGGTATGAAGAAAAGTATAAAATATGACATTTCCTTCAGCCAGTAGGCGGCGCTATGAGTTGTTGAATTTATTTCAATTGAAATATCATCAAGCTTGACGTAGCATCATGAATAAGAAGTTTTGTGTGGATTGGATAATGTACCTTGGAGTTATAACAACTTATAAGAATTTATTTTTTTCAAAAACAGTGAGGCAAAATGGCCGCCACGCCACGTCAAGGTTCTTCGATGAAAGCGCGAGATTTTGATAACTTTTAATCACAAAGGTCTTAAGAACATCCTGACCAAAGGAGAAGTTGATCGCATAAATTCTCTAGGAGGAGTTCGTTCAAATGCGAAGGCTGAAATCGGCAAAAAGTGGCAAAAAGGCCAACTTCGCGGGTCTACTGTAGCGCCCCCTAGTGGTTGAAGGCAAAACAATTCTCAGGGTATGTTACAGCATGTGATGTGCACATATGCTGAAAAGTTTGTAATTCTAGGACCAACGGTTGAGAAGTCATGTGTATTGATATTAAGCCACGCCCCTAAGAAGTTTATTGGTCCATATCTTGTAAACGCTAAGAGGTATCAAAAAGCTTTTAGTAACTTTTGATGAGGTAGGTCCATTAATGATCCACCGCAAATTTGGTAGCAATCGGACCCAGCATCTAGGAGGAGATAGCAAAAATGTGTTTTACACTAAATTCAAAATGGCGGAAAATCTAAGGAGGCGGAGCTTAGGGGTCTGACAGGCTTTTTTGTAGCTCTAGCTCAAGTGGACATGCGTGTCAAATTTCAAGTTAATGGGACATACTGGCCGAGGGGCGTCGCCGGTCCGACTTGTAGGGGGCGCTAGAGAGCCATTTCTGAACACAGAAAGATGCATTATGTTTCAGATGGCTATATTCACCAGGCCTGACAAGTCCCCAAAATTTGGTGAGTTTTCATGCATGGCAAGTCCTCCAACCATGCGTACATTTACCCCAACGGGTACAATTTCAATAGGGCCTTCGCTGGCCCGACGTTGTCGGTGGCTCGGGCCCTAATTAGTGGCAGCTGATAAAACCTGCCGACGGCAGTGTTTGATATTTGAACCTTTAAAAGTGACGGTCAGTGCAGGCTACAAAGAAGGTCCATGTATCATCTGATCGTTCAATTATTTCATTAAATCCGGAAAAAAACGAACAGACGAAAAAGGTCAGAATTCCGATTGTTTTTTTTCTGGTTTGTAGACTGTCAAAAAATAAATATGATGCTGTGATTTCTTGTTTTTGTCTTGAAATGTGGAATCTAGTAAACAAGAACAGCAAAACAAAGTCTTAATTCTGTTTTTCTGTTATTTGGTTTTGTAATGTTTCTCCGTGGTGGACACCTAAAGTAAGTATTAACAATATATTAACAATTTGAGAAAAATATGTTAAATCAGGTGGTTGTTGCCTTTGTGTGTGTGATGTTTGTTTGTAGTGACATTTAGTTTTGTATTCACTAACTCCCAATAATTGCTCACTTCCAGAAGACTTCCTACTTTAAATAATCCCCATACAGTCGACGAGGACCATGGGTAATTTACATAATCCCTTCTAGTGTGGATTTTTTTGTGATCATGATGCTGCCTATTTGACCCCTCCACCCCTGATGAAGGTGAGGATGAGGAGTTCAGGGGTTTTGGTGATGGTAAGGGTCACAAACAGAACCGGTTCACCAAAAGTTGTTCGGCTTTGGAAAGGCATCCAGGCATAATATGACCAAGTCATACTAAAGGAGCTATACACTACATTCAGAGCATTAATATAAGTGCAAACAAGTATTTCCTATATATATATAGATATATATATCTATATATATATATATATATATATATACAATTTGCATAGAACATGAGCATAGAAAACATTATATTTAGGCTCTGCTGGCCTAAGAATCACAAAGCTATATCTATTTTATAATTGTTCATAAATACACTACATGTATTATAATTTATAAAAATATTTTTCCCATTATCTTATTTTCTCATTGCACAGCTACTGTCTTCCTCAGTTGCTCTGCTTCCAGTGCAGCTTGTTTTAAGTAGAGCTTTTATCCAATCAGATCTCACCTCTGTGTCTCTAGGTAGAACAGAGCCAGAGGCCTGCAGACTCACAAGTGCATCCATGAGCAGTTTAAGTGAATGGGGATGATATTGTTGATTGTCATAGTGTTCAACCAATCAGATCTTTAGTTTGACATGTTGGGCGTATCCTTTGACGTGTCAGCGCCTGCTAGCTGGTCCATAGCTACGTCAGCATTACGTGCAGCTCAGTTTCCATGTGCAGCTCTGCAGTGAGGTGCAGCGTGTGCTGTGATTGGTCAGTGGGCGAGCACGTGACTATCGTGAAACGAAACTTAACAGCAGCGGCTTAGTCGGCGTTGTGAATCTCATCATGTGATGCAGCTCATCACATGATGTGGCAGACTTTGCAGAGCAGTACGTCTATTGTTTTAGCTGTGAAAGTAAAATCATAAGACAAATTATTTGTCATTAAGGAATGATGGTGGGTCCCACAGCCAGACCAGCTGAGATCCACTGTCCTACATGAGCATAAAAAACATATTTTACTGAATTTAAGCTTCTGCATTTTCCAGATGCTCTAGTATTATTCAAAGGTATCGTAAGCCTCGTACCAAACGGTTTAATACGAATACGTACATAGGTACAGACTTAGAAACGAATAATAGCTGTGGCGCCATCATGTGGTTATAAGGTGGTATTTCAGTTGCAGGACAGCAGTGAAGGCCCAGGTATAAAATGCACGGCCCGCCACTTATATATATATATATACACCAGCTTTTAGTGCATGTGAGCGTCGGATAGACATTATAAAACAAAACAAAACAGAGTGAATTAAGACTTGTTTTTTTGGTTTTCTTGTTTATTTGATTACCTGTTTCAATAACAACAATACTAGGTTTTTCTTTTTTACCAATGAACAACTGGGCCTTTTTAAACTGAATAGATCATGTTCGTTCCTGCTGTGAGATATCCTTATGGTTTTCCCTGATATGTTGTATCGTGTCTCAAAGCGCTCCGTCTGTGTCGGTCTGTTCTGAAAGGACGTGTTGGAGAGCCTCTCCAGGTTCAGTTCAAATGTAGTTTTCAACCTGCAGTAACTTCAGAAGTGTGGCTTCATCATCAAACCTGCTGTCAGTTCCACTCCTTACGTTACCCTCCTGATTGGAGTAAGTGACTCCAGGTGTGCTCAGGTCTACAGGTGGAGACTGATTACAGTTCAGTTTGTGACAGTTCTCAGGAGACTGACCTGGCGCTCACATGTCTCCGGTCCTGCTTCCCTCATGCGTTACTGGCAACGTGAGTCTCTTTCTGGGCATTCTATTGTTTGATAAATGCTGTTAGCATACATTTGATTACATAACTACCTCGTCATCGTATAGTTTGATATACTGTGTTGTCCTTAGATGTATGCTGTTTCTTTAATTATACTGCAGAAAACCAGGAGTTGAATGGAGGTAATAAACGGTCAACTGTACTGAATGCATTCCAATGTCAAGAACTATGTTTTATTTATTTGAGTCTCTTTAGTGTATAACTATAACTACACCAACACAGACACTGGAGAACATCTACTCCAACACCAGATATCATGTAAATATGTGATTTTGAATCAGTAAACAATGTACGGCCACATATCAACATCCACAGACTGACTGTAGTTTACATGTTCATTGATGATTTCAATGGATTTTACTTGGCAATTATTATTTTCTTTTAGTTACTTGTGTAGACAGACTTGCTATTGACATGACAGGCTGTCATCTTCACATCTTCACAGCTTGGCTCAGTGGAAACAACAGCAATAATATAATTGTTTTACTTATGGATTATCATTTAGTGCCTTTCTGCTGAACAGTAGATTGGATAAAACTTACTTTTCCCACCCTTGCTGTCGGACCACTGCTTTGATTGAGGGTCGACTTCTCCTGCACGGTAACCGACTCCCTTGATGAATGAGAAAATGGCCATTTTCAGGTGTGATGAATCAACTCATAATCCCATACACATTAGCTAACCATTTTTTTCTTGTTGTAGATATACAAACGGCTGTTTACCTCCATTGTGGGTGCAGTGTCAGTCACCCCACACTTGGTTCAGGATTATTCAAACAGCTTCTCACTGAAAGTAAAAAAGAGACAAGTATTAAAGGCTTTATTGCTCGAGTGCTGTAATAATATGCGGTAAAGTTTAAAACACCTCGCAGCCTTCTTGACTGCAGTATGGACCAAAACCAGGAAGTCACTTCAAACCAGAAAACACTAAACCCAACGAGAACCATAGCTTGTGGGTGCATTTCTACACTTGCTTATCATGTGCAGCGTCATGAGGGGTATGAATGTAAAGGATTTATGAAATTATAATCACAACAATAACTTGTACTAATCAGTCTTTAATCTTGAGTGTATGTTCTGAAAATGTACGACTTTGGTAAATCCTAGTGTAACTATGAACAGGATTAAGTAGAAGAGTAAGAGAGCTAGACGTTATTCAAAGAGTAACTGCACACTTTAACATGTTTTGTGTTGAGTCGACCAATTGGGACAAATCAGCCTCATGCAATAAAAGAACGTTAAAAAATACATTTACACACACCAGTATGACTTCAAAATGATAGTACTCTACATCAAATTCAGAAACTTCAAGGTAACACAAAGTGACTAGTTTCACTTGGCATTGATAGCAGACCACCTCAGATAATTTCAGGACATTCTTTGTGTAGAATTTCAGAATAAAACCCTTTACAATTTCATTCATTGAAAAGATTAGATTAAAAAGGAAAATGGTGCATAATTACAAATCAAGTTGGCTATAGATTTATAGACCTCAGAGAGAATCAGGGCATTCCGATGTAGGATTTCAAAATTAAAGCCCTTTAAAATATCTTTCATGAACTAACGTCAAATCAAATTCATGAGCCAATTTATCTCATTTTAGATTTAAAAGGAAATAGTCTACAGTTACAACCTAATTTCACCTCACATTAACAGCTGCCCACCTCAGTGTCACTCAGGAATAATCATTAAATTATGATGTTCTCTCTCATAATTAAAGCCCTTTAAAATCTCATCCTGGAGCTAAGTTCCCTCTAACTTCCTCAAAGTGTAAAATCTCTGAAAACACAGAACTATTTATTCAGAAGTTCTCCTCCACTCCAGCCCTCTCTTGCATCTCAGTCAATGAGCTTGTAGATAGCTTCAATTCTAAAGTTAAAAATGTTCTTGATGCCATTGTCTCGGGTAAGCAAGGATCTCCTTGGAGAAATGCCACACTGGTCAGAATAGAGAGTGTCGGAAAGCTGAGCGAAGGTGGCGAAAAACAAATCTCCAGGTTCACTGTGACATCTATAAAGAGAGACTTTGTAATTATAATTTGGAACTTAGAAATGCAAGCTAGTCCTTATTCTCTGACGTCATAACCAAAAACAATAGCAATACGTGCGGCTTATTTGCTGCCGTTATCAGTGTCGGTAGCTGCTGAGCTCCAATCCACTTGGGCATGCAATTAATTTGCCTCCTTTTTTACTGACAAAATTCAGAAAATTTGGCAAGCAGTCAGTGCCTCCACACCAATCACAGGATATGTGTTGTCCCCATCTCTAAATAACACCCATTTAAATATCATGACACAATTTCATTCCATCAACCGTAGAAGCTTAGAAGACATTATACAACATCTGTAGTCGTCCTCCTGCTGCTTGGATATTCTACAGACACACTTTTTCAAAAATATTTCAAACTGCATGACCACTGATCTTTTACACAGTGTAAACACATCCCTTCTCTTAGATGTCTTCCCAGAAGCCCTAAAAACTGCAGTTATTAAACCGCTCCTAAAGAAGGCTAGTTTAGACTCCGCAACAATGAAAAATTATAGGCCAATATCAAACCTCCCATTTTTAAGTAAAATAATTGAAAAGGCGTTTTTTTCAACAGCTGAACAACTTCTTGGCCGTGAATAACTGTTTTGATGTCTTCCAGTCAGGCTTTCGACAGCACCACAGCACTGAAACTGCCGAATCCGGCCCGCCACGTCATTTTATGTGGCCCGCGAATCCGCCAGCAAAAAATGTCAGGTTAGACTTGATAATAAAAATATCCCCGAGTCGAAATTATGAGATAGCAAGTCGAAGTTATGATAGAAAGTTAAAATTCGGAGATACTTAAACACACAGTGATAGAAGCCGCTCTTTGGCGGTTACTGTACACTTGACATATGAATGTATTGTGAATACATTGAACGTAACAACTAAAACAGATGAAATACTTCACGTGGGATTGTGCAAACGCACCCTTGAAAGGATTTTAAGCTTTGAACAAAGTTATTGTAATAATTTGTGTTTGATATTTGTCTTTGCTATTTTCTTTAATAGTTTGAGTAATGTGGGTTTCTTAACCCTAAATTAAAAGGATTTAATTTTTTTAACAACCGTTTTTAATGTTTCAATCAATGTTATCAACTGTTTTTGAATCTCCTTTTCTTTTGCCTTATGATTTGATGCTTTTAATGGTTTTATGTGAAGCACTTTGAATTGCCTTGTTGTTGAAATGTGCTATACAAATAAACTTGCCTTCTAATTTCAGATAAGATTTTAAATTAAAAGTTCCGTAGTTACAAACTAATTCATCCTTATATGAACAGCCGACAATCTCAAGGTGTCACTCAGTGAGAATCAGGACATTCTGGTGTAGACTTTAAAAATTAAAGCCTTTTTTTAAATATGTTTTTCTTATGAGCATCAATGATTCTTCCGATCATTGTAAGGTGTCTTATCTCTTTGAATGATTCCAGTGGGCTTGAGCGATGTAGACACATGTTGTCATTTAATAATGCATAACCATCCAATGGTTTATATTACATTTCTCAACTATATTTTCTTCATCTACAGTTCCTCTGTATGTTTTGCAACAATGTTGCTTTTTCTTTTGTTCAACTTAATAGTTATTGTGAAGCTTGTTCAGTAAGTACAGATCATTGCTGCACAAAAGTATTTACTAAATAAACCAATATAAAGACTCACAGATACCCCCATGGTCCAAAGACCATTCTGTTAAAAAATACAGAACAAAACTTAACAAATTTCCCCTTGCGGGATGAATAAATTATACATCTATCTATAACTTTCTTTTATGCTTCATTTAGCAATTTTTGGTTAAAACTAAATTGGTGAAACAGACAGGATGGTAGTTACAATGTTTAAGTTTTTAGGAAAGCATTGTTTCTTCTGTTATGGATTTATTTGAAAATGTATACCTTTTTTTTTTAATGAGATGTGTATTTTTCTATTTGGTCATGTTAAAAATTATATATTTCTTATTTTTATATTGTCTATGTATTTATTGTTTAGGTGGGTAAGATTTATTTTTCTCCTGTAAGTCCTACATTGTCATATCAATAAAACTCTCTTTTTTTTACCAAACAAAGGGAATTTTGCTTTCTCACACATTACAGGACTCTGTGTTTAATTGTCAGTTAACCAGTTTAACACAAACCACTTATGTGGCTTTTATGAATTGGGAAGTGTAACTTTAAGAAATGATTAAAGCTGCAAGCAGCATTGATCAGGCCCTTGCAACTTCCCACACATTAGATTAGATTAGAAAACTTTATTAATCCCCAGTGGGGAAACTTATTTGTCACCCAAAAACTCATACAGTCCACAGTACACAACAGACAAAAACACATTACAAAGGATAAATAACACCAGACAATGCCATATAAAAGATGATTGACATCAGAAAGATAAAGACCTCTAACGGCGTTCATTAAAGAATCGGACTGCTGCTGGAACGAAAGACCTTATTCGTTCAGTAGAACACTGAGGCATCCTAAGTCTCTCACTAAATGAGCTTCGGAGTCCATTGAAGACACCGTGTAGTGGATGGCCTTCAAACAAGACAATTGTTTTTAACTTGGCCCTTGTTCTCGTTTCAACAGTGACCTCTAGTGAGTCTGGAGTTGGGCCAATCACTGAGCCAGCCTTTCTGATCATCTTATTGATCCTGTTTTCATCATCCGCAGTGATGCCGCCCCCCAGCAGAGCACAGCATAAAAAAGAACACCAGCCAAGATCCCCTGATAGAAAACATGAAGAAGCTTCCTCAGGAAGAAGAGACTTGACTGAGCCTTTTTAAAAACAGCATCAGTGTTCTTCTTCCAGTTTAATTTAATTGAATACCACGAAAAATGTTGAGGTTTCCAAAATGTCAATCATCACATTGACATACTCTACCTCTTATTTTTGTCATTATAATACAAAAGAATATTGTCAATGTAACAAACAGATTGAAGTCAGATATGAAAATAATTCATCGGTTATTGAATATGGCATCACATTGAAATGGAAAACCCTCATCTTTATGTCCGAGTATTGGTGATAGTTTGACAATAGGCTGTTTCCTTTTCATTCTAATCCGAGTTTAGAGTTAAATTAGCCCCTGGTTGTGATTTTAAAGGTATGAATGTAACATCGGAATGTCCTGATTCTCTGATATTCTGAAGCACTATCTGATGTCTGATATTAATCTGAAGTGAAATTAGTTTGTAACTTTGAAACATCTTATTTTAAATGTAATCTGACAGAGATAAATTGGCCCATGAATGTGATTTGAGGTTTTTCTCATTGATATTTTGAAGGGCTTTAAAATCCTATATCAAAATGTCCTAATATTCTCTGCATGACACTCGGAGGTTGTCTGCTATTAATATAAGGTGAAATTAGTTTGTAGCTATGGACCATTTTATTGAAATTAAAAGGAAGTTAGCTAATTAATGAGATTTTAAAAGGCTTTAATTTTGAAATCCTACATCAGAATGTCCAGATTATCCCTGAGAGCTTGAGGTGGTCTGCTATTAATCTGAAGATAAATGTTTTTATGACTATAGATCATTTCCTTTTAATTCTAATCAAAAATTTGAGGGAAGTTGGCTCATGAAGGCTTTTATTCTACAATTCTAGTCCTGATATTCTCTGAGGTGGTCTGCTCAATCCCAAGTGAAACTAGTCACTTTGTGTTCCCTTAAAGTTTCTGAATTGTATGTAGTGTACTCTCATTTTGAAGTCGTACTGGTCTGTGTAAATGTATTCTTTATTAATATATTTAAGTATTTACACAATTGAAATTAAGTTTTTCCTTTAAATACAGTTTGCATGCGGTAATTATCATTGTTTTTTACAAATTATTTAGAAAATGCATATTTTTGTATAATAATGGCAAAATCACTGACAAAACAAAAGCATAAAGCGACTCACCTTTTGTAGAACAGATGTGGCCATGGCCAAATAGCAACCTTTCTATGCAGAAGTTTCTTCTCGGTGCAGCTTTTAAAGGTGCGTGTCCTGTACGGGGCGAGCCCGCGTGTGCAAATGCAGACCTGCAGACCTCTCCTTTTATTCTGCTGGAGAAACAACTTTCACTTTCGGTTTCCAGTTTTTTGGTCATGTGGTTTCTCGCAATCAAAGATTCTTACAGTAAACTGCGTCATGAAACTACAGCAGAACTTCAGATTGCTTCATACACAGTCGTTTTCCCTGCTGTTCTATACAATTAACGCTTTGTTAAGAAATCAATGTTGAGTTCATGAGAATCACAATGTTTACACATTTCCCTCATACAATTTTATTATGGTAAATTTCAGGATTAAATTACATTTTCACAATTCACATGTTCGACTTAAAGAAATTTATAAATAAATTCTAAGTGAGCAAAACTCCACCTTGATTTATATGAATTAAGTAAAAGTTAAAAGTAATGTTCTGGAGGGTGGGTGGATGGAGTAATTTGAAAAATATATAGTATAGTAATATATAATATATGTTGGGAAGTATTTTCGTCTTGGAGACTGCAATTCTTCCAACTCTGGAAATGTATAGATTCATCAATCAGTTTGTGCCACAACGCGTCCTAAAAGTTTCCTTTTGTTTAAGTGTCAGTCAGGTTGTCAAAGCACAGAATGCTTGACGTCCTTCCTCATTTTTCTTAGTGAGGCAGGAATTTCTCTTCCTTGGCCGCTCCCAAGCCCTTTGGCGGAAACAAAAGCAACTGACAGAAAAGATATCCTTTCTTCTTGAACTGATGTATTTTAATCAGTTCAAATTGGCATTTAATTCATGGATTTCATACATTCATATATTATGTGTCAATTTGATGATCAGCTGTTTTTTTGTGTGTATGTGATCAAATGTAAAAGATATGCATAATGAACAAAAATCTGACTTCGAATCAATATCACTGTGTTTTGTAATGATGACATGATAATTCAAAGAACTAAGTCAAAATGAATATATATGTCTCAAAACAAATATCTTTCTTGTTCATTTATGTCTTCCACCACAATTATGCTTATACTTTACTTGCATGTGTTTTGTTCAAATTTATTTTCAATTGCCCCAGAAAAAAACACATTGTCCAGTAGAGAGTATTGACAGTGACCCATCATGCATACTTGCACATCTGTTGTATAACTTGGCTTAAGTTTCAGACTCTATTCTATACTGGAGTATTAAACTGTATACGTTTGCTCTCAGCATGTGCACCTTATTTAACATGATCACTCTCTTGGAACTGGCAGCAGCATGTGTTACACTTTGTTTTTGTCTCATTGTCTCATTGTCCTTCCTCTTATGAGGAAACAAAAACTACCCAGAGAAAAGTATCCTTCCTTCTTGACCTGATTTATTTTACAGTTGATGGATGCAGTCAGTTTTCCCTTTGTGTTGTAGAAAGAGGTCTATCCAGATGTATGCTAAATGACTGTAATGTAATGTAACACATTGTTGCAGTATCTGCACTTACAACCTGTTTCCAATGCCGACTATGACAATGATCAGGCCAGAGTTAGTTAAACTAATATTCCCCTTTTTACTTATCTTCACTATTCAGTAGGTAAAGAGTCACATCGAGGATTACGTTTTGCTAAATGAAAGAAAATCACATCAAGGTTATGATTAAATTAACTCTCGGTGACAATGAAGTTAAAGAATGACAAATGAAACCATGCAAGTTTAAAATTTGGTCTTAGCTCAATAAAAAGGAAATAAATCAAGAGTAACTTAACAAGTAGAATGAAACTTAAACTTAAACTTCCTCAAGCCTTACACCCCCGCCCGACCTCTTCGCTCTGCTGCCTCGGGGCGATTGGTTGCCCCGTCGCTCAGAGGTCCCCACGGCCGATCGACCCGGTCGCGGCTGTTTTCTGTCCTGGCCCCACAGTGGTGGAATGAACTCCCCACTGACGTCAGGACAGCGGAGTTGCTGCCCATCTTTCGGCGCAGGCTGAAAACTCACCTCTTCAAGAAGGCCTACGCTTAGCCTTCCACTTAGCACTTACTTAAGGCAAGGCAAGTTTATTTGTATAGCACATTTCAACAACAAGGTAATTCAAAGTGCTTCACATAAAACCATTAAAGGCATCAAAACATACAAAAGAAAAGGAGATTTAAAAACAATTAAGAACATTCATTATTTAAAAGCAATTAAGAACAGTGTAAGAAATAAAATACAGTAGTAAAATGCAGAAATGCAGGAAATTGATTAATATATTAATTGAATGTGATTCAATTAAAGTCAGCAGTAAACAGAAAAGTCTTCAATCTTGATTTAAATGAGCTGAGGGTCTCAGCAGACCTGCAGCTTTCTGGGACTTTGTTCCAGATATGTGGAGCAGAAAAACTGAACGCTGCTTCTCCATGTTTAGTTCTGGCTCTGGGAACAGAAAGTAGACCGGTCCCAGACGACCTGAGGGGTCGGGATGGTTCATAAGGTAGCAGCAGATCAGAGATGTATTTTGGCCCTAAACCATTCAGTGCTTTGTAAACCAACAGCAGGATTTTAAAGTCAATTCTTTGTTGGACAGGAAGCCAGTGCAAAGACATCAGAACTGGGGTGATGTGATCCACCCTCCTGGTCTTAGTGAGGACTCGAGCTGCAGCATTCTGAATCAGCTGCAGCTTTCTGACGGACTTTTTACAGAGACCTGTAAACACACCGTTACAGTAGTCCAGTCTGCTGAAGATAAATGCATGGACAAGTTTTTCCAAATCCTGTTGAGACATAAATCCTCTAATCCTTGATATATTCTTCAGGTGATAGTAGGCTGATTTTGTAATTGTCTTGATATGGCTGTTCAGGTTGAGGTCTGAATCCATAACTACACCTAGATTTCTGGCTTGGTTTGTGGGTTTTAACATCAGTGATTGAAGCTGAGCGGTGATTTTCAATTGTTCGTCATTGGTACCAAAAACAATTACTTCTGTTTTATCTTTGTTTAATTGAAGAAAATTCTGGCACATCCAGTTGTTGATTTGTTCAATGCAGTTACCCAGCCCTTGTATGGGATTATAGTCCCCTGGTGACATAGTTATGTAGATTTGTGTGTCGTCTGCATAATTATGATAACACACTTTGTTGTTTTCCATAATCTGAGCTAGTGGAAGCATGTAGATGTTGAACAGAAGAGGCCCCAGTATTGAACCTTGGGGAACACCACATGTCATTTTAGTCAGCTCTGATGTGTAATCAGCTACAGACACAAAGTATTCTCGGTCCTTCAAGTAGGATTCAAACCAGTTAAGTGCTGTGCCAGAGAGTCCCACCCAGATTTTTAGTCTTTCTAAGAGTATGGCATGGTCGACTGTGTCGAATGCAGCACTGAGATCCAGTAACACTAAGACTGAACTTCTGCCATTGTCTATGTTTAAGTGGATGTCGTTGAAAACCTTAACAAGAGCAGTTTCAGTACTGTGGTGCTGTCGAAAGCCTGACTGGAAAACATCAAAGCAGTTATTTACGGCCAAGAAGTTGGTCAGCTGTTGGAAAACCGCTTTTTCAATTATTTTACTTAAAAATGGGAGGTTTGATATTGGCCTATAATTTTTCATCGTTGCGGAGTCTAAACTAGCCTTCTTTAGGAGTGGTTTAATAACTGCAGTTTTTAGGGCTTGTGGGAAGACGCCTGAGAGAAGGGATGTGTTTACAATTTGTAAGAGATCAGTGGTCATGCAGTTTGAAATATTTTTGAAAAAGTGTGTTGGTAGAATATCCACTTAGCATCTATTGTATTCATACTAGCTTATTGCACTTATTGTATTCATATTAGTTTGTGGCAGTTATTGCATTGGTTTGTTTCTGCACTGTACGTTGGCTCTGGTTTATGCTCTTAGATGCTTGTTTGAAGAAAGGAGATGCACTTATTACTTCTGGTGACTAGTTGTTCTCTCGAAAACCGATGTTGAATACACTTATTGTAAGTCGCTTTGGATAAAAGCGTCTGCTAAATGCCTGTAACGTAACACATTGTTGCAGTATCTGCACTTACAACCTGTTTCCAATGCCGACTATGACAATGATCAGGCCGCTTAGTTAAACTAATATTACCTTTTTTACTTATCTTTACTATTCAGTAGGTAAAGAGTCACATCGAGGATTACGTTTTGCTAAATGAAAGAAAATCACATAAAGGTTATGATTAAATTAACTCTCGGTAACAATGAAGTTAAAGAATGACAAATGAAACCATGCAAGTTTAAAATTTGGTCTTAGCTCAATAAAAAGGAAATAAATCACTAGTAACTTAACAAGTAGAATGAAACTTAAATGAATTAAGACTAAATGAGTCTAAATTAGGATAAAAGTTAATAACCCTTTTGAGATACTACTTACTGACTCTATGGCTAAAGGTCACGAGAGGCATGCTGCAGAAGATGTCAGTTAGAATTGAAAACCACAAGGCGTCCTAAAAGTTTCCTTTTGTTTAAGTGTCAGTCAGGTTGTCAAACCACAGAATGCTTGACGCCCTTCCTCATTTTTCTGAGTGAGGCAGGAATTTCTCCTCCTTGGCCGCTCCCAAGCCCTTTGGAGGAAACAAAAGCAACTGACAGAAAAGATATCCTTTCTTCTTGAACTGATGTATTTTAATCAGTTCAAATTGGCATTTAATTCATGGATTTTATACATTTATATATTAAGTGTCAATTTGACGATCAGCTGTTTTTTTTGTGTGTATGTGATCAAATGTAAAAAATCTGACTTCTAATCAATATCACTGTGTTTTGTAATGATTACATGATAATTCAAAGAACTAAGTCAAAATGAATATATATGTCTCAAAACAAATATCTTTCTTGTTCATTTATGTCTTCCACCACAATTATGCTTATACTTTACTTGCATGTGTTTTGTTCAAATTTATTTTCAATTGCCTCAGAGAAAAACACATTGTCCAGTAGAGAGCATTGACAGTGACCCATCATGCATACTTGCACACCTGTTGTAAAACTTGGCTTAAGTTTCAGACTCAATTCTATACTTTAGTATTAAACTGTATAAGTTTGCTCTCAGCATGTGCACCTTATTTAACACGATCACTCTCTTGGAACTGGCAGCAGCATGTGTTACACTTTGTTTTTGTCTCATTGTCCTTCCTCATGTTTCTTAGTGAGGCGGGAATTTCCCCTCCTTGGCCACCCACACGCCCTTATGAGGAAACAAAAACTACCCAGAGAAAAGTATCCTTCCTTCTTGACCTGATGTATTTTACAGTTGATGGATGCAGTCAGTTTTCCCTTTGTGTTGTAGAAAGAGGTCTTTCCAGATGTTTAGCTTTTTTCCCGGTTGAGGACGGTGTTCTTGGCAACAGTTGTCTCAGTACCACTTTTACTGTGGTTGGGCAGTACAAGCAGAGCGATGGGGAGAGGGGAGTCTTGCAGTCTAGTATTCGGGTCACTTTATCAGTGAGTCAAAGGTGTTGTACAGGTGGACGGGGCAGATTGTGTTCATGGACGTAATCATCTAAGGTGGTGTCATTGAGAAAGCTTCTGAACAGATTTTGGTCCAAGAGTCATTATCTAGTGCTACAGATGAATCTCTTTCCCATTCAGTGATAGAGAGATTCAGAGTCACATCAGAGTTTTATCAGGTGAACTCATTGCTGAACATTTGTATGCCTTTGTTGATTTGAAGACAGATGGCGATAGCTTGATGGGATCTTGATCGGGTTTCATTATTACTGTAATGATCGCAGTGTTCCTATGCTGGGATTTCACTGGATTCTATGAGTTCTTGTGTCATTCTGAAAAAACAGAAGGTGGTGGAGGACTGGAAGTAATCTAGGGACATCCTGTTTAAAGGGCCATCACTGGAGGAGGAACCCTGTGTTGTTGGGAGCCTCGCTCGGTTATGAAGGGCAGCTTCGGGACCCTGGCCCTATTTAGATGCCAATATGACCCCTAGTACACTAAACGCACACAGCTCTGTTTAAGCATCAAACAATCTGAGCCATCCATTTGGTAAATGACATAAACATGAGCAACACTATTTCAACCTTAGCAAGTAGCAGGTCTATTTTTACTTGGAGCATCTTTCGCCTCCGGATCCATATGTGGTAGATGACTAAACTTTAACGAATCAAACATACACACTGTTTGATAAGTCAAATGATAACGTTTGTTAGCCCTCCTCCAAAGGTTCCTGTCCGGCCTTCATTGGTGGAACATCAGTCAGGATGTCTCTCTGTCCCTGTCCACCATCTCCAGCTATACCCTCTCCAGCTCTTCCCCCACAGCTCCCCCTCCCCTCTCCATGCCCCATCTTACCCTATCTTGCTCTGCTCTCCCCTAACGAGGTCCTCGACCTTGTTGCATCTAATCGCCCCACCACGTGCTCCCTTGACCCGATCCCCTCCCCTCTTCTTCGGTCTATTGCGATTGAACTCCTTTCTTTCCTCACCCACCTCATCAACAAATCCCTTGTTTCAGGATGCTTTCCCACGGCTTTCAAGACTGCCAGAGTCACCCCCCTTCTGAAAAAACCATCACTTGACCCCTCTGATGTCAAGAACCTCAGACCGGTTTCTCTTCGACCCTTTCTTTCCAAAACACTTGAACGTGCTGTCTCTACTCACCTGTCTGCCTATCTCCACCAAAACAACCTCTTGGACCCCAACCAGTCCGGGTTCAAGGTGGGTCACTCGACTGAGACAGCCCTCCTTGCGGTGACGGAGTCGCTTCATGCAGCGAGAGCGAACTCGCTCTCCTCTGTCCTGATTCTCCTGGACCTGTCTGCGGCGTTTGACAATGGCTACCTGTAAGAGCTCGCATCCAGTTTAAGACTCTGGTGCTAGCCTACAGGGCAGTGAAAGGAACAGCTCCTTCCTATCTCCAGGCCATGGTCAAGCCTTACACCCCCGCCCGACCTCTTCGCTCTGCTGCCTCGGGGCGATTGGTTGCCCCGTCGCTCAGAGGTCCCCACGGCCGATCGACCCGGTCGCGGCTGTTTTCTGTCCTGGCCCCACAGTGGTGGAATGAACTCCCCACTGACGTCAGGACAGCGGAGTTGCTGCCCATCTTTCGGCGCAGGCTGAAAACTCACCTCTTCAAGAAGGCCTACGCTTAGCCTTCCACTTAGCACTTACTTAAGGCAAGGCAAGTTTATTTGTATAGCACATTTCAACAACAAGGTAATTCAAAGTGCTTCACATAAAACCATTAAAGGCATCAAAACATACAAAAGAAAAGGAGATTTAAAAACAATTAAGAACATTCATTATTTAAAAGCAATTAAGAACAGTGTAAGAAATAAAATACAGTAGTAAAATGCAGAAATGCAGGAAATTGATTAATATATTAATTGAATGTGATTCAATTAAAGTCAGCAGTAAACAGAAAAGTCTTCAATCTTGATTTAAATGAGCTGAGGGTCTCAGCAGACCTGCAGCTTTCTGGGACTTTGTTCCAGATATGTGGAGCAGAAAAACTGAACGCTGCTTCTCCATGTTTAGTTCTGGCTCTGGGAACAGAAAGTAGACCGGTCCCAGACGACCTGAGGGGTCGGGATGGTTCATAAGGTAGCAGCAGATCAGAGATGTATTTTGGCCCTAAACCATTCAGTGCTTTGTAAACCAACAGCAGGATTTTAAAGTCAATTCTTTGTTGGACAGGAAGCCAGTGCAAAGACATCAGAACTGGGGTGATGTGATCCACCCTCCTGGTCTTAGTGAGGACTCGAGCTGCAGCATTCTGAATCAGCTGCAGCTTTCTGACGGACTTTTTACAGAGACCTGTAAACACACCGTTACAGTAGTCCAGTCTGCTGAAGATAAATGCATGGACAAGTTTTTCCAAATCCTGTTGAGACATAAATCCTCTAATCCTTGATATATTCTTCAGGTGATAGTAGGCTGATTTTGTAATTGTCTTGATATGGCTGTTCAGGTTGAGGTCTGAATCCATAACTACACCTAGATTTCTGGCTTGGTTTGTGGGTTTTAACATCAGTGATTGAAGCTGAGCGGTGATTTTCAATTGTTCGTCATTGGTACCAAAAACAATTACTTCTGTTTTATCTTTGTTTAATTGAAGAAAATTCTGGCACATCCAGTTGTTGATTTGTTCAATGCAGTTACCCAGCCCTTGTATGGGATTATAGTCCCCTGGTGACATAGTTATGTAGATTTGTGTGTCGTCTGCATAATTATGATAACACACTTTGTTGTTTTCCATAATCTGAGCTAGTGGAAGCATGTAGATGTTGAACAGAAGAGGCCCCAGTATTGAACCTTGGGGAACACCACATGTCATTTTAGTCAGCTCTGATGTGTAATCAGCTACAGACACAAAGTATTCTCGGTCCTTCAAGTAGGATTCAAACCAGTTAAGTGCTGTGCCAGAGAGTCCCACCCAGATTTTTAGTCTTTCTAAGAGTATGGCATGGTCGACTGTGTCGAATGCAGCACTGAGATCCAGTAACACTAAGACTGAACTTCTGCCATTGTCTATGTTTAAGTGGATGTCGTTGAAAACCTTAACAAGAGCAGTTTCAGTACTGTGGTGCTGTCGAAAGCCTGACTGGAAAACATCAAAGCAGTTATTTACGGCCAAGAAGTTGGTCAGCTGTTGGAAAACCGCTTTTTCAATTATTTTACTTAAAAATGGGAGGTTTGATATTGGCCTATAATTTTTCATCGTTGCGGAGTCTAAACTAGCCTTCTTTAGGAGTGGTTTAATAACTGCAGTTTTTAGGGCTTGTGGGAAGACGCCTGAGAGAAGGGATGTGTTTACAATTTGTAAGAGATCAGTGGTCATGCAGTTTGAAATATTTTTGAAAAAGTGTGTTGGTAGAATATCCACTTAGCATCTATTGTATTCATACTAGCTTATTGCACTTATTGTATTCATATTAGTTTGTGGCAGTTATTGCATTGGTTTGTTTCTGCACTGTACGTTGGCTCTGGTTTATGCTCTTAGATGCTTGTTTGAAGAAAGGAGATGCACTTATTACTTCTGGTGACTAGTTGTTCTCTCGAAAACCGATGTTGAATACACTTATTGTAAGTCGCTTTGGATAAAAGCGTCTGCTAAATGCCTGTAACGTAACACATTGTTGCAGTATCTGCACTTACAACCTGTTTCCAATGCCGACTATGACAATGATCAGGCCGCTTAGTTAAACTAATATTACCTTTTTTACTTATCTTTACTATTCAGTAGGTAAAGAGTCACATCGAGGATTACGTTTTGCTAAATGAAAGAAAATCACATAAAGGTTATGATTAAATTAACTCTCGGTAACAATGAAGTTAAAGAATGACAAATGAAACCATGCAAGTTTAAAATTTGGTCTTAGCTCAATAAAAAGGAAATAAATCACTAGTAACTTAACAAGTAGAATGAAACTTAAATGAATTAAGACTAAATGAGTCTAAATTAGGATAAAAGTTAATAACCCTTTTGAGATACTACTTACTGACTCTATGGCTAAAGGTCACGAGAGGCATGCTGCAGAAGATGTCAGTTAGAATTGAAAACCACAAGGCGTCCTAAAAGTTTCCTTTTGTTTAAGTGTCAGTCAGGTTGTCAAACCACAGAATGCTTGACGCCCTTCCTCATTTTTCTTAGTGAGGCAGGAATTTCTCCTCCTTGGCCGCTCCCAAGCCCTTTGGAGGAAACAAAAGCAACTGACAGAAAAGATATCCTTTCTTCTTGAACTGATGTATTTTAATCAGTTCAAATTGGCATTTAATTCATGGATTTTATACATTTATATATTAAGTGCCAATTTGACGATCAGCTGTTTTTTTTGTGTGTATGTGATCAAATGTAAAAAATCTGACTTCTAATCAATATCACTGTGTTTTGTAATGATTACATGATAATTCAAAGAACTAAGTCAAAATGAATATATATGTCTCAAAACAAATATCTTTCTTGTTCATTTATGTCTTCCACCACAATTATGCTTATACTTTACTTGCATGTGTTTTGTTCAAATTTATTTTCAATTGCCTCAGAGAAAAACACATTGTCCAGTAGAGAGCATTGACAGTGACCCATCATGCATACTTGCACACCTGTTGTAAAACTTGGCTTAAGTTTCAGACTCAATTCTATACTTTAGTATTAAACTGTATAAGTTTGCTCTCAGCATGTGCACCTTATTTAACACGATCACTCTCTTGGAACTGGCAGCAGCATGTGTTACACTTTGTTTTTGTCTCATTGTCCTTCCTCATGTTTCTTAGTGAGGCGGGAATTTCCCCTCCTTGGCCACCCACACGCCCTTATGAGGAAACAAAAACTACCCAGAGAAAAGTATCCTTCCTTCTTGACCTGATGTATTTTACAGTTGATGGATGCAGTCAGTTTTCCCTTTGTGTTGTAGAAAGAGGTCTTTCCAGATGTTTAGCTTTTTTCCCGGTTGAGGACGGTGTTCTTGGCAACAGTTGTCTCAGTACCACTTTTACTGTGGTTGGGCAGTACAAGCAGAGCGATGGGGAGAGGGGAGTCTTGCAGTCTAGTATTCGGGTCACTTTATCAGTGAGTCAAAGGTGTTGTACAGGTGGACGGGGCAGATTGTGTTCATGGACGTAATCATCTAAGGTGGTGTCATTGAGAAAGCTTCTGAACAGATTTTGGTCCAAGAGTCATTATCTAGTGCTACAGATGAATCTCTTTCCCATTCAGTGATAGAGAGATTCAGAGTCACATCAGAGTTTTATCAGGTGAACTCATTGCTGAACATTTGTATGCCTTTGTTGATTTGAAGACAGATGGCGATAGCTTGATGGGATCTTGATCGGGTTTCATTATTACTGTAATGATCGCAGTGTTCCTATGCTGGGATTTCACTGGATTCTATGAGTTCTTGTGTCATTCTGAAAAAACAGAAGGTGGTGGAGGACTGGAAGTAATCTAGGGACATCCTGTTTAAAGGGCCATCACTGGAGGAGGAACCCTGTGTTGTTGGGAGCCTCGCTCGGTTATGAAGGGCAGCTTCGGGACCCTGGCCCTATTTAGATGCCAATATGACCCCTAGTACACTAAACGCACACAGCTCTGTTTAAGCATCAAACAATCTGAGCCATCCATTTGGTAAATGACATAAACATGAGCAACACTATTTCAACCTTAGCAAGTAGCAGGTCTATTTTTACTTGGAGCATCTTTCGCCTCCGGATCCATATGTGGTAGATGACTAAACTTTAACGAATCAAACATACACACTGTTTGATAAGTCAAATGATAACGTTTGTTAGCCCTCCTCCAAAGGTTCCTGTCCGGCCTTCATTGGTGGAACATCAGTCAGGATGTCTCTCTGTCCCTGTCCACCATCTCCAGCTATACCCTCTCCAGCTCTTCCCCCACAGCTCCCCCTCCCCTCTCCATGCCCCATCTTACCCTATCTTGCTCTGCTCTCCCCTAACGAGGTCCTCGACCTTGTTGCATCTAATCGCCCCACCACGTGCTCCCTTGACCCGATCCCCTCCCCTCTTCTTCGGTCTATTGCGATTGAACTCCTTTCTTTCCTCACCCACCTCATCAACAAATCCCTTGTTTCAGGATGCTTTCCCACGGCTTTCAAGACTGCCAGAGTCACCCCCCTTCTGAAAAAACCATCACTTGACCCCTCTGATGTCAAGAACTTCAGACCGGTTTCTCTTCGACCCTTTCTTTCCAAAACACTTGAACGTGCTGTCTCTACTCACCTGTCTGCCTATCTCCACCAAAACAACCTCTTGGACCCCAACCAGTCCGGGTTCAAGGTGGGTCACTCGACTGAGACAGCCCTCCTTGCGGTGACGGAGTCGCTTCATGCAGCGAGAGCGAACTCGCTCTCCTCTGTCCTGATTCTCCTGGACCTGTCTGCGGCGTTTGACAATGGCTACCTGTAAGAGCTCGCATCCAGTTTAAGACTCTGGTGCTAGCCTACAGGGCAGTGAAAGGAACAGCTCCTTCCTATCTCCAGGCCATGGTCAAGCCTTACACCCCCGCCCGACCTCTTCGCTCTGCTGCCTCGGGGCGATTGGTTGCCCCGTCGCTCAGAGGTCCCCACGGCCGATCGACCCGGTCGCGGCTGTTTTCTGTCCTGGCCCCACAGTGGTGGAATGAACTCCCCACTGACGTCAGGACAGCGGAGTTGCTGCCCATCTTTCGGCGCAGGCTGAAAACTCACCTCTTCAAGAAGGCCTACGCTTAGCCTTCCACTTAGCACTTACTTAAGGCAAGGCAAGTTTATTTGTATAGCACATTTCAACAACAAGGTAATTCAAAGTGCTTCACATAAAACCATTAAAGGCATCAAAACATACAAAAGAAAAGGAGATTTAAAAACAATTAAGAACATTCATTATTTAAAAGCAATTAAGAACAGTGTAAGAAATAAAATGCAGAAATGCAGGAAATTGATTAATATATTAATTGAATGTGATTCAATTAAAGTCAGCAGTAAACAGAAAAGTCTTCAATCTTGATTTAAATGAGCTGAGGGTCTCAGCAGACCTGCAGCTTTCTGGGACTTTGTTCCAGATATGTGGAGCAGAAAAACTGAACGCTGCTTCTCCATGTTTAGTTCTGGCTCTGGGAACAGAAAGTAGACCGGTCCCAGACGACCTGAGGGGTCGGGATGGTTCATAAGGTAGCAGCAGATCAGAGATGTATTTTGGCCCTAAACCATTCAGTGCTTTGTAAACCAACAGCAGGATTTTAAAGTCAATTCTTTGTTGGACAGGAAGCCAGTGCAAAGACATCAGAACTGGGGTGATGTGATCCACCCTCCTGGTCTTAGTGAGGACTCGAGCTGCAGCATTCTGAATCAGCTGCAGCTTTCTGACGGACTTTTTACAGAGACCTGTAAACACACCGTTACAGTAGTCCAGTCTGCTGAAGATAAATGCATGGACAAGTTTTTCCAAATCCTGTTGAGACATAAATCCTCTAATCCTTGATATATTCTTCAGGTGATAGTAGGCTGATTTTGTAATTGTCTTGATATGGCTGTTCAGGTTGAGGTCTGAATCCATAACTACACCTAGATTTCTGGCTTGGTTTGTGGGTTTTAACATCAGTGATTGAAGCTGAGCGGTGATTTTCAATTGTTCGTCATTGGTACCAAAAACAATTACTTCTGTTTTATCTTTGTTTAATTGAAGAAAATTCTGGCACATCCAGTTGTTGATTTGTTCAATGCAGTTACCCAGCCCTTGTATGGGATTATAGTCCCCTGGTGACATAGTTATGTAGATTTGTGTGTCGTCTGCATAATTATGATAACACACTTTGTTGTTTTCCATAATCTGAGCTAGTGGAAGCATGTAGATGTTGAACAGAAGAGGCCCCAGTATTGAACCTTGGGGAACACCACATGTCATTTTAGTCAGCTCTGATGTGTAATCAGCTACAGACACAAAGTATTCTCGGTCCTTCAAGTAGGATTCAAACCAGTTAAGTGCTGTGCCAGAGAGTCCCACCCAGATTTTTAGTCTTTCTAAGAGTATGGCATGGTCGACCGTGTCGAATGCAGCACTGAGATCCAGTAACACTAAGACTGAACTTCTGCCATTGTCTATGTTTAAGTGGATGTCGTTGAAAACCTTAACAAGAGCAGTTTCAGTACTGTGGTGCTGTCGAAAGCCTGACTGGAAAACATCAAAGCAGTTATTTACGGCCAAGAAGTTGGTCAGCTGTTGGAAAACCGCTTTTTCAATTATTTTACTTAAAAATGGGAGGTTTGATATTGGCCTATAATTTTTCATCGTTGCAGAGTCTAAACTAGCCTTCTTTAGGAGTGGTTTAATAACTGCAGTTTTTAGGGCTTGTGAGAAGACGCCTGAGAGAAGGGATGTGTTTACAATTTGTAAGAGATCAGTGGTCATGCAGTTTGAAATATTTTTGAAAAAGTGTGTTGGTAGAATATCCACTTAGCATCTATTGTATTCATACTAGCTTATTGCACTTATTGTATTCATATTAGTTTGTGGCAGTTATTGCATTGGTTTGTTTCTGCACTGTACGTTGGCTCTGGTTTATGCTCTTAGATGCTTGTTTGAAGAAAGGAGATGCACTTATTACTTCTGGTGACTAGTTGTTCTCTCGAAAACCGATGTTGAATACACTTATTGTAAGTCGCTTTGGATAAAAGCGTCTGCTAAATGCCTGTAACGTAACACATTGTTGCAGTATCTGCACTTACAACCTGTTTCCAATGCCGACTATGACAATGATCAGGCCGCTTAGTTAAACTAATATTACCTTTTTTACTTATCTTTACTATTCAGTAGGTAAAGAGTCACATCGAGGATTACGTTTTGCTAAATGAAAGAAAATCACATAAAGGTTATGATTAAATTAACTCTCGGTAACAATGAAGTTAAAGAATGACAAATGAAACCATGCAAGTTTAAAATTTGGTCTTAGCTCAATAAAAAGGAAATAAATCACTAGTAACTTAACAAGTAGAATGAAACTTAAATGAATTAAGACTAAATGAGTCTAAATTAGGATAAAAGTTAATAACCCTTTTGAGATACTACTTACTGACTCTATGGCTAAAGGTCACGAGAGGCATGCTGCAGAAGATGTCAGTTAGAATTGAAAACCACAAGGCGTCCTAAAAGTTTCCTTTTGTTTAAGTGTCAGTCAGGTTGTCAAACCACAGAATGCTTGACGCCCTTCCTCATTTTTCTTAGTGAGGCAGGAATTTCTCCTCCTTGGCCGCTCCCAAGCCCTTTGGAGGAAACAAAAGCAACTGACAGAAAAGATATCCTTTCTTCTTGAACTGATGTATTTTAATCAGTTCAAATTGGCATTTAATTCATGGATTTTATACATTTATATATTAAGTGTCAATTTGACGATCAGCTGTTTTTTTTGTGTGTATGTGATCAAATGTAAAAAATCTGACTTCTAATCAATATCACTGTGTTTTGTAATGATTACATGATAATTCAAAGAACTAAGTCAAAATGAATATATATGTCTCAAAACAAATATCTTTCTTGTTCATTTATGTCTTCCACCACAATTATGCTTATACTTTACTTGCATGTGTTTTGTTCAAATTTATTTTCAATTGCCTCAGAGAAAAACACATTGTCCAGTAGAGAGCATTGACAGTGACCCATCATGCGTACTTGCACACCTGTTGTATAACTTGGCTTAAGTTTAAAACTCAATTGTATAATTGAGGATTAAACTGTATGAGTTTGCTTTAAGCATGTGCACCTTATTTAACATGAACACTCTCTTGGAACTGGCAGCAGCATGAGTTACGCTTTGTTTTTGTCTCAATGTCCTTCCTCATGTTTCTTAGTGAGGCAGGATTTCCCCTCCTTGGCCACCCACACGCCCTTATGAGGAAACAAAAACTACCCAGAGAAAAGTATCCTTCCTTCTTGACCTGATGTATTTTACAGTTGATGGATGCAGTCAGTTTTCCCTTTGTGGTGTAGAAAGAGGTCTTTCCAGATGTTTAGCTTTTTCCCGGTTGAGGACGGTGTTCTTGGCAACAGTTGTCTCAGTACCACTTTTACTGTGGTTGGGCAGTACAAGCAGAGTGATGGGGAGAGGGGAATCTTGCAGTCTCGTATTTGGGTCAGTTTATCAGTGAGTCAAAGGTGTTGTACAGGTGGACGGGACAGATTGCGTTCATGGACGTAATCATCTAAGGTGGTGTCATTGAGAAAGCTTCTGAACAGATTTTGTTCCAAGAGTCATTATCTAGTGCTACAGATAAATCTCTTTCCCATTCAGTGATAGAGAGAGAGAGATTCAGAGTCACATCAGAGTTTTATCAGGTGAACTCCTTGCTGATCATTTGTATGCCTTTGTTGATTGAAGACAGAGAGCAATAGCTTGATGGGATCTTGATCAGGTTTCATTACTACTGTAATGATCGCAGTGTTCCTATGCTGGGATTTCACTGGATTCTATGAGTTCTTGTGTCATTCTGAAGAACAGAAGGGTGGTGGAGGACTGGAAGTACTCCAGGGACATCCTGTTTCAAGGGCCATCACTGGAGGAGGAACCCTGTGTAGTTGGGAGCCTCGCTCGGTTATGAAGGGCAGCTTCGGGACCCTGGCCCTATTTAGATGCCAATATGACCCCTAGTACACTAAACGCACACAGCTCTGTTTAAGCATCAAACTATCTGGGCCATCCATTTGGTAAATCACATAAACATGAGCAACACTATTTCAACCTTAGCAAGTAGCAGGTCTATTTTTACTTGGAGCATCTTTCGCCTCGAGAGCCATATGTGGTAGACGACTAAACTTTGACGAATCAAACATACACACTGTTTGAGTAGTCAAATGATAACACTGTTTACGTAGTCTTACAAGATATGTTAGTCTTCTTATTTAAGTTAGCCCTACTTTGTTGGCCCTATCTGCACTTACAACCTGTTTCCAATGCTGACAATGATCAGGCCAGAGTTAGTTAAACTAATATTACCTTTTTTATTTATTTTCACTATTCGGTATGTAAAGAGTCACATAGAGGATTACATTTTGCTAAATGAAAGAAAATCACAAGGTTATGATTAAATTAACGCTCGGTAACAATGTAATTAAAGAATGACAAATAAAACCATGCAAGTTTAAAATTTGGTCTTAGCTCAATAAAAAGGAAATAAATCAAGAGTAACTTAACAAGTAGAATGAAACTAAAATGAATTAAGACTAAAAGAGTTTAAATTAGGATAAAAGTAAATAACCTTTTTGAGATACTGCTTTGTCAGTCAGGTTCTCAAACCACAGAATGCTTCATTGCTGCGTCCTTCATGACCTCACCTACTGCTCTCGCTTGGCTGGAAGTAGAAGTGTTCGATAGTATCAGAGTGAATCTGCAGTACAGCGCAGTACCACAGTTTCACAATGTTTCCAGCTTTATTTTCTAACTTTCAATTTGATTTATCAATTAAATAAATAATCTCTTCAAGGAGTTGAATAGAGAGACAGGCTTAGGTGGGCTGTGTCTTGGAGTTTAGCTTAATGATGTCTTATTTGTTTGATTTAAAAACTTTGCTTTTCGATTAGTTACTTCAGACATATTTAAATGTTTCCTAAAGCTATTGGGATTAGATTTTTTTTAGTTATTAGTTATTTTTTTAGTCATGAATTGGTTTTGTGGTCTGTCACTCTTTGCTTCTGGTTGGATGAATATGAGATTATTTTCCACCAGATTACTGTTGTTGCAGTTTCATAGAGTAATATTAGTTAGTTATAGAGAGTTGTTTATGTCCATAAAGGATGCCCACTCTCTCCTAAAAATATGTCAGTCTTGGCCTTTCAGCAATGAAATAGTCCACGTCCACTTCTTGCGAGGCAAAGTAGATAGCACCATCTGCAGGCTTGTTTATGGAACTGCTTCTGTGGAGATGTAAGGAGATGGTAGCATCAGTGGCGGCTGGTCAATAGAGGGCCATGGGGCATGGCCCCACCATGAGCCACACAAAAAAAAAATAATTATAATAAAAATTATCATAATCATAAATTATACAAATTGTCAATATTTGTGTTTTTTAACTATGGAATGTACCCAGTAATGTGTGTACAATATGATATCTGCGCAAAATATATGCTTTTCCTGCTCGTCCTCTCCCCCTGTGTGCTCGTCTGCTCGTGCTCTCTGCCTGTGTGCACGACACGTCTGAGAACGCGCAGCTAGGGGGGCCTGATCGTTTTTGCCCAAAAGAGACGGGTCTATGAAGCAGTTTAGCCAATTGCTGATTCAAGATATAAATTAGTGACATACAATTTAGCCAATCAGCGCCCTCAAATAGATTCAGCTGTGGGCCAGAACGATCTGGCCCCCCTAGCTGCGCGTTCTCGTCAGGGCTAGTCTCGAGAAACACCATTTTAACGACATGACAATGGCGAGTGCGAGCAGTAATGCTACTCTTCAAAGTCTCAACCCTAACTCGGTAAAATCTCTCCTCCAACACCCGTTTGAGAGGAGAACTTTGGCGGAGAAACTACAGGTAAAAGAACTGGGTCCAGAACAACCTGACATCACAATAACACAGCAGACTGGCGTGAAAGGGAAGCAGCACATGCGACACTTCTCCAGAGACTGGTACACCAAGAAAGTTTGGCTAGCTGGGTGCAGTCGTGCTAATGCCGTATTTTGCTTTCCATGCTTGCTTTTTAAAACAACGGGGGCAGAATCAGCATGGACAGTTACGGGAGTGAGGGACTTGAAGCACCTGTCTGAAAAAATAAGAAAACATGAGAACACCAGGACATAGTCACCAGGACACGCACATGGATAACGCCGTCAAGCTAGCCATATTTGGCAAAGTGAACATCGCAACTCAGCTGGACGACGGACACAGGATTGCAGTGAGGAAACACAATGAGGAGGTGGATAAAAACCGGCACATTCTATCCAAAATAATTGATTGTGTGAAGTTTTGTGGGGCTTTTGAGTTGGCCTTGCGTGGGCATGACGAGACTGACTCCTCTGACAATCCTGGCGTTTTCAAGGGACTGGTGGATTTTGTTGCGTCCCTCGATGGTGTGCTGGAGGAGCACCTGCAGACAGCTAGCGTGTTTAAAGGCACGTCAAAGACGGTACAAAACGAGCTGTTGGACTGCATGCTGTCGGTTGTGAAGGAGTACATTCTGGAGGAAGTAAAGACCGCTGATTTTATTGTCATTCAAGCAGACGAGACGACGGACATTTCCACCCACTGCCAGCTGGTGCTTGTGCTACGCTACATCGACGCCAACAATAACGTGCAAGAGCGGTTTTTCGAGTACATTACCATCCAGAACGCAACCGCTGACACCATCGCTACAGCGCTTATGGAGAGGCTGAGCACCATCCTCCCAAACGGACAAAAGGCCAAACTTGTCGCCCAAGCGTACGACGGGGCTGCTGTAATGAGGGGAGCCACCGGCGGAGTGCAGCGTAAGATATTGGATGTCTACGAAAATGTTCACTACGTCCACTGCTACGCGCATCAGCTGAACCTCATCATGCAGAAGGCAACATCACACATCCCCAGGATCAGCACCTTCTTTTCTGACCTTGGTGGATTTTCTGCCTTCTTCTCCAGGTCATCCAAGCGAACCACCGTGCTTGACCAAGTGGTTGCCCATCGACTTCCTAGAGCCTCTACAACACGGTGGAACTTCCACAGTCGCGCTGTAAACACTGTGTACGAGCACAAGGACGACCTCCTGAAGTGTTTCCAGGCCATCAGAGACTCTGGGAACTTTGATCCCCTAACTGTCAGAGAGGCAGGGGGCTTTGCGAGGATGCTTGAAGACGAGACTTTCTGTTTTTTCCTAGCATTGTTCCACAAGATCATGCCAAATGTGGACATGCTCTTCAACCAGCTGCAGAAGAGGAACATCGACCCTGTCTTCATTAAGTCACTTGTCCAAAGGTTCACAGACAGCATTCGAATGATCAGGTAAATAACTATATCTACGATTCGCTGATAAAGCTAATTATAATTATAATAATACAAAGCCTAAATGTGCCTAGTCATCAAAGTGAATGATTATCATAGAGAACATCACAATGATATATGTTTAAATAGTTTAAAAGGAAAAAGATTTGTATAATAATACAGGTAGTTATTAAACACAATTTCTAATAACCGGCTTATTCAGGTCCACCAAGTCAATTTCTAGAAGAGGCCTAGTTGTTATTGAAGATGGCAAGTTAGCAACTTAAACTTTATTTTTTGGGACAGAGCCTCCGTCTCCTCTCCGTGTGGGGACAGTGCATCTGACCAGCAGCACCAGCCCAAAAAGCAACGGAGGATGCTGGGACCAGGAGAACAGAGGCTGGCTACAGAGGTAAGATGTGATGTAGTTGTCAATATATATACTTTATACACTCACACACAGACATATACTATGAGTGTATGCTATATGTGTGTATGCTAATTACAGGAAGTAGTCAAATATTCAGTAACATGGTAGTCTGTCTCCTTGAAAAGGGGAGGACAAGCTGGTAACTGACTTTCTGATACATTTTGATGATGTAGTTATAATTTTCCATCATCTAAAGTTCTTTGAAAGATTTTACACACATTGTATTTTTGAATTTTCAAAAGTCATATACTTGACTTGGAAAGTGTTCAATCAGAATCACTTTCATCAAAATAGCTTTATTGCACATTTTAAGCTTATCTCTTTTACAGGTATGTGATACCATCCTGATGCAAGCAAAGGAGCGGTTCACCTTCACCCAGTACCTCATCAGCACAACACTGCTGCATGGAGAGTTGTTCCCACAACAGTGTGAGGTTCCCTGATTCAGCGCTTGAAACCACAGTGGAGGCTTACCCCATGATGAACCAGGCCAAGCTCAAAACAGAACTGTCCCTCATCTATGAGAACAGTGAGTTCAAGGCTTGCAGTGGTGCAGTGCCTATGTACCAGTTCTTCATGGACAACAACCTTCAGAGCACCTTCACAGAGACTGTCACTCTCCTCAGGATCCTCATCACCACACCCATGACCACAGCTGAATCCGAGAGGTGCTTCTCTACTTTGAAGAGGATCAAGACCTTCCTGAGGAACACCATGACACAGGATCGCCTTAATGCTCTGGCTATGGGACAAGAAAACACTGGACCTTCTTTATGCCAACACCAAGGAGGCATACATATCATCACCTCTCCCTCCCCTGGGCAGATCTGACCACAACCTGGTGCACCTCCTGCCTGTGTACACAACTCTTGCACAGAAGCAGCCAGCTGTGACCCGCACAGTTAGACGATGGACCGATGGAGCCGAGGAGGCTCTGAAGGACTGTTTTGAGACAACTGCGTGGGAGGTATTCAGTGATGCCCATGGGGATGACATCGACGGTCTCACCGACTGCATCACGGACTATATTAACTTCTGTGTTGAGAACACCGTACCCACCAGGACTGTACGGTGTTTCTCAAATGGCAAACCCTGGATCTCTTCGGAGATAAAGGCCCTCCTCAAGGAGAAGAAGAGGGTTTTTAGATCTGGCAACAAGGAGGAGCTGAGGACTGTGCAGAGGGAGCTGAGGATGAAGATCAGAGAGGGGAAAGATGTCTACAGGATGAAGATGGAGGACCAGCTGCAGCAGAATAACACCGTCGGGGTCTGGAAGGGCCTCAAGGCGATTTCTGGGCTCAAGGGGCCCAACCAACAGCCTGAGGGGGACCAAAAGTGGGTGAATGAGCTGAACTTATTTTTTAACAGGTTTGACCAGCCATCCACCCCTCCCCCCACCCAGACCTCCCTGCTGCTGCAACCCCCATCATCTGCATCCCCTGTGGATTATTATCCCCCCTCCCCCTCCACCTCCCCCCTTCCCACAGCACTCTGCTCCCCTCCACACCTCCCCACTCCAACACACAGCACCCCACCCCCCCGAGTGTCCCTCAACCAGGTGAGGAAGGAACTGAGGAGGATCAAGGCGAGGAAGGCCACGGGTCCGGACGGCATCAGCTCAAGGCTCCTCAAATCCTGCGCAGACCAGCTGTGCGGGATAGCGGAGCACATATTCAACTTGAGCTTGAGGCTGGGGAAAGTACCACAGCTATGGAAGACGTCCTGCGTGGTACCGGTACCAAAGAACCCGCGGCCCAAGGACCTCAACAGCTACAGGCCGGTGGCGTTGACATCCCACCTGATGAAGACCATGGAGAGGCTGGTACTTGCCCATCTCCGCCCTCTGGTGAGTTCATCCCTGGACCCTCTTCAGTTTGCCTACCAGTCCGGCATCGGGGTGGATGACGCCGTCATCTTCCTGCTGCAGAGATGCCTCTCTCACCTGGAAAAGACTGGAAGCACTGTGAGAGTCATGTTCTACGACTTCTCCAGTGCCTTCAACACCATCCAGCCTTTGCTTCTGAGGGACAAGCTGGAGCAGACCGGGGTGGACCACCACCTCACTACATGGATCCTGGACTACCTCACCAACCGTCCACAGTATGTGCGGATACGGGGGTGTGAGTCAGATCGGGTGTCCTGCAGCACAGGGGCCCCACAGGGAACCGTTCTGGCTCCATTCCTCTTCTCCATTTACACCTCGGACTTCAAACACAACTCTGCCAACTGCCACCTGCAAAAGTCCTCTGACGACTCTGCAATTGTCGGCCTCATCTCCGCAGATGATGACAGAGTACAGGGAACTAAACCAGGACTTTTTAGGATGGTGCCAGCGGAACCGCCTCCACATCAACACCAGCAAGACCAAGGAGCTGGTGGTGGACTTCCGCTGGGGTAAACGCCCTCCTCAGACACCGGTGAGCATCCAGGGACTGGACATTGAGGTCGTGAAGTCGTATAAGTACCTGGGTGTTCACTTGAACAATAAACTGGACTGGACTGACCACGCTCACGCTCTTTATAAAAAAGGACAGAGCAGACTCTTTCTGCTGAGGAGACTGAGGTCTTTTGGGGTGCAGGGAGCACTCCTGAAGACCTTCTTCGACTCCGTGGTGGCATCAGCCATCTTCTATGGAGTGGTCTTCTGGAGCAGCAGCATCGCGGCAGCTGACAGGAGGAGACTGGACAAACTGGTGAGGAAGGCCAGCAGCGTGCTGGGGTGTCCACTGGATACTGTGGAGGTGGTGGGAGACAGGAGGATGATGGCGAAGCTCTCATCCCTGATGAGCCACGCCTCCCACCCCATGCAGGACACTCTGGCAGCTCTGCACAGCTCCTTCAGTCACCGGCTGATTCATCCCCGGTGTCTGAGGGAGAGGTACCGCAAGTCCTTCCTCCCCGCTGCTGTCAGGCTGCACAACGAGCTGCTCTCGGGAGACCACTAACACTTTGAACACTTTGAACACGAACATTTGGACTGAACATGAACACTTGAACACTTAAATCATTCACCTGGTTCAATACCTAATCCGTGCAATCCTGTGCAATATCAAATACGTTTAAGTATTTACCTTACACTTACATTTTACTCCATCTGTATTTACTGGTATATTTAATAGTCTTCTTTACTGTCAATCCTGTGCAATATCCAATACGTTTAAGTATTATCTTACATTTTACATTTTACTCTGCCTCCGCCTGTATATACTGGTATATTTAATAGTCTTCTCACTGTCAATCCCGTGCAATATCCAATACGTTTAAGTATTATCTTACATTTCACATTTTTACTCCGTCTGTACATACTGGTATATTTTGTATTCTTCTTTACTGTCATTTTTACTATTGTTTAGTCTATTTATACTACTTGATTTTTTTATCTTCATTTATTACTTGTGAGCGATGCTGCTGTAATCCTGTAATTTCCCCACTGAGGGACTAATAAAGGATTATCTTATCTTATATTATCTTATGCTCTCCATGGAGAAGAAACTTGTCAGGGACATGCCTGACTTCAATAAGGTTATTGAGAGGTTTGCCACTCAGAAGGACAAAAGAGCAAAATTTCTCTACAAATAATCTGTCAGAAAAACATGCAGGTTTCCTCACCACAGTGATTGGGTGTTTCCCCAACAAACAAGGTTCATAGGGGCATCTAATAAATAAATATCTAATGTAATGTATTATCTAATGTAATGCAAAATACTGAATTGCCTGTGAGGGTGACAAAGATAAGATGTCCTGACGTGTTTGTTTGTGTTATTTCCTGCTTTATTTTCATGTTGGAATAAATGTTAAATATCTAACTGCAAAGTAGTAATGCGTGTTTGATACATTTTTTTTTGCATTAAATCATATTGGGATGTTTGCTGAAATTGATTGGATGTGGCCCTACCAAGAAAATTTTCCACCAGCCGCCACTGATGATCACTTATTAGAATTGAGGAATCTGTTATGTCTTTGTATGATCACTTTACCAGTGAGAGATTTCTAAACAAGAGAAGTAGTGAAATATATGAAAATAATTTACTGTTGAATATTTTGTCCTCAACTGTTAACTTTATACTCCTCCATATAATGTATTGATTGATGGATTGCCATTTCCTGCCTACTGTTCCTCGTCGGTGTATTACTGAGTTGAGATCTGTGTTAAAATCCCTCCCAATGATAATCTGTGACATTATCTAAGGATGTGAAGATATGCTATGGTCAGATTAATACTCTTAATTCATATAATGGATCTGCTGTCTAGGTTAGAAATGGAAATATCAGTTTGTAATTTTCCTGTGAATCAAAAACCTCTTTTTCTTGAATAACATTCAGAGAACTTGAATTCTGATGACTTGCAGTTCAGCACGTGGGTTTCTTGAAGTACAGCATGTCAGGATTTAATTGATTTAAATTATCAAATATTTTACTCCTTTTAGTTCTATTCTATTGCTTGAGCCTGTTTTGATTTAAATTATTTGATATGATTTCAAAGGTTATATTTTCTGTGCAAGTAGCATAGAAGGGGCTACAATTGCATTGAATTCTGCAAAAGTGTACCGATGATGGAAGTGGGAATAAAACCGCTGGTGTATGAAAGACGGTGTGCCCTATTCTTTCCCTTGATAGGATGTTTGATTGAGCTATGTCAATTATATTGCTAAAATTCTCATTCTAGCTTTTTTTCTTAGCATTATTATTATTGCTATTATTAATGGCAAGTTGTAGACGGACGTTACAATGTAGCGTTCCATAGGTAGCAACAGGCTCGTGGACCGGCTGCCTTCAGTGTGTCACTTCCAGTGGCGGCTGGTGGAAAATGTTCTAGGTAGGGCCATCCTATCAATTTCAGCAAACATCCCAGTATGATTTCATGCAAACAAATTAAGGTATCAAACATGCATTACTATGTGGCCAGCTGAACCAGCTGGCCACATTTACAGGTTGATTTGGGATTTCTGAAAGGAAATGGCTCACTGGCAGGCTATGCAAGGTTTTATTAATCTGAATATCTTTTGGCATTCGTGCATTTCCTCCTTTGAACATAAGCAAACATTTAGTGTGGATCCTACACACTGTTTCATAAATGAGACCCCAGGGGTCATTGGTGTCATTTGGTGACGACCTGACTTTTCCTGTTGGCCACCATGATTTTTGTGGTTTTAAGTGAAACGTCTCAACTACTGCAAGACAGATTGCCATACATTTTGGTTCAGGCATTCACGTCATTAACTTTCCCTCTACCGCCTTCATCAAGTCAAAGGTTTAGATATGTCAGTTCACAGTGCCAGGCATCAGCACGCCTAGAACCCTGCATTAGCCTGCTGTCCAGCTGCCAGTGGGGGTGGTGAACCCACAGGGCGGTGGCTCCATGCAATTCTTTTGGGCTGTGCCCGACTGGGCCCCATTAGTCCAGGCTCAGCAAACAGATGTTCTGTAGCGAGCTCCCTTCCCTTGCTCCAGGAGGGAACCTTGGTTTCTCTGTTTTGGGCTGCCTGCCCAACATTGACACAGGGATACCCCTGTAAAAATGTGTGATAGTTGGATTTTGGAATAGTATAATTGAGTCTTACCTAACACTGACGGAGCAGTTCTACATGTTATCAGATATTCCTCATACACATAAGGCCTTCATCTATCACCTTGACCAGTTGGATGTAGAATATTTAATTTGTCTCCCCTGGATTTGACCAGGTGTCTTCATCTTGCAGGTAAAGCTTTCACCTTGACGTCTTCCTTTTGAGGCATTTGTTCAACTTTGTTTTCGCCATAACTTGGCAAGAGCAGTGCTGGTAAGGCCACACTGTTGATTCTTATCCTGTATTAGATGCAGTATTGGGCTGATTAATTATCTCTTGCTTGACATTTCTCTGTTGATAGAAGGTAGTCTTGGACTCTCTTGCCTCTACCTTTTTCCTTCCACTTTAATGGATTTACTGTATCAGCAGTGATACAAATAAGAAGCACACAAGTAACACACAGTTACATAATTTAATATGTACAATATGAATGTCAATAAACAAAATCTGCATTTACATTGTAAGTTAAATAATTAATATCAGAGATTATTGTTCTTACTGAAGATAGCAATAATAGCTAAACCAAAAGATTCTCTGGTGGATGAACTTCCACACCGAGACTCATTCCCTAATAATCAAATCCTTACTGTTCATGCAAAATACATGATTTTGTCTGATGGGGTTGTGAGGATAACAACACTGTTAATGTCAAACATGACAACATAACTTATAAAGGTGTTCATAACTGTAATTCAATTGTTTTGTTATGTGATCAGAGAAAGCATGCTTTCTATGGGGACAAACTTTTTTTTATCATATTATTCAGTGTGTTACAACCAAGAATGGTAAAAGGTTTCAAATACAAGACGCCAGACAACAAACGTGCACATGATATTTTATTATCACAGGGTAAAAATCAAAGATTGAAGATTCTACAATAGGAGTTATTTACTAACTTTACATTACATACTTCAGTGACTTAATTCTCCACAGATCTGACCCAGGACTCCAACATGTTGAAAGTAACGCACTTAATGAGATTCATCGTTATTCGACAAACAAAAGAGACACCAAAATAATTTGGAACATCCTTTAATCACATAAAAATTATATGTAACATGTATTTAATTTCTGTGTACTATATAGTTCACCAATTGATGACCCGTAATGTGTACGTCTAGGAATAAAAACAGACTAAATATTGAGTCCAATATCAAGCTGCTTGTTTCCTGTACTTATAAATACAAACCAGCAATTCAACAACACTGGTTTGTTCTGGATTGCTGCAGACAGGTTAACATGTAATCAAGTCTTCACATGGGAGAGACATGAGGGATTTGATACCATGAGGTGCCTCACATTCAATAGTGCGATCACACAGGCCGTCCAACTTTTACCTAGGATTCATTTTACTGACTTAAGTGATTTCACCTCAAACTTTTCTCTCATTCTATGAAACATCTCTACGTCATGGATTGGGACAGTATTTTGACATCCCTGGTTCACAGGCACAGAATCCTAATGACTTTGGTGATCCCCTGACTTGTTCTCTCGTGCCACCATTAGTGCATTTGTACAGTTTTGAGTGCCAGGTCTCAACAACTGTTGGATGGATTGAAATTTGATACATGTTCCCCTCAGGTTGAATTGGAATAACTTTGGTGAACCCTTTCATTCTCACCCTGCACCGTCATCAGGTTGAAATTTCACTTTGCCCAATACATAGATTTATTACTACATACTTTCAAAACTAATGACATTCCAATCAGCCTCAACCTTCACCCTAATAACTAATTTACAGCATCCTAATGTGCTAAACTGAGGTGGCGAACACAGTAAATATTACACTTTCTACACATCAGCATTTTAGCATCGTCACTGTGAGCGTGGTAGCATGCTACCTTTAACATTTAGCTAAAAGCCTGATTACAACCTCACAGAGCTGCTAGCTTGGCCGCAGATTCTTACGGTGCGTTCAGACATAATGCATGCTCGCTTTCTGTCGAAACCTTTAGTCCTGATTCATTTTGTATTCGATTCAGAAAACCAGCATTTGAGATTTAACATTAAAGACAATAACCAGTCTGCGATTTTGTCCCTTTATTGAATCAGTTAACAGAAGTAACCATATAAAGTAAATAAAGTATCCATGTTGACAACACAGCATATGGAATGAATGATCTTTTAATTCCTTTAAAATGTTAACATGTGGAATCAGATACTTCACAGTAACAAAAAAAAGATGGTACATTCTGAGTGACCAAAAAGATCACATATTATACTTAACTTGACTCAGAAACAAACACACAATATTCAACTTAAAGAATGAAATATTTGACACCAGATACTTCTGCTTAGACATGACTTTCTCTAATGTGTACATGTTGACAATACCACAGACTAAATGATTCAAAAATGTAAAGATAACATGAAAATAAATGCAAATATTTGGGACCAAATAATGTACTTAAATGAAGTGAACCCAAAGACATAAAACGGTGTAAGAAATGTACATACTATACTCAATTAGATAATGTAGAAAACTTACACCTACATTAAGAATGAATCATATTTTAACAAATTGTAAATGTTTTGCATCAGAAACTTAACAGAATTGAAAGTGTCCCCAACATTTTTAAAGATTTTCTCTTGTTTCTGTTGCAATCTGTACTCACAATATCTTAAACCTTGTCATATTGTTATGTCCTGTTACTATTTGTGATTCTCCTCTGAATCATATAAAAAAACAAGTAAGATCTAAATATCCACGAGAGGATAATGAATATATATGAGGATGTGCAACTCTGTAACCACAAAGCATGTCGTCTCTCACTTGATGTTAAAGGAGACTTTGATGCTTTCCTCTGCTTGCTTACGTGTGATATATTTCCATGTTGCAGGAATGTCAGCAGCCTTTGCATTGAATGCTTCGGCAAATTGCTGGTTGAACTTCGCCAGTATGTATTTCCAGTAGTCTGATGCCTGAAGGCTTGCATCTGGAACAATTCTCCAGTCTGGGAAAATGGCCGTGTAATCCTTGTAGGGGTGCCATTCACCATTTGTAGCAGCGCAGCGAAAACGCCCGCCACTGATCACAGAGGAAGAGCATACGTCAGTGATAAGTTTTTTTGTCCCAGAGGACCTGAATCTACCCAGACCCTCTGGCCGATGTACTGAAGTCCAGTGCTGAGTGTGGACTTTTCCTCCTGCCTCACAAGGCGCTGCGCAGAACGGACACTGTTTACCACATCCAATCAGTTTGGTGAAAAGCTCGTTCTCAGGCTTCACATGAAGATATTTTAGTTTCATTTGGATGTTTGTTTTTTTAAACTTCTCTTGAAGGACTTGTGCCATGTCCTTCACACACTGAGTCAGCCAGTGAGCAAACTGTTCCTGGTCGGCATTGTTCAGGATCATGAAAGCACCAAGAGTATCTTGGGAAATGACCAGTTTATCACCAAGTCCCTGACACACATTTTTAACAAATGACTTCAAGTTGCCACTCTTTTCTGTTTTAGCTTTATTGACAGCATCATTTATGCTCCTGATACTTGACTGAACATGTCGATCCTCAAACTCAATCATCGTAGCCCCATTTGAGAAGCGTTCCACTATTTGCTTGAGTATCCAGTTCTTTACATACTCTTCATAAGAGCAAATGTAGCTCCAATAGTTGTTAAAGTCATTCTTTGATAGCAAATCCAGTAAAACTGAATACTGGAAGAACATTCGTGTGCTGAACGTCTGGTTTGTCAGCATTTCACCAATGATATCAGGACCCAAGGAACGGTAGACAAAGTCTTCGACTGCAGGCCTCAAGCAGCGATCCGTGAATTCTTCTGCCTTCTTCTGGCACTGGTCTCGTTTGTGGAACACATCTTTAAAATCAGTGCGGAACTTTTCCTTGTTTTGGTTCAGACATCTGTAGGGATCATTCGCACGTATGAAATCCTCATGCAGTTTCTGAAACTGTCTGGCTGCAACTCCACAGATGTGCTGTTTCAGAGAAACTTCAAACTCAATGTCTGTCTTTACATCCTGATTGTTTTGCAGCCTCTCATCAATCATTTTCAAAATCTCCTGGATGTAAGTGTCATGGTAGTTGTTTTTTCTTTGCATTTTTCCATTTATACACTCTGTGCAAATTGAAATGATGCTGTCTGCAATTTGTTGTACAGCCTTTGTGTAACTTCGAAAGGTGAACATCGCTTTCAGTGTGTTTGCAACACGCTGCCAGAATCCATCAGCGGTGTATTTAAAAGGCACCAGTCCACACTCTTGCATCCTTTTTTGACTTAACAACGTGCATGCAAGACTTCCCTTGTGCTTCACATTAATTCTCAGGTGATGAGACACACTGTTGTAAATGTCGTCGACCTTCATTTCTGAAGAGGATAGTTCCTTCTCTGTTTCAGTCCACATCTTGTCAAATTCTTCGTCCAGCTCTTTTTCTGTCATTTCAACTTTTTTTTTCTTCCGACACTTTTCAATCAATGCACACACTCTCCCCTCTAATTCTTTAGTGTGGTTCTCCTTGATTCTATCAAGTGCTGTCATCCTCTGTCTGATGTCAGCTGCTGCTGTGAGCTGATTAACCACGGAGCTCTCCATTTCTCGTCGAAGACTCTTTGCACTGTTTGCAAAGTCCTCTCTGTATCCTTCAACTAGATAGACATGACCCTCTGTTTGCTTGAAGTACTTTGCCAGATTTTCAAGAAGCTTTGTCTCCCATTTAGAAAGTACTGTGCAAGCTTCACTTTTCAACTGTGTGAGAAGTTCTGACATGTCAGATGTCTCAGATTTCACAGCAAATGTACCGAAGTTGTTAATCTTTGTTTCTGCATGTGTAACCCACGTGTACATTTCTTTTTTGAATTCCCATTCCCATTTGTTGAATTCTGTGCACAGCCTCATGTATGCATCAGCCACCAGGCTGTTTCTGAAGCTGAAGATGAAGTTTTCATGCTTCACTGCATTCCAAAGACTTTTCATCCACTCTGTAAACTCCAAGATATTATTAGCAGATGATCCACAACTGCCCAAAATTTGGATTATGTTCTTCTTGAGCTCATACACAGCTTCGCTGTACCCTGCATTGACTGGTGCCATTGGTGGGTTTCCATTCCAGAGTCCAGGAATGTAGCAGTTCCCAGTGTCTGGACTGTACTCCATCACATCAGTGAAGCTCTTGTTCTCCTCTTTCTTTTCCATTTTAGCTGCTGCCTGGGTCATCTCGTTTAACTGTTCCAAGAGCAGTTTCCTGTCTCGTAAGTTCTTGTCATGGGCTGAAACGTCTGACACATTCTGGTGAACAAACTGACATTTGGGCTTTTTGCCCACCTCTTTCATCCTGAGGAAAGCATGCACAACTATTTGTAGGATGTCTTTCATTTCGGTTGAATTCTCCATTGCAATATTGATGATGGTGATATCACTCAGCCCCACAACAAGTGTTGCAAGCTCATTGTCGTGCTCATGGCTGTTGTCCAGTTGTGCAAGCTCTGGTGACTTTAAGCCCTCGGTGTCAATGATCACCATGAAGTCACAGTTGAGTACTTTTTTGACATCTTCATTGATTCTGATGAGCAACATAAAGGCACCTCGAGTGCATCGACCACTGCTGACTGCAAACTGCACTCCAAACATGGTGTTGAGGAGAGTGGACTTCCCTGTGCTCTGAACTCCAAGAACTGTGACTACCAGTATCTTGCTCTTAGGAGACATCAAGTCATTGAGCTGAGAAAGAACGTCACTAACCCATCTGAGAGGTATGTTGGATGCCTCTCCATCTACAAGCTCAAGAGGAAATCCATCAAGTAACAATTCTGCACATAGTTTGGGCAGATGCTGTAATTGTTGACGTGATAGGTCTGTTTCTGGAAGGGAAAGTGAAGCTTCATAGATCTGACCCATTTCACGGAAGAAGTGTTCAGTCCCCAATGAGCTGTTGGAAAGTTGTCTGTCAATGTCTTTGATTTCTGCTTTGTTTTCAGAATTTTTGCATTTTTCTTTGTACTGCTCCCTGAGATCAGACAATTTCCCTCGAGACACGTTATCGAGGTTCATTCGCATCCATTTCAGGAAATAGCACCTCTCTATCCCTGGGCTTGATATTGCATTGATGAAACATGTCATTGCATTTGACATGTCGTAAGAGTTTTGTTTTTCTCTAAGTTTTGTTTTCTCTGTCTGAAGATCACTTTTGTAGTTTTCAATTGTTTCAGACCCGACATTTCGAAGTCGAAATTCTTCCTTCTCTAAGCGAGTCAGTTCCTTCCATATTTGGCCTTGCAAGGGCAGCTGAGCTTCTTTGTATTCAAGGATATCTTGAATGTCAGCAGTGATGGCATCTGCTCAATTCCCATCTTCACCTTTGAGTTCTCAACTACATTGCCGACAGTGTTTCGCAATTTCATGACAAAGTCTGCATCATTCATTTGTTTAGTCTTCAAAAGTATGTTGCTGTTAGTCAAGCCCAGCTTGGTTGCTACCTTTTTTAGAGCAGCTTTACTGGAGTCCTTGCTTTGATGGTTCCCAACCAAGAAGATCTGTGCCTTGTGGTGTTGGTTGGTCAGCAGCTCGCACTCAGAGTACAAAGTGTCAAAGAACACAAAAACTGCTGCAGATGTCTGACACAAAAATGAAAATTGTGTTTCAAATGAAGCAATGTCCCCACGAAGGTTAGCTACAGCTACTGGCTCACTGAAGACGTCCATGTTTTTGTTCCCACAAGGAAGGTACCAAGTGATTTCAACCAGTCCATTGGATATTCTCCTTGGACTGTCACCACACTCCATATTATGATGAACAAAGGTGTCATGGTACTGTTGAGAATTGCTCAGAAGCTTATTGAGGATCTCTGACTTGGACAAGGAGCACTCACCCAGTCTCACAAAAGATATCATTGGAAGTTCAGAGAGAACAATTCTGTCTTCAGTAAAGCCTTTGGATTCTGAGAGGGACTGAGGTCTGTACTTTTTAACAATGTCTCTCATGGCCCAAAGCATGAGTGTGCACTGCTTTGTGTCACAATTGGGAAGCAACAGAGGCACAGAAAACTGACACATAGACATTTTGAGTGCCATTTCCTGCCGTACAAAACCATCAGAACACAGAAAGAGGGCAGTGATTATGTCAAGGGGGTTTAGCATGTCACCTAAATGCAGACTGTCAAATAGATGATCAAAATCTAACTCTGTCTCTCCAGATGAAGCATCAACGTTTGACTCACATTTAGATCTACATTTTGCATTCCTAGCTGTGACATTAACCATCATCAGTTTCTTTAGGAAGTACCATGGAAGATCTGAATTACACTTGGCAGGTTCATCAGTGATGGTCTTCTTGTCAATCTGAAGTAATGTGCTCAGGGATAGCTTCTCAGGGTAGAGCTGCTCCAACCCCAGATCCTCCAATAAGGTCTCTAGTTGTGTCTCTGTGGATAAGAAGACGTTTGTTATTTCAAACCAATCAACCAACCAAGTGTTTCCACAAAACATACATCCAAAGTACATTGACACATAGAATGTATGCTGACATTTCTGTTAATGATGCACGACAGGGACAGTAAAAAACACATAATGATCAAATTAAATAAATATTACTCTCCTGATCTGTGCTATAATTGTAATTTCTCTATGATTTCAAGCATTTCTATAATCAAAATCGCTGGATTTGCACACGTTCTGTTCAAACAGAGAGGAGACACGCGAGGTGAGGCAGCGACGAGCTGTGCCTCATCTCAGATTGTGTAATGGGTTCTATTGGGTTCATACATTTGTAAATCTGACTCTGAAAGAGTCGGTGCCTCACCAGCCACGAACCTCACGTCACTGCCACACAATTTCACACCCTGCCTTTGTAATATCTTGTTTGGGCTTGGGGGGCTCCATCGTAGTCCACTGTTCATCTCTGTACAAACTTAAGTTTCATATAATTTATATTAACATCAGGTTAAATTTCTACCAACAATTCACACTGAATTGTTCAAATTGAATTGAGTAAATTGTTTTCATAATATTCAGTGTCTTGTGTCTAAAATCTAAAGCCCTTCCAACAGAAATTCAAGTAGTTTACGTGAAAGCACCAAACTATACAAATAATTTAACTTCTGTTGCACAGCAGCAAGGCCTAAAAGTAACGTGTTGGGCAGTCAGTCTGCCCGATGTTGTAACCGGTAGTATATGGACCCAAATGCAACACACAGGATTCCAGGGATCTTTGGCTTTTATTATTAACTTCAAATACAGCAGGCAGAGTTTAAACAGGGTCAGAAGGCTGGTTCTGGCATAGAAAACCGAAGAACAATATGGCAAATGTGTCTGGGAGGCAGGAGTCTATATAGGGGCTTGATTACTGATCAGAGGCAGGTGAGTAAACAGGTGAAGGGAGTTTAGACTGAGAGGGACTGACTGACAAGTAGAGTGAGGAGGGTGTGGAGCTGAACTGTGACAGATGTATCGTATCCTCATGTATCGTACATAGTTTGACCAACACATTATCACTCCCAACCTTTCAAATACACAAACTTGTTCAGTAATGGTGCAACGGACCATAAAACTCACGGTTTGGATCGGATCACGGCGCACAAAAGAAAAAGGGAGCAAATATAAATTTTAGAGATCCCTGATCATGTTTTTGTTGCCGCCTATACTAATTGATGATCATTGATGATTCATATCGTTGTCTGATTATAGCAGCTGGTCAACAAGTCTCAAAAAAATCCCAAAAATCATTTCAACCACTCTGAAGTCTGTAAACCATAAAAAATTATAATTGTTATCATTTTACTTTACTTGTTGTAGTTTTTTCCCTCATAAAAACACAATTCAAATGATAAGGAAATAAATGACTGCATTTTAATGGCTTAAAACAAATCTTGTCATTAGTAGTTTTATTGATGTATTATAAGCTGCTTAGAGCTAGTGTAAACAGGTCATAAGTCATCTCTAATATCTATTTATGTTGCTGTGAAAACGTCTCCTTCAAACAACTGGATTTATTCAAGTTTCCCACCAAAAGTATATTTTATGAGATTACACGTGAACACATCATAACGTTGTAATTTTTCTCAATACAAATTTTTACCGAACAAGTCACAATGCAGCATGCACAGCCCAGTCCCAGTTATAATGTGCATTATTGACCTTTAAGAATATTCAACCACCTCCAACCCATCGGGGCGAGTTAGCGGTGGCACAGCCTGCTATCCATGAATACAAGTGGCCCCTTGTATAGCAGCCTCTACCATCAGTGTGTGAATGTGTGTGTGAATGAGTGAATGTTAACATGTGTCGTATAAAGCGATTTAAGTCTAGACTAGAAAGGCGCTACAGAAATGCAACAATAATGTTGTCTGTGGATATCACAAGCAAGATAAGAGTGTGACACTATATAAACTTTTATTGGACTTTTTATTGAACTTAGTTTATTTTGTGTTTTTGCTCTTTATTTGGCAAATGAATTGCTCTCGAAATAGTGTAGGTAGGTAGAGAGATAATCTGTGACTATAAATGAACAAAAGCATGATTTAAGAGTACAGCCTGACTGATACTGTATTTTTGGGGATATTAGGGAGAAAATCTTTAACCTCAGCAAGATGGCCGCATGGTCGCTCTACCCGAACACGGGTAGCGATGCTGCTCTGTAGCCGTATTTGAATGGCGTGTAGCAGTGATCCGGAGTGTTTATTCTCCTTGTGGCTCTGTCAGTATGTTGATGCAAGTCAACCTTAATGTGCAGCCTGTGCGCAGTCGAGGCACAAATGAAAGACACATGGTGGGCCTGCCCGCCGAGTGCTGGACTGAGTCATTTGTTAAGTTTGACGTTTTATGTTACAAAATGCAAATGTTACTTTTTGTTGGTGTTTGTAAAGTGTCTGTTCAGAACACGGTGGCTTATGTTGTCAATGGTCATTTTGTGCTGGTTTATAGTTTTATTCATTAGTGAGGTGGCTGCTAAATTTTTTGACTGCAGCTGTATTTTGCCTTTGGTGACGAGTTACGGTCCACTCTATTGGACGATGTAGGATTAAATTTGCTAACAGCTGCTTCAGCGGTTACTTTTTAACAGCAATAGATTATTTACACGTTAGTGTCATGTGAATTATTTACATGATATCAATATTACATTTTTTTTAATATCACGTCATCGTCAATGCAGCTATATCATAACAACCTTCATTCAAAGGAACTTTTTATTAGCTGTAAAAAAAACAATTTTCATGGAAAGTTGTTTTTGTTTCGAAACTTTTCTATCATCTGTCATTTAAAAGTCGAACATTTATGTCACTAATCATTGTAATTCATAGGGAGGCAAACTGTTTTGTATTCTAAGGTTTAGCAGACTGTAACAATCCATAAACATCTTTAATTTTCATTCCAATAACTTTTGTTCTAAGCAAGATGTACAAGTTAAAATCTGCCATGATTTATTGAAACCAAATTGCACATAAAGCTTGCGTAAACCGTAATTTGCAAAAAACACTAGGGATGTTCCAATCAAGTTTTATTTAAAGCGATCCTCTTGAGAGAAGACTTATCACTCTGTTGGAGTTGTTGGAACAGTCCACTCATGGTACATGCACATTGGCGCTACAGAGTGACACTTCTTTCATCTCAATCTTTGGCTGAATAAAAAAATTGGCTTGCTTCTTTCACACAAACCTGACAACAGCAAGTTTGGGTCTGATATTTAGTTACTCTGAGAATCAATATAAATTAGTGGCAGCTGATAAAACCTGCCGACGGCAGTGTTTGATATTTGAACCTTTAAAAGTGACAGTCAGTGCAGGTTCCAAAGAAGGTCCATGTATCATCTGATCATTCAATTATTTCATTAAAGCCGTTAAACAAAGAACAGGTCAGAATTCCAATTGTTGTTCATTTTTTTCCCTGACATATTGTATCGTGTCCCAAAACGCTCTGTCTGTGTTGGTCTGTTCTGAAAGGACGGTTGGAGAGCCTCTCCAGGTTCAGTTCAAATGCAGTTTTCAACCTGCAGTAACTTCAGAAGTGTGGCTTCATCATCAAACCTGCTGTGAGTTCCACTCCTTACGTTACCCTCCTGATTGGAGTAAGTGACTCCAGGTGTACTCAGGTCTACAGGTGGAGACTGATTACAGTTCAGTTTGTGACAGTTCTCAGGAGACTGACCTGGCGCTCACATGTCTCCGGTCCTGCTTCACTCATGCGTTACTGGCAACGTGAGTCTCTTTCTGGGCATTATATTGTTTGATAAATGCTGTTAGCATACATTTGATTACATAACTTGTCATCGTATAGTTTGATATACTGTGTTGTCCTTAGATGTATGCTGCTGTTTCTTTAATTATACTGCAGAAAACCAGGAGTTGAATGGAGGTAATAAACGCTCAACTGTACTGAATGCATTCCAATGTCAAGAACTCAGTTTTATTTATTTGAGTCTCTTTAGTGCTGTGCTGCTGTTTTCCCTCCAATTTTTCTGTCACCTGATCCAGCTCACTTGTGCTCACTTGTACGTAGTGTCTGTTTCACCCCTTTTTTCTAATTTTAATTGATCTACTAATAGTACGATGTCAGCCAACACGTACTAGAACTTTTTTTAGAATTAGAACTGTTTTTGCATTGATCTGCTATGGCTTCACTCACCTCTCCATCCGACTGTGTCAGCTGCGCCCGCCTGGTGGATAAAATCACAGAGTTGGAGGGAAGAATATCCACGCTCTACAGGATCCAGTATGCAGAGAACCTCATGGACACCATAATTTTCGGTCCATCACAGACTGACACAGCCAGCGACCGCGTGCATGAGTCCATCGCTTCCAGTCCTGCTGCCGCGGCACCTCCTCCGGTCGCAGCTCCTGAGACCTCCTGGCTACGGCTCGGAGCTAAGCCTAAAGCCCTGGTCAGCTCTACTCCATCACATCACGAGCCCTGGTCCCTGGTCTGTGCTCGCGGCAGCCGGAGAGGGAGACGCTCATCTCCTACACCCCATGGCTTCGATATCCAGCTGACGAATGGATTTAACGCCCTTGCCCTACGTGAATTCCCTCCTCTGACTACGGACTCCCAGCTGCCGCCTCGGGGGACCCACAGCCCCGGGTCCACCGACATTCATACGCCAGTCATTCCTGAGCCCTCCTCTCGCCCCAGGACACGCCGTTCCATACCGTGCTTTACACCAGCACCGCAGCGAGCCTCGGTCGCCCATTCTCTCAGTCCTTGCTCGTCTTCTTCTCCGCCACCACTGGTTGAATCCTCGCCTCCATCCACGAGTATTGCACGCGCAGTGTTGCCGCCTCGTCCCCTCTTCGCCCCGACGACGCTGATAGTCGGGGACTCTATAATCAGGAACACCCGTTTCTTCAACGCGGAGACACACTGTTTCCCCGGAGCAACGGCTCAAGACATCCTGCTGAAGCTGCCTGGCCTGCTGCGCGCTGTCCCGGCTTCCATACGGCGAATTATCGTTCATGTGGGAATAAACGATACAGCCCTCCACCAGTCTGAGTTGACCAAGATGGATTTTACAAATCTTTTAAACTTTTTAAACAGCTGTGGACTGTCTGTTTTTATCAGTGGTCCAAGTCCAACACTCGGCCGTGGATCACAGCGGTTCAGCAGAGTCCTCAGCCTCCACACCTGGCTCCAGGCCGCCTGCAGGACCAACAACGTGAGCTTCATTGACAATTTTAATCTGTTTTGGGGCCGCTCCTCCGCTTTTAAAAGGGATGGTATTCATTTTAACAAGCTGGGTAGCCGCCTGCTAGCGGCTAATTTACAGCATGCTGTTCACTCCCATTCACATGATTGACTGTTTACACCTGGATCCCCTGTCCGCTGTCACTCTTCCTCTACGATCATTCATCAGCCGCTTTCATCCCCTACAAGCAACACTAGCTCCCCCTGGCGGCATGGAGGATCTCCCACTACTCTCTCCCCAGCCTCTACCGTAACTTCCACTCCACAACCCATGAACATTCCCGTGAGAATCACAGACTCGCGCTCACGCCCTAGTTATGGTCGGGTTCGAGGTGCTGCACGAGTGATCCGTCCTATTGCACATACCCACAAAGCTTCCTGTGCTGATGACGACAAAGTGTCTTCCCCCATCAAAATGTGTCTGATTAATGCACGCTCTGTAACAAACAAGGCTCACATTTTAAATGACTTGTTCACAAGTCATAATTTGGCTTTTTTATTTCTGACCGAGACCTGGCAACGGAATATGGAATGCATCCATTTTAATGAACTCTGCCCTGTGGACTGTTCTTATGTTGGGACACCGCGTCTGACAGGCCGCGGTGGAGGCCTCGCCGTGGTCTGGAAGAATCAGTTTTCCTGCCACTTGGGGAGCACAGAATCCTATATTACTTTTGAACTACAGCTGACTAAAGTGGGCCGGCTAAAGCCGTTTTACTGTTTTTTAATTTACCGACCTCCAGGTCCTGCAGGTCAGTTTTTATCAGAGTTCACAGACTTTCTGACCTCTATTATCAAGCTAGACAAAGTGCTTCTGGTTGGTGATTTTAATCTGCATATCAATGATACCACAGACTGTACTGCTACTGAGTTTCTCAATATTACTGAATCTTTTAATTTCACGCAACATGTTTCTGGTGCCACTCACAGGGGTGGTCACACCTTGGACCTTGTGTTTTCTCTGGGTCTTGATATTGATAATACCCGTTGTGAGGACCTATTGATCAGTGACCATAAATGTATTTTCTTTGATCTTTCTGTAAATACTGACCCCTTGTGTCTGAAACAAACATTCCACTCCCGCATTATTACCCAGAGTACAGCTGATCATTTCTCTATGCACTTCTGCTGTGACATTAACACAAATCTCAATGATGTTGAACACTTGATACAGTCATTTAATGAACATTGCACCACTTTGCTGGATAAAGTGGCACCTCTTAAGGAAAGGACCAGGGCTGCCTGTAACACTACTCCATGGATGACGGACGCAGTGACCAGCCTGAAACAGAAGTGTCGCAGGACAGAGCGGCTCTGGAAAGCTACTGCGCTAGAAGTGCATCGTTTATATCTCAAAGACCTCAGAGTTTCTTTTAATACTGGAGTAAAGGAAGCTAGAACTGCTTATTTTGCCAACCTAATCTCTTCTTCAAAGAGAAATCCCAAGATTCTGTTTGACACAATTAAGAGAATTGTTTCACCGTCTGTCTCCACTTTACCATGCTATTCTGTTAACGATTGCAACAAATTCCTTATCTATTTTATTGATAAGGTAACAGGTATTAGATCTGGCATTCAGCCTGGGATCTGTCCATCTACTTGTAGCTCCTCGCAATCTCCTGCTGTTCTGGACTCTTTCCAGCCTATCAGCCTTCAAGACATGATAGACTTAATTAACAAAACAAAGCCATCATCTTGCCCTCTGGATATAATTCCATCATCTCTATTTAAGAAAGTTCTGCTAACTATTGGCCCTGCAGTAACATCTATTGTCAATACCTCATTGTCTACAGGAATTGTCCCTTCCTATTTCAAACATGCCACTATCCAGCCCATATTAAAGAAACCAAACTTAGATCCAGCTTTGCCCATGAACTACAGGCCCATATCAAAACTACCTTTCTTGTCCAAAGTTTTAGAGAAAGTGGTGGCCAAACAACTTACTGCTGCACTGGAGAGGCACAACATGTACGACAAGTTCCAGTCTGGGTTCCGTAAGCAACACTCTACTGAAACCGCTCTCCTGAGGGTTTCAAATGACATTCTCATGTGTGCTGATGCAGGTGACTGCTCTGTGTTAGTTCTTCTGGACCTCAGTTCTGCATTTGACACTGTAGACCATGACATCCTGATTAAGAGGCTAAGTGATTGGGTGGGCATAACTGGCATAGCGTTAGACTGGTTTACATCTTACCTCAATGACAGAAGTTTCAATGTCTCTGTGGGTGATTTTGTGTCTGTTACCTCTCCACTGTCTTGTGGTGTACCGCAGGGCTCGGTTCTGGGGCCTCTGCTATTTTCCCTTTATCTGCTACCTTTGGGACCGATCATAAAAAGCTATAATGTGTCCTATCACTTATATGCAGACGATATCCAACTTCATCTGTCATTCAAACCCAGCGAGGCATTCACATTAACTCGGCTCCTGGACTGTGTAAATGCCATCAGAGACTGGACGGCAGAAAACTGCTTACAACTCAACGACTCTAAGACGGAGGTCCTAGTTATTGCTCCAGAGGAGTTTGTCCCCATGATCAGGCAGATTATCAGTCCACTCTCCTCTGCTGCCCATTGCAACCTGCGCAATCTAGGGATTTTCTTTGATCGATCCATGTCGTTTGACCCTCATGTTAAGCAGCTGTCCAGGTCATGTTTCTTCCATCTAAGAAATATCAGTAAACTGAGATCTGTGGTTTCAACACCTGAATTAGAGATGATCATACACACATTTATCTCCTCTCGCATTGACTACTGCAACTCACTTTTCACATCACTCAGTGCATCTGCTCTTAACCGTCTGCAGGTCATCCAAAATGCTGCCGCCAGATTACTCACCAGGACAAATCGACGGTCTCATATCACCCCCGTACTCCGATCTCTCCACTGGCTTCCTGTAGCATCTAGGATACACTTTAAAATTCTCACCATCACTTACAGAGCACTTCACGGTCAGGCTCCGGCTTATGTAGCTGATCTGCTTCGCCCCTATTCACCCGCCCGCACTCTCAGGTCAAACGCTCTAGGTCTTCTGTCGGTCCCACGCACACGATTTAAGACCCGTGGTGACCGAGCCTTTGAGGCAGTGGCTCCGAGGCTCTGGAATGCTCTGCCTGCAACTCTGCGCCTCGCAGATACTGTGGATACTTTTAAAAGCCAGCTTAAAACCCACCTGTTTGGGCTGGCATTTTGTGTAAAAGTAAACCCATGTCCTAGCCATATTTTAAGACCTGCTCATAAAATGTTTTACATTTTTATTTATTTTTATTATTTTATTTTATTTTTTATTTTTAAATTTTCTCTGTGTATATAATTTATTGACCCTAGGGTCACATTATGTTTTTTATGCTTTTAAATGTCTTCTCTGTTTAAGCACTTTGTGATATTTACTATCTGTGAAAAGCGCTATATAAATAAAATTCATTCATAGTGTGTAACTATAACTACACCAGCACAGACACGAGAGAAAATCTACTCCAACACCAGATATCATGTAAATATGTGATTTTGATTCGGTATATATCAGTAAACAATGTATGGCCACATTTCAATGTCCACAGACTGAAGACATGTAGTTTACATGTTCATTGATTATTTCAATAGATTTTGCTTGGCAATTATTATTTTCTTTTAGTTACTTGTGTAGACAGACTTGCTATTGACATGACAGGCTGTCATCTTCACAGTGGGGCTTGGCCCAGTGGAAACAACAGCAATAATATCATTATTTTACTTATGGACTGCACATCATTTAGTGCCTTTCTGCTGAACAGTAGACTGTATAAAACTTACTTTTACCACCCTTGCTGACGGACCACTGCTTTGATGGAGGGTCGTCTTCTCCTGCACGGTAACCGACTCCCTTGATGAATGAGAAAATGGCCATTTTCAGGTGTGATGAATCAACTCATAATCCCATACACATTAGCTAACCATTTTTTTCTTGTTGTAGATATACAAACGGGCTGTTTACCTCCATTGTGGGTACAGTGTCAGTCCCCCCCCACTTGGTTCAGGATTATTCAAACAGCTTCTCACTGAAAGTAAAAAAGTATTGAAGTTTTTATTGCCCGAGTGCTGTAATAATATGCTGTAAAGTTTACTTTACAGCATAAAGTTTGACTGCAGTATGGACCAAAACCAGGAAGTCACTTCAAACCAGAAAACATGAAGCCCAACGAGAACCATAGCTTGTGGGTGCATTTCTACACTTGCTTATCATGTGCAGCGTCATGAGGGAAATTATAATCACAACAATAATTTATACTAATCAGTAGGGTTGGGTATCGTTTTTTTTTTTTTCGATACCGGTGCTAAATCGGTACTTTTAAAACGATACCGGTGCCTAAACGGTGCCTGAACCGATACTTTTTTTCTTCAAATTGAACAATATATTAACTGTTTAAAATATACTATAAATATAAATAAATACAAAACACTTGGCTTCAAACTACAGCTTCAAACTTTTTAACCAGTGCCGGCTGGTCAAGAGAGGGCAATGGGGCATTGCCCCACCATGAGCCACACGGGGGAAAAAAAAAAAAAAAATTATAATAATCATAAATTATACAAATTGTCAATATTTGTGTTTTTTAACTATGGAATGTACCCAGTAATGTGTGTACAATATGATATCTGCGCAAAATATATGCTTTTCCTGCTCGTCCTCTCCCCCTGTGTGCTCGTCTGCTCGTGCTCTCTGCCTGTGTGCACGACACTCTGAGAGCGCGCAGCGAGGGGGGCTTGATCGTTTTTGCCCAAAAGAGACGGGTCTATGAAGCCGTTTAGCCAATTGCTGATTCAAGATATAAATGAGTGACATACAATTTAGCCAATCAGCGCCCTCAAATAGATTCAGCTGTGGGCAAGAACGATCAAGCCCCGGAGCTGCGCGTTCTCGTCAGGAGAAGTCTCTACAGGAGCCCGCGCCAGCGCGAGCACTCCTCCTCCAAGACCCGTTTGAGAGGAGAACTTTGGCGGCGATTCTGCAGCCAAAGAGCTGATATCAGATCAGCCTGACCTCACAACCAGACAGCAGACTACATGCGAAGCTTCACTACTTCGTACAAGTCAGTCAATCAACTTCCTTTCTTCCTAAAAGTATGCTGATTACTTCGACATACCATACGTATCCACAGGCAGGGGCGGACTGGCCATCGGGGATACCGGGGGAATCCCCGGTAGGCCGACGGGACTATATTATATGCTTCACAGAACACGTTCAATTTACTCTAATACCGAAAGTCAACAATCAGTGAAAACTGTATCAACAGTATAAACTGACATTATACTACTCCTCGCGATCCGAGGACGCCACAGCACGGCTGGACACTACGGTGCTTTTAAAAACTTTTCTCCATAACCGCGGTCTGCGGTCGTGCCGGGCGTCTGTCGGGGCGACGCCGGCGGAGGTGCGAATGGCCGCCGTAGACCGGCGAAATACTTGCCGTGTGAGTGGGCAGCGCGCCGTGTGAGTGGGCAGCGCGCCGTGTATTGAGTGGGCAGCGCGCCGTGTATTGAGTGGGCCGGTCTGACAGTAACTCCCGGGCCACTTTTTCCCCCTAAATGAACAGTGAAAACTCATCATAGCTTAATTTAACATCAGTATTCATAATTACACTTCATGTTTACGTCTCCTGATCTTTACCTCCTATAACAAGGTCCATAGGGGCATCTCAATAAATAAACATGGTATATTATATTGTATTATATTATATAAGTGTTATTTACTGCTTTTTTTCATGTTGGAATAAATGTTAAATATTTAACTGCCAAGTAATAATGCGTGTTTGATGCTAAATTTTTTTTGCATTAAATCATACTGGATGTTTGCTGAAATTGATAGGATGGCCCTCCCTAGAAAATTTTCCACCAGCCGCCACTGTTTTTAACTATGAACAATATGTTAACTGTTAACAGTTTACAGTATACTTAAATAAATATAAATAAATACAAAACACACACACTCTGTACACACACTGCAGCTTCAAACTTCAGCAATTATTTTGCAGAAATATGAGCGTATTTTTCTTCTCTGGCAAAATACGACACGTCTCATGACTTATTTTATTTTACCAGTTGGTGGCGGTAATGCGCCAATTCGTCGTTTGCCAACCGCCAGTTGGTCTCAAAGAAGAAGAAGAAGAAGCTTTGGCGTGCCGGTGTTGTTGTGCTTATGAGCGGCAGCGCTACGTTCCCCGTTGTAATAATACTGTGAGTGAGGAGCGGAGGACCGAGTCCTGCTGCCAGGACGGAGTCATCAGAGTAGTGTAAAAAAAGTATTTCAATCGGCGCAGGCACCGAAATGAGGCACCGAAATCTGCGTTACGTTTCGGTCGGTAGGTACCGGTCGTATAGGAACCGGTTACATAGCGGCACCGAGTTTCGGTACCCAACCCTACTTATGACCCATCCCGACCCCTCAGGTCGTCTGGGACCGGTCTACTTTCTGTTCCCAGAGTCAGAACTAAACATGGAGAAGCAGCGTTCAGTTTTTCTGCTCCACACATCTGGAACAAAGTCCAAGAAAGCTGCAGGTCTGCTGAGACCCTCAGCTCCTTTAAATCAAGATTGAAGACTGCATTTCTGCATTTTACTATGAAACTGTCTTACACTGTTTTTTTTAATGTTTTAATGAATGTTCTTAATTGTTTTTAAATCTCCTTTTCTTTTGACTTATGTTTTGATGCTTTTAATGGTTTTATGTGAAGCACTTTGAATTACCTTGTTGTTGAAATGTGCTATACAAATAAACTTGCCTTGCCTTCTGTTATGGATTTATTTGAAAATGTGTATTTGTTTTAATGAGATGTGTATTTTTCTGTTTGGTCATGTTAAAAATTATATATTTTATGTATTTCTTATTTTTATATTGTCAATTATGTATTTATTGTTTGGGTGGGTAAGATTTATTTTTCCCTTGTCATATCAATAAAACTCTTTTTTATTTATTTATTTTTTTACCAAACAAAGGGAATTTTGCTTTCTCACACATTACAGGACTCTTATACAACATTTTAAAAGGCCCTTTTCATTGCAGTTGGATAGCAATGGGGTAATGACACAGATACAGAAGTTATTTGTACTGCCTATGCAAAAGTGGGAAAATTGTGTCCTCTATGTTTACTTGTTAGTTAACCAGTTTAACACAAATCACTTATGTGGCTTTTATGAATTGGGAAGTGTAACTTTAAGAAATGATTAAAGCTGCAAGCAGCATTGCTCAGGCCCTTGCAACTTCCCACACATCAAGGGTATTGGCAGGACTCTGGTTGACGTGGCCATGCATTTCTGTGACCATCAGACACTGCATGCACGAGTTAGACGGTATTTTCTGTGTGGACCAGCAGCGCAGCCAGGTCATTTTGCCACAAAGCAGAAACTTTAAAGAATGCAAGACAGCAATATAACAATTGAATACCACTAAAATAGTTGAGGTTTCCAAAATGTCAATCATCACATTGACATACTCTACCTCTTATTTTTGTCATTGTAATGTAAAAGAATATTGTTAAAATTTAACAAATGGATTGAAGTCAGATATGAAAATAATTCATCTGTTGTTGAATATGGCATCACATTGAAATAGAAAACCCTCATCTTAATGTCCGAGTATTGGTGATAGTTTGACAATAGGCTGTTTCCTTTTCGTTCTAATCTGAGTTTAGAGTTAAATTAGCCCCTGGTTGTGATTTTAAAGGTATGAATGTAACATTGGAATGTCCTGATTCTCTCTTAGTGACACTTTGAGGTGTCCTACTCTTAATCTGAAGCAAAATTAATTTGTGGCTGTCGACCGTTTCCTTGTAAATCTAACTCGAAATTAGAAAGAAGTTGGCTCATGCATGAGATTTTAAAGGGCTTTTTTTCTGAGATTCTACATCAGAATGTCCTGATATTCTGAGGGATTATGTGATGTCTGCTACTAATCTGAAGTGAAATTAGTTTGTAACTTTGAAACATCTTCTTTTAAATGTAATCTGACATTTGAGATAAATTGGCCCATGAATGTGATTTGAGGTTTTTCTCATTGATATTTTGAAGGGCTTTAAAATCCTATATCAAAATGTCCTAATATTCTCTGGATGACACTCTGAGGTTGTCTGCTATTAATATTAGGTGAAATTAGTTTGTAACAATGGACCATTTTATTTAAAATGTAATCTGAAATTAAAAGGAAGTTAGCTAATTAATGAGATTTTAAAGGGCTTTAATTTTGAAATCTTACATCAGAATGTCCTGATTCTCTCTGAGGGACATTCTGAGGTGGTCTATTAATCTGAAGTTAAATTATTTTGTTACTATCGATCATTTCCTTTTAATTCTAATCTCAAACTTGAGGGAAATTAGCTCATGCATGAGATTTTAAATCCCAAGTGAAACTAGTCACTTTGTGTTACCTTAAAGTTTCTGAATTGTATGTAGTGTACTCTCATTTTGAAGTCATACTGGTCTGTGTAAATGTCGTCTTTATTAATATATTTAAGTATTTACACAATTGTAATTAAGTTTTTCCTTAAAATACAGTTTGCATGCGGTAATTGTGTTTTTTAAATTATCATTTAGAAAATGCATATGTTTGTATTCATTCAAATTGTTTCATTTATTTATGTATCTATTTATTCATGTTTTTAATGTATTAATTAATGTATCGATGTTATCCGCAGTCTCCTCCTCACCTCTCCGCGCAGCACATATCGTTTTTATATGGTTAGCTGCAGACTTTACTGTTGATTTCTTGGGAAGATTGTTCATTATATTTACACCACCAATGACATGAATAGATAAGAGAGAGAGATAAGATAATCCTTTATTAGTCCCTCAGTGGGGAAATTACAGGATTACAGCAGCATTGCTCACAAGTAATAAAATGAAGATACAAAAATCAAGTAGTATAAATAAACTAAACAGTAATAAAAAATATGACAGTAAAGAAGAATACAAAATATACCAGTATATTTTGTATTATTTTTAAATAAAAAATTATTTAGTATATAACAGACGGAGTAAAAATGTAAAATGTAAGATAATACTTAAACGTATTGGATATTGCACGGGATTGACAGTAAAGAAGAATATTAAATAGTAATAGTCTAATATATGTAGTCTGCACAAGTCAGGCTGAGGCTGCAACTTGTCACGTTTGAAAGAGTTAACAGTGCTCTACCAGTTTTTCAGCTCCTCTCATTCGGCACATAATGGCAAAATCACTGACAAAACAAAAGCATAAAGCAACTCACCTTTTGTAGAACAGATGTGGCCATGGCCAAATAGCAACCTTTCTATGCAGAAGTTTGTTCTCAGTGCAGCTTTTAAAGGTGCGTGTCCTGTACGGGGCGAGCCCGCGTGTGCAAATGCAGACCTGCAGACCTCTCCTTTTATTCTGCTGGAGAAACAACTTTCACTTTCGGTTTCCAGTTTCATGATCATGTGGTTTCTCGCAATCAAAGAGTCTTACAGTAAACTGCGTCATGAAACTACAGCAGAACTTCAGATTGCTTCATGCACAAAGTCGTTTTCCCTGCTGTTCTATACAATTAAAGCTTTGTTAAGAAATCAATGTTGAGACCATGAGAATCACAATGTTTACACATTTCCCTCATACAATTTTATCATGGTAAATGTCAGGATTAAATTCAATTACATTTTCACAATTCACATATTTGATTGAAAGAAACAATGAATAAATTCTAAGTGAGTAACATTCCACCTTGATTGATTTATATTAATTAAGTGCCAATTTCATGGTGTGTGTGTGTGCGTGTGTGTAAAAGATGCATAATTATGAAATAAAATCAGATTTCAAATCAATGTAATGATTACATGACAAATTTCCAGCAAAACGTTTTCTTATAGTTGAGTTTAGAGAGTTGAAACAGTGATGTTAAATAATGTTAAAAGTAATGTTCTGGAGGGTGGGTGGATGGAATAATTTGAAAAATATATAGTATAGTAATATATAATATATGTTGGGAAGTATTTTCATCTTGGAGACTGCAATTCTTCCAACTCTGGAAATGTATAGATTGATCAATCTGTTTGTGCCACAAGGTGTCCGAAAAGTTTCCTTTTGTTTAAGTGTCAGTCAGGTTGTCAAACCACAGAATGCTTCACGTCCTTACTCATTTGTCTTAGGGAGGCAACAATTTCTCCTCCTTGGCTGCTCCCAGGCCCTTTGGAGGAAACAAAAGCAACTGACAGAAAATATATCCTTTCTTCTTGAACTGATGTATTTTAATCAGTTCAGATTGGCATTTAATTCATAGATTTTATACATTTATAAATTAAGTGTCAATTTGATTATCAGCTGGGTTTTTTGTGTGTGTGTGTATGTGATCAAATGTAAAAGATATGCATAATTATTAACAAAAATCTGACTTCTAATCAATATCACTGTTTTGTAATGATGACATGATAATTCAAAGAACTAAGTCAAAATGAATATATATGTCTCAAAACAAATATCTTTCTTTTTCATTTATGTCTTCCACCAGAATTATGCTTATACTTTACTTGCATGTGTTTTGTTCCAATTTATTTTCAATTGCCTCAGAGAAAAACACATTGTCCAGTAGAGAGTATTGACAGTGACCCATCACGCATACTTGCACACCTGTTGTATAACTTGGCTTAAGTTTCAGACTCAATTCTATACTTGAGTATTAAACTGTATCAGTTTGCTTTAAGCATGTGCACCTTATTTAACAAGATCGCTCTCTTGGAACTGGCAGCAGCATGAGCTACACTTTGTTTTTGTCTCAATGTCAGAATCAGAATCAGCTTTATTGGCCATGTGTGCTTACGCATACATGGAATTTGTCTCCGGTTTCCACTCCGCTCTCAATGTACAAACACAAATTTACAATAAACAAGAAAAATATGTGTATAAAGAATCAAAAAGGGCAGCAAAAAAAAGTAGAACGGATGTAGGTATAAACATTTAGCTATAATACAAGTATAAATATATATCCAAGAGAGAAAAAAAAAAGTGTGTATATATATATATACATGTGAACATCAACCTATAGACAATGGCATGAGTTGTAAGTGGTGGTAATAGTGTAGTATAACCTATTTATTGTTCATGAGAGTGACGGCTAGTGGAAAGAAGCTGTTCCTGTGTCTGGTGGTCTTGGCGTACAGAGCCCTGTAGCGCCTACCAGAGGGGAGGAGTTGGAACAGCTTGTGTCCAGGGTGTGATGGGTCTGCAGTGATCTTTCCTGCACGTTTCCTGACTCTGGAGGTGTACAAGTCCAGGATGGAGGGCAGGCTGGAACCAATGATCCTCTCCGCAGACCTAACAATCCGTGGAGAGGATCATTGGTTGGAGGATCATGTCCTTCCTCATGTTTCTTAGTGAGGCGGGGTTTCCCCTCCTTAGCCACCCACACTCCCTTATGAGGAAACTAAAACTACCCAGAGAAAAGTATCCTTCCTTCTTGACCTGATGTATTTTACAGTTGATGGATGCAGTCAGTTTTCCCTTTGTGGTGTAGAAAGAGGTCGATCCAGATGTTTAGCTTTTTTCCGGTTGAGGAGGACGGTGTTCTTGGCAACAGTTGTCTCAGTACCACTTTTACTGGTTGGGCAGTACAAGCAGAGCGATGGGGAGAGGGGAGTCTTGCAGTCTAGTATTCGGGTCAGTTTATCAGTGAGTCAAAGGTGTTGTACAGGTGGACGGGGCAGATTGTGTTCATGGACGTAATCATCTAAGGTGGTGTCATTGAGAAAGCTTCTGAACAGATTTTGGTCCAAGAGTCATTATCTCGTGCTACAGATGAATCTCTTTCCCATTCAGTGATAGAGAGAGATTCAGAGTCACATCAGAGTTATATCAGGTGATGTGAGCTTGACTACTTATTCTAGTGTGGCTGGGTAAAGATAGTTATGTTGTTTGAAGTTAACCTTATGAACACTACCAAATAGTGACATTCCGTTTTTTTTTTGTCCTGAAGGAATTCATGATTATTCCATAGTTGTGCTGTACAGTGTTCGTAATGTAAGGAGCGTGTTTGAGTTATCAGCATCTAAGAAACTAAATTCTCGACATCAATAGAATTATTAATGTCAGTAACAATTATTAATGATTATTAATAATAACGGGGCACCACCCTGCGAACAGGGACCAATAACCAAATGATAAAACTAAGTCTCATAATTAGTGTTCACTCACAATGTCAATAGTCTGAGTACTATTACACATTCAAGGTGAAAGTGAAGGTTTAAGTTCGAGCACAGACCACATGTACAGCTATTATCACAATACATGCACAAAGTAATCACAGACAGCTGCTCTTTAAAATATAACAGTTTATTACGTTCTAATACTAATGATCTAGTCAAATAATATCTAAACTAACAACAACTATACATTTATGAGCACGCTATCTAAAATCAACAGACTATTGAAAAGAGGGGGGGGGAGTGTGTGTATGTGTGTGTGTAAAGGGGGAGGAGCGAGGGCACAGCTCAGTGACGTGTGACATAGTTGGGACGTGGTGACGTCTCTCATGCGCGAGAACCAAAATGGCAGATAGCCAACAGGAGACCCGGCGTCTACACGTGCCGGTAGCCGTTTAGCACGTAGCTAGATTAGCTCAAAGCTATATGTGTGCGTGGATTAGTAAAAGAGAAGGGAAAGGAAGAAAACAAAATGAAATAAAACAAGAGATTTAAGATCCTTCGCGCCGCGCGGGAGTACGGAAGATTGCTCTCTCAGCCAGGGAAGCAAGAACCGCGACTCTTTGGAATTGAATTGGAAGAATTGCAATTCTTCCAATTCAGGAGGTCTTAACCTCCTGAACTGATGAGAAGCAACTTCGACCTCACTAGGCGGCTAACGTTATCTCAACACAAATCACGGTAGCATGAAATACACCAACTTCTCCACAACCCCAACGATCTCAGCGACCGTTAGTGTCGGCGATTATTAAGCATACGCCACGTTATAAAAATGAACAGTACTTCAAGCACATAAACAAGATAAAATGAACACAAATGAAACTCTCTCTAACTCTGCCCAGAATCTATTTTGCCTTACGGTACGATGCACTCGTGATGATTGAGGGGGGTTCTTCTGAGCTTCGGTGGGCTCATGCAGTGCGGCTGCGGGCCGGGAGGTATGCTCTCGGTGGGAGAGAATCGCTGTCGTCTGGATAAGGGACTTTTGCGGCATTATGGGCGGAGCAAACGAGGCACTTGGTGGAGAGTGGAAGTTCTCTCTCTCTCTCTCTCTCTCTCTGAAGAAGTCTTGCTTCTTCACTTCTGCAGGATTAAAAGGGTTCGCTTCGTGGATACGGACACAGATAAAATAGACAGTTTGGTGAATTCAACCAGCGAATTCAACTGTGAAGGTTTTGGTTAAAAAGGGGAAACAACGTTGTGTGTGCTCCCTAGCTCGACGGAGGTCGACGGAAAAAGCATTGAGGTGGGGGTATTCTGGTAGTTTTGTAGAACGGTGGCTGAACTACAGGGGTCCTGGGGTGTCTTGGCCCTCGGACAATTAGATTGCAGCGGTGCTTTCAGGTAACTTCAGCAACGCATAGTTTTTGGGGGGAGGAAGCTCACACCCTAATGTGAATTTCTTCAGAGTTGGGGGTTTGGTGCTCATCAAACAACAATCAGGATGAAAACTTTGCTTGGAAAAGGGAAGACCTGACTCTCTCTTTGTTCCACAGCACATGTCGAAGCCATATAGTCAGATCCCAACATCCCCCCTTTGGCCTGAAGAGTGAGGTGCTGGCCACGGTCTTTAGGGCAAACCAAGGACTGACCTGGGCTTCCATGTGGTGTCATACAGTCCATGTAGTTCTGAGAGCACAAAAGGTTAAACAGTCCATGTAGTTTTGGGAAGAAAGGGATGGTTTAACAGTCAGTGTTCATAGTTCATAGAGGCTCAAGATGTCTGGGCAGACACTAAGGCGGTATCTGGTCAGATGACTAACTAAACTACATTAAACATATACACAAATCATAGGTAAGCAAGGCATTATTTCTTATACACTCAATTGCTACATCATGATCTTGTGATAAGATAAGATAAGATAAGATAAGATAAGATAATCCTTTATTAGTCCCTCAGTGGGGAAATTACAGGATTACAGCAGCATTGCTCACAAGTAATAAAATGAAGATAAAAAAAAATCAAGTAGTATAAATAAACTAAACAGTAAACAGTAATAAAAAACATGACAGTAAAGAAGAATACAAAATATACCAGTATATACAGACGGAGTAAAAATGTAAAATGTAAGATAATACTTAAAAGTATTGGATATTGCACGGGATATTGCACGGGATTGACAGTAAAGAAGAATATTAAATATACCAGTATATACAGACGGAGTAAAATGTAAAATATAAGGTAAATACTTAAACGTATTGGATATTGCAATTGGATATTGCAAGAATATTAAATATACCAGTATATACAGACGGAGTAAAATGTAAGGTAAATACTTAAACGTATTGGATATTGCACAGGATTGCACGGGTTAGATATTGCACCAGGTGAATGAATTAAAGTGTTCATATTCATGTTCAAGTGAATTAAAGTGTTCAGAAGTGTTCAAGTGTTCATGTTCAAGTCAAATGTTCGTGTTCAGAAGTGTTCAAAGTGTTCAGAGTGTTAGTGGTCTACCGAGAGCAGTTTGTTGTGCAGCCTGACAGCAGCGGGGAGGAAGGACTTGCGGTACCGCTCCCTCAGACACCGGGGATGAATCAGCCGGTGACTGAAGGAGCTGTGCAGAGCTGCCAGAGTGTCCTGCATGGGGTGGGAGGCGTGGCTCATCAGGGATGAGAGCTTCGCCATCATCCTCCTGTCTCCCACCACCTCCACAGTATCCAGTGGACACCCCAGCACGCTGCTGGCCTTCCTCACCAGTTTGTCCAGTCTCCTCCTGTCAGCTGCCGCAATGCTGCTGCTCCAGAAGACCACTCCATAGAAGATGGCTGATGCCACCACGGAGTCGAAGAAGGTCTTCAGGAGTGCTCCCTGCACCCCAAAAGACCTCAGTCTCCTCAGCAGAAAGAGTCTGCTCTGTCCTTTTTTATAAAGAGCGTGAGCGTGGTCAGTCCAGTCCAGTTTATTGTTCAAGTGAACACCCAGGTACTTATACGAGTTCACGACCTCAATGTCCAGTCCCTGGATGCTCACCGGTGTCGGAGGAGGGAGTTTACCCCGGCGGAAGTCCACCACCAGCTCCTTGGTCTTGCTGGTGTTGATGTGGCGGCGGTTCCGCTGGCACCATCCTAAAAAGTCCTGGTTTAGTTCCCTGTATTCTCTGTCATCATCTGCGGAGATGAGGCCGACGATTGCAGAGTCGTCAGAGAACTTTTGCAGGTGGCAGTTGGCAGAGTTGTGTTTGAAGTCCGAGGTGTAAATGGAGAAGAAGAATGGAGCCAGAACGGTTCCCTGTGGGGCCCCTGTGCTGCAGGACACCCGATCTGACTCACACTCCCGTATCCGCACATACTGTGGACGGTTGGTGAGGTAGTCCAGGATCCATGCAGTGAGGTGGTGGTCCACCCCGGTCTGCTCCAGCTTGTCCCTCAGAAGCAAAGGCTGGATGGTGTTGAAGGCACTGGAGAAGTCGTAGAACATGACTCTCACAGTGCTTCCAGCCTTTTCCAGGTGAGAGAGGCATCTCTGCAGCAGGAAGATGACTGCGTCATCCACCCCGATGCAGGACTGGTAGGCGAACTGAAGAGGGTCCAGGGATGAACTCACCAGAGGGCGGAGATGGGCAAGGACCAGCCTCTCCAGGGTCTTCATCAGGTGGGATGTCAATGCCACCGGCCTGTAGCTGTTGAGGTCCTTGGGCCGCGGGTTCTTTGGTACCGGTACCACGCAGGATGTCTTCCATAGCTGTGGTACTTTCCCCAGCCTCAAGCTCAAGTTGAATATGTGCTCCGCTATCCCACACAGCTGGTCTGCGCAGGATTTGAGGAGCCTTGAGCTGATCCCGTCCGGACCCGTGGCCTTCCTCGCCTTGATCCTCCTCAGTTCCTTCCTCACTTGGTTGAGGGACACGCGGGGGGGTGGGGTGCTGTGTGTTGGAGTGGGGAGGTGTGGAGGGGGGCCGAGTGCTGTGGGAAGGGGGGAGGTGGAGGGGGGGTAATAATCCACAGGGGATGCAGATGATGGGGGTTGCAGCAGCAGGGAGGTCTGGGTGGGGGGAGGGGTGAGTGGCTGGTCAAACCTGTTAAAAAAAAAGTTCAGCTCATTCACTCACTTTTGGTCCCCCTCAGGCTGTTGGTTGGGCCCCTTGAACCCAGAAATCGCCTTGAGGCCCTTCCAGACCCCGACGGTGTTATTCTGCTGCAGCTGGTCCTCCGTCCTCATCCTGTAGACATCTTTCCCCTCTTTGATCTTCATCCTCAGCTCCCTCTGCACAGTCCTCAGCTCCTCTTTGTTGCCAGATCTAAAAACCCTCTTCTTCTCCTTGAGGAGGGCCTTTATCTCCGGAGAGATCCAGGGTTTGACATTTGAGAAACACCGTACAGTCCTGGTGGGTACGGTGTTCTCAACACAGAAGTTAATATAGTCCGTGATGCAGTCGGTGAGACCGTCGATGTCTTCCCCATGGGCATCACTGAATACCTCCCACACAGTTGTCTCAAAACAGTCCTTCAGAGCCTCCTCGGCTCCATCGGTCCATCGTCTAACTGTGCGGGTCACAGCTGGCTGCTTCTGTGCAAGAGTTGTGTACACAGGCAGGAGGTGCACCAGGTTGTGGTCAGATCTGCCCAGGGGAGGGAGAGGTGATGATATGTATGCCTCCTTGGTGTTGGCATAAAGAAGGTCCAGTGTTTTCTTGTCTCTGGTGTTTGACATACTGGGTGAATGTGGGCAGAGTGGAGGACGGAGGGGCATGATTAAAGTCCCCAGAGAGAAGGAGGAGGGCATTGTGGTGTTGTGTCAACAGCCTGCTTGTCGCCGAGTGGATGACGTCACAGGCCGCTTCAGCGTCAGCAGAGGGGGGGATATACGCAGCCACCACAATAATGTGCGAAAATTCCCTAGGCAGATCGTGTGGCCTCATGCTAACCGCTAACAGTTCAATGTCTGCTGTGCAGGTCTGCTCCTTAACAGTGATGTGCCCAGAGTTACACCATCTATCATTAACAAACACTGCCAGGCCTCCTCCCTTCCTCTTACCGCTCTCCGTTGTCCTGTCCGCCCGTATGATGCGGAACCCGTCCAGAGTAGCGTGTGTGTCCAGTGTTAGCTCGGTTAGCCACGTCTCCGTAAACACCATGAGGCTAGACTCCCGGTATTCCCTCTGATGGCGAGTTGGCGCCGCTAGCTCGTCCATCTTGTTGGGCAGAGACCTCACGTTTCCCATGATGATGGAAGGGAGAACGGGTGTGTAGCGTCTTCTCCTGGCGCGACGTTCTGCCCCCGCTCGGCATCCCCGTTTCTTCCTCCTCAGCTCGCGGGGAACAGCGGGTCTCTCGTCGGTTAGCACCGCCGCATCCCGGAATGCTAACAGCTGGTCCCTAGCGTAAACAACAGGACCATGGCTGCACGCTGGATCCCCAGACACGGAGGTGAAAATAGCAATAAACAGCAGGTAGACCACGACAAGCTCGACATGTCTAGCTGCCATAATGCACCGATTAAGAACGGTAGCTAGTATAAGAAAAAAGAAGCGAAAGAAGTACAAAAAATAACATAATATAAGAGAAAGCTAAGTAGTGAGCGGGAGTTGCTGTAAAAGGCAGCCACTCGTGCGGCGCCGGAACCGGAAGGTTTGTAGCATAGCATGTGAAAAACAAAAACGAAATGAAAGCAGAGAAATAAAAACAAACAAAACAAAACGGAAAGGTGGTTAGGTAGGTTAGTGTGACGGTTGTGTCATGGTCTACCTAACGCTAGATTTGGATTTACCTATCACCCCCCTGGGTCTGCTGGTATGGCCCAACGGACCGGTTCCTTTCTGCTAGTTCGTACAAAGCCCTGATAAAAGTCTCAGCTTTCTCTCCCGGTCTTTGCACGAGCAGATGGAAACAAGCACGTTCGTGTATTACATTCCGTCTCGGCACAAAGTACTCATCGAACTTCCCAAGCACCCGAACAAAATCATCTCTATGTCCATCTTCGGTAAATGCAAATGAACGGAAGATGTTCTCCGACTCGCTTCCCATAGCGTACATCAGGCTGCTAACCTGTCCAGCTTGGTGGCGGTTCTGAATCTCACAAAACGCTGCTTCCACTCCGGCCATTCTCCTGGCTTATCGGAGGAAAAGTTTGTCGGGGGATTGAACTTTGCCATAACTCAGTTTTCATTTCTGACACCATGTAAATTAAAGCAATAGAGGCTTCTTAGTTTGCTCAGCTGGTTTTAATGGATCACCGTGTCTCACTATACATGCATCTGGAACTTCCGTATAACCCCCATGTATGCGTAAGCGCATTAGACTACCGTATATGACAGGTTTAAACTTGAATGCACTAGCTCTGACAGCTTGGGGGGAATCTGTATCTTATGGTGCCCATGTGGAGGGAAGGACGTATGATAACAGGGCTGCCAGTTTCCAGCTCTCTTTTTGAAGAGTGGCAATAGTGTTGATGTGGACCAGTTAATGAAGTAGTTTGAGATTTTAGAGACTCTCCTGAATAGTTTCATGGTTTCTGGTAGTGAGACTTGTGGGTTCTGTTAAGTGCTGAACGACTCTCCGAGTCCACATTCATGTAGAATGTCAAATTAAAGCATCACAAGCTTTTTCTGTATCTATTATAGTGTCACAACCCGGCTCTTAGGCTATGACAAATACGGAAGAGACACGAGGGATGATGGCAAAACAAACTATTTATTTAGACTAAACCAAGGGAAAACAAGAAGATCAGAACCAAAGTATAATCGAGCCGCCGCTGGCAGGGATCACTCCTCGTATGCAGGAGAAAGGCCGCGCCCTGAGCAACACTGGAGCAGGGCTTTTATGCCCTCGCAGTTCCAGGACCAGGTGCTCTGCATGAGGTAATCTACCCTGCAGGGACAAAAGAAAACTCCACCGTGGTTAAAGGCAGGGGTCGTCACAATAGTTTCCTCTTTGTTGAGTTAAATGATGAATATGTTGAATAGCCTGCGTGTGTGATTGTATGCATCTGCCTTTGGCATCACACCCAGTCCTCTCCAATTACAAGATCCTCCAGCACTTCCTCACTGAGGTGCTGCTGCTGCTCTCGCTCAGTCAGGCAGGGCTGTCAACGGATCTTCAAAATACATATTTGAACAGTAAAAAAAACAAAACAGATGTTCAAATATGAAAATGGATGTTCAATTGTGAAAAGAAGCAGCCCTGTGTGTCTGTCTCATGCATGAAGAGAGTCGCAACGTCACTTTCATTCGTTGAAAATGAAATGTAATGTTAGTCAAGCTGAACGAGGAATGATTCAGCAACAGCAGCAATGAGGGCAGACAAGTCGGCCGCAGACAGAGTGACACCGTGTCCTAATAGCAAGCGTTACGTAAACGTCTGTAAAGAAACCATCAGCTGTGAGCTCCAGATCAAACTGGAGACGTAACTTTTTAAAAGATGGGTGAGCTGTACTTGTTATCTTGCGACGCTTGTACTTTTTAAACAGAAAACACTTGTTTTATAAGGTGATATTTACTCGGAAGGACATACAATTTACCCAACAGCAAAAAGGAAACCTTCGGGTGATCTCCCTGCAGCCAGCTGCACCTTATTTAGGGTTTTACTGTGAAATGAGGAGGTGTCTTATTGATATCAGCCTTTCCTCGTGCATTGCAGCGCTTTTTAAATGGAGTGACAGAATTGAATAGGCCCAATCCCAGTGTCCTCCCTTAGGCCTTAAACCCTAAACCCTCAGAGACTTAACTGACTCACCTGGTAAATACTTATGCGTGAGAGCCTGCAAGGGTTTGAAATGGTGTAAATACGAATGGGACAGCACTTTTCTGCGACATGTCATGTTACCATAACCACGTCATAATATGTTATGTACAATTGCGGGTATTTATGTTATACTTTTTACTGCCTGATTCCAATGGTGATTGGTAGATTCATCAAACTGGAAGAACCCACTGGCGGCATCGAGTGAAGAGAAGACAGTGGCCCCACTCAGCTTTGCTGTAATCTCATCAGTAGTAGGATATACTGTTCTCTTTTCACAGCCTCATTCAGCCTCTTGAGATCAACACAGATGCAGGCTTTACCTGTGCTCTTCTTCAAGACTGGCACCATGGGTGCACACCAGTCCGTGGGCTGTGTCACCCTCTCGATGATGCCATTTCCCTCCATCCTCTGGAGCTCCTCCTTTACCTTTTGCAGCATAGGGAGAGGTACGCGTCTATATGTGTATACAGCATATGGCTGAGCGTGGTCTTTCAGCAGTAATCTCACCGGTTCAGTCTTTAATGTCCCATGCTCGCCATATGCCTGTGGATGTTCTCTGTCGCACACCGTTTCATCCACTCTCCTCACCAGATTAATTTCCACAGACAACGGCCTGCTGAGTAGGTTGTTTACAGTACGTCCGCAGATGACATATGCTGTGAATGGGTAAGTCTTTCCTTTGTAGGTCACAGTGCTCTGGATCTGTCCTATGCACTGCAGCTCGCCGCCTGGGCTGTCCAGTGGTATATCTGCAGGCTCCAGTGGTCTTTTGGGGATGAGTGAGCGGTTGGCCTCCTCGCGGATGATGTTAACATCGGCCCCTGTGTCGATTTTGAAGTCAACTGGTGTAGAGCCCACCAGCAAATCAACGGCGCATTGCTCTGGTGACCCACCTGCTTTATTCACAGCCCCAAGAAAGTATGACTGCTGTTGCTCCGTTTGCTCTGTAACCTCACTCACTGCCTTCCTGCTCCTACACACTCTACTCCAATGTCCAACTTTGTTGCATGTATTGCATGTTGATTTTCTGGCCGGGTAATTTTCATCTTTACTGTGCCACGCTTTCCCACATTGCCCTTTATTTCCCCCTTTTGGCTTACCGTAGTGGCTGGGGTATTTGCTGTGCTCGTGAGTTCTTGTATCACCCCCGTTGTCTCTCCTTGCACGCTGACTTGTGAAGCAACCTCTTCCGACTGCCTGACTGTCTCTATGGTCAGCGCTAGTGTCAGGTCCTTCGTCAGCTGCAACCTCCGTGAGACGTCTTTGTCAAGTACGATTCGGCCGTGGATATTCTCATCTCTGCTCACGCCGAATTCGCAATGCTCTGCTAGTTCGTACAAAGCCCTGATAAAAGTCTCAGCTTTCTCTCCCGGTCTTTGCACGAGCAGATGGAAACAAGCACGTTCGTGTATTACATTCCGTCTCGGCACAAAGTACTCATCGAACTTTCCAAGCACCCGAACAAAATCATCTCTATGTCCATCTTCGGTAAATGCAAACGAACGTAAGATGTTCTCCGACTCGCTTCCCATAGCGTACATCAGGCTGCTAACCTGCACGGCGCCATCTTCTTTGTCCAGCTTGGTGGCGGTTCTGAATCTCACAAAACGCTGCTTCCACTCCGGCCATTCTCCTGGCTTATCGGAGGAAAGGTTTGTCGGGGGATTGAACTTTGCCATAACTCAGTTTTCATTTCTGACACCATGTAAATTAAAGCAATAGAGGCTTCTTAGTTTGCTCAGCTGGTTTTAATGGATCACCGTGTGTCTCACTATACATGCATCTGGAACTTCCGTATAACCCCCATGTATGCGTAAGCGCATTAGACTACCGTATATGACAGGTTTAAACTTGAATGCACTAGCTCTGACAGCTTGGGGGGAATCTGTATCTTATGGTGCCCATGTGGAGGGAAGGATGGGTGAAAACAGGGCCGCCAGTTTCCAGCTCTCTTTTTGAAGAGTGGCAATAGTGTTGATGTGGACCAGTTTATGAAGTAGTTTTAGATTTTAGACTCTTCTGAATCGTTTCATGGTTTCTGGTAGTGAGACTTGTGGGTTCTGTTAAGTGCTGAACGACTCTCCGAGTCCACATTCATGTAGAATGTCAAATTAAAGCATCACAAGCTTTTTCTGTATCTATTATAGTGTCACAACCCGGCTCTTAGGCTATGACAAATACGGAAGAGACACGAGGGATGATGGCAAAACAAACTATTTATTTAGACTAAACCAAGGGAACACAAGAAGATCAGAACCAAAGTATAATCGAGCTGCCGCTGGCAGGGATCACTCCTCGTATGCAGGAGAAAGGCCGCGCCCTGAGCAACACTGGAGCAGGGCTTTTATGCCCTCGCAGTTCCAGGACCAGGTGCTCTGCATGAGGTAATCTACCCTGCAGGGACAAAAGAAAACTCCACCGTGGTTAAAGGCAAGGGTCGTCACAATAGTTTCCTCTTTGTTGAGTTAAATCAGTGGTTCTCAAACTGTGGGGCGCACCCCTCTAGTGGGGTGTGGTGGTATTACAGGTGGGGCGCAGGGGGGAATGCAGAATGTTTTCTTTTTTTTTTTCTTTTCTAAGTAATTAATAAATACATGGCGAAATGTATGGAAGCCCGTTTCCGCCACTGTGAGGAAAAATACAGATCCTGTAAGTCATTATAATGAGATACTATCTCATAACAATGACTTACTATCTCATAATAATGTTATGTTTATTTTATTTGATATGGACATCACAGTAGCATTAGAATTGTAACATACATGTATGCACAAAGCCCAGATGCACCGTGTTAAGTGTTTTGAAGTGAAATGCTAATTTACAACACCTGTCCACAGGAGGCTTTTTGCCAAATTGTAGTTCCTTTTTGCACAGATATAACTTCATTTGCAAAAAGCAGAGACGGAGGAGTCACAAAATGTTATTTCCATAAAAGTTCAACATAGACCATTTTGTTACAATTTTGTTGTGGCGGTGGGGCATGAACAATTTTCTTCCTCCAAAGTGGGGCGCGACAGAAAAAGTTTGAGAACCACTGAGTTAAATGATGAATATGTTGAATAGCCTGCGTGTGTGATTGTATGCATCTGCCTTTGGCATCACACCCAGTCCTCTCCAATTACAAGATCCTCCAGCACTTCCTCACTGAGGTGCTGCTGCTGCTCTCGCTCAGTCAGGCAGGGCTGTCAACGGATCTTCAAAATACATATTTGAACAGTAAAAAAAACAAAACAGATGTTCAAATATGAAAATGGATGTTCAATTGTGAAAAAGAAGCAGCCCTGTGTGTCTGTCTCATGCATGAAGAGAGTCGCAACGTCACTTTCATTAGTTGAAAATGAAATGTAATGTTAGGTCAAGCTGAACGAGGAATGATTCAGCAACAGCAGCAATGAGGGCAGACAAGTCGGCCGCAGACAGAGTGACACCGTGTCCTAATAGCAAGCGTTACGTAAACGTCTGTAAAGAAACCATCAGCTGTGAGCTCCAGATCAAACTGGAGACGTAACTTTTTAAAGGATGGGTGAGCTGTACTTGTTATCTTGCGACGCTTGTACTTTTTAAACAGAAAACACTTGTTTTATAAGGTGATATTTACTCGGAAGGACATACAATTTACCCAACAGCAAAAAGGAAACCTTCGGGTGATCTCCCTGCAGCCAGCTGCACCTTATTTAGGGTTTTACTGTGAAATGAGGAGGTGTCTTATTGATATCAGCCTTTCCTCGTGCATTGCAGCGCTTTTTAAATGGAGTGACAGAATTGAATAGGCCCAATCCCAGTGTCCTCCCTTAGGCCTTAAACCCTAAACCCTCAGAGACTTAACTGACTCACCTGGTAAATACTTATGCGTGAGAGCCTGCAAGGGTTTGAAATGGTGTAAATACGAATGGGACAGCACTTTTCTGCGACATGTCATGTTACCATAACCACGTCATAATATGTTATGTACAATTGCGGGTATTTATGTTATACTTTTTACTGCCTGATTCCAATGGTGATTGGTAGATTCATCAAACTGGAAGAACCCACTGGCGGCATCGAGTGAAGAGAAGACAGTGGCCCCACTCAGCTTTGCTGTAATCTCATCAGTAGTAGGATATACTGTTCTCTTTTCACAGCCTCATTCAGCCTCTTGAGATCAACACAGATGCAGGCTTTACCTGTGCTCTTCTTCAAGACTGGCACCATGGGTGCACACCAGTCCGTGGGCTGTGTCACCCTCTCGATGATGCCATTTCCCTCCATCCTCTGGAGCTCCTCCTTTACCTTTTGCAGCATAGGGAGAGGTACGCGTCTATATGTGTATACAGCATATGGCTGAGCGTGGTCTTTCAGCAGTAATCTCACCGGTTCAGTCTTTAATGTCCCATGCTCGCCATATGCCTGTGGATGTTCTCTGTCGCACACCGTTTCATCCACTCTCCTCACCAGATTAATTTCCACAGACAACGGCCTGCTGAGTAGGTTGTTTACAGTACGTCCGCAGATGACATATGCTGTGAATGGGTAAGTCTTTCCTTTGTAGGTCACAGTGCTCTGGATCTGTCCTATGCACTGCAGCTCGCCGCCTGGGCTGTCCAGTGGTATATCTGCAGGCTCCAGTGGTCTTTTGGGGATGAGTGAGCGGTTGGCCTCCTCGCGGATGATGTTAACATCGGCCCCTGTGTCGATTTTGAAGTCAACTGGTGTAGAGCCCACCAGCAAATCAACGGCGCATTGCTCTGGTGACCCACCTGCTTTATTCACAGCCCCAAGAAAGTATGACTGCTGTTGCTCCGTTTGCTCTGTAACCTCACTCACTGCCTTCCTGCTCCTACACACTCTACTCCAATGTCCAACTTTGTTGCATGTATTGCATGTTGATTTTCTGGCCGGATAATTTTCATCTTTACTGTGCCACGCTTTCCCACATTGCCCTTTATTTCCCCCTTTTGGCTTACCGTAGTGGCTGGGGTATTTGCTGTGCTCGTGAGTTCTTGTATCACCCCCGTTGTCTCTCCTTGCACGCTGACTTGTGAAGCAACCTCTTCCGACTGCCTGACTGTCTCTATGGTCAGCGCTAGTGTCAGGTCCTTCGTCAGCTGCAACCTCCGTGAGACGTCTTTGTCAAGTACGATTCGGCCGTGGATATTCTCATCTCTGCTCATGCCGAATTCGCAATGCTCTGCTAGTTCGTACAAAGCCCTGATAAAAGTCTCAGCTTTCTCTCCCGGTCTTTGCACGAGCAGATGGAAACAAGCACGTTCGTGTATTACATTCCGTCTCGGCACAAAGTACTCATCGAACTTTCCAAGCACCCGAACAAAATCATCTCTATGTCCATCTTCGGTAAATGCAAACGAACGGAAGATGTTCTCCGATTCGCTTCCCATAGCGTATATCAGGCTGCTAACCTGCATGCCGCCATCTTCTTTGTCCAGCTTGGTGGCGGTTCTGAATCTCACAAAACGCTGCTTCCACTCCGGCCATTCTCCTAGCTTATCGGAGGAAAGGTTTGTCGGGGGATTGAACTTTGCCATAACTCAGTTTTCATTTCTGACACCATGTAAATTAAAGCAACAGAGGCTTCTTAGTTTGCTCAGCTGGTTTTAATGGATCACCGTGTCTCACTATACATGCATCTGGAACTTCCGTATAACCCCCATGTATGCGTAAGCGCATTAGACTACCGTATATGACAGGTTTAAACTTGAATGCACTAGCTCTGACAGCTTGGGGGGAATCTGTATCTTATGGTGCCCATGTGGAGGTAAGGATGGGTGAAAACAGGGCTGCCAGTTTCCAGCTCTCTTTTTGAAGAGTGGCAATAGTATTGATGTGGACCAGTTAATGAAGTAGTTTTAGATTTTAGACTCTTCTGAATCGTTTCATGGTTTCTGGTAGTGAGACTTGTGGGTTCTGTTAAGTGCTGAACGACTCTCCGAGTCCAAATTCATGTAGAATGTCAAATTAAAGCATCGCGAGCTTTTTCTGTATCTATTATAGTGTCACAACCCGGCTCTTAGGCTATGACAAATACGGAAGAGACACGAGGGATGATGGCAAAACAAACTATTTATTTAGACTAAACCAAGGGAACACAAGAAGATCAGAACCAAAGTATAATCGAGCTGCCGCTGGCAGGGATCACTCCTCGTATGCAGGAGAAAGGCCGCGCCCTGAGCAACACTGGAGCAGGGCTTTTATGCCCTCGCAGTTCCAGGACCAGGTGCTCTGCATGAGGTAATCTACCCTGCAGGGACAAAAGAAAACTCCACCGTGGTTAAAGGCAGGGGTCGTCACAATAGTTTCCTCTTTGTTGAGTTAAATGATGAATATGTTGAATAGCCTGTGTTGGGATCAACAGAGGGGCGTGTTTAAGTTATTAGCTTGAAGAAACTGAATTTCTGACATCAATAGAATTATTAATGTAAGTAACAAGTATTAATGATTATTAATAACAACGGGGCACCACCCTGTAAACAGGGACTAATAACCAAACAATAAACTAGGTCTCATAATTAGTGGTCACTCGTGATGTCAATAGTCGGGTGCGACTATGCATTCGAAATGACAATGAAGGATGGAGTACGTACACTGACTACCACATCCAGGTGTTATTACATACATATGCACAAGTAATCACAAACAACTGCTCCTTAAAATATAATGGAGTTTATTAAATCAAAATAATAAATGATCAGATCAATTACCATAACAATCAACAAACGCCACCATACAGTTTTATGTGCCTAATACCTAAAACAAATGAATAAAATGAGTAAGGGGAATGGGGGTGGTGTATATAAGTATGTGGGTGTGTGTGTGTGTGTGTGTGTGTGTCTATGTATAAAAGAAAGGGGGGGGTTCTTAACACTGACAGTCGAGAAACTACAAAGATGGCCGCTAGCCAAACGAGCAGAAGGGGTGGAGACTGTGGGTTAGAAGGGAGAGGGCTTAAGGTATTACCGCTGAACACCACCAGATGGCGTAGTCGAGGGACTTAGACAAACTGGGGGGGGGGGGGGGTAGGCCTTAAAATACTACCGTTGAACCACCACTAGATGGCCTAGTCGAGTGACTGGGGCAAACTGGCGGAAGAAGGGGGGGTAGCTGTGTGTGAGCACGTGTGGCCACGTGCGTCGAGACAATGGGCGAGCGTTTCAACCGCCCTCAGCCGGAGCTTTATGTGTATGCAAGTTATCGAAAAACAAGAAGAAAATAACAGGGACGGAGAGAGAGGAACCAGAGTTTCTGCGTGCGGGGTCGCGTTGTAGTGAAAGTGTGTATCGCTGGTCTCACATAAGTGGTCGTATGTCGCCTCGCGAACTCACGACACTTATGCTGATAACCAGGGTTCAACACTTCACTCACAGAATTGATTCGAGGAAAGAGAGTAGTACAAATGAAATAAACAATCCCAGAGGACAAAGAACAAACAGGAAGCGGACAAACGCTGCGGGCTCGGCGGTCCGTCAGCGATTGCGCAATACTCAGCAACACTATAACAATGACTTAAACACGACACAACACGGGAATAATAACATATATATATCAAAACCCCTGAATTAGACTTAGGTTAATTTAAGCTAACTTATGCCCAGACACCATCAATCTTACTGTTTGGAGCTTCTTAGCGACGAAGGGAGTGTTCATTCGTTGATGAATGAGTTGCTTGTCGGGAGGAAGAAAAAAAGTCTTGAGGTGAGGCGTTGTGGTTTGAGCACAACGGGGCAGGGTTGCTGTTGCGAGAGGCTTTTTCACTGCAGATGAATAGGCCGGAGTATCAACGTCGGGAGGGACACGTGTCGAATCGTATCTGCCGGTAATGAAACGGTGAAGAATGAGGTATTCTCGTTCTGGTCCCGTAGCGTGTACACGAAAAAGAAGAGCGGAGCGCGGATGCGTTTCTCGCGGGCTCAGGGCCGTAACTCAGAATAACGTGGTCGGTTTCGGCCAGCGAAAAGCAACACGTGGGCACTGAGTTGAGTGGGGGTAGGGGCGATCGGTCCCCGGTGTGTCTTCTCGATGTACAGGACGGAGTCCCGGGGCGAAGAAGAAAGATGTCCGATGAGCGGGCTGCTTTTAAACGGGTCTCTCTGCACAGCGGGAGGCTGCTTGTTGACCAATACAGAGTCCGCTTGAGCGGTGGCCGGAGGCGGGATCATCTTAAAGGGGCGAGGATCAGATCGGAGGTCAGATTGTCACAGGACGGAGCCCGTGATGACCTCAGCCAGTCACCCGATGGCGCCAGACCCCAACATCCCCCCTTTGGTCTGAAGAGCGGGCTGCTGGCCATGGTCTTTAGAGCAAACCAAGGGCTGGCACTTACATCCATGTGTTGGGGAAAACCTGTCCATATATTCCTGAGAACCTGGAGAGGTTAGACAGTCCAAGTATTCCTGGGACCAAAAGCAGTGGTTAACAGGCAGTGTTCAATGTTCAGAGTTCAGAGTTCATTGAGTTCAGAGTTCACAGTTCAGATTCAGAGGGTGTCTGGTTGCTAAACTAAGGTGGCATCTGGGCAGATGACTTTAACTACTTTTACCTACATCTACTATCATACACAATTCAAATCATAGGTGAGCAAAACATTATTCCCAAATAATTCAATCGCTAATATGATGTTGTGACACTTCTAGCATTGTGGCATAGGGTCAAAGAAAATAACCCAAAAATAAAACAAAACAAAACACAAAGGAGAAAAGAGGTAGAAAGAAGGGAAACAGTGGTTACTGGTTCTACTCCTAGACAGGGCCGGAGACCGTCGGCGGAGCGGTTGCCGGTCTGCTAACGGGTGGAGCTCCGTATAGGAGGGTGTCCAGTCTGTTCTGTAGCTTCTGGATGTATTTGTACATAATATGTGCGACGATTGCTGTGATTATCCAGCCACTAAGAAGGAGCCCCAGGGCTACCATGCTGAGGTTGGATGCCTGGGGGGGGTTGGACCTAATCAAGTGGTTGAACAATGTGGTGGTGAGTCCAGTGGGTTTGAGGCTGAACTGGACCAATTTCGTCCCTTCTGTTAGAAGCTGCTGTTGAATGTTATCATCAATGGTGAGGTTGTGACCCTTGAAGGCGTCCATAATCTCAATGTCTACATTGTGTGTATCTGGGTTGAGGTAGTGGAGGACGATGTCATTGATATGCATGGTGGCTCCTTGTGGAACTGTCAGAAGGAATGTCTGATTTGGTAAAGTCAGCTTAGTGGCGGTGTCGTGGCGATCGTAAGATATGAGGACTTCTGTGGCGGGGGTGCTAACCAGCCATCTGTTACCTGCTCGTTCTACTCTCGTCTCAGTCCCTTCATCCTTAACGGACAGACTACCTCGACACCTCTGTTCAGGGGAGTCGGCTCTCAGGCCGCAGAGGTAGCCTGTTACGTCTCTAACAAAAGGGTTGCTCGGGCAGACCCAGTGGATGTCTTTAGTTTTTGTGCACATGCCTAGGTTGGGGATGAGGTAGAGGGAGAGGTCGTCGTCATGGTAAGCGAGGATTGGCGGTGTTGTGAGGTGTACGTGTGTATCACCTGTCCAGAAGCCGACATTCAACACTGACTTCATTCGATAGACATTTTGTCTCTCTATGATTGGTAGATTCAGAATGAATCCTATTTCTAGGTTCTGTGGATCTACAGATATCGGGATGGCGCTGCCAAGACTATAAGCTAGGTGTACCTGTGATGGTTGCACAACAGTAGTGGTCGCAGATCTAAGGATTTGGTCTACAAGGTCCAAAGGGACCAGATAGGCTGGTATTTTCCCACTGGTCAGGCTATTGACCGATGAACTGATCTCTCTGATGAGATCCTGCATTAGATCTCGCACTACTCGTACATAGGTTATGTCGTCTTGAACTACCTTCGAGAGAGTGGCTAAGGCATGCAAGGTGTTATTGAGGAGAGCGGAATGTAAGTTTACAGTGACGATGGTTCCCTGAAGGGTTTTACCCAGGCCCTGTCACTGTCCTTGTTGGAGTTGGAGTTGCTGTTGAATCTCTGGCATTTCATTGTCGAGTTCGCCCATGTGTCTTTGGAGTGCGCTCAGGCTAATTGAGTTGGCGGCCGAGAGGCCGATGGAGAAAAGGGACCCAATGGCCGATGCTGCGACGAGCAGACCGCCGAGGAATCTCTTTGGTCGGTTCTTACCGCTAAGGTCCTCCTCAGTGACCAAGAACTTGTGCAATTGGTCGAGGATGTGAGCGGTCGTCTGTTTGGCCCTTTCGACCTGACCGGAGGACTGGGGGCGGTACGAAATGTGGAATTTGGATTCAATTCCCAGGATGTCGTACACGTTAGTCATGACGTGGGAGGTGAAATGGGTACCTTGGTCTGAATCGATGGAGAGGGGCAAGCCCCAGCGGCTGAACACGTGGTTCAGCAGTAGGACTGCCGTTGTCACGGCCGTGTCATTGGGTGCTGGGAGGCATTCCACCCATTTAGTGAACGCGCATGTGACGGTGAGGAGGTATTTGTTACCTCTTGAGGACTTAGGGACTGGACCGACCCAGTCGATTTGGAGGTTGGACCATGGGAATGTGACCCCCCTCGCTTGGAGTGGAGCCCGACCGATAGGGCGGGATGGCTGGAACTGGCAACAGACCAGACATCCCCGTACGTAGGACTTAGTGTCCCGTACCATGGACGGCCAATAAGCGACTTGCTTGAGGGTGTTGAGAGTTGCCTTGTAGCCCCGGTGTCCTCCTGGTAAGGAGTCGTGAGCATGGGTCAACATCACCCCCCTATGGTCAGTTGGGACGACCCAACGGGATGGGCCTTGGCCCTCGTGGGAGTAGACCAACAGACCCTGGTCCACCTTCAGGTGTGACTGGACGGACTTAAGGTCTTTCAGTTCCCTCGAGTCTAACGGTGGCGATGCCACCTGTTGTGACGGAAGGTTCAGTATCTGGTTTCGAATACTTTGAATAGCCGGGTCTCGTTCCTGCATCGTGACCAAGTCTGTGTCACCTGGTTGGCGTCCCAGGTGCAAAGTCTGTAGGCAGGATTCCGGATTCTCTTCTCTCTCTTTAGTTTGCCGCCGAGTGATAGCATTTACTGCGTACGTTTGGGGGCTCGGGAGCCAGCTTTCCTGGAACTCCCAAGGCGTGCCTTGTTCGGCCCCCAATTTGGCGAGGCGGTCCGCCTCATCGTTTCCGTCCCTGTCAGGGCCGGAGGTTTGGGAATGACCCTTTACCTTCTTCCAGTAAATTGTCATCCCCTGGGTTGTCACGAGCTGATCGCAGGTGAGGAAGAGCTCTGAATGTTTGACCTCTTTGTTACGAGCATTTTTCATGCCGTTTGCCTTCCACGTGGGGAAGTGAGAGATGAAACTGTGGCGAGCGTAATTGGAGTCTGAGCAGATCACCAGCTGTACAACTGCTTGCCTAGCGGCCTGCTGGAGTGCGATGAGTGCTGCTGCAATCTCTGCATATTGGCTCGACTTTGATCCGAGTTGGTAGCAGAGTGGCTCGTTCGCTTCGAAGTCCACCCATTTGATACCAACTCCAGCGCGGATCTGGCTCTCGTGATGGAATGAGCAGCCGTCCACATAGACCTTCGGGAGGCCTTGGCAGATGTTCTCATCATAGTAATGATGGTTGGATGGAAGCGATGGGGTTGTGATGATTGAAGATTGGGAGCTTGGCTGTTCTTCACAGTCGCAGTGCTGGCACTGCGCAAGCCCCTGGCCCAGAGCCATCTTGTGGTTCTGGGCGTACTTAATCTCAACATCATAACCTTGCAACGCCATCATCCAGGATGCGATACGACTGTTAGAGACTCGACCCTCTCTTAGTCGCTGACTGTTCAAGAATACGACCGGTTGGTGGCAAGTCTCGATGATGACTTTCTGCCCTCCGATGTAGCTACGGAAATGTTCCACAGCCCAGACGGTGGCAAGAAGGGCCTTTTCGCAATCGGAGAACTTAATCTCAACGGTGCTCAAAGGTCGGCGGGCGTAGGCAACGACCCGCTGGTCTGTGTCGTATTTCTGGGCCAAAGCAGCGCTAAGGCACTGGGAAGAGAAGCTGGCTTCAAGATGGAACTCTTTGTCTTTGTCTGGGTAGGCCAGACAGGGGGCGGAGCAGAGCTTCTCCTTCATTTGGTTGAAGGATTGCTCTTGGGGTGCCCCCCATTCAAAAGGGCTATCTTTGCGCAGGAGCTCCGTGAGGGGTCTGGCTATTTCTGCGTAGTCCTCCATGAACTGCCGTGAATAGTTACAGACACCCAGGAAGCTCCTGAGTTCCGACACGCTTGTCGAAGCTTTGATGTTTCGGATGGCTTGTATCCTCTCGGCCAGGGGTTCAATACCGTCTGCGCCCACCGTGAGCCCCACGTACTTGACCTTAGTACGGCACCACTGGCCTTTGGTGATAGCCAGTTTAGCTCCTGCGGCGGCGAGCTGGCCGAGAACATGGCGGATCTCAGCCAGGTGTTCCTCAAAGGTCCGACTCCTCATGAGGATGTCGTCCACGTATATGAGGTTTCCACGAGCGGCGGCGTCGGCCATCGCTTTGTGGAGGAAGATGTTGAACTCAGAGGGTGAGTTAGAGTACCCGAACGGGCAGCGGTTCCAAGTGTACTGGCGATTGCCAAAGGAGAAAGCAAGCTTGTATTGGTCGACTGGGTCGACCCTCATGGTCCAGAACCCATTGGCTATGTCCACCGTTGAGAAGAAACAGGCCTCCTTTACCTTTGCCAGTTCTTGATCCAAGTGGATCATTGGCCAACGGGAGAGGGGAACCTGTTTGTTCAGCGGGCGGTAGTCGATGGTAAGACGCCATTTGCCAGTTGGCTTCAAGACTGGCCAGATAGGAGAGTTGTACGTTGAGTTACACTCCCTGATGATTTGCTTCTCCAGCAGTTTGTCAAGGATCTCTTGAATCGAGTCATAGGCGGCCAACGGGATTCTGTACTGACGTACAAAGGTTGGTTGGGCCTGTGGGTCGGTAGGAATGCGAACCGTGTGGAGGTCGGTGACTCCGCAGTCGTGGGAGTCTTTTGAAAAGATCTCCCGAAACTCACGGAACAAGTGGCGAAGTGCATCTCTCTGAGTTTCTGATATCAGAGCGTCTGACTTCGCGAGCTGTTGCTCCATCTCTACCTCGAAGCCAGGGTACGGTTCATCCGTCGGTGGATCTGTACCCGTGACTTCGGAGGTTGCGTCTCCTGGTGGAGTAGTAAGGGTGTACACCATCAGATCGCCGTCAGCATTCAGGGAAGCGTCGTGGACTGCTTCGCTCTGTAGCATTTCGTGGCGAGCGATGGTGATCATTCTGGTCGGAAAGGTGTAAAGAGGACCAGTCAGTTCACCCTCTCTAGCTGGCCATGTGGGTAGCTCCCCTATGACAGGGACTGTAAGTTCAAAGTCATGGAAGGACTGGTCAACCAGTATCCCCAACGGTTGACCTCCCGTCACCTGAATCGGTGAGTAGGTCAGGTTCTGAACCAGTATGTAGGCTGAACGATTGTTCACCTCAAGCAGGGGCGTACCACAGACTGTCAAGTTCAGTTCCCAAAAGTGGGGCAGGGGTTGGAAAAACGCCTGTTCACTAGGCAACGTCTGTCCCTTGAGGATGACGAGGCGTATGGGAACTCCGGCAGTGCGGGCGGGCACTGTCGTGCCAGTTTCACTGGCGACTTGACACGCCTGGGGAATGGTTTGCCCCGATGTCATGTGTTCAGGTTCGGTGGAGAGGGGGTAACGCTCAACGCTACCTTGGGACCACAGAACTTGGTGGACTGTGTCCAATACGGCGCCAAGTTTTACGAGAAGGTCTGCACCGACAAAGAACGGGGGATGGAGTTGGGGGACCACACTGACCAGGTGTGGCACCTGCTTACCTCCAATCCGCACGTTGAGGGCACACACACCGATGGCTTTGAGCATCGTTTGCGGTAGTTCAGCTGACAGAAGCCGGTGGCTTCGCTGAACGAAGACTGGCGGCTTGTCGTGTTGGCAGAGCGTGTTGAACACGTCTTGGCTGACAGCTGATTTTTCAGACCAGAGTGCTAGGAGAGCCTCTGGGTTCAGGGTGTCATTGAGGTGTACGCCTCCCGTCAAGTGGGGGGCATACAAGGCTGAAGTTGGGTTTTCCAACGAGCAAAGGAAAGACTGGTGATCACGGGGCAAGTTCTCATGGTTTGGCTGCGACGGTCCGAGGTCCGCAGGCGGAGCGGGCTGGGCCGTCTCCGGAGGAGTCTCTGGCAGGCACACGGGCGTCGGCAGCTCGTGTTCATGAATGACGGCGACTTGTCCGTCAGGATCTGACCCGTCACCAGTTAGGTTCAGAGGCTTTGGTGTGTCTACCTGTGCCCAAATTTGTCCCTGATGACAGTCAATGAGCGGGGCCAATCGGTCCAAGAGGTCCTGGCCAAGGAGTAAGGGTTCGGTGTCTAGGATGCAGACATGGATGGGATGCTTGACAGTCATTCCCTGAAAGGCGATGTCAACCCAGACACGTTTGGTGATGGGCGACTTGTCTTGGGTGTAGCTGGTGATGCTGACCGCGCAAGTTTCGCTTTGCAGCGTCATGCCGATGGAATGCATGGCTCCAGCTACCATCAAGAAGGTAGTGGTACACATTAGGCTTATTTCTGACCCGGAATCGAGTAGAGCAAGAGTGTTATGACCTCCCAGTGTGACTGAGATGTAGATACGACGGGCCGTGCCTTTGCGGACAAGGTCACCCAAGAAGGTCAGGGAACGGGGAGGTGTGAAGTCGGGAGTAGCCGTTTCCGGGAGTGTGCTGATGTCTCTTCCCCAACCTACAAAGTAGACTTTGGCGGTGGAGGAAGAAGTCTCTTGGCCTAGTCAGGTGGTCGGCAAGTTGGGATCTGGTTTCCCTGGCGGGGTTGGTGGTTTCCGCGGGGGCGGAGCCTTCCCCAACTGCTTGACTGCCTCTTGCACATACTTACGGATTAGGCTCTCCAGCTCAGGCTTTTCAGCCTCCCTGCCAGGGAGGTTGCGAGCCTGTCCGTTATACCTACCTGGTGGGGGAGGGTTGCGTTCACCCCTTCTGGGTGGATGCGATGTGGGTTGCTGCCTTGGCCTTACCTGGTTGTGAACTTGGGGGTATCGCTGACCCCCCTGGTTGCGTTGGTCCTGCGACTGCCATGGTCGTTGGCTTCTCAAGGGTGGCCGAGAGTCCCTGGCCCAAGGCCTTTCGTTGCCTTCCAACGCTAGGTCAGGGTCCCCTGACTGTTGGATGCCCAGGACTCTGGCAGTGTCTTCATGCTTCTTCATAGGCCGTGCGCGCGTCTCCCATGCCAGTTGCGCATATTTCCTGATCTCCGGCATTGTGAGGTTACTTGTTCGGCAATGCATGGTAACATCGTACCTCACACCGTCGTGGAGATTGTGCAGGAATAAGGACTTAAAGGCATGGTCTTCTTCTAGACCAGGGGCATTACGTCCCTGGAAGTACGCAGATCTCAGACGCCTGAAGTAATCTCTAGGGGCCTCTAGCCTTCCTTGAGAGATCGCAAAGGCGCCGAGGGTGGCAGAAGCGGGGTCGGGGTACAGGGAGTACTCCTCCCGGAGAGCCTGACAGAGGCTCGAGTAGCGGTCGCGGATACCTGGCTGGAGCGTTTCCATGAAAACATGGACGCCTCGGGCCGTGGTTTTCCAGATTAGCTTTAGCTTTTCGCGCGATGAGGGGCGCGAGATGTCAAGGGGGCAGCGGTCGATCTCCCGTAGATAGTCGTCGATGCTCGACTCTCTGCTACCGGGGTCGAAACGTTCTACGTCTTTGGCGAGAGACTCAATCTGCCGGGTGCGCAGGCCCTGCGCGCCGATGGGGCCTGGGCCGTCTGAGTCATCTGAGTCTATTACTTCACCGTGAGTGTGATCAGGGCGACTAGCCTCCCCCCGCAAGGGGGAGGGGGAGCGGTTTCGTCGCGACCTTGAGGTGTATGGAGGGTCTCTCTCCCTGTTGGATGGAGAGAGAGACCGACTGAAATGTAGGGCGGCCCGACTCGGGCCGTATGGGCCGGCAGAGTCCAAGGGGTTGGAAGGCCGAGGGGCACTGTATTTGTCCAAAGTGATGTGGTTTTCGGCTAGTTGGGACGGCACAGAACTTACCTGGCTTGCTGGTGTCTGTACCGTCATGACCGCATGACGCTTTCTCATTCTGTCGTGAGCCTCTAAGGAAAGATCGAGCTCCTTGTGGACTTCGCGGAGGTCCACTCGGAGGGTCTCATTTTCGTTATGAAGCGCTCGATTGTCGGTTTCGTCCTGCCTAACCTTCAACTGGATCTCACCCATCGCTTGGCGCAGCGTGTCGCATTCCTCGCGATGTGCGACAGCTTGCAGCTGCATTTTCTGATAGTAGGCGAAAAAGATTTGTCCAATCACGGTTTGAATCAGGCGTTTTGGCTTACCTTCTGGGTCGTTTACATACTCCACTAACTCCTCTAATTGCCCCTGACACGTGTTGGTGTCGTATTTACTGAACTGCTCTCTGTCATCTTGTGTGACCTTGAGGAGTCTGGCCACCGCATCTCGCACTGCGGCGTCTTCTGGGGCTACAGCTCCAGGAAGGGAGTCTTTGGATTCACTCATTCTCTTTTTAATAAGCGCGACTCCTCGTGGTTATTGATTCCTTACGGTTAGTAAGAAACTGTTAGTGTTTGCGGTTAATGCAGGAGCGCAGTGAAATGTCTAGTTCTGTGACTTACAATTTCTACTGTACTACTCTGAGATATCACTACTGCTTGGCAACCAAAGGTACAAAATGCTAACGTGTTTTAGCGCTTTTGGCCTATGACAGCTGTGTGTAATTTCTTTGAGGGATTAAGAAAACAAGGTATAGGTATTACAAATAAACGATCAAATCTACTACACAGTTGGCTGTTAGTTTAGGAAATGAAACGAATAATTGAACCTGAAAGGAAACGAAATAGGATTTCGGAAAAATTAAAAATTCAATTAAAATTAAGATTAAAAATCAAACTTAGAATTAAAAATTAAATTACAATAAGGAAAGATTTTGAATATCAAGGTCTACCTATTTTGGGAAATAAGTTTCAGAAATTTGGAGTATTCAAAAACAGAAAAAGAATAATAATTAATAATTCAAAATTAATTATGGATTAATGTGCATATATATCGCAATAACTGGAATAACGTAGCCTCACACGGGGCACCAGTATGTTGGGATCAACAGAGGGGCGTGTTTAAGTTATTAGCTTGAAGAAACTGAATTTCTGACATCAATAGAATTATTAATGTAAGTAACAAGTATTAATGATTATTAATAACAACGGGGCACCACCCTGTAAACAGGGACTAATAACCAAACAATAAACTAGGTCTCATAATTAGTGGTCACTCGTGATGTCAATAGTCGGGTGCGACTATGCATTCGAAATGACAATGAAGGATGGAGTACGTACACTGACTACCACATCCAGGTGTTATTACATACATATGCACAAGTAATCACAAACAACTGCTCCTTAAAATATAATGGAGTTTATTAAATCAAAATAATAAATGATCAGATCAATTACCATAACAATCAACAAACGCCACCATACAGTTTTATGTGCCTAATACCTAAAACAAATGAATAAAATGAGTAAGGGGAATGGGGGTGGTGTATATAAGTATGTGGGTGTGTGTGTGTGTGTGTGTGTGTGTCTATGTATAAAAGAAAGGGGGGGGTTCTTAACACTGACAGTCGAGAAACTACAAAGATGGCCGCTAGCCAAACGAGCAGAAGGGGTGGAGACTGTGGGTTAGAAGGGAGAGGGCTTAAGGTATTACCGCTGAACACCACCAGATGGCGTAGTCGAGGGACTTAGACAAACTGGGGGGGGGGGGGTAGGCCTTAAAATACTACCGTTGAACCACCACTAGATGGCCTAGTCGAGTGACTGGGGCAAACTGGCGGAAGAAGGGGGGGTAGCTGTGTGTGAGCACGTGTGGCCACGTGCGTCGAGACAATGGGCGAGCGTTTCAACCGCCCTCAGCCGGAGCTTTATGTGTATGCAAGTTATCGAAAAACAAGAAGAAAATAACAGGGACGGAGAGAGAGGAACCAGAGTTTCTGCGTGCGGGGTCGCGTTGTAGTGAAAGTGTGTATCGCTGGTCTCACATAAGTGGTCGTATGTCGCCTCGCGAACTCACGACACTTATGCTGATAACCAGGGTTCAACACTTCACTCACAGAATTGATTCGAGGAAAGAGAGTAGTACAAATGAAATAAACAATCCCAGAGGACAAAGAACAAACAGGAAGCGGACAAACGCTGCGGGCTCGGCGGTCCGTCAGCGATTGCGCAATACTCAGCAACACTATAACAATGACTTAAACACGACACAACACGGGAATAATAACATATATATATCAAAACCCCTGAATTAGACTTAGGTTAATTTAAGCTAACTTATGCCCAGACACCATCAATCTTACTGTTTGGAGCTTCTTAGCGACGAAGGGAGTGTTCATTCGTTGATGAATGAGTTGCTTGTCGGGAGGAAGAAAAAAAAGTCTTGAGGTGAGGCGTTGTGGTTTGAGCACAACGGGGCAGGGTTGCTGTTGCGAGAGGCTTTTTCACTGCAGATGAATAGGCCGGAGTATCAACGTCGGGAGGGACACGTGTCGAATCGTATCTGCCGGTAATGAAACGGTGAAGAATGAGGTATTCTCGTTCTGGTCCCGTAGCGTGTACACGAAAAAGAAGAGCGGAGCGCGGATGCGTTTCTCGCGGGCTCAGGGCCGTAACTCAGAATAACGTGGTCGGTTTCGGCCAGCGAAAAGCAACACGTGGGCACTGAGTTGAGTGGGGGTAGGGGCGATCGGTCCCCGGTGTGTCTTCTCGATGTACAGGACGGAGTCCCGGGGCGAAGAAGAAAGATGTCCGATGAGCGGGCTGCTTTTAAACGGGTCTCTCTGCACAGCGGGAGGCTGCTTGTTGACCAATACAGAGTCCGCTTGAGCGGTGGCCGGAGGCGGGGTCATCTTAAAGGGGCGAGGATCAGATCGGAGGTCAGATTGTCACAGGACGGAGCCCGTGATGACCTCAGCCAGTCACCCGATGGCGCCAGACCCCAACACCTGCATGTGTGATTGTATGCATCTGCCTTTGGCATCACACCCAGTCCTCTCCAATTACAAGATCCTCCAGCACTTCCTCACTGAGGTGCTGCTGCTGCTCTCGCTCAGTCAGGCAGGGCTGTCAACGGATATTCAAAATACATATTTGAATAGTAAAAAAATAAAAAACAAATGTTCAAATATGAAAATCGATGCCAGCTGCCACCTTATTTAGGGTTTTACTGTGAAATGAGGAGGTGTCTTGATATCAGCCGTTCCTCGTCCATTGCAGCGCTTTTTAAAGGGAGTGACAGAATTGAATAGGCCCAATCCCAGTGTCCTCCCTTAGGCCTTAAACCCTAAACCCTCAGAGACTTAACTGACTCACCTGGTAATTTATTATTTATGTTATACTTTTTACTGCCTGATTCCAATGGTGATTGGTAGATTCATTAATCTGTTTGTGTCATCTTCAGTTGTTTGAAGAAGTGGGTTAAACTTGAATGCACAAGCTGTGACAGCTTGGGGGGAATCTGTATCTTATGGTGTCCATGTGGAGGTAAGGATGGGTGATAAAAGGGCTGCCAGTTTCCAGCTCTCTTTTTGGAGAGTGGCAATAGTGTTGATGTGGACCAGTTAATGAAGTAGTTTGAGATTTTAGAGACTCTTCTGAATAGTTCATGGTTTCTGGTAGTGAGATTTGTTGGTTCTGTTAAGTGCTGAAGACTCTCCGAGTCCAAATTCATGTAGAATGTCAAATTAAAACATCACAAGCTTTTTCTGTATCTATTATAGTTTCCTCATTGTTGAGTTAAATCTGGGGTCTCAAACTCCTGGCCCGCGGGCCAAATCCGGCCCGCCACGTCATTTTATGTGGCCCGCGAATCCGCCAGCAAAAAAAAAAACAAAAAACTTTATTTTTTATTTTTTATAAAGTTAGACTTGATAATAAAAATATCCCCATAGTTGAAATTATGCGATAGAAAGTCATAATTCTGAGATAGAAAGTCAAAATGATGAGATACTGAAACACAGTCACAGAAGCAGCTCTTTGGCTGGTTACTGTACATTTGGAATGGAAATGTATTGTGAGTACATTGAAGACTACTTTAAACGTGTCTTTACAACACATGAAATACTTCATGTGGGATTGTGCAAATGCACCCTTGAAAGGATTTTAAGCTTTGAACAAAGTTAATGTAATAACTTGTTTGATATTTGTCTTTGATATTTTCTTTAATAGTTTGATCTTTGAGTAATGTGGGTTTCTTAACCCTAAATTAAAAGGATTTAAGTTGGAACAGAAATGTGCTTAAATATATTTTTACATTTACATAACTGCATGTACAATATTTTTACACTTGAATAAACAATAATCAAATGCAGAGACAGTTATTTACCAATATGTTATGAGTTGTTACATATACACAGTCTTACATTTACAACCGGCCCTTTGAGGGCGACCATGATGCTGATGTGGCCCGGAGTGAAAATGAGTTTGAGACCCCTGAGTTACATGATCAATATGTTGAATATTCTGCATGTGTGATTGTATGCATCTGCCTTTGATATAAACCTGTTGGATAAATATGTATTGGAGATGGAGTGACTGCTTTAATTCTTGTAGATGACGCCTTGCTGATCATTTGTATGCCTTTATTGATTGAAGACAGAGGGCGATAGCTTGATGGGATCTTGATCGGGTTTCATTACTACTGTAATGATCGCAGTGTTCCAATGCTGGGATTTCACTGGATTCTATGAGTTCTTGTGTCATTCTGAAGAACAGAAGGGTGGTGGAGGACTGGAAGTACTCCAGGGACATCCTGTTTCAAGGGCCATCACTGGAGGAGGAACCCTGTGTTGTTGGGAGCCTCGCTCGGTTATGAAGGGCAGCTTCGGGACCCTGGCCCTATTTAGATGCCAATATGACCCCTATAGTACACTAAACGCACACAGCTCTGTTTAAGCATCAAACAACCTGAGCCATCCATTTGGTAAATCACATAAACATGAGCAACACTATTTCAACCTTAGCAAGTAGCAGGTCTATTTTTACATGGAGCATCTTTCGCCTCGAGATCCATATGTGGTAGACGACTAAACTTTAACAAATCAAACATACACACTGTTTGATTTGTCAAACGATAACACTGTTTACGTTGTCTTACAATATATGTCAGTCTTATTATTTAGCACTTCTTTGTTGGCCCTCCTCCAAAGGTTCCTGTCCGGCCTTCATTGGTGGACCATCAGTCAGGATGTCTCTCTAACACATTGTTGCAGTATCTGCACTTACAACCTGTTTCCAATGCTGACTCTGACAATGATCAGGCCAGAGTTAGTTAAACTAATGTTACCTCTTTTACTTATCTTCACTATTCGGTATGTAAAGAGTCACATAGAGGATTACATTTTGCTAAATGAAAGAAAATCACATAAAGGTTATGATTAAATTATCTCTCGGTAACGATGTAATTAAAGAATGACAAATAAAACCATGCAAGTTTAAAATGTGGTCTTAGCTCAATAAAAAGGAAATAAATCAAGAGTAACTTAACAAGTAGAATGAAACTTAAATTAATTAAGACCAAATTAGTCTAAATTAGGATAAAAGTAAATAACCTTTTTGAGATAATGTGCTTTATCAGTCAGGTTCTCAAAGCACAGAATGCTTCATTGCTGCGTCCTTCATGGCCTCACTTACTGCTCTCGCTTGGCTGCAAGTAGAAGTGTTAGATAGCATCAGAGTTAATCTGCAGTACAGCGCAGTACCACAGTTTCACAACGTTTCCAGCTTTATTTTAGAACTTTCAATTTCATGAATCAATTAAATAATCTCTTCAATGAGTTGAATAGAGAGACAGGTTTAGGTGGGCTGTGTCTCAGAGTTTAGCTTAATGATGTTTTATTTCTTTGAAGAACTTTGCTTTTCGATTAGTTATTTCAGACATATTTAAATGTTTCCTAAAACTATTGGGATTAGATTTTTAGTTATGAATTGGTTTTGTGGTCTGTCACTCTGTGTCTGGTTTGATGAATATGAGATTATTTTCCACCGGATTACTGTTGTTGCAGTTTCATAGAGTAATATTAGTTAGTTATAGAGAGTTGTTTATGTCCATAAAGGATGCTCACTCTCTCCTAAAAATATGTCAGTCTTGGCCTTTCAGCAATGAAATAGTCCACGTCCACTTCTTGCGAGGCAAAGTAGATAGCGCCATCTGGAGGCTTGTTTATGGAACTGCTTCTGTGGAGATGTAAGGAGATGGGAGCATGATCACTTATTAGAATTGAGAGAATTGAGGAATCTGTTATGTCTTTGTTTGATTGATTTCTAAACAAGAGAAGTCGTGAAAAATATGAAAATAATTTACTGTTGAATATTTAGTCCTGAACTGTTAACTTTATACTCCTCCATATAATGTCTTGATTGATGGATTGCCATTTCCTGCCTACTGTTTATTGCTGGGTTGAGATATGTATTAATCCCTCCCAATGATGATCTTTGACATTATCTCAGGATGTGAAGATATGCTATGGTCAGATTAATACTCTTAATTCATGTATATAATGGATCTGCTGTCTAGGTTAGAAATGGAAATATCAGTTTGTAATTTTCCTGGGAATCAAAAACCTGTTTTTCTTGAACAACATTCAGAGAACCTTTTTGAATTCTGATGACTTACAGTTTGTAATGTAGCATAGAAGAGGCTACAATTGCATTGAATTCTGCAAAAATGTACCGATGATGGAAGTGGGAATAAACCCGCTGGTGTATGAAAGACGGTGTGCCCTATTCTTTCCCTTGATAGGATGTGTTTGATTGAGCTATGTCAATTCTATTGCTACAATTCTCATTGTAGCTTTTTTTCTTAGCATTATCATTATTGCTATTATTAATGGCAAGTTGTAGACGGACGTTACAATGTAGCGTCCATAGCAACAGGCTCGTGGACCGGCTGCCTTCAGCGTGTCACTTCTGTTTCAGGAGAATGACCGAGGTAGTCTACTTCCGTGGCACACAGGAAATAAACAGCCAGCAGCAGTTGGCTAAAGCGAATGCTGCTGTTACAAACATGCATGTAACACAACCTGAGACTATCGCGATGATATAAAGCGTCTTTTCTGACTTGAAATCATCTTCTGAAGGTTAGTGTGCTCATCACGTGGACGCACTACTCACGCGTCACTGTGAAGCTAGTTAGCTTAGCTGACTCACAGCTCCTGGGCTCAGTCACATTAGCTTGGTTGTAATGTGTGATTACACAGTGACCCCAGCATGTTACTCCGAAATTCAGTCACATAGCGTATTTATATTTGATTCAACATGTCGTATTAAGATGCCACTTACTGCTAATGTTCTGAACATTACCATGAATGAATTCCATTCGCAGTGTAGTAGTCCTGTTGTATGGTGACGGGTTTTTTGAGTAGTTTCCCTTTTTAGTAGTCCTTTGGCCGTTGATTCTGTAGCATATCATTCTGCACACAACATCTGGAAGAGGATCAAAACTGTACATTTCTAAGTGTAAGAATCAAACAGACAAAAGAGGTGAAAACTGAAACAAGGTATTTAGTTTGGTCTGTTCTTTATCCCTGTCTATTTTATAAGCTAACACTGGAGGGCGCCATTGTGCCTGCTTTACGCAGACTGCCCACTCTGAGGAAACTGGATGTGAAGAAAAATACCAAACTGTGTGGCAGGACAGAGAGACACACAACATCTGGAAGAGGATCAAAACTGTACATTTCTAAGTGTAAGAATCAAACAGACAAAATATTTGTAAATATTAAGTTTCTTGTTTGTTTTTCTTTTTCTTTTTTGAGTGAATGAATGAAATGCCTATTTTGTGACAACAAAAGACAACAGGTGCAGTTTGCAACAACAAAAATGGCCGCCAGATTGAGGTTTCAAATTTATTGGTGAGTAAAGAAATGCTTTCAACTGATAATTATTCATCCCTTTACAAAATCACTTTTGTTTCTTTACTTTGTCCCACATTGCCCATAATCATGTGGGCATCCTGTAGCATCATGATTCTAACCAGGAGAGTCGCTGTAGCAGAAATACATCTTCACTGCAGCCTCACACGACAGAGGGCCTAAGATGCTGTAGTCAACGCTGCTAGTTTTTAATTTAAGACTGTGGCTTCATCGCTCTTTGTTTTGGGGTTGTAGTCGATGGAACAACTTCTCTGCGTATAGTTTTTCCTTTTATTTTGAAATATATCTTGTGGTCCAACTATACTGCTGATGAGAGGCTAAGAGCCCTGACAGAAGTCCGCTTTGACCGGCTGATGATGTAATGGTGGAGGGGCGTGGCCTGTGATTCATGGTCAGGACTTCTAAACACAAAGTGCAGCCAACTAAATATTCTCCCACTTCACATGTAGCAGTGTTTACATGGAGCTACTTGATCACATGTGGGACAGACATGAGGGCTTTGATACCATACGATGCCTCGTAGAGAAATGAGATCACACAGGTGGTCTGACTTCTTCCCTCCACACACTGTTGCATTGTGGGTGTGGAGGTTGTGTTGACCTTACAGTGATGTGATGTAGCAGTGGAGAGCTTCATGCTCCAAACAGTTGAGAGATGAAATGTTCAGTAAATCTTAAAGTCCAGTGCACTTTTAGAGCCCGAGCGTGTTTAACAGTGGATCAGACTGGATGTATGTGGACACACACTTCGCCTCGTCTGTGTTATGAAGGGATTTTGGTTTATTCTTATTTCAACGTGCCCGAAAACTGCAGCCAAGCAAACCAAAATGGCTTCATATCGCTGAGATAGTTGGAGATCTTGTGTCAGGTCAGAGGTGCATGGACCGCACATGTTAACACCACACAATGGGGAGGACACACACACACACACACACACACACACACACACATAAATCTCCAGCATGGTCTCGATTGCATCAAGTTGCACCTGTTGTCTTGTTTTTACATTCTTTGTTGAATTCAGAAACCCAAGACTTGAAACGAAGAAAAATGTTAAATAATGGAATTTAAAAAAAGATGATTATTAAAAAAGAAAGTACAGTAAAACTATATAAATAAATGCGGTGATGATATTTCTGTTTACTTTAGAAGTTATTATACACTGTATGCTGTGATTCTGATCTGGGAAACAAACACATTCATAGCCAGTCTGATGATTTTGTCTCTTTATTGATATCGTGAACAAAAGTAAGTATACAATCAACAATTAAGAAAAAGTATATTTTGAATTCGTTTAAAATGTAAATATGTGGAATTTGATTTAAAGTTGATTTAGAGTAGAAGAGACGATATAAACCTAAATATGTTGATATTTGGAACCAGATACTTAATTGAAATAAAACCAAACACTTAAAAAAAAAAAAAAAGTTGAGGAATAAAACAAAACATATTCTACTCAATTAGATAAGAAGACAACTTACACCGATGCATGTTGACATTGATACTGAATGAGGGTTCAAAAGATTGGAATTGTAAATGTCTTGCATCATATACTTCACAGAAAGAAAAAAGACTTGTAAGATTCAAAGATTCTGACTACAATTGTACATTGAGAAAGTGTACAGCCTCGCTGCGTAACCGATACCCCCTCGGTAACGAACGCACCCACCCCCCCCCACCCCACCGTCGTATCACCTATTTTTGTGTGTGTGTGTGTGTGTGTGTGTGTGTGTGTGTGTGTGTGTGTGTGTGTGTGTGTGTGTGTGTGTGTGCGCGTGTGTGCAATAGGCGTGGGAGGTCTGTATGTACTCTAGGGTGGACCCGCTCTAGAGGGGCCACCGCTGGAGGAGGAACCCCGTGTGGTTGGAAACCTCGCTCGGTTATTAAGGGCAACTTCAGAGCCCTGGCCCGAACACCCTTAATTTAGATTCAGCTAATGTCTAAACATTATTAACCAACACTGCAACATCACATATGATATGTTAGCAGAGCTTCAAAATCAATCTGAGCCAACCCAGTTAGTAAATCACAACATTAATGAATAACACCATCTTAACCTTAGCTTGTAGCAGCAACGTCATTCAAATCACATGTCTAATAAATGTACTACTGTCAGCCTATCCCCGGGGAAGAGCTCCCGTACCTTGAGGAGACTACGAGGGCCCCACCAGAGATGAGCAACACTGGACTTTGGTTGGAATGCACAAAATACACTCCAGTTTTATTTGGTTTTACAAAAGGTTTAGAAAAAGGTTACAGAAATGAATCGTACAAAATTGAAACAAAAGATCATGCAAAATGTCAAAAGCACTAAGTTCACAAGGAACCAAGTTTTCCCAAAGAGCCAGAGCCCCGATCCTTTGTTGTCTCCCCATATTGGTACCCTTCTCCTTCACGCATTCTGCAACCTCCGGGTCCACATAAGGTAGACAACAGATCATTCTTAAATCATTGGACAAGACAGTTCTCATCGTCTTATCACCTCTGACAGACCTAAATCATGTCAGAGTGAGTTTAACTCAAAGTTTACTTATTTCATAGCTTTAACATACAGTCAACATTACAATGACATATGATTACATTTTAATAAATGATAAAGTCACACAAAGTATTTTTATAACTGATCTGTCTCTCAGCGATATGGGATTATATATTATATATTAGAGAGTATATTGATATCTGAAAATGCTTTCTTTGCTTGATAATAAACAATAGATCGTAACTCATGATAGACAATGGAAAATAAAAGAATAAACAATCTTGTATGAAACAAAAATAACACCGTGAGATAGGACCTCTGGCTTAGTTGCCACAGGGATCATGCCCCATACTTGTCCGTTAGGTGTGAAACTATAATACGCCTCGAGGACTTCTCTGTATAAGAGTCAGCCAGGTGCTCAAATCACAGGATGCTGCCGGGATAGGCTGTGAGGGTGTGGTGTGTCTCGGACATTCAACAACCTCAAACTCAATCTGATAAAACTGTCCTGTTATGATTATACCACTTAGAGACTAAGTGGAGTTTAAAAAGAAAGTAAAATATAAACATTTGAGATTGGAAACATCACAGAAAGAAAAAAGACTTAATAAAAGAGATATGACATTTGATTGACAGTCTACATCTTTTCACTGACAATATGACAATCATCTTCCACAAAAACATTTAGGATGTTTCTAACATCTGCCCCTTACACATAAATGACTTAATATACATATATCTCAACAAGTATTTAAAATGTTCCACATCAAAATAAACACGGTTAAAGTGGATTATTTTCATTAAATATGTTAAATGTGATCTGAGCACTACAATGATTTTCTTATATTTTCCTGTTGTAAGGTGTTGTGGTGAAATATATCTGTATACTCACTATATCTTCAACCTTGTCATCTTGTTATGTCATGTTATTTGTGATTCTCCTCTGAATTATAAAAAACAAGTAAGATCTAAATATCCACGAGAGGGGATAATGAATATATATATATATCAGGATGTGCACCTCTGTAACCACAAAGCATGTAGTCTCTCACTTCATGCTAAAGGAGACTTTGATGCTTTCCTCTGCTTGCTTACATGTGATATCTTTCCATGTTGCAGGAATGTCAGCAGGCTTTGCAGTGAATGCTTTGGCAAACTGCTGGTTGAAATTTTTCAGTACATATTTCCAGTAGTCTGATGCCTGAAGGCTTACATCTGGAACAATTCTCCAGTCTGGGAAAATGGCCATGTAATCCTTGAAGGGATGGTATGCACCATTTGTAGCAGTGCAGCAAAAATGTCCGCCACTGTTCACAGAGGAAGAGCATAAGTCAGTGACAAGTTTTTCTGTCCCAGCCCACCTGTATCTACCCAGAGCCTTTGGCCGATGTAGTGAAGCAAAGTGTTCACCATGTTCTTTTCCTCCTGCCTCACAAGGCGCTGCGCAGAACGGACACTGTTTACCACATCCAATCAGTTCGGTGAAAAGCTCATTCTGAGGATTCACATTTAATTTATTTAGTTTCATTTGGATGTTTGTTTCTTCAAACTTCTCTCGAAGGTCTTGTGCCATGTCCTTCACACACCCAGTCAGCCAGTGAGCAAACTGTTCCTGGTCGGCATTGTTCAGCATCATGAAAGCACCAAGAGCATCTTGGGAAATGACCAGTTTATCACTAAGTTCCTGACAGACATTTTGAATGAATGACTTCAAGTTGCCTATCTTTTCTGTTTTAGCTTTGTTGACGGCATCATTTATGCTCCTGATACTTGACTGAGCATGTTTATCCTCAAACTCAAACATCGTAGACCCATTTGAGAATCGTTCCACTATTTGCTCGAGTATCCATTTCTTTACATACTCTTCATAAGAGCAAATGTAGCTCCGATAGTTTTCAAAGTCATTATTTTTTAGCAAATCCAGTAAAACTGAATACTGGAAGAACATTCGTGTGCTGAACGTCTGGTTTGTCTTCATTGCACCAATGATATCAGGACCCAAGGAACGGTAGACAAAGTCTTCGACTGCAGGCCTCAAGCAGTGATCCGTGAATTCTTTTGCCTTCTTCTGGCACTGGTCTCGTTCATGGAACACATCTTTAAAATCAGTGCAGAACTTTTCCTTGTTTTGGTTCAGACATCTGCAGGGATCATTCGCACGTATGAAATCCTCATGCAGTTTCTGAAACTGTCTGGCTGCAACTCCACAGATGTGCTGTTTCAGAGAAACTTCAAACTCAATGTCTGTCTTTACATCCTGATTGTTTTGGAGCCTCTCATCAATCATTTTCAAAATCTCCTGGATGTAAGTCTCATGGTAATTGTTTTTTCTTTGCATTTTTCCATTTATACACTGTGTGCAAATCGAAATGATGCTGTCTGCAATTTGTTGTTCAGCCTTTGTGTAACTTGCAAGGTTGGCAATCTTTTTCAGTCCGTCTGCCAAACGCTGCCAGAATCCATCAACTGTGTATTTGAAAGGATCCTCTCCACACTCTTGTAGTTTTTTTTGACTTAACAATTTGCATGCAAGACTTCCCTTGTGGTTCACATTAATTCTCAGGTGATGAGACACACTGTTGTAAATGTCGTCGACCTTCATTTCTGAAGAGGATAGTTCCTTCTCTGTTTCAGTCCACATCTTGTCAAATTCTTCGTCGAGCTCTTTTTCTGTCATTTCAACTTTTTTTTTCTTCCGACACTTTTCAATCAATGCACACACTCTCCCCTCTAATTTTTTTGTGTGGTTCTCCTTGATTCTATCAAGTTCTGTCATCCCCTGTCTGATGTCAGCTGCTGCTGTGAGCTGATTAAACACAGAGCTCTCCATTTCTCGTCGAAGACTCTTTGCACTGTTTGAAAAGTCCTTTCTGTATCCTTCAACGAGATAGACATGACCCTCTGTTTGCTTGAAGTACTTTGCCAGATTTCCAAGAAGCTTTGTCTCCCATTTAGACAGCTCTGTGCAAGCGTCACTTTTCAACTGTGTGAGAAGTTGTCTCATGTCAGATGTCTCAGATTTCACAGCAAATGTACCAAAGTTGTTAATCCTTGTTTCTGCATATGTAACCCACTTGTACATTTCTGTTTTGAATTCCCATTCCCATTTGTTGAATTCTGTGCACAGCCTCATGTATGCATCAGCCACCAGGCTGTTTCTGAAGCTGAAGATGAAGTTTTCATGCTTCACTGCATTCCAAAGACTTTTCATCCACTTTGTAAACTCCAAGATATTATTAGCAGATGATCCACAACTTTTCAAAGTTTGGATTATGTTCTTCTTGAGGTCATACACAGCTTCGCTGTACCCTGCATTGACTGGTGCCATTGGTGGGTTTCCATTCCAGAGTCCAGGAATGTAGCAGTTCCCAGTGTCTGGACTGTACTCCATCACATCAGTGAAGCTCTTGTTCTCTTCTTTCTTTTCCATTTTGGCTGCTGCCTGGGTCATCTCGTTTAACTGTTCCAAGAGCAGTTTCCTGTCTCGTAAGTTCTTGTCATGGGCTGAAACGTCTGACACATTCTGGTGAACAAACTGACATTTGGGCTTTTTGCCCACCTCTTTCATCCTGAGGAAAGCATGCACAACTATTTGTAGGATGTCTTTCATATCTGTTGAATTCTCCATTGCAATATTGATGATGGTGATATCACTCAGCCCCACAACAAGTGTTGCAAGCTCATTGTCGTGCTCATGGCTGTTGTCCAGTTGTGCAAGCTCTGGTGACTTTAAGCCCTCGGTGTCAAGGATCACCATGAAGTCACAGTTGAGTACTTTTTTAACATCTTCATTGATTCTGATGAGCAACATAAAGGCACCTCGAGTGCATCGACCACTGCTGACTGCAAACTGCACTCCAAACATGGTGTTGAGGAGAGTGGACTTCCCTGTGCTCTGAACTCCGAGAACTGTGACTACCAGTATCTTGCTCTGAGAAGACATCAAGTCATTGAGCTGAGAAAGAACGGCACTAACCCATCTGAGAGGTATGTTGGATGAGTCTCCATCTACAAGCTCAAGGGGAAATCCATCAAGTAACAATTCTGCACATAGTTTAGGCAGATGCTGTAATTGTTGACGTGATGGGTCTGTTTCTGGAAGGGAAAGTGAAGCTTCATAGATCTGACCCATTTCACGGAAGAAGTGTTCAGTCCCCAATGAGCTGTTGGAAAGTTGTCTGTCAATGTCTTTGATTCCTGCTTTGTTTTCAGAATTTTTGCATTTCTCTTTGTACTGCTCCCTGAGATCAGACAATTTCTCTCGAGACACGTTATCGAGGTTCATTCGAATCCATTTCAGGAAATAGCACCTCTCTATCCCTGTGCTTGATATTGCCTTGATGAAACATGTCATTGCATTTGAAATGTCGTAAGAGTTTTGTTTTTCTCTAAGTTTTGTTTTCTCTATCTGAAGATCACTTTTGTAGTTTTCTATATTTTCAGACCCGACATTTCGAAGCCGAAATTCTTCCTTCTCTACGCGAGTCAGTTCCTTCCATATTTGGCCTTGCAAGGGCAGCTGAGCTTCTTTGTATTCAAGGATATCTTGAATTTCAGCAGTGATGGCATCTGCATTTTTCTTGGCAGTCTGGCACTCTGAAGAGTCTTCATCAACGCAGATGCCCAGTTTACGGGCAATGTCAGCCATCTGCTCGATTCCCGTCTTCATCTTTGAATTCTCAACTACATTGCTGACAGTTTTCTGCAATGTTTTAACAAAGTCAGCATCATTCATTTGTTTAGTCTTCAGAAGGATGTTGCTGTTAGTCAAGCTCAACTTGGTTGCTACACTTTCTAGAGCATCTATACCAAAGTGATTGCTTTGATGGTTCCCAACCAAGAAGATCTGTGCCTTGTGGTGTTGGTTGGTCAGCAGCTCGCACTCAGAGTCCAAAGTGTCAAAGAACACAAAAACTGCTGCAGATGTCTCACACAAAAATGAAAATTGTGTTTCAAATGAAGCAATGTCCCCACGAAGGTTAGCTACAGCTACTGCCTCACTGAAGACGTCCATGTTTTTGTTCCCACAAGGAAGGTACCAAGTGATTTCAACCAGTCCATTTGATATTCTCTTTGGACTGTCACCACACTCCATATCACGATGAACAAAGGTGTCATGGTACTGCTGAGAATTGCTCAGAAGCTTATTGAGGATCTCTGACTTGGACAAGGAGCACTCACCCAGTCTCACAAAAGATATCATTGGAAGTTCAGAGAGAACAATTCTGTCTTCAATAAAGCCTTTGGATTCTGAGAGGGACTGAGGTCTGTACTTTTTAACAATGTCTCTCAGGGCCCAAAGCATGAGTGTGCACTGCTTTGTGTCACAATTAGGAAGCAACAGAGGCACAGAAAACTGACACATAGACATTTTGAGTGCCATTTCCTGCCGTACAAAACCATCAGAACACAGAAAGAGGGCAGTGATTATGTCAAGGGGGTTTAGCATGTCACCTGAATTTGTACTTTTTACTAGATTTTTAAGATCTAACAGCAGATGATTACAGTTTGACTCACATGCAGATATACATTTCACATTCCTAGCTGTCACATTAACCATCATCAGTTTCTTTAGGAAGTACCATGGAAGATCTGAATTACACTTGGCTGGTTCATCAGTGATGGTGTTCTTGTCAATCTGAAGTAATGTGCTCAGGGATAGCTTCTCAGGGTAGAGCTGCTCCAACCCCAGATCCTCCAATAAGGTCTCTAGTTGTTTCTCTGAAGAAATAAAAAAAAAATAATATTAAACCTTTTATTGGTTATGTCAATATTCATAAGAACGGATAAAGTTGTAAGATTTAAATTTGTTTTGCTGAAACACAGTTTTAACGTGGTACACCTAACTAAAACTAAGGCCTATGATCAGGCAGTCAGTAATCTGACTGACCTATTATTGGATCTCGATAAAGAATACCTCTACAACACTAGGAAGTGAAACCTTATGTTTTGGCAACCCTCTAACATTTTCTCCAATGTCGCTATAAGCATAAGATTTAGATTTTTGAACAAGAGATATCAAAATCGAATGGGCAGCCTGGCATGGAATTGTCAGCTAAAGGACTTGAGAGAGATGTATGAAGACATTCTGTTTTTCAATTGAATTGAATTGAATTATCAATTCATAAATCAAAAGGTGAACTATCTATCAAACTATCAAAAGGAAGTCTAGATTTTAACATGCATCATTCAGCATTCGTGTACAAGTACTAGTGTTGGCAAAAACTGAATGAATGAATCTTTTGAATCAAATCTTTCGCAAGTTTGATTCATACATTGGTATGTGTTACCTCCAGGAAATAGCCACAGCTGTTGGGCCCATGTGTTTGGCCTCGCCATGCGCTTTGAGACAGAGATCTGGGCCTGCCGATTCTGCAGGAAAAGTTCATCCTGATTTGGGTAGTTAGCACCAAATCCCCCACTAGGAAAAAGTTCACATTAAGGTGTGAACTCGTCACCCAAATGCAACACTGCGATCTAATTGCGGCCTTTGCCTATCACCCACCGTCCCTGGTCTCACATCGCAGTGGATTTTGTTACGGGCCTGCCCCCGTCTGGAGGCAATACCACCGTTTTAACCATTGTGGACCTGTTTTCCAAGGCGGTGCATTTCATTCCCCTCCCCAAATTGCCTTCGGCCATGGAGACTGCTGACCTCTTGGTTCTCCATGTTTTCCGACTCCACGGCATTCCCCTAGATATTGTGTCTGACCGAGGGCCGCAGTTCTCGTCACAGGTCTGGAAGGCTTTCTGTCGGGCGCTGGGTGCCACTGCCAGTCTCTCTTCTGGTTACCATCCGCAGACGAACAGCCAGACGGAACGGGCCAACCAAGATTTGGAGTCGGCTCTGCGTTGTGTCACTGCTCGCCACCCATCCTCCTGGTCCGTACACTTGCCGTGGGTCGAGTATAAACACAACTCCCGCACTAGCACCGCCACTGGCATGTCCCCCTTCATGGCCTCCTTGGGGTATCAACCGCCCTTGTTTCCGGCCAAAGAAAGGGAGATAGCTGAACCATCTGTCCAGACCAACCTCCGTAGGTGCCGACAGGTATGGAGGGAGGTCCAGTCGGCGCTCCAGTGTTCGGCCACCTGGTAAAAAGCGCATCGCTGACCGTCACCGAGCCCCTGCACCCACCTATAGTCCGGTCCAAAAAGTATGGCTGTCATCCCGGGACTTACCTCTTCAAGTGGAATCCCGCAAGTTGGCACCCCGGTTTGTCTGACCCTTCGAGGTGGATGAAGTCATCAATCCCTCTGCGGTCAGGCTCAAACTCCAAGCCTCTGGTCCATCCTACCTTCCACGTCTCACTGCTCAAGCCAGTTTCCTCCAGTCCTTCCTCAGCGATTCCCGTGCCACGTCGCCGCCCAGCCGCCGCACACACCGCCTCGCTGCTCCACCTGCATGTTCCACCGGCTCCACAGACAAGCCAAATAAAACCCCTTTTTTCTCACCTACTCTGCTGTCCTGGTGTCTGCGTTTGGGTCCAGAATAAACCGACCGTAACACTTGCACTTTAAACTCTGACACTGACTGAGGCTTTTACTTTGTCCCACCTCCTTGGCTTTTATATTTTGCTGACAAACTAAAATCGGAGCCTTAAACCGTGTTTCAAACTCAAGTACTGCATGGCTCAGATTAGTTTCCGTTAAGCAGTATGGGTGGTGACAAACTGACATGCATTTTGCCGTCTGTGCTTACCGTAGCTGTATGCGCTCGCTGCTGAGACTGTTTCGTACTGCAAACCCAAAGACTCGACTTGACTCGTCTCAGGCCAGAAGCTATTCTGTTTCTTCCCTCTTTCCATTTTTACCTTCCTAAAGACTCTTCTGTAACCCTCAATATCTGTGAGTCAGTATGGTTTAAGGAAATGAACAAACAAAAAGGACTTGTCAGCTTTTAGACTGCATTAAGCATCTAAAATGCGATTTGCCTTTAATACCAATGACCACTACAATGTTTCTGCTCTCAATATACAGGTCTTGTTGCTAGCCAGTGTGGCATAGAGAGAATCTCCCTTCAGATCCGGGCTTCTGCACAGGGGGCGGCTACCTTACGGCCATCAGACGGTGCTGCAGCCCACTTCCTCAGGAAGTGTAATGCCATATATAGGGACCCCCAGAGTTTAGACATTGCAGGTCAGTTAAATCAAGATCCCTCTGTTAGTTGGGGCCCTGTCCTGAGGAAATTGATGCATTGGCGTTATAGCAAGAGCATTGCTTATTGACACAGGATCAATGGTCTCTACCATTACTGAGAACTTCAATCAACTGTTCAATCAACACTTTATGGAATAACTCCAGTCCTGCTAATGGCTGCAGCCATCTGCGGCCAAAGGGCTTGACTTATCCTTACCATGGTAAGGGAGAGTGCCTTCATAATTCCCCAAATACATTTCAGAGGTTAATGGAGCAAATGTTTGGGCCCCAGCATTTCCAGACTTTGCCCCTGTTTCTTGATGAAGCCATTTTCCCCTATTTTTCTGTAGAGCACCACTTAACATCAAACATTTGACCGCAGGACTATTTGTGTTTATTTGCGTTACTCACGCAGTATGTACCGAAATGGAGGAACAGCTTTCCTCCATATAGATAACAACAATGATTTTCCCACCATTTCTTGCCATTCAACAATGGCCAAAATAACCACTTTTGCTTCGTGCATGTTGTGTGAGTCCCACATGGGTCGGAAAACCACCGTCGTGTCTGGGTTCACAACATCATCCGGAGTCACTTCACTGAGCTATATTTACTGCATCTAGCAGATTTCACAGTGGTTTAATTGCAATAACCGGATCAAAAAGATGGCTAAACTACATCATAACAGTTTGTAAAAGTCTGTATTCCTACTTTTTCCAGTCTGTCTGCAAGACAACAAGCTGAACGGCAGGCCGGCACCAATTTGCCTCTGTTTGCGTCTTTGCATTGACTCTGTTTTGTAATTAAAAAGTTCACTTAGTGCTTGGTGTGAACACACCATTAGAGTGTCTGGATGCAGTCTTGAGTAGATTGGGACAGGAGGGATTGAAGCCTAAATGGAAAAAGTGCAACTTCTTCCAGACAGAGATCAAAGTACTAAAGAATATTGTCTCAAACCACAGGGTTTCCACAATTGCTGTCACAATATCAGAATCTCACTACGCTATTATCATGGCCGCATGCTAATGTGTATGTTTGTGTGTGCTATGTGTGAATCTGCCTGGGTGCAAACATGATGTAGAAATTTCATTGATTTGAGCTTTCCATCAACGTTATGTGTGTTTGTGTCAGTGGTGTATAAAGTACTCAAAAGCCATACTTGAGGAAAAGTAAAGATACCTTACTGGAAAACTACTCCAGTAAAAGTAAAAAGTCACCTTTTAGAATACTACTTGAGTAAAAGTCTTAAAGTATCTGATATTTATTGTACTTAAGTACAAAAGTACTTAATTATCAAAAGTAATTTTCTGATATTAAATGTACATCATAACCTGAACATTAAATGAACATCATAACCTGTTCATTGAAAGTAAAAGTACAAGTTAATAAAAAAGCAAAGGGTCAGAATTTTGAGAATTATGAAGTTTATTCTTTTAAGTGCTGTGGCCACCATGACCAAGGACATGGAGCTGTGTTGAACATAACTGGGCTGGCTGTGATCCATCCAGGAGCAACAATGTTCAACATAATATATTGTACATAAGTATACTTTTGCATCTATTATGAACTTATCATTCTCCGAAAAGCAATATGACACTATGAAGGAGTTGTAACGTTTATAAATATGCTCATTCTGACTAGAGGATGTAGAGGGCAAATGCATAATATTATGTTCAGCAAAACATATCCACTTGATGCATCAGGCCAGTGTTTAGAGAAAGGACACCTGCCTTGTAAACTCCTATGGGCCTGATTTGAACACAATAGGCAAAGGTTTTGCTCAAGCTGAATCTGCAATTGGGCGACTGCTACCATCATAACTCCATCTGATCATCCACAACATGACTCAAATATCAAAACATGATCAATACTAAAGCAGCACCGAAAGTAACAACCCAGTCATTACTTGAAACTGAAAAAATGTCCTGTTCATCTTCAAAAGAAGTTGGTTTTCAAAATTGAGAGAATTCAGTCTCGCTCTTCTTGGGCTGAAGACTAGTCCTGCGATGCTAAATAGCCTTTCACAGGCCGCTGAGGTAGGTAGAGGTGTGTTCAGCGTCACAGACAGCTTGCACACAGCTGCGAAGGATTTCCCTAATGCTACCGCTAATGCTAACGCTGCGCTCTCTCGGCTCCCGTCAATCCTATGGTGTGGTGGCTAGCTATAGCTAACGTTAGCCAACTAGTGCTGCACAACTGTCAACACTTCCTCAGCTCACTAACTCGCTAGCGATCCACGGGTGTTGGTCTTCGTCACCACTGTCGTTTGTTTCAGCAGTAGCAGGTGCTTCCATTTCTGCTTCCATCATGAAATCAGTCATCGTAGAGTGGAATTCTACTCAGGTAGTCGCCCGCTAGCTTATAGCATGTAGCATCCTGGGCATCACTGGGAATCAAAACACCGCGGCTTTGAGAGCACTTGTTTGCAATTGTGCATTAACGTGATTAACCAATGATTTAACTTGCAAGCTAAGACCACTGATTCACCAAACCTGCTTGCTTGCAGTCTCTGTTCCACCACAGTCCCCGACGCTGCTCTCATGATTCATTTTTTTCTGAAGATAGATTTGATTTTGTAGCGAGTAACGAAGATTTCAGGGGAAATGTATCGGAGTCAAAGTATCGGTTTTCTTTGCAAAATGTAGTGAAGTAAAAGTCAACAGAAATATAAGTAGTAAAGTAAAGTACAGATACCCAAAAAAACGACTTAAGTACAGTAACGAAGTATTTCTACTTCGTTACTATACACCACTGGTTTGTGTGAGTGTGATATCACAAAGTTTTTGCATTGGCTTTGAGTGGGCTTACCCATTTTCATTGACAAATTTGAATACAGGGACTAAAACTGCACAGTAACTGTATTCAGTGAGGTGTTTTATGTTTTCTATAGTGTCACAAATTTTGATCTCTACAATAAATAGTTATGAGATAGAGATGCTTGCATCTAATTCATTCCTCTTTTATTTGATTCTTCTTTTGGAAACCTCTACAGAGTTCTGGTAAAAATGTGTAGATTGCCCCTAAGTCTGTGACAACATTTTGAAAATTCATTGCAATAATAATTATATTTTACTTACTTGTGCAGGCAGATGTCACAGCTGGCTCGCTGATTCTTCCATTCCTAAATCGTGTAGAAACCTTAAGAGTGTAACACACCCCGGGCTTCAGGTTGCTGAGAGTGAGTTTGTTTGTGTCTGTTGACTCTTGCACAATGTCTCCTTCATGGCAACAAGTCACAATGTAACTCTCCACTTCACCAGCAGGGGGCTCCCAACGCAGAGACAGTGACTCACTGCTGACCTGATCGACTGTGATCTGCACAGGAGGGCTGGGCTCTGTGGAAACAATACAATGGTTTCACTGGAAATTCAAGCTGTCAACGTTTGTCTGTAATTTAAATTACTGCCAAGAGCAAGAGGTGAAGTAAAAGACAAAGACACATATGATCACGCCATGCTCTTATTTTGTAGGAATACAATTTACGATCTCTTTAGTCTGAAACTCACATTATGTATATACACACACTGAGAATACATCAGTGTAAGACGTACATGTGTTTAGTTTTTTTTGTGAGCCCAAAAACCATGCAGACAACCCTCCATGTTTTTATTATTATTATCCAATTGATGTATTATTCAGATTTACCTGTGAAGACAGTTTGCATGGAAAGAACTGACACTTCTCCTGGCGGAGGAACATCTGTCATAAGAGAAGAGCGGTACATCTCAGGATCATTGCAGTATGTATTTAGTTATTCAATTGGATCAGTTGTTGACGGTCACACTTGGTCCGTGCATGAAGTATAATTGATCTGCCATTGTTTATGTTGTATAATGAACAATGTGGGGCTGCATGGTGGTGTAGTTGCTAGCACTGTCACCTCACAGCAAGAGGATCCCGGGATCGGGGATCGTCCTTCTGTGTGGAGTTTGCACGTTCTCCCCGTGGCAGTGTGGGTTCCCTCCAGGTTCTCTGGCTTCCCCCCACAGTCCAAAGACATGCAGTTTAGGATATTTGGAGACTCGAAATTGCCCGTAGGTGTGAATGTGAGCGTGAATGTTTGTCTGTCTCGACATGTGCTCTGCGATAAACTGGCGACCTGTCCAGGCTGTACTCAAAGTTTAAGGTCAAACAATTCTTTCTACAGTCAGACTCATCACATGTCTCAATACTATAGCCTGTAACATTCACACAAATAGGTCAAGAAGCCTTAATTCAATAAATAAAAAAAATAATTTAATGAATCATTATAACTCCATGTTACTAGAAATATTACTTTATAACAGTTATAAATTACTGTATCATTATTTAGGCAATTTGTTTATTTCTTTAATTTAGCTCTCCTTAAATTGCTTTTCGAAAGGCGAGCTGATGATTAAAGTTGGATAATAGAACAAGCTGACGTTTTGGTGAGATTGATGCGATTCGGCAATACTCCTAGTTTGACATTCTTTATTCTACAACATGAACAATGGCAGATAAATTACACTTCATGCACGGACCACGGACCCACACTTACAGTCAGACTGTGATGGTGGTGGAGTGTTCTCTTCTTCCTCACAGTATAGCTCACAGCAGCATTCCGACGCATCAAAGAACTCCTTGGATACAAATTTGTTGATTAAAGTGTAATGAATCTATTGACAATAGCTGGAAGGACAACACATATTTGGCTTGTAATTGTATTGTTAATTCAGTTTAGAGTTGTGCAAACCAGCTGTTTACCTCCTCGTCTGAGTTATCCATCGTGGGTACACTCTCAGCCATCCCACCCTTGGTCCAGATTATTCAACCAGCTTCTCACTGAAAGTAAAAGAAAAATGCTCTGTAACTCCGTCTCCGCCAAAACTATTGATGTTACACAAAAATCACTCAGCTAAGTGTATTTTGCAACCTGCCAGACTACAATATAGACTAAAACAAAAATACTGTAATCAATTCACAGTATAGCCATGAGGACAGATAGAACATACTGAGTCATGTTTGTGTTTTAAGGTGTGTTCACACCAGGGACTCACCTGTCATCATGAAAGGTAAAAAACAAATAATGATAAAATATTATTATTATATATGTATAAATATTCATCTACCAATCTGTGCTATAAATGTAATTTATGTATGAGTCCAATCATTTTGAGCACTTCTATCATCAAAATCGCTGGATGTGCGCATGTCCTGTTCAGAGGAGACACGTGAGGTGAGGCAGCGACGAGCTGTGCCTCATCTCACATTGTGCAATCCCTCACAAACTGGTTTGAGCGCATGCCTTTTGCTTTCTCATTGTTTGTCACCATTGTAATATTTGTTGACACTTTTATTATACAGTATGTCCTTTCTTTCCATAGAATAGGTCATGTATTTCACGTATGTGTAGAACCTATTTAGTCTTGCTGATTTGACAGAAACCGCAGAGAAAAAGCACAGTGGGGAGGCAAACAGTACCTCTGCCTCAACTCCCGGTGGAATCAAATATGTACCATACCTATGTATGTGTAAAGAATACTGATATGAAAAACAACCAGTAGTCAATGTGCAAGCTGCCAATTGAATGGTGATTTAATCTACTCTATTGGGTTCATATATATTTGTAAATCTGACGCTGAAAGAGTCAGTGCCTCACCAGCCACGAACCTCACTGCACGGCACTGGTTCACCCAGAGCTCTATGATACCTCATATCAATTGTGTGTGTGTGTGTGTGTGTGTGTGTGTGTGTGTGTGTGTGTGTGTGTGTGTGTGTGTGTGTGTGTGTGTGTGAACCTTGCGGAGAGAACTAACTAAACATGAATTCACAAACATACAAATCGGCATATTTACGTAATTATTTCGGAGTCCCTTTTTGTCGGTTTATTGCCGTTAAATCACAGCCAAATCTGTTAATTTGGGGTTCATACAGCTGTAGTAAACAGCCGACGTGTGGCTTGCTAGACACAGTGAATACAGCTCGATAAAATCCACGGAGCTCCTCCGGACAATGTTATGAACCAGACATGACGGCGTTTAATTTCCCATGATATCTGGGACTTCCACAATTTACCTTTAGTAAAGATCATTCGGTAGTGGTTCGGAGTATTGAGACCCTTTACCAAAATGGTCCTCGGCGAGACCGGCGGCGCGAATGATGCGGCGTTTGGTGTGAACACGCATTCAGTCACTATGGAAGGCCGACATTTGAACACTATTTAAAAGAAGAAAAAACAACCAATTACAAATAAATTGTTGCCTACCTTTGTAGATTATCCATAGTACGAACTGTATCCGTTCTTTAATCGAGGAGTTTTTATCTACCGTAGCAATATAGGTTAAGTATTAGTCCTGAGGATAACGCTCTGCACATCTCTGCAATGCCACAGTCTGTCACTGGCATCGCCTTTTATTCAGCCTTGTGAAGTTGCTTTCTGGGAAATAGATTACCTGGTAAAGTGAAATGTATTGTCTGGTTCCTCCTGGAGGTGGTGGCGATACCAGCTAGATGGCAGCAGCATGTGTTACACTTTGTTTTTGTCTCTTTGTCCTTCCTCATTTTTCTTAGTGAGGCGGGAATTTCCCCTCCTTGGCCACCCACACGCCCTTATGAGGAAACAAAAACTACCCAGAGAAAAGTATCCTTCCTTCTTGACCTGAGGTATTTTACACTTGATGGATGCAGTCAGTTTTCCCTTCATGTGGTGTAGAAAGAGGTTTATTCAGATGTTTAGCTTTTTTCCGGTTTAGGAGGACGGTGTTCTTGGCAACAGTTGGCTCAGTACCACTTTTACTGTGGTTGGGCAGTACAAGCAGAGCGATGGGGAGAGGGGAGTCTTGCAGTCTAGTATTCGGGTCAGTTTATCAGTGAGTCAAAGGTGTTGTACAGGTGGACGGGGCAGATTGCGTTCATGGACGTAATCATCTAAGGTGGTGTCATTGAGAAAGCTTCTGAACAGATTTTGGTCCAAGAGTCATTATCTAGTGCTACAGATGAATCTCTTTCCCATTCAGTGATAGAGAGAGATTCAGAGTCACATCAGAGTTTTATCAGGTGATGTGAGCTTGACTACTTATTCGTGTGGATGGTTGAGTATAGTTATCTTTGAAATTAACCTTATGAACACCACCAAATAGTGATATTTAGTGTTTTTTTTGTCCTGAAGGAATTCATGATTATTCCATAGTTGTGCTGTACAGTATCCACAGTACTATTTGAAAGCACTCGTAGTGTTTTATGGAGGAGCTGATAAATGGAGGGATGAGATATCTGGTTGGTTTATTTGTTGGTGTGCAATTGCCAGGGACAGCATTTGTTTGTTTACGGTTTTCATTTTACCAGTAAAAAGTTTTAATAGTTGAGTTTAGAGAGTTGAACCAGTAATGTTAAAAAATAAAAGTAATGTTGTGGAGGGTGGGTGGACTGGAATCATTTGAAAAAGATAGTATATTTCGTGAAGTATTTTCATCTTGGTGACTGCAATTCTTCCAATTCTGAAGATTAATAGATTCATTAATCTGTCTTTGTCATCTTCAGTTGCTTGAAGAAGTGGGTTAAACTTGAATGCACTAGCTCTGACAGCTTGGGGGGAATCTGTATTTTATGGTGCCCATGTGGAGGTAAGGATGGGTGATACAGGGCTGCCAGTTTCCAGCTCTCTTTTTGGAGGGTGGCAATAGTGTTGATGTGGACCCCAGTTAATGAAGTAGTTTGAGATTTTAGAGACTGTTCTGAATAGTTCATGGTTTCTGGTAGTGAGATTTGTTGGTTCTGTTAAGTGCTGAACGACTCTCTGAGTCCAAATTCATGTAGAATGTCAACTTAAAACATCACAAGCTTTTTCTGCATCTATTATAGTTTCCTCATTGTTGAGTTACATGATGAATATGTTGAATATTCTGCATGTGTGATTGTATGTGTCTGCCTTTGATATAAACCTGTTGGATAAATATGTATTGGAGATGGAGTGACTGCTTTGATTCTACTTGATGACGCCTTGCTGATCATTTGTATGCCTTTGTTGATTGAAGACAGAGGGCGATAGCTTGATAGGATCTTGATCGGGTTTCATTATTACTGTAATGATCGCAGTGTTCCTATGCTGGGATTTCACTGGATTCGATGAGTTCTTGTGTCATTCTGAAGAACAGAAGGGTGGTGGAGGACTGGAAGTCCTCCAGGGACATCCTGTTTCAAGGGCCATCACTGGAGGAGGAACCCTGTGTTGTTGGGAGCCTCGCTCGGTTATGAAGGGCAGCTTCGGGACCCTGGCCCTATTTAGATGCCAATATGACCCCTATAGTACACTAAACGCACACAGCTCTGTTTAAGCATCAAACAATCTGAGCCATCCATTTGGTAAATGACATAAACATGAGCAACACTATTTCAACCTTAGCAAGTAGCAGGTCTATTTTTACTTGGAGCATCTTTCGCCTCCGGATCCATATGTGGTAGACGACTAAACTTTAACGAATCAAACATACACAGTGTTTGATTTGTCAAACGATAACACTGTTTACGTAGTCTTACAATATATGTCAGTCTTATTATTTTGCACTTCTTTGTTGGCCCTCCTCCAAAGGTTCCTGTCCGGCCTTCATTGGTGGAACATCAGTCAGGATGTCTCTCTAACACATTGTTGCAGTATCTGCACTTACAACCTGTTTCCAATGCTGACTCTGACAATGATCAGGCCAGAGTTAGTTAAACTCATATTACCTTTTTTACTTATCTTCACGATTCAGTATGTAAAGAGTCACATAGAGGATTACATTTTGCTAAATGAAAGAAAATCACATAAAGGTTATGATTAAATGTACTCACGGTAACAATGTAATTAAAGAATGACAAATAAAACCATGCAAGTTTAAAATTTGGTCTTAGCTCAATAAAAAGGAAATAAATCAAGAGTAACTCAACAAGTAGAATGAAACTTAAATGAATTAAGACTAAATGAGTAAATTAGGATAAAAGTTAATAACCCTTTTGAGATACTGCTTACTGACTATGGCTAAAGGTTACGAGAGGCATGCTGCAGAAGATGTCAGTTAGAATTGAAAACCACAAGGCATCCTAAAAGTTTCCTTTTGTTTAAGTGTCAGTCAGGTTGTCAAACCACAGAATGCTTCACGTCCTTCCTCATTTTTCTAAGTGAGGCAGGAATTTCTCCTCCTTGGCCGCTCCCAAGCCCTTTGGAGGAAACAAAAGCAACTGACAGAAAAGATATCCTTTCTTCTTGAACTGATTTATTTTAATCAGTTCAAATTGGCATTTAATTCATGGATTGTATACATTTATGAATGAAGTGTCAATTTGATTATCAGCTGGGGTTTTTGTGTGTGTGTGTGTGTATGTGATCAAATGTAAAAGATATGCATAATTATTAACAAAAATCTGACTTCTAATCAATATCACTGTTTTTTGTAATAATTACATGACAATTCAAAGAACTAAGTCAAAATGAATATATATGTCTCAAAACAAATATCTTTCTTGTTCATTTATGTCTTCCACCACAATTATGTTTATACTTTACTTGCATGTGTTTTGTTCCAATTTACTTTCAATTGCCTCAGAAAAAAGCATATTGTCCAGAAGAGAGTATTGACAGTGACCCATCACGCATACTTGCACACCTGTTGTACAACTTGGCTTAAGTTTCAGACTCAATTCTATAATTGAGTATTTAACTGTATAAGTTTGCTCTAAGAATGTGCACCTTATTTAACATGATCACTCTCTTGGAACTGGCAGCAGCATGTGTTACACTTTGTTTTTGTCTCTTTGTCCTTCCTCATGTTTCTTCGTGAGGCAGGATTTCCCCTCCTTGGCCACCCACACGCCCTTATGAGGAAACAAAAACTACCCAGAGAAAAGTATCCTTCCTTCTTGACCTGAGGTATTTTACAGTTGATGGATGCAGTCAGTTTTCCCTTTGTGGTGTAGAAAGAGGTCTTTCCAGATGTTTATCTTTTTTTCCGTTTTAGGAGGACGGTGTTCTTGGCAACAGTTGACTCAGTACCACTTTTACTGTGGTTGGGCAGTACAAGCAGAGCGATGGGGAGAGGGGAGTCTTGCAGTCTAGTATTCGGGTCAGTTTATCAGTGAGTCAAAGGTGTTGTACAGGTGGACGGGGCAGATTGCCCATTCAGTGATAGAGAGAGAGATTCAGAGTCACATCAGAGTTTTATCAGGTGATGTGGGCTTGACTACTTCTTCTGCTAGTGTGGATGGTTGAAGATAGTTATGTTTGAAGTTAACCCTGTGAACAATAATGATGATTAGTGTTTTTTTGTCCCGAAGGAATTCATTATTATGACATAGTTGTGCTGTACAGCAGGGATTCCCAAAGTGTGGTGCAGCTGCCTCTAGGGGGTGCGCGAGAGGAAAAGTGTAATGGCGGTCTGATGGTGTAATAATATTAAATAAAAAAAAAATAAAAATAAAAATTTAAAAAGTGGGATTTTTCACAAAATAAAAACATGAATTATAAAAATCCCCTTTGTAAGATTTAAAATTAAAAACGTACAATTTAATAAATGCACTTGAGCGCCTTCTGGCAGTCTTGCGCCTGCCGCCAGTCGTACACACTAGCCAGCCCAGCTTGTGCAGCTAACTTCATGAGAGAGAGAGAGAGAGAGAGAGAGAGAGAGAGAGAGAGAGAGAGAGAGAGAGAGAGAGAGAGAGAGAGAGAGAGAGAGAGAGAGAGAGAGAGAGAGAGAGAGAGAGAGAGAGAGAGAGGAATCGGAGGCGAGGGGAACGGAGAGGTGCGTTGGGGAGAGACCGGGAGAAGAAATCGAGTCAGAGGAAGATGACCGACGGAGGAGACCGAAAAGGAGGAAGGGATAGCGCAGACAAATCGGGAGCACATCGGCCCATCGAGTCAAGGTGAAAAAAGAGGAGGCTAACAGCTGTCTGAAGCTCTTATTTACGTCGCCACCTGAACACCAAGCGTGCAAGTCAAAAGCCGCTTACATTTTTCATATCGAAATTGGAGGAGTTACAAAACAGCCAAAAACAACTGCAGTCTCATTCATGTGTTGGGTCTATAAATGACGCACTACGGGCTTCATGTCTGGTCATTTACCGCACACAATCGCCGAAGACGTGTGCTTGCCAGCTGCCAGAGAGATGGTGGAATGTATGATTGGGGAGAACGAAGCAAAAGAAAGTTGGACGTGTTCCCGGTGTCCAACAACACTGTGTCGCGCCGCATCGATGCTTTGTCCGAAGACATCCTGGCTACATTAGTCGGTCATTAATTGTAAATTAAATGTGATAATCTGCCTGTGAGCCTGTGCGTGTGTCCTCGCATCCGTATTGCTCTTTAAAAGTGACGCCTTGTGTAACTGAAAGTTATTGAAACTTTGTTGCAGTGTTTCAGGGCGTTGTCACACCCGTAGTTCGTTTGCTTTGTTCTGATTCAGGGATTAATATGATACAATGTTGCAGTTGCCCCTTTGTTCGGTTTGTGTTCACACTGCAACATTTAACAGCGGATTACATCTTGTAAACTAACGCCACACACGAGCAAACTGTTCTCTCATTGGTCCGATTTTTATGCGGCTAAAATAGGCTCTGTTTTTTTTTATTAAGGGGGGGGGTGCGCGAACCCGGTCGGGATGTAGAAGGGGGTGCGCGGCCTAAAAAGTTTGGGAACCGCTGCTGTACAGTATCCATAGTAATATTTGAAAGCACTCATAGTGTTTCATGGAGGAGCTGATAAATGGAGGGATGAGATATCTGGTTCGTTGAATTGTTGGTCACCCTGTGGACCCACCACCCGCAGGGACAAGCATCGGGGTCGGGTGCAATGCAGACCGGGCAGCGGGTCAGGCCGGAGGCCTGGGCGAGCCGATCGCCGGCAGCATAGACTAGCTCGAGGGACGTGGAACGTCACCTCGCTAGTGGGGAAAGAGCCAGAGCTGGTGCAGGAGGTGGAGCGATACCAGCTAGATATAGTTGGACTCACCTCCACACACAGCACTGGCTCTGGAACCAAGCTCCTGGAGAGGGGTTGGACTTTGTCCTTTTCCGGAGTTGCCCAGGGTGAGAGGCACCGGGTGGAAGTGGGGATACTCACGAGCCTCAGGCTGAGTGCCGCTGTGTTGGAGTTCTCCCCGGAGAACGAGAGGGACCCCTCCATGCGCCTACGGGTTGCGGGGAGCAAGGCTCTGACTGTGGTTTGTGCTTATGCACCAAACAGCAGTTCGGAGTATCCGGCCTTCTTGGAGTCGGTGGGAGGGGTCCTGGAAAGGGCGCCGCCTACCGACTTCAACGCTCACGTGGGCAATGACGGAGAAACCTGGCAGGGGGTGATTGGGAGGAACGGCTTGCCCGATCTGAACCCGAGTGGTGTCTCGTTATTGGACTTTTGTGCTTGCCACGGTTTGACCATAACGAAGACCATGTTCGAACATAAGCTCTTTACCCTCGCAAGACTACTGGAGGGGTTCTGGGAGTTTGCCCAACCAGTCTACATGTGCTTTGTGGACTTGGAGAAGGCTTTCGACCGGGTCCCTCTGGGGTTCTTTTGGGGGGTTCTGCGGGAATATGGGGTGCCGGACCCGTTACAACGGGAGATCCGGTCTCTGTTCGACTGCAGTAAGAGCTGTGTCCGCATTCTCGGCAATAAGTCAGACACGTTCCCGGTGGGTGTTGGCCTCCGCCAGGGCTGCCCTTTGTCACCGGTCCTGTTCGTGACTTTCACGGACAGGATATCTAGGCGCAGCCTGGGGGTGGAGAACGTCAAGTTCGGGGGTCTCGGAATCGCCTCTCTGCTGTTTGCAGATGATGTGGTCCTGTTAGCCTCCTCGGACCATGACCTCCAGCATTCACTGGGGCGGTTTGCAGCCGAGTGTGAAGCGGCGGGGATGAGAGTTGGCACCTCCAAATCTGAGGCCATGGTGCTCTGCCGGAAACCGGTGGATTGCTCCCTCCAGGTGGGGACGGAGTGCCTACCTCAAGCGAAGGAGTTCAAGTATCTCGGGGTCTTGTTCACGAGTGAGGGTAAGATGGAGCAGGAGATCGACAGGCGGATCGGTGCGGCTGCAGCAGTAAAGCAGGCACTGCACCGGACCGTCTTGGTGAAGAGGGAGCTGAGCCGGAAGGCAAAGCTCTCAATTTACCACTCTGTCTACTTTCCTACCCTCACCTATGGTCACGAACTCTGGGTCGTGACCGAAAGGACAAGGTCGCGGCTACAAGCGGCCAAAATGAGTTTCCTCCGTAGGGTGGCCGGGCTCAGCCTTAGAGATAGGGTAAGGAGAGGTTTTTTTTTAAGTAGAGGTTTTTTTTTTGGGGGGGGGGGGGGGGGTCAACTGGCCAGCCAGCGTTTCTCAGATTGGAGTGAGACGAGGAGAAAAGGTGATGTGGTGATCTTCACAATAAAACATCTCTGATGTGACATGTCGAGTCTTGGCCAATCAGCGTTAAGATGTCTACAGTGTCTTTCCCTCCGTTACAGTTGAAGTTACGTTATGTTCCGTTTCTGTTCAGACTTGCTGGGTTAATCCACTGCATGCGGAACTTTGTCGACTGTTAACGTTTGTCATTATCACGATATAGGAGGAAAAAACGTAACGTGATGAAACATGCAGCACCCCGTGTTCCGGTTCAGTTCACGCGGTCACTCGTTGACGTTAAACCAGAACACCGGCGGATCTGGTTGCAGGTTGTTTGTTTTAACTCAAAGTAGAATGAGGATGATACTGATGAGATGATGAGGTCAAAGAGCTTCAGGAAGAGGGGGCTGGTTGTGTAGCGCAGCTTGACGCAGGGCTGAGCTGTGAGTGGAGCTGGGCCTGGATAAAGGTGGAGGTCTAAACAGACGCGAGTACAGCTTCCCACTGTCACAGTACTTTAAATACATTGATAAGGCGGGGTATGCTAAATGCAGCCTCTGCTCCAAGGAGATAAAGTACTCACATGCTCTCTCATCACACTTGCAGACACTGTTCACTGTGATGACCACAGCCAGTGTACTAACAGTCCCAACAGTCCCACGTGCAGCTATTATTATTATCATAGCTATTATTTTACTTTTAGAATGCTACATTTTGAAGCTCATATTTAAAATAAAATGCTCCTGGTATGTGTGACACATATCTGCATTCATTTTGTTTAGTTTTGCACAGGTTGAACGTTATTGTTGTTTTGAAAAGATATGCAGTGTAAAACTCAGTAAAACTCTTTATTGCCAAATATTTGAACTTGTTTTGTTTAGTTTTTTACAGGTTGCACTTTATTGTTATTATCTTGAAAAGATATTCAGTGCAAAACAGGTGAATTACAGCCACAGTAAGCTATTTTTGCCAAATATTAGTTATGTTTTGCACATATAGAACTTTATTTGCATTGTTCTAACAAAGTGATTGCACATTGTATTTGTTTTTGTCTGATGGAGCAATCTGGTTTACTTGAAAGTGATTGCAATTTTTTTTATTCTATTATTTGAAAAAGCACAGATGGAGGAGTCACAAAATGTTGTTATTTCAATAAAAGTTCAACATGGACCATTTTGTTACAATTTTGTTGGGGTGGTGGGGCATGAACATTTTTCTTCCTCCAAAGTGGGGCGTGACGGAAAACGTTTGAGAACGACTGAGTTAAATGATCAATGGGTTGAATAGCCTGCATGTGTGATTGTATGTGTCTGCCTTTGATATAAACCTGTTGGATAAATATCTATTGGAGATGGAGTAACTGCTTTGATTCTACTTGTTGACGCCTTGCTGATCATTTGTATGCCTTTGTTGATTGAAGACAGAGGGTTACTGTAATGATCGCAGTGTTCCTATGCTGGGATTTCACTTCTATGAGTTCTTGTGTCATTCTGAAGAACAGAAGGGAAGTCATTGTTTTTCAAAGCGACAGCAGAACTCTTTCAACTCGTCTGCCAGGCGGAGGTTGTTCATGGAGTGGGGGGTTTTAGGCTTGTAATTGGTGATCTTTCTGAGGCCATATCCACACTAGGCCGTGTCTCGTTGGATGCAGAGTTCTCAAATAGAACCGATCGCCGTCAACGCGGGAGTTTTAAGCATTATTGGAGCATCCACACGGCAGGCTTCGAAGGCGGACAGCACGTGACCATTAACGTACACTGGGCATGCACGTGATGGTGTAAACAGGAAGTGGATTGCTTGCTTAGTTAAAAAGAAATATGACAGAGTAATAAAGTACGTTAGTCTTTAATAATGAAAAGTTGTATTTGGTGCTTAAGATCTTCCTCTATAAACTCAAACAGACACAGTTCGTGGAAAGTTTTAGAAGTTTTATTTTTCAGACGTAGTTACAGCGCTGCGGGTCTGTCTGTCTATATGTCTATCTCTCTCTCTCTCTCTCTCTCACACACACATCAACTTTACTTTAAAATCAACACTTACACGGAAACGTTTACTCGATTATGGTCCACAAATATGGTCAACACACGTCGATCACTCGCTTCCATGTGTTGTTGTCGTGGGGGGCTGATGAATGTAACGTTAGCTCCGACATCGGGGTATTCCTTCATGAGATACGGCATCAGGGGATAAGCTGGGTCACCCAGCAGAAAAAGACTAAGGTCTCTCAAGGCTACCAAACGGAAAAAGTAAAACGAATCAGCGTCGATCACTCGTTCCTCTGTGTTGTTGACTGTTTGTAGCTCTAGCTTTGAATAGCATTTATTGCTAACTGTAGCTTCAGTAGCTGTAGCTGCTCGCCGATGGTCAATCAGCTCGCTGATCGCTAGAATAACAGCTGCTTCCTCCACATAAATGCAGGCTTTTTACTACACAACAGCTGCTAGTACGCAACAGGTAATACAGCATGCACAAAACCGGCGCATTTAACTCCACAATAGCTGCTAGTACAGACAACACAACAAGCACCTGTATGACTTCAGTGCTGTTTCCTTGCTCTCTCTCTCTCTCTCTCTCAACACTTACACGGAAACGTTTACTCGATTATGGTCCATAAATGTGGTCAACACACGTCGATCACTCGCTTCCTCTGTTGTTGTCTGTTGTTGCCGTGGGGCTGATGAATGTAACGTTAGCTCCATGGGGGTATTCCTTCATGAGATACGGCATCAGGGGATAAGCTGGGTCACCCAGCAGAAAAAACAGGGGCATCAGCAGATCGCCGATGGTCAAGCAGCTCGCTGATCGCTAGAATAACAGCTGCTTGCTCCACATAAATGCAGACTGTTTACTGCACAACAGCTGCTGGTACGCAACAGGTAATACAGCGCGCACAAAACCGGCGCTATCAGCGTCTCTGGACTCGGGAATTATCGCTCGAAGAACAGCTCGCCTCCTCCGCCTGTAGGCAGTAGCAGCATTGTAAAATGACGCATTTAACTCCACAATAGCTGCTAGTACAGACAACACAGCAAGCAAGGCTTGCCGTTCGTTATCCATGTTGAAATGAATCGCAGCTGGTCGCCGGCTGTTTGTTTTCTTCCGGGTACGGGTCACGTGATAGTGAGTGTGACGAATCAGGGACGGAGACGTCATGGCTGGTAATAACCAATCCAGTAGCGAGCACATGGATCGCGTCGGCGTACATCCGTATACATTCGTATCTCACGCCTACACTCAACCAAAACCCCGGAGGTCTCAAATAGCTCCAACCTCGGTGGAGTTCTCAGGTTCCTCCGTTTAGGGCGCTCCAAAACTCCGGTGTGGTGTGGCTGCTCAGTGTAAACGTAGGAAAAGTGGAGGAAAACTGGAGTAATGTGGACAGGGCCTGAGTTCTGCTGTGAACCAGGGTTTGTCATTGTTGTAACTCACCCTGGTGCTTGTTGGAACACAGCTGTCCTCACAGAAGCTGATATATGAAGTTACAGCCTCTGTGTGCTCATCCAGACTGTTGGTAGCAGTCCTGAAAACATCCCAGTCTGTACAGTCCAAGCACGCCTGAAGCTCCTCTCGAGCCTCACTGGTCCACTTCTTGAATTTCCTCGCCACAGGTTTACATAGCTTGAGTTTCTGCCTGTATGAAGGAATTAGATGGACCATGACGTGGTCAGAGAGACCCAGTGCAGCCCGAGGGACGGCGTGATATGCCCCGCTGATTGTTGTGTGGCAGTGGTCCAGAATGCTCCCTATGACCATATGACCCCTATAGTACACTAAACGCACACAACTCTGTTTAAGCATTAAACAATCTGACCCATCCATTCGGTAAATCACATAAACATGAGCAACACCATTTCAACCTTAGCAAGTAGCAGGTCTATTTTTACTTGGAGCATCTTTCGCCTCCGGATCCATATGTGGTAGACGACTAAACTTTAAGGAATCAAACACACACACTGTTTGATTAGTCAAACGATAACACTGTTGACGTAGTCTTACAATATATGGCAGTCTTGTTATTTAAGTTAGCAGTACTTTGTTAGCCCTCCTCCAAAGGTTCCTGTCCGGCCTTCATTGGTGAAACATCAGTCAGGATGTCTCTCTAACACATTGTTGCTGTATCTGCACTTACAACCTGTTTCCAATGCTGACTCTGACAATGATCAGGCCAGAGTTAGTTAAACTCATATTACCTTTAACTTATCTTCACTATTCAGTATGTAAAGAGTCACATCGAGGATTACATTTTGCTAAATGAAAGAAAATCACATAAAGGTTATGATTAAATGTACTCACGGTAACAATGTAATTAAAGAATGACAAATAAAACCATGCAAGTTTAAAATTTGGTCTGAGCTCAATAAAAAGGAAATAAATCAAGAGTAACTTAACAAGTAGAATGAAACTTAAATGAATTAAGACTAAATGAGTAAATTAGGATAAAAGTTAATAACCCTTTTGAGATACTGCTTAGTGACTCTATGGCTAAAGGTTACGAGAGGCATGCTGCAGAAGATGTCAGTTAGAATTGAAAACCACAAGGCGCCCTAAAAGTTTCCTTTTGTTTAAGTGTCAGTCAGGTTGTCAAAGCACAGAATGCTTCACGTCCTTCCTCATTTTTCTAAGTGAGGCAGGAATTTCTCCTCCTTGGCCGCTCCCAGGCCCTTTGGAGGAAACAAAAGCAACTGACAGAAAAGATATCCTTTCTTCTTGAACTGATGTATTTTAATCAGTTCAAATTGGCATTTAATTCATGGATTTTATTCATATATTAAGTGTCAATTTGATTATCAGCTGGGGTTTTTGTGTGTGTGTATGTGATCAAATGTAAAAGATATGCATACTTATTAACAAAAATCTGACTTCTAATCAATATCACTGTTTTTTGTAATAATTACATGACAATTCAAAGAACTAAGTCAAAATGAATATATATGTCTCAAAACAAATATCTTTCTTTTTCATTTATGTCTTCCACCAGAATTATGCTTATACTTTACTTGCATGTGTTTTGTTCCAATTTACTTTCAATTGCCTCAGAGAAAAACACATTGTCCAGTAGAGAGTATTGACAGTGACCCATCACGCATACTTGCACACCTGTTGTATAACTTGGCTTAAGTTTCGGACTCAATTCTATAATTGAGTATTTAACTGTATAAGTTTGCTCTAAGAATGTGCACCTTATTTAACATGATCACTCTCTTGGAACTGGCAGCAGCATGTGTTACACTTTGTTTTTGTCTCTTTGTCCTTCCTCATTTTTCTTAGTGAGGCAGGATTTCCCCTCCTTGGCCACCCCCACGCCCTTATGAGGAAACAAAAACTACCCAGAGAAAAGTATCCTTCCTTCTTGACCTAAGGTATTTTACAGTTGATGGATGCAGTCAGTTTTCCCTTTGTGGTGTGGAAAGAGGTCTTTCCAGATGTTTATCTTTTTTTCCGGTTGAGGAGGACGGTGTTCTTGGCAACAGTTGGCTCAGTACCACTTTTACTGTGGTTGGGCAGTACAAGCAGAGCGATGGGGAGAGGGGAGTCTTGCAGTCTAGTATTCGGGTCAGTTTATCAGTGAGTCAAAGGTGTTGTACAGGTGGACGGGGCAGATTGCGTTCATGGATGTAATCATCTAAGGTGGTGTCATTGAGAAAGCGTCTGAACAGATTTTGGTCCAAGAGTCATTATCTAGTGCTACAGATTAATCTCTTTCCCATTCAGTGACAGAGAGAGAGATTCAGAGTCACATCAGAGTTTTATCAGGTGATGTGAGCTTGACTACTTCTTCTGCTAGTGTGGATGGTTGAAGATAGTTATGTTTGAAGTTAACCCTGTGAACAATAATGATGATTAGTGTTTTTTTGTCCTGAAGGAATTCATTATTATGACATAGTTGTGCTGTACAGTATCCATAGTAATATTTGAAAGCACTCATCGTGTTTTAAGGAGGATCTAATAAATGGAGGGATGAGATATCTGGTTCGTTGAATTGTTGGTAACCCTGTGGACCCACCACCCGCAGGGACAAGCATCAGGGTCGGGTGCAATGCAGACCGGGCGGCGGGTCAGGCCAGAGGCCTGGGCGAGCCGATCGCCGGCAGCATAGACTATCTCTAGGGACGTGGAACGTCACCTCGCTAGCGGGGAAAGAGCCAGAGCTGGTGCAGGAGGTGGAGCGATACCAGCTAGATATAGTTGGACTCACCTCCACACACAGCACTGGCTCTGGAACCAAGCTCCTGGAGAGGGATTGGACTTTGTCCTTTTCCGGAGTTGCCCAGGGTGAGAGGCGCCGGGTGGAAGTGGAGATACTCACGAGCCCCCGGCTGAGCGGTGCTGTGTTGGAGTTCTCCCCGGAGAACGAGAGGGACCCCTCCATACGCCTACGGGTTGCGGGGAGCAAGGCTCTGACTGTGGTTTGTGCTTATAATTATACTACAGAAAACCAGGAGTTGAATGGAGGTAATAAACGCTCAACTGTACTGAATGCATTCCAATTCAAGAACTCAGTTTTATTTATTTGAGTCTCTTTAGTGTATAACTATAACGACACCAGCACAGACACTAGAGAAAATCTACTCCAACACCAGATATCATGTAAATGTGTGATTTTGAATCTGTATATATCAGTAAACAATGTATGGCCATTTCAATGTCCACAGACTGACTGTAGTTTACATGTTCATTGATGATTTCAATAGATTTTACTTGGCAATTACAAATTATTTTCTTTTACTTACTTGTGTAGACAGACTAGCTATTGACATGACAGGCTGTCATCTTCACAGTGGGGCTTGGCCCAGTGGAAACAACAGCAATAATAATTTAAGAAATAATTGTTTTACTTATGGACTGCACATCATTTATTGCCTTTCTGCTGAACAGTAGATTGTATAAAACTGACCTTTAACACACTTACTGTGTTGACAACTGACTCCTTGCTGTTGGACCACTGCTTTGATGGAGGGTCGTCTTCTCCCGCACGGTCAAGATCATCGGATGAATCTTCATCACCGACTCCCTTCATGAATGAGAAAATGGACATTTTCAGGTGTGATGAATCAACTCATAATCTCATACACATTATTTCATAAGATAGTATTTCCATTTTATTTTCTACTTGTTTAGATATACAAACAGGCTGTTTACCTTCATTGTGGGTACAGTGTCAGCCCCCCCCCACCCCACCCACACTTGGTTGGGGATTCTCGTTCCAGTTTGCTGCAAGCTGAAAAGAGGGCTCGGATCTCCCAAACAGGGTACAAGCCACAACAGTTGACAACTGCTGTTTCTGATTCAGTATTTTTCTTTCGGGGGAGAATGTGCAGGCCTACAGCTCGGCGATGCCCCACTCTCCCTCACTGCGATTCTCTGCTACGGATTTTAAACATGGCTCATGGGTAATGCTGGAACATGTGGTGGCCTACGGGATGGCAGAAGTTAGTCACCGGTGCTGTCTTTGCTTGTGCTCTAGCTATAGCCTGTTTGTTTTCTATTTTATTACTGCCTAACGGGGTGGCGGGGAGGGACAGAAGGGAGAGGAATATACCCGGCTGCTCCTGTCAGAGATTTTGTAAGCCCTCTGAAAGGGAAATGTGCACAATGTAAAACACAAAACAACTGATTTGGGCGTTCTGCAGGTGGATAGATGCAGTGGAACCGATGATGGACAGCAGGGCAAGGAAAGGTGCACGCTGTGGAAATGAGACTTTGGGAGGAGACTGGAAAAAGTCTCAAAGCCTTAAATGTAGACATCAAAAGAGAGGATGAACTGATCACTAGCAAATGCGGATATTCAAAGGCATGGCCATCTTTCTCCCCACAATGTTTGCCAGCAGGATCCCTTGCTTATCTGTCTTACGGAGGACCAAACATGTCCGATCAGACCCATATGAACCCTTTTGTACTCACTCCTGTGGATAAGGAGGCAGTGAGGAGTCGTGAGGTGAACCTCACCACAACACAGCAACAATGAAACCACCAGAGGTGAAAACTGAAACAAGGTATTTAGTTTGGTCTGTTCTTTATCCCTGTCTATTTTATAAGCTAACACTGGAGGGCGCAATTGTGGCTGCTTTACACAGACTGCCCACTCTGAGGAAACTGGATGTGAAGAAAAATACCAAACTGTGTGGCAGGACAGAGAGAGACACACAACATCTGGAAGAGGATCAAAACTGTACATTTCTAAGTGTAAGAATCAAACAGACAAAATATTTGTAATAATGTTTCTTGTTTGGTTTTCTTTTTCTTTTATGAGTAAATGAATGAAATGCCTACTTTGTGACAACAAAAGACAACAGGTGCAGTTTGCAACAACAAAAATGGCCGCCAAATTGAGGTTTCAAATTCATTAGTGAGTCAAGAAATGCTTTCCACTGATGATTATTCATGCCATTACAAAATAACTTTTGTTTCTTTACTTTGTCCCACATTGCCCATAATCATGTGGGCATCCTGTAGCATCATGATTCTAACCAGGAGAGTCACTGTAGCAGAAATACATCTTCACTGCAGCCTCACACGACAGAGGGCCTAAGATGCTGTAGTCAACTCTGCTAGTTTTTAATTTAAGACTGTGGCTTCATCGCTCTTTGTTTTGGGGTTGTAGTCGATGGAACAACTTCTCTGCCTATATTTTTTCCTTCTTTGTTTTTATTTTGAAATATATCTTGTGGTCCAACTATACTGCTGGTGAGAGGCTAAGAGCCCTGACAGAAGTCCGCTTTGACCGGCTGATGATGTAATGGTGGAGGGGCGTGGCCTGTGATTCATGGTCAGGACTTCTAAACACAAAGTGCAGCCAACTAAATATTCTCCCACTTCACATGTAGCAGTGTTTACATGGAGCTACTTGATCACATGTGGGACAGACATGAGGGCTTTGATACCATACGATGCCGCGTAGAGAAATGAGATCACACAGGTGGTCTGACTTCTTCCCTCCACACTGTTGCATTGTGGGTGTGGAGGTTGTGTTGACCTTACAGTGATGTGATGTAGCAGTGGAGAGCTTCATGCTCCAAACAGTTGAGAGATGAAATGTTCAGTAAATCTTAAAGTCCAGTGCACTTTTAGAGCCCGAGCGTGTGTTTAACAGTGGATCAGACTGGATGTATGTGGACACACACTTCGCCTCGTCTGTGTTATGAAGGGATTTTGGTTTATTCTTATTTCAACTTGCCCGAAGCCAAGCAAACCAAAATGGCTTCATATCGCTGAGATAGTTAGAGATCTTGTGTCAGGTCAGTGGTGCATGGACCGCACATGTTAACACCACACAATGGGGAGGACACACACACACACACACACACACACACACACACACACACACACACACACACACACACACACACACACACACACACACACACACACACACACACACACACACACACACACACACACACACAAATCTCCAGCTTGGTCTCGATTGCATCAAGTTGCACATGTTGACCTGTTTTTACATTCTTTGTTGAATTCAGAAACTTGAGCCGAAGAAAAATGTTAAATAATGGAATTTTAAAAAAGATGATTGTTAAAAAAAAAGTATCGTAAAACTATATAAATAAATGCGGTGATGATATTTCTGTTTACTTTAGAAGTTATTATACACTGTATGCTGTGATTCTGATCTGGGAAACATTAAAGACATTCATAGACAGTCTGATGATTTTGTCTCTTTATTGATATCGTGAACAAAAGTAAGAATACAATTAAGAAAAAAGTATATTTTGAATTCGTTTAAAATGTAAATATGTGGAATTTGATTAAAAAAATACATATATTTAGAGTAGAAGAGACAATATAAACCTAAATATGTTGATATTTGGAACCAGATACTTAATTGAAATAAAACCAAACACTTAAAAAGTTGAGGAATAAAACAAAACATATTCTACTCAATTAGATAAGAAGACAACTTACACCGATGCATGTTGACATTGACACTGAATGAGGGTTCAAAAGATTGGAATTGTGAATGTTTTGCATCATATACTTCACAGAAAGAAAAAAGACTTGTAAGATTCAAAGATTCTGACTACAATTGTACATTGAGAAGGTGTACAGCCTAGTTGCGTAACCGATACCCCCTCCCGTTGCTCTCGAAGCGCAGTGAGACGGCTTGTTCAATAACCTCTGACCTAGGTAACGAACGCACCCCCCCCCCCCCAAAAATATACACGCAAGACCATCTCAGCCCGCTTAAGGAGATGAAAACCAGGATAACTTAATACCACCGTCGCATCACCTTGTGTGTGTGTGTGTGTGTGTGTGTGTGTGTGTGTGTGTGTGCGCGCAATAGGCGTGGGAGGTCTGTATGTACTCCAGGGTGGACCCACTCTAGAGGGGCCACCGCTGGAGGAGGAACCCCGTGTGGTTGGAAACCTCGCTCGGTTATTAAGGGCAACTTCAGAGCCCTGGCCCGAACACCCTTAATTTAGATTCAGCTAATGTCTAAACATTATTAACCAACACTGCAACATCACATATGATATGTTAGCAGAGCTTCAAAATCAATCTGAGCCAACCCAGTTAGTAAATCACAACATTAATGAATAACACCATCTTAACCTTAGCTTGTAGCAGCAACGTCATTCAAATCACATGTCTAATAAATGTACTACTGTCAGCCTATCCCCGGGGAAGAGCTCCCGTACCTTGAGGAGACTACGAGGGCCCCACCAGAGATGAGCAACACTGGACTTTGGTTGGAATGCACAAAATACACTCCAGTTTTATTTGGTTTTACAAAAGGTTTAGAAAAATTGAAATAAAAGATCATGCAAAATGTCAAAAGCACTAAGTTCACAAGGAACCAAGTTTTCCCAAAGACCCCAAAAGAGCCAGAGCCCCGATCATTTGTTGTCTCCCCATATTGGTACCCTTCTCCTTCACGCATTCTGCAACCTCCGGGTCCACATAAGGTAGACAACAGATCATTCTTAAATCATTGGACAAGACAGTTCTCATCGTCTTATCACCTCTGACAGACCTAAATCATGTCAGAGTGAGTTTAACTCAAAGTTTACTTATTTCATCGCTTTAACATACAGTCAACATTACAATGACGTATGATTACACTTTAATAAATGATAGAAAGTCACACAAAGTATTTTTATAACTGATTCGTCTCTAAGCAATATGGGATTATATATTAGAGAGTATATTGATTTCTGAAAATGCTTTCTTTGCTTGATAATAAACAATAGATCGTAACTCATGATAGACAATGGAAAATAAAAGAATAAACAATCTTGTATGAAACAAAAATAACACTGTGAAATAGGACCTCTGGTTTAGTTGCCACAGGGATCATGCCCCATACTTGTCCGTTAGGTGTGAAACTATAATACGCCTCGAGGACTTCTCTGTATAAGAGTCGGCCAGGTGCTCAAATCACAGGATGCTGCCGGGATAGGCTCTTAGGGTGTGGTGTGTCTCGGACATTCATGGTGGATACCTCAACAACATCAAACTCAATCTGATAAAACTGTCCTGTTATGATTACACCACTTAGAGACTAAGTGGCGTTTAAAAATAAAGTAAAATGTAAACATTTGAGATTGGAAACATCACAGAAACAAAAAAGACTTAATAAAAGAGATATGTCATTTGATTGACAGTCTACATCTTTTCACTGACAATATGACAATCATCTTCCACAAAAACATTTCTTTCAAAGTCTGATCAATCTGTAAACATTTAGGATGTTTCTAACATAAATTGACACAATATACATATATCTCAACAAGTATTTAAAATGTTCCACATCAAAAGAAACAGTTAAAGTGGATTATTTTCTTTAAACATGTTAAATGTGATCTGAGCACGACAATGGTTTTCATCTTTTCCTGTTATAAGTTGGTGTGGTGAAATATATCTGTGTACTCACTATATCTTCAACCTTGTCATCTTGTTACGTCATGTTCTTATTTGTGATTCTCCTCTAAATCATATAAACAAGTAAGATCTAAATATCCACGAGAGGATAATGAATCTATATGAGGATGTGCACCTCTGTAACCACAAAGCATGTAGTCTCTCACTTGGTGTTGAATGAGACTTTGATGCTTTCCTCTGCTTGCTTACATGTGATATCTTTCCATGTTTCAGGAATGTCAGCAGGCTCTGCAGCGAATGCTTTGGCAAACTGCTTGTTGAACTTCACCAGTACATATTTCCAGTAGTCTGATGCCTGAAGGCTTACATCTGGAGCAATGCTCCAGTCTGGGAAAATGGCCGTGTAATCCTTGTAGGGGTGGTATTCATCTTTTGTAGCAGCGCAGCGAAAATCCTGGCCACTGATCACAGAGGAAGAGCATACGTCAGTGGAGAGTTTATTTGTCTCAGAGGACCTAACTCTACCCAGACCCTCTGGCCGATGTAGTGAAGCAAAGTGTTTACCATGTTCTTTTCCTCCTGCCTCACAAGGCGCTTTGCAGAACGGACACCGTTTACCACATCCAATCAGTTCGGTGAAAAGCTCATTCTGAGGATTCACATTTAATTTCTTTAGTTTCATGAGGATGTTTGTTTCTTTAAACTTCTCTTGAAGGTCTTGTGCCATGTCCTTCACACACTCAGTCAGCCAGTGAGCAAACTGTTCCTGGTCGGCATTGTTCAGGATCATGAAAGCACCAAGAGCATCTTGGGAAATGACCAGTTTATCACCAAGTTCCTGACACACATTTTGAATGAATGACTTCAAGTTTCCACTCTTTTCTGTTTTAGCTTTGTTGACGGCATCATTTATGCTCCTGATACTTGACTGAACATGTTTATCCTCTAACTCAAACATCGTAGACCCATTTGAGAAGCGTTCCAGTATTTGCTGGAGTATCCAGTACTTTACATACTCTTCATAATAGCAAATGTAGTGCCGATAGGTTTCAAAGTCATCCTCTGATAGCAAATCCAGTAAAACTGAAGACTGGAAGAACATTCGTGTGCTGAACGTCTGGTTTGTCTTCATTTCACCAATGATATCAGGACCCAAGGAACGGTAGACAAAGTCTTCGACTGCAGGCCTCAAGCAGCGATCCGTGAATTCTTCTGCCTTCTTCTGGCACTGGTCTCGTTCATGGAACACATCTTTAAAATCAGTGCGGAACTTTTCCTTGTTTTGGTTCAGACATCTGTAGGGATCATTCGCACGTATGAAATCCTCATGCAGTTTCTGAAACTGTCTGGCTGCAACTCCACAGATGTGCTGTTTCAGAGAAACTTCAAACTCGATCTTTATTTTAACATCCTGATTGTTTTGCAGGCTCTTGTCAATCATGTGTAAGATCTCCTGGATGTAAGTGTCATGGTAATTGTTTTTTCTTTCCATTCTTTCAGTCACAAACTGTGTGCAACTTGCAATGATACAGTCAGCTAGGTTTTGTACAGCCTTTACGTGATCTTCAATGTTGAAGAACTTGCTGACTGTGTGTATTATCTGTTTGTAAAGTCCGTCCGCTGTATATTTGAAAGGCACCAGTCCACAATCTTCCAGACTTTTTTGACTTAATAATTCACACGCATGACTCCCCTTGTGTGATACATTGTCTCTCAGGTAGTAGGACACATTTGGGATGACATTTGTGGTCTTTTGTTTTGAAAAGGAGAGTTCATTTACTGTTTCTTTCCACATCTTATCAAATTCTGTGTCTAGCTCTTTGTCTTCCATCTTGACTTTTTTTTCCCGACATGTGTCTATCAATGCACACACTCTCTCTTCTAAATTTGTTGTGTGGTTCTCCTTGATTCTATCAAGATCTGTCATCCCCTGTCTGATGTCAGCTGCTGCTGTGAGCTGATTAAACACGGAGCTCTCCATTTCTTGTCGAAGACTCTTTGCACTGTTTGCAAAGTCCTCTCTGTATCCTTCAACTAGATAGACATGACCCTCTGTTTGCTTGAAGTACTTTGCCAGATTTTCAAGAAGCTTTGTCTCCCATTTAGACATCACTGTGCAAGCTTCACTTTTCAACTGTGTGAGAAGTTGTCTCATGTCAGATGTCTCAGATTTCACAGCAACTGTACCAAAGTTGTTAATCTTTGTTTCTGCATGTGTAACCCATGTGTACATTTCTTTCTTGAATTCCCATTCCCATTTGTTGAATTCTGTGCACAGCCTCATGTATGCATCAGCCACCAGGCTGTTTCTGAAGCTGAAGATGAAGTTTTCATGCTTCACTGCATTCCAAAGACTTTTCATCCACTCTGTAAACTCCAAGATATTATGAGCAGATGATTCACAACTTTCCAACATTTGGATTATGTTCTTCTTGAGCTCATACACAGCTTCGCTGTACCCTGCATTTACTGGTGCCATTGGTGGGTTTCCATTCCAGAGTCCAGGAATGTAGCAGTTCCCAGTGTCTGGACTGTACTCCATCACATCAGTGAAGCTCTTGTTCTCTTCTTTCTTTTCCATTTTGGCTGCTGCCTGGGTCATCTCGTTTAACTGTTCCAAGAGCAGTTTCCTGTCTCGTAAGTTCTTGTCGTGGGCTGAAACGTCTGACACATTCTGGTGAACAAACTGACATTTGGGCTTTTTGCCCACCTCTTTCATCCTGAGGAAAGCATGCACAACTATTTGTAGGATGTCTTTCATATCTGTTGAATTCTCCATTGCAATATTGATGATGGTGATGTCACTCAGCCCCACAACAAGTGTTGCAAGCTCATTGTCGTGCTCATGGCTGTTGTCCAGTTGTGCAAGCTCTGGTGACTTTAAGCCCTCGGTGTCAATGATCACCATGAAGTCACAGTTGAGTACTTTTTTGACATCTTCATTGATTCTGATGAGCAACATAAAGGCACCTCGAGTGCATCGACCACTGCTGACTGCAAACTGCACTCCAAACATGGTGTTGAGGAGAGTGGACTTCCCTGTGCTCTGAACTCCAAGAACTGTGACTACCAGTATCTTGCTCTTAGGAGACATCAAGTCATTGAGCTGAGAAAGAATGTCACCAACCCATCTGAGAGGTATGTTGGATGCCTCTCCATCTACAAGCTCAAGAGGAAATCCATCAAGTAACAATTCTGCACATAGTTTGGGCAGATGCTGTAATTGTTGACGTGATGGGTCTGTTTCTGGAAGGGAAAGTGAAGCTTCATAGATCTGACCCATTTCACGGAAGAAGTGTTCAGTCCCCAATGAGCTGTTGGAAAGTTGTCTGTCAATGTCTTTGATTTCTGCTTTGTTTTCAGAATTTTTGCATTTTTCTTTGTACTGCTCCCTGAGATCAGACAATTTCCCTCGAGACACGTTATCGAGGTTCATTCGCATCCATTTCAGGAAATAGCACCTCTCTATCCCTGGGCTTGATATTGCATTGATGAAACATGTCATTGCATTAGACATGTCGTAAGAGTTTTGTTTTTCTCTAAGTTTTGTTTTCTCTGTCTGAAGATCACTTTTGTAGTTTTCAATTGTTTCAGACCCGACATTTCGAAGTCGAAATTCTTCCTTCTCTAAGCGAGTCAGTTCCTTCCATATTTGGCCTTGCAAGGGCAGCTGAGCTTCTTTGTATTCAAGGATATCTTGAATTTCAGCAGTGATGGCATCTGCATTTGTCTTGGCAGTCTGGCAATCTGAAGAGTCTTCATCAACACAGATCCCCTGTACATGGGCAATGTGAGCCATCTGCTCGATTCCCATCTTCATCTTTAAGTTCTCAACTACATTGCTGACAGTTTTCTGCAATTTTTTGACAAAGTCTGCATCATTCATTTGTTTAGTCTTCAAAAGGATGTTGCTCTTAGTCAAGCCCAGCTTGGTTGCTACCTTTTTTAGAGCATCTTTACTGGAGTCCTTGCTTTGATGGTTCCCAACCAAGAAGATCTGTGCCTTGTGGTGTTGGTTGGTCAGCAGCTCGCACTTAGAGTCCAAAGTGTCAAAGAACACAAAAACTGCTGCAGATGTCTCACACAAAAATGAAAATTGTGTTTCAAATGAAGCAATGTCCCCACGAAGGTTGGCTACAGTTACTGGCTCACTGAAGACATCCATGTTTTTGTTCCCACAAGGAAGGTACCAAGTGATTTCAACCAGTCCATTGGATATTCTCCTTGGACTGTCACCACACTCCATATCATGATGAACAAAGGTGTCATGGTACTGCTGAGAATTGCTCAGAAGCTTATTGAGGATCTCTGACTTGGACAAGGAGCACTCACCCAGTCTCACAAAAGATATCATTGGAAGTTCAGAGAGAACAATTCTGTCTTCAGTAAAGCCTTTGGATTCTGAGAGGGACTGAGGTCTGTACTTTTTAACAATGTCTCTCAGGGCCCAAAGCATGAGTGTACACTGCTTTGTGTCACAATTGGGAAGCAACAGAGGCACAGAAAACTGACACATAGACATTTTGAGTGCCATTTCCTGCCGTACAAAACCATCAGAACACAGAAAGAGGGCAGTGATTATGTCAAGGGGGTTTAACATGTCACCTAAATTCAGATTGTCAAACAGATCATCAAACTCGAACTCGAGCTCTGTCTCTCCAGATGCAGCATCAACGTTTGACTCACATGCAGATGTACAATTCACATTCCTAGCTGTGACATTAACCATCATCAGTTTCTTTAGGAAGTACCATGGAAGATTTGAATTACACTTGGCAGGTTCATCAGTGATGGTCTTCTTGTCAATCTGAAGTATTGTGCTCAGGGATAGCTTCTCAGGGTAGAGCTGCTCCAACCCCAGATCCTCCAATAAGCTCTCTAGTTGTGTCTCTGTGGATAAGAAGATGTTTGTTATTTCAAACCAATCAACCAACCAAATGTTTCCACAAAACATACATCCAAAGTACATTGGCACATAGACAATGCACTACTTTGCACCCTGCCTTTGCATTAAAGCTGAAGGAAATTGCAAACCTCTCGAAAAATAGTTTTTTTGTTTGTCTTGTGTGCACAATATAAGAACTTGTGTGCACAGGATTAAGATAAAGTAATATCGTGTTTGGGCTTCGGGGGTTCTCACTCCCAACCTTTCAAATACACAAACTATATATATACATACATATATATATATATACACACACTATATATATATAAATACATACATACATATATACATACATACATACATACATACATATATATATATATACACACATATATATATATATATATATATCTCATCATCAAACCTGCTGTGAGTTCCACTCCTTACGTTACCCTCCTGATTGGAGTACGGTAAGTGACTCCAGGTGTGCTCAGGTCTACAGGTGGAGACTGATTACAGTTCAGTTTGTGACAGTTCTCAGTAGACTGACCTGGCGCTCACATGTAAACTTAATATGTCAGGCTGAACACGTCCTGCTTCCCTCATGCGTTACTGGCAACGTGAGTCTCTTTCTGGGCATTATACTGTTTGATAAATGCTGTTACTATACATTTGATTACATAACTCGTCATCGTATAGTTTGATATACTGTGTTGTCCTTAGATGTATGCTGTTTCTTTAATTATACTACAGAAAACCAGGAGTTGAATGAAGGTAATAAACGCTCAACTGTACTGAATGCATTCCAATTCAAGAACTCAGTTTTATTTATTTGAGTCTCTTTAGTGTGTAACTATAACTACACCAGCACAGACACGAGAGAAAATCTACTCCAACACCAGATATCATGTAAATATGTGATTTTGAATCGGTATATATCAGTAAACAATGTATGGCCACATTTCAACGTCCACAGACTGGCTGTAGTTTACATGTTCATTGATGATTTCAATATATTTTACTTGGCAATTACAAATAATTTTCTTTTACTTACTTGTGTAGACAGACTAGCTATTGACATGACAGGCTGTCATCTTCACATTGACACAGGATCAATGGTCTCTACCATTACTGAGAACTTCAATCAACACTTTATGGAATAACTCCAGTCCTGCTAATGGCTGCAGCCATCTGCGGCCAAAGGGCTTGACTTATCCTTACCATGGTAAGGGAGAGTGCCTTCATAATTCCCCAAATACATTTCAGAGGTTAATGGAGCAAATGTTTGGGCCCCAGCATTTGCAGACTTTGCCTCTGTTTCTTGATGAAGTCATTTTCCCCTATTTTTCTGTCGAGCACCACTTTACATCAAACATTTGACCGCAGGACTATTTGTGTTTATTTGCATTATGTACCGAAATGGAGGAACATCTTACCTCCCTATAGATACCAACAATGATTTTTCCACCATTTCTTGCCATTTAACAATGGCCAAAATAACCACTTTTGCTTCGTGCATGTTGTGTGAGTCCCACATGGGTCGGAAAACCACCGTCGTGTCTACTACTACTACTGTTATATTAAATACTACGACCACTATTACAGCTATTACTACGACTACTGATTGTACTACTTCCACTACTTCTTCTTCTAATTACTGATACTTCGACTACAACTTCTACTCCTACTACTACAACAAATATCACTCCCGATGGAATTATTTTAAGCCACAGAAACAGTTCAAATATCAAAATGTTCAGCTCTTTCAGGAGAGGTGTGATATGACTTTTCATATTTGTAATCTTAAAACTTTTTGAATTATTAAGCTTTTTGCACTTGTTTTTGAATTGGATATCTATTTTCAGCAATGTTTTTGCAATTCATTTCAGTTTTCAGCATTCCAACGCATTTTCAGCAGGGAAACAGCTCCAGCTCAGCTCTATGTGAGGGCTCACTGTGGACTAACAATGGATTATCTAATGTCTCTGTATACTGAATATATAAAGTCATGTTCCTATAGGGCCTGCATTATATTAGTGGATTACTACAGAACGATACTATCAGCATTATATGAACAAAGGTTATTTGTACATTAAGGTCTAATTCAAGATCACAAAGTGTGTGTATAAATATGTCTATTGGTCACTTTCTGTTACAGATTTACACATTGACACATAAAGTGGCCAGAATAATAATTGAACAGCTTTAGCTGCTGGTAAAACTAACAAACAGTTATAAAACACTCGTTACCACAGCAAACATATTGTTGTCAGGATAGTTTGATGAAAAAGACTCGTTTTACATTAGAAATAACCTGTTAATTAGCTTAGTGGTTTATTGTCAGTTTAATAGAGAGATGAAGTCACGCCCTTTACAGTGTCCTGTGGGACTTTACTTTAACGGCGAGCGATAAATGTTTATTTCATCCAGTTTGAATTGTGCTATGAATTACACATACGTTTGTGAATTTAATATTTATTTTGCAAGTCAAGAAAGTCTCAGATTGTCAGACATTTGTCGTATGGTTTAGCTTTGTGTGAAACCGATCAGTGAACTAATCTCTGGTCTAGCATCATGCACGTCAGCTGCACAGCCGTTATGACTTCATTCTTCACTCTTCTTTTTAATTCTTCACAGTTCATTTCGTTTTTTCGCCCTCTGGCGTTTCTGAGAATAATGCAGCGCACAGCACATGGAGTATAATTGGCTCCGTTCATGCTACGAGCTCGCACTACAACACGAAGCGAGACTATGAACAGTTTATAGTCCCGTACTAAACCGGAAGGAGCCGTATGACGAACGTTAGCAGCTATGCTAACAACAATACAGTTTGTCTTTGGTTCACCGGGAACATGTTTACTCTTCTTGCTTATTGTGAACCCTGTTTGAGTTAGAAACCACTTGTAACGCAATTGTAAAATGTGGAAGCTTCATTTTTAAAGTGGAGTATGGAAGCACATTGTGCTACTTACCGGTCAATGACTCAGATAACAATGTGGGGAGGCCTGGTTTGTTCCGTAGTGAAGGTAAGATGAGGCGTTTAAGGATAGTCGGAAATTCAAGCACTGTAAGCTGCGCAATACACACCCATTATAAAGTCAGAAAAGGGCTGAAAAATCATAAAAGTTAAATTGCTGCAGTTCAAAAAGTTTAAAAGATATTAGAAAGCTGTATGTCCCGCGAATAGTTCAGGGTTTTCTCAACATTTGAAAGTTGAAATGGTGTCTGTAGCTGAAAGTATGAGGAAGTTGAAGGATTTGAAAGTTGAAGCAGTTTAAGAGGATTTGAAAATCTTCTCCATTGAAACCCATTCAAAAAAAAGTTGCTAAAAGCTTAATAATTCAAAAAGTTTAAAGGTTAGAAATATGAAGAGATATAGCACCCCTCTGCTGAAAAAGCTGAACATTTTGAGAGTTGAACGGTTTCTGTAGCTTAAAATATGAAGGAGAAGAAGCGTGCCGACGAAACGGGGGACGGAAGAAATAGTGGAATAAAGATTCGAAGAACAATAGTTGGAATGCTTAACAGCATTCCAACAATAAATAAACAAATTGCCTAAATAATGAACATATTTCATAACTGTTATAAAGTCATATTTCTGCCACTTTCCCACAACTGATCGTGAATAAATTCGCCAATGGGCACAAACCCTGGAGTTATGATTCATTAAAATATTTTATTTATGTATTTAATTAAGGCTTCTTGAACTATTTGGGTGAATGTTACAGGCTATAGTATTGAGACATGTGATGAGTCTGACTGTAGAAAGAGTTGTTTGACCTTAAACTTTGACTTTATTGCTGACTGTTATCATGACAATAACTCCACTAAACTATCTCATGTAAAATCCTTTATGTTTATTTACTGTTTATTTATTTACCTTATTCTGCATAAAATAAATGAATACAAATAATTTTGCTGGATTTATAAAACAAACTTATCTTATATTCCACTTTATTTAATATTTTACTTTATCTTATATTTTCTGTAAATTTAATTTGTTTCTACTTTGCATTGTTGATTGTTGTTAAATTCCTTGTATGTTCAACATACAATGGCAATAAACGGTTCTGATTCTGATTCTGAAAAAATGAATGATATGTTAATCATAGAGTACCACAGTACTACTAGTCACCCTGTGAAACGACCAGAAACAACACTTCCTAAATGCTTAGTACCTGTATATAAATAGTTTACAATAGTACAGTCTTCTACAGGGTGCACATGTGTAATCTGCTCACAACACGGGTCCGTATTACTATACATATTAATATTATCAATAAAATATTTTTTAAAAGTTCACTTTCCAATTTGCTTTACTTTTAAGAAATTACAGACGTTTTCTACCTTTACCTGCTGCTCGTTGGTTTTATGTTAATTTCAGGCCAGCCAATCAGCTCCTTCCCATCTTAAAACTTAATTTCAGACTCATTCGTTATTAAGACTATATTAAGTAGTGCTAATCATTATTATCGCCGTCAACTTGTTGAATAGAAAGAGATCTGGGCCTGCCGATTCTGCAGGCAAAGTTCATCCTGATTTGGGTAGTTAGCACCAAATCCCCCACCAGCAAAAAGTTCACATTAAGGTGTGAACTCGTCACCCAAATGCAACACTGCGATCTAATTGGCCGAGGGCCACAGACACCCCAGGACCCCCGTGGTTCAGCCCCTGTTTCTATAAAACAGCCTTGCTCCCCCATCTCTATGCTTATTCCTCTGACCTCTGGTCGGACAAGGAAGCACGCAACGTTGCTGTATTTAAAAGAAAATCCTCGGTTGTTAACAGTTTTAGATTCACTGGACGTATCTACTGGACTGTTTATTTTGTTTTGTTTTTGTTCGCATCCTGGACGAGGAAGCAAACAATTTTCCTGCAGAAGTGAAGAAACAGACTCTTCAGAGAGAGAGAAGCACATTTCTCCTCTCCACCCAAGTCGACTTTTTGCTAGCTGTAAGGACGGGAATTCCCTTACTGAGCCGAAGAAATTCTCTGCTACCGAGAGAATCTATTGCGTCGCACGGAGCCGCACTGCCTGAGTTCCACCGACAAACTCAGAAGGACCACATCTTCAACCACGAAATCACAGCTCATAGTAAGCTACTTACGGTGTCTGGGCTAGATTTAGCTTATGATCTTGTTTGTTGTTTAAGTTGCTGTGACATTTTGATAACGTGGTGTGTATGCTCAACAATCGCAGAGATTAACCATCGAGATCGTTACTGTTGTGTAGACGTTACTGTGTATTTCATACTACTGAAATCGTGTTGAGATAATTGAACGCTCGCGGAGGCGGAAGTTGTTTCTCATCAGTTCAGAGGTCAGAACCGCGGCTGGGCTAATTGAAGAGTCAGGCTTTGTTTCTGTAGCTAAGAGAAAAATCTCCCGTACTCCACCGCGGCGGGGACGATCTTAATCTGTTTTTGGAGGACCCTTTTGTTTTGTTTGCTTTCTCTCTTCTTTTACTAACCCACACACACATGTAGCTTTAAGCTAATGTAGCTCCGGGGCTGCACGAACGGCTTCAGACACGTGTGGATAACGAGGTCTCTATTGTCTACCGCCATTGTAGAGTCTCGTGCCATCTTGTGGTCTCACGAGAGACGTCGCCACGTTTCAGATTACGTTGTCTGAGCTGTTCTCTCGCCCCTTCCCCCTGCACACACACTGCATGCACACACACTCTCTCCCCCCCCTCCCTTTCCATAGTTTGTTGATCTTAGATAGCGTGCCCATGAATGTATAGTTGTTGTTAGTTTTAGATATCAGTTGACTAGATCATTATTATTGGAACTTAATAAACTCTATTATATTTTAAAGAGCAGCTGTCTGTGATTACTTTGTGCATGTATTGGGATAATAGCTGGATATGTGGTCTGTTGCTCGAACTTAAACCTTCACTTTCACTCTGAATGTGGAATAGTACTTTGACTATTGACATTGTGAGTGACTACCAAGACTCAGTTTATCGTTTGATTATTGGTCCCTGTTCGCAGGGTGGTGCCCTGTTGTTATTAATAATCGTTAATAATCTTACTGTTAATTAATAAGTATATTGATGTCAATAATTTAGTTTTCTTACATGCTGATAACTCAAACACGCTCCTTTTCGTTCCCAACACAGCCTTGCACTTTAAACTCTGACACTGACTAAGGCTTTTACTTTGTCCCACCTCTTTGGCTTTTATATTTTGCTAACCAACTAAAATGGGAGCATTGCAGCCTTAAACCGTGTTTCAAACTCAAGTACTGCATGGCTAGATTAGTTTCCGTTAAGCAGTATGGGTGGTGACAAACTGACATGCATTTTGCCCTCTGTGCTTACCGTAGCTGTATGCGCTCGCTGCTGAGACTGTTTCGGACTGCAAACCCAAAGACTCGACTCGACTTGACTCGTCTCAGGCCAGAAGCTATCCTGTTTCTTCCCTCTTTCCATTTTTACCTTCCTAAAGACTTCTCTAACCCTCAATATCTGTGAGTCAGTACGGTTTAAGGAAATGATGAACAAACAAAAAGGATTTGTCAGCTTGCAGACTGCATCTAAATGTGATTCTGCTTTCATACCTATGACCACTACAATGTTTCTGCTCTCAATATACAGGTCATTTTGCTAGCCAGTGTGACAAAGAGAGAATCTCCCTTCAGATCCGGGCTCCTGCACAGAAGGAGGCTACCCTACAGCCATCAGACAGTGCTGCAGCCCACTTGCTCAGGAAAGGGACCCCCAGAGGTCACACACTGCAGGTCAGTTAAATCAAGGTCCCTGTTAGTTGGGGCCCTGTCCTGATGAAAATTATATATTAAGGGTATAGCAAGAGTATTGCTTATTGACATAGGGTCAATGGTTTCTACCATTACTGAGACCTTGTTCAATCAACACTTTATGGAATAACTCCAGTCCTGCTAATGGCTGCAGCAAACGTCCTAGACTTGCTTAATCATAAGGGAGAGTGCCTTTTGGCCTTCTTAATTCCCCAAATACATTTCCAAGGTTAATAGAGCAAATGTTTGGGCCCCAGCAGTTCCTGACTTTGCCTCTGTTTCTTGATGAAGTAAGTTTCCCCTATTTGTCTTTAGAGCAGCACTTACGCTGTGTTCACATCACACATTTGACCCCAGGACTATTTGTGTTTATTTGCGTTACTCAGGCGTCATGTGCAGGAATATATGTACAGCTTACCTCCAGATACTAACAATGTTTTTTTCTGCCTTTTCTTGCCACCATCAACATTGGCTGAAATAACCACTTTTGCTTTGTGCACGCTGGGGGAGTCCCACATGTGTCGGAAAACCAAACGCCGTCATGTCTGGGTTCATAACATCATATGGAGGAGCTTCACCAAGCTATATTTACTGTATCTAGCAGATTTTACAGTGATTTAATTGCAATAATCGGATCAAAAAGATTCCCAAATTACATCATGATGAAAATTTGTAAGTCTGTTTTAATGCTTATTCAGGTCTGTCTGCAAGACAACAAGCAATCAACTTTTAAGATGATTGTTTTCTGAACGGCAGGCCGGCACCAATTTGCCTCTGCGTCTTTGCATTGACTTTGTTTTGTAATTGAAAAGTTCACTTCGTGTCTATTATCTATTATCATGGCCGCACGCTAATGTGTATGTTTGTGTGTGCTATGTGTGAATATGCCTGGGTGCAAATGTTGTTTTGTGTGTGTTTTATGTTTTCTACAGTGTCACAAATTTTGATCTCGACAATAAATAGTTATGAGATAGAGATGCTTGCATCTAATTCATTCCTCTTTTATTTGATTCTTCTTTTGGAAACCTCGACAGAGTTCTGGTAAAATGTGTAGATTGCCCCTAAGTCTGTGACAACATTTTGAAAATTCATTGCAATAATAATTCTATTTTACTTACTTGTGCGGGCAGATGTCACAGCCGACTCGCTGATTCTTCGATCCCTAAATTGTGTCGAAACCTCAAGAGTGTAACACACCCCGGGCTTCAGGTTGCTGAGAGTGAGTTTGTTTGCGTCTGTTGACTCTTGCACAATGTCTCCTTCATGGCAACAAGTCACAATGTAACTCTCCACTTCACCAGCAGGGGGGTCCCAACGCAGAGACAGTGACTCACTGCTGACCTGATCGACTGTGATCTGCACAGGAGGGCTGGGCTCTGTGGAAACAATACAATGGTTTCACTGGAAATTCAAGCTCTCAACGTTTGTCTGTAACTTAAATTACTGCCAAGAGCAAGAAGTGAAGTAAAAGACAAAGACACATATGATCACGCCATGCACTTATTCAGTAGGAATACAATTTCCGACCTCTTTAGTCTGAAATTCACCTTTTTATATATATATATATATATATATATATATATATATATATATATATATATATATTGAGAATACCTCAGTGTAAGAAGTACATGTGTTTAGTTTTTTTTGTGAGCCCAAAAACCATGCAGACAACCCTCCATGTTTTTATTATTATTATCCAATTGATGTATTATTCAGATTTACTTGTGAAGACAGTTTGCATGGATTTGCTTGTTGCATTAAGAACTGACACTTCTCCTGGCGGAGGAACATCTGTCATAAGAGAAGAGAGGTACATCTCAGGATCATTGCAGTATGTATTTAGTCATTCAATTGGATCAGTTGTTGACGGTCACACTTGGGCCGTGCATGAAGTATAACTTATCTACCATTGTTTATGTTGTATAATGAACAATGTCAGATTAGGGGTATTGCTAAATTAATTTGCCTACTTGTGCTCATGCAAATATATACTGATATGTGAGTTCGTTCTTTGATAGCCGATGCTGCTTTAACCTGTTTAACGCCTTGTCTGTGTTATTGTTGCATGAAATGAAAACGTGCAATGTAATTCTGTACACAAAAACGTCAGCTTATAAATCGTGTCAAGGAAGTCGAGAGCCGCAAACGGAGACAGCTCACCGTAAAAAAAGAAAAAGTGCATTTTCTAACTCCAGTGAGCAATTTAAGGAGAGCTAAATTAAATAAATAAACAAATTCCCTAAATAATGAACATATTTCATAACTGTTATAAAGTCATATTTCTGCCACTTTCCCACAACTGATCGTGAATAAATTTGCCAATGGGCACAAACCCTGGAGTTATAATGATTCATTAAATTATTATATTTATGTTTTTAATTAAGGCTTCTTGAACTATTTGGGTGAATGTTACAGGCTATAGTATTGAGACATGTGATGAGTCTGACTGTAGAAAGAGTTGTTTGACCTTAAACTTTGACTTTATTGCTGACTGTTATCATGACAATAACTCCACTAAACTATCTCATGTAAAATCCTTTATGTTTATTTACTGTTTATTTATTTACCTTATTCTGCATAAAATAAAATAAATAAATACAAATAATTTTGCTGGATTTATAAAACAAACTTATCTTATATTCCACTTCATTTAATATTTTACTTTATCTTATATTTTCTGTAAATTTAATTTGTTTCTACTTTGCATTGTTGATTGTTGTTGATTGTTGTTAAATTCCTTGTATGTTCAACATACAATGGCAATAAACGGTTCTGATTCTGATTCTGAAAAAATGAATGATATGTTAATCATAGAGTACCACAGTACTACTAGTCACCCTGTGAAACGACCAGAAACAACACTTCCTAAATGCTTAGTACCTGTATATAAATAGTTTACAATAGTACAGTCTTCTACAGGGTGCACATGTGTAATCTGCTCACAACACGGGTCCGTATTACTATACATATTAATATTAGCAATAAAATATTTTTTAAAAGTTCACTTTCCAATTTGCTTTACTTTTAAGAAATTACAGACGTTTTCTACCTTTACCTGCTGCTCGTTGGTTTTATGTTAATTTCAGGCCAGCCAATCAGCTCCTTCCCATCTTAAAACTTAATTTCAGACTCATTCGTTATTAAGACTATATTAAGTAGTGCTAATCATTATTATCGCCGTCAACTTGTTGAATAGAAAGATCTGGGCCTGCCGATTCTGCAGGAAAAGTTCATCCTGATTTGGGTAGTTGGCACCAAATCCCCCACTCGCAAAAAGTTCACATTAAGGTGTGAACTCGTCACCCAAATGCAACACTGCGATCTAATTGGCCGAGGGCCACAGACACCCCAGGACCCCCGTGGTTCAGCCCCTGTTTCTATAAAACAGCCTTGCTCCCCCATCTCTATGCTTATTCCTCTGACCTCTGGTCGGACAAGGAAGCACGCAACGTTGCTGTATTTAAAAGAAAATCCTCGGTTGTTAACAGTTTTAGATTCACTGGACGTATCTACTGGACTGTTTGTTTGTTTTGTTTTTGTTCGCATCCTGGACGAGGAAGCAAACAATTTTCCTGCAGAAGTGAAGAAACAGACTCTTCAGAGAGAGAGAAGCACATTTCTCCTCTCCACCCAAGTCGACTTTTTGCTAGCTGTAAGGACGGGAATTCCCTTACTGAGCCGAAGAAATTCTCTGCTACCGAGAGAATCTATTGCGTCGCACGGAGCCGCACTGCCTGAGTTCCACCGACAAGCTCAGAAGGACCACATCTTCAACCACGAAATCACAGCTCATAGTAAGCTACTTACGGTGTCTGGGCTTGATTTAGGTTATGATCTTGTTTGTTGTTTAAGTTGCTGTGCCATTTTGATAACGTGGTGTGTATGCTCAACAATCGCCGAGATTAACCATCGAGATCGTTTCTGTTGTGTAGACGTTACTGTGTATTTCATACTACTGAAATCGTGTTGAGATAATTGACCGCTCGCGGAGGCGGAAGTTGTTTCTCATCAGTTCAGAGGTCAGAACCGCGGCTGGGCTAATTGAAGAGTCAGGCTTTGTTTCTGTAGCTAAGAGAAAAATCTCCCGTACTCCACCGCGGCGGGGACGATCTTAATCTGTTTTTGGAGGACCCTTTTGTTTTGTTTGCTTTCTCTCTTCTTTTACTAACCCACACACACATGTAGCTTTAAGCTAATGTAGCTCCGGGGCTGCGATAACGGCTTCGGACAAGTGTGGATAACGAGGTCTCTATTGTCTACCGCCATTGTAGAGTCTCGTGCCATCTTGTGGTCTCACGAGAGACGTCGCCACGTTTCAGATTACGTTGTCTGAGCTGTTCTCTCGCCCCTTCCCCCTGCACACACACTCTCTCCCCCCCCTCCCTTTCCATAGTTTGTTGATCTTAGATAGCGTGCCCATGAATGTATAGTTGTTGTTAGTTTTAGATATCAGTTGACTAGATCATTATTATTGGAACTTAATAAACTCTGTTATATTTTAAAGAGCAGCTGTCTGTGATTACTTTGTGCATGTATTGGGATAATAGCTGGATATGTGGTCTGTTGCTCGAACTTAAACCTTCACTTTCACTCTGAATGTGGAATAGTACTTTGACTATTGACATTGTGAGTGACTACCAAGACTCAGTTTATCGTTTGATTATTGGTCCCTGTTCGCAGGGTGGTGCCCCGTTATTATTAATAATCGTTAATAATCTTACTGTTAATTAATAAGTATATTGATGTCAATAATTTAGTTTTCTTACATGCTGATAACTCAAACACGCTCCTTTTCGTTCCCAACACAGCCTTGCACTTTAAACTCTGACACTGACTAAGGCTTTTACTTTGTCCCACCTCTTTGGCTTTTATATTTTGCTAACTAACTAAAATGGGAGCATTGCAGCCTTAAACCGTGTTTCAAACTCAAGTACTGCATGGCTAGATTAGTTTCCGTTAAGCAGTATGGGTGGTGACAAACTGACATGCATTTTGCCCTCTGTGCTTACCGTAGCTGTATGTGCTCGCTGCTGAGACTGTTTCGTACTGCAAACCCAAAGACTCGACTCGACCTGACTCGTCTCAGGCCAGAAGCTATTCTGTTTCTTCCCTCTTTCCATTTTTACCTTCCTAAAGACTTCTCTAACCCTCAATATCTGTGAGTCAGTACGGTTTCAGGAAATGATGAACAAACAAAAAGGACGTGTCAGCTTGCAGACTGCATCTAAATGTGATTCTGCTTTCATACCTATGACCACTACAATGTTTCTGCTCTCAATATACAGGTCATTTTGCTAGCCAGTGTGACAAAGAGAGAATCTCCCTTCAGATCCGGGCTCCTGCACAGAAGGAGGCTACCCTACAGCCATCAGACAGTGCTGCAGCCCACTTCCTCAGGAAAGGGACCCCCAGAGGTCAGACACTGCAGGTCAGTTAAATCAAGATCCCTCTGTTAGTTGGGGCCCTGTCCTGAGGGAATAGATGTATTGGCATTATTGCAAGAGCATTGCTTATTGACACAGGATCAATGGTCTCTACCATTACTGAGAACTTCAATCAACTGTTCAATCAACACTTTATGGAATAACTCCAGTCCTGCTAATGACTGCAGCCATCTGCGGCCAAAGGGCTTGACTTATCCTTACCATGGTAAGGGAGAGTGCCTTCATAATTCCCCAAATACATTTCAGAGGTTAATGGAGCAAATGTTTGGGCCCCAGCATTTGCAGACTTTGCCTGTTTCTTGATGAAGTCATTTCCCCCTATTTTTCTGTAGAGCACCACTTAACATCAAACATTTGACCGCAGGACTATTTGTGTTTATTTGCATTATGTACCGAAATGGAGGAACATCTTACCTCCATATAGATACCAACAATGATTTTTCCACCATTTCTTGCCATTCAACAATGGCCAAAATAACCACTTTTGCTTCGTGCATGTTTTGTGAGTCCCACATGGGTCGGAAAACCACCGTCGTGTCTGGGTTCATGACATCATCCGGAGTCACTTTACTGAGCTATATTTACTGCATCTAGCAGATTTCACACTGGTTTAATTGCAATAAACGGATCAAAAAGATGGCTAAACTACATCATAACAGTTTGTAAAAGTCTGTATTCCTACTTTTTCCAGTCTGTCTGCAAGACAACAAGCAATATATTTGTAAGATGATTGTTTTCTGAACGGCAGGCCGGCACGAATTTGCCTCCGTTTGCGTCTTTGCATTGACTTTGTTTTGTAATTGAAAAGTTCACTTAGTGTCTATTATCTATTATCATGGCCGCACGCTAATGTTTATGTTTGTGTGTGCTATGTGTGAATATGCCTGGGTGCAAACATGAAGTAGAAATTTCATTGATTTGAGCTCTCCATCAACGTTATGTGTGTTTGTGTGAGTGTGATATCACAAAGTTTTTGCATTGGCTTTGAGTGGGCTTACCCACATTCATTGACATATTTGAATACAGGGACTAAAACTGCACAGTAGCCATATTCAGTAAGCAGTGGCGGGCCGTCAGGGCCTGCAAGGCCTTCTCTGCTGGCCTCAACAGAATCACAAAGCTATTTATATTTTAAAAAGAAAATAATTATAATTTAATCATTTTTCTTAAATGCACTATAATTAGGGGTGTCACGGATCACAAACCTCACGGTTCGGTTCGGATCACGGTTCAGGAGTCACGGTTCGGATCATTTTTCGGATCAACAAAGAAAAGGGGAGGAGACAAATATAACTTTGCTTTCCTTTTATTAATTAAAGAACCTCAAGAACACTTAAAGCAAAGAACTTTGGGCTATAGTCTTACATGAAAACAAAAATATTGAATATGTCCAATTTGAAACAAAATGAAATAAATAAATAAAAATAAAACATTCAAGAATACTGAATTCTGATATCCTCGTCCTTTCATCAATATTGAAAGAAAGAAACAGCTAGTGAGCTAGCTTCCACTGTTTACACTGAACTGCTCAGCAACAACTTGGGTCTATGTTTACTTCCCGTCAGGTTATGCCGTTCAAATACACAATAATGTTTACATTACTGTGACATTATTTTCAAAAAGATGAGAATATCTCCATTGTCTGGGGAGAGGGTAGACCTTCCTGTGGTGACTGGAATATTATTGGGCCTGTCTAGCTTCACTCTGATACTTCTGTCAGCACCTGAACCAGGTGTGTGTGTGTGACGCTCACAGAGGGGGCGTGTCTACAGCGCCAGACTAAGAATCACTCCGCCGTGGTGAACGCAGTCTCTACAGTCTTTTCCTTCTCATAGAGGTCTGGAACAGCTTCATACTGAAGTGGGTGCGTGAGTGGATTTCGTAGCGTGGCTCAAGCATTTTAACCAGATTTAGAAATCCTTTCTTTTCTACACCGGAGTGTCCCCGTCGCTGACAGACAGGATGGTGTCTCTTCATAAGTGTGGACATGCCGATGTTTTGCCGTTGTCGTGTGTCTTTCTCTTTAAATAACGCCTACATACCGTAACGGTTTCGTCCACGACCCTCATCCGTCATTGTACGTTACAGGAAAGACAAAATGTTCCCAAACTTGCGACTTAAATGACCCCGCGGCTTCTGACGTTCCTCCGCTCGCCATGACTTCACCGTTAAATGCTTCTAAGCTGCTCCGTTCACGTGAACACACTACTGCTTTATATCTGTTCACTGACACTCTGCATTGATATTCGGGGACTTGTTACTTGAAAAGGAACAGCAACAGTAGAACTTTATTACACACTATGATGATTACGCTGTAAAAAAAAAAGAAAAAAAATACTCGATTGATCCGCGGTTCACAAGTGATCCGAACCGTGAGGGGTGATCCGAACCGTGAGGGGTGATCCGAACCGTGAGGGGTGATCCGAACGGATCACGGATCGATCCGTGATCCGTGACACCACTAACTATAATGTAATATATATAACTGTATTATAATTTATAAAAATATTTTGCCATTATCTTAATATCTCATTGCACAGCTACTGTCTTCCACAGTTGCTCTCAGTTGCTCTCAGATCTCACCTCTGTGTGTCTATGTAAGAACAGAGCCAGAGGACTGCAGACTCGGCTCTGCCGCCAGTGCAGATTAAAGTACATGGGGACGATATTGTTGATTGTCAGTGTGTTCAACCAATCAGATCTTTAGTTTGACATGTTGGGCGTATTCTTTGACGTGTCAGCGTCGGCTAGCGGCCTATAATGACGTCAGCATTACGTACCGCTCATGTCCAGGTGCACGCTCTGCAGAGTGTGCTGTGATCGGTCAGTGGGCGAGCACGTGACTAAAGTGAAACTTGTGCTTGCTAGCAGAACTGAGGTTGTTAGCAGTCAGAGTTCAAGTGGCAAGATATGGAAGAAATGATGGCATTTATAGTTTTTTTTACTGAGCTTTGTTTTTTTAACATCAAATGGCGGAAGGACGAGAAGCTGATTTAGTGGCGGAGTTACTGGGAACGCCGTTCTCAAGAAGGACATTAAGCTGCCTGAGCAAAGCCGCTACACGACACCAAAGTACGGCGGGACACTTGCAAGCTACGGTGCTCTTAAAAACGTTTGGAAGGACCCGAGTGGATCTCCAGATCAACGAACAAGTTCGCAGGGAAACGGAGCTCCACAATGAAAAAGTTAAGAAGAATAGGGAAATACTGAAAAGGACCTCTTGCTGGAACTGAAACGCACGGATATACTGCACAGCCGAGTTATTGACCTCTTTGTAAACAAAGAGGATGGACTTTGTATTTAAATAGAACAGCATTTGGTAAGTGAAACTGCTTTTGTTTTCTTTATATCTGCAGTGTGTTAATTTTGCCTATCGTGTCTGGATAGTAGATACCGTACTTTCCGGGATATAAGCCGCACCGGCATGTAGGCCACACCCGTGGATTTTTAAAAGAATAAGGAATTTTCCATAGATAAGCCGCACCGGACTATAAGCCGCAGGTGTCCCCGTTGAATGACAAGATGCTTTTAACAGTACTAAAGTTGTCTTCTTCTCTGAATATCATAGCATGTCCGACTCGCTAGCTTCTAAGCTAATTTTAACATTACCACCAATGGGGAAATGCTAACCGCGATTAGCATTCGCGAATATAATATATCTTCGTAGCCTACATCTTTTCATGCTTCATACAGACATACTTACATTACAGACTAAGGTCTCTCAAGGCTACCAAACGGAAGAAGTAAAACGAAGCAGCGTGTCTACGTAGCTCGTAGCTCTGAATAGCATTTACGGCGAACTGGCTTGGCCAGTTGCTGCTAGCACAACAGGTATTCAGAGCTATAAGCAACAACAGTTATTGCCTCGTTGCTTTTAGATTCTAATGACAAGACACGCTGCTTCGTTTTACTTCTTCCGTTTGGTAGCCTTGAGAGACCTTAGTCTGTAATGTAAGTATGTCTGCATGAAAACATGTACAAAGATATATTATATTCGCTAATGCTAATCGCGGTTAGCATTTAAATCTACATAGATTCTGACCATATGCATTGTCCGTTAATTACGAAGCATCCCGTCCTGCGTGGGGTTAGGGTCCGGATAATTGAATCAGTTTGGGCTGTTTTCTTTTACAAACAAGAATGATGGTCTGGAGAAATGGGGATTGTGTGGCGATTGCTTAGCCCTGTTTGGATCAGTAGGGAACAGCTAAACGCTGCGGGGAGAATGTAGCGTGAGTTTGTGCGTGTTGTTTTGCTTCCGGTGTCAGACGCTGACCCGGAAACTAAACAGACAGACAGACCGGTGTCCACCGAAAACGTTATATTTACCACAATTTAAGCTTCTGCATTTTCCAAATGCACCAGTATTATTGTTCGGTTTGTACGCCTTGTACCGAACGGTTTAAAACGAATACGTGATGTTACACCCCTAGAAACAAATAACCGTAGCTGTGGCGCAAGACAGCAGTGAAGGCCCAGGTATAAAATGCACGGCCCGCCACTGTCAGTCAGGTGTTTTATGTTTTCTATAGTGTCACAAATTTTGATCTCTACAATAAATAGTTATGAGATAGAGATGCTTGCATCTAATTCATTCCACTTTTATTTGATTCTTTTGGAAACCTCTACAGATTGCCCCCAAGTCTGTGACAATATTTTGAAAATTCATTGCAATAATAATTCTATTTTACTTACTTGTGCGGGCAGATGTCACAGCTGGCTCGCTGATTCTTCCATCCCTAAATTGTGTCGAAACTATAAGAGTGTAACACACCCCAGGCTTCAGGTTGCTGAGAGTGAGTTTGTTTGTGTCTGTTGACTCTTGCACAATGTCTCCTTCATGGCAACAAGTCACAATGTAACTCTCCACTTCACCAGCAGGGGGGTCCCAACGCAGAGACAGTGACTCACTGCTGACCTGATCGACTGTGATCTGCACAGCAGGGCTGGGCTCTGTGGAAACAATACAATGGTTTCACTGGAAATTCAAGCTGTCAACGTTTGTCTGTAATTTAAATGACTGCCAAGAGCAAGAGGTGAAGTAAAAGACAAAGACACATATGATCACGCCATGCACTTATTTTGTAGGAATACAATTTACGATCTCTTTAGTCTGAAACTCACATTATGTATTTATATATATATATATATATATATATATATATATATATATATATATATATATATACACTGAGAATACCTCAGTGTAAGAAGTACATGTGTTTAGTTTTTTTGTGAGCCCAAAAACCATGCAGACAACCCTCCATGTTTTTATTATTATTATCCAATTGATGTATTATTCAGATTTACCTGTGAAGACAGTTTGCATGGATTTGCTTGTTGCATTAAGAACGGACACTTCTCCTGGCAGAGGAACATCTGTCATAAGAGAAGAGAGGTGCATCTCAGGATCATTGCAGTATGTATTTAGTCATTCAATTGGATCAGTTGTTGACAGTCACACTTGGTCCGTGCATGAAGTATAACTGATCTACCATTGTTTATGTTGTATAATGAACAATGTCAGATTAGGGGTATTGCTAAATTCATTTGCCTACTTGTGCTCATGCAAATGTATCCTGATATGTGTAAGTTCGTTCTTTGATAGCTGATGCTGCTTTAACCTGTTTAACGCTTTGTCTGTGTTATTGTTGCATTGAATGAAAACGTGCAATGTAACAGTGGGGCTTGGCCCAGTGGAAATAACAGCAATAATAATAATATTTTTACTTCTGGACTGCACATCATTCAGTGCCTTTCTGCTGAACAGTAGACTGTATAAAACTTACTTTTAACACACGTGCTGTGTTGACAGTCATCCTTGCTGTCGGACCGCTGCTTTGATGGAGGGTCGTCTTCTCCTGCACGGTCAAGATCATTGGATGAATCTTCATTACCGACTCCCTTCACGAATGAGAAAATGGACATTTTCAGGTGTGTTGAATCAACTCATAATTCCATACACATTAGTTAATAAGATAGTATTTTCATTTTCTTCTTCTTGTAGATATACAAACGGGCTGTTTACCTCCATTGTGGGTGCAGTGTCAGTCCCCCCACACTTGGTTCGGGATTATTCAAACAGCTTCTCACTGAAAGTAAAAAAGAGACAAGTATTGAAGGCTTTATTGCCCGAGTGCTGTAATAATATGCGGTAAAATTTAAAACACCTCGCAGCCTTCTTGACTATATGGACCAAAACCAGGAAGTCACTTCAAACCAGAAAACACGAAGCCCAACGAGAACCATAGCTTGTGGGTGCATTTCTACACTTGCTTATCATGTGCAGCGTCATGAGGGGTATGAATGTAAAGGATTTATGAAATTATAATCACAGCAATAACTTATACTAATCAGTCTTTAATTATGTGTATGGTCTGAAAATGTACGACTTTGCTAAATCCTCGTGTAACTATGAACATCCAAAGTCTCTTAATTCCATTCCCGTCACTTGCGTCTTTTAAATTACATAACTCATCAAACCCGACACTCAGGAATTATCAGCCTCACGTGACTGAATGAAAATGATGATAAATTATGTAAAAAGCATTTCGTCTCCAACTCTCTCTGACTTTAATTGTATCCATAATAAAAGTAATTGAGGGAAATATCAGATCATGAAAAGACAAATCTTTCTAATAAACTAAGAAATTAAAGTGTTTCACAGACATACATGATGCATGTTTCCACATATATGTATATATATATATATATATACATATATATATATATATATATATATATATATATATATATATATGTGTATATATATATATATATATATATATATGTGTATATATATATATATATATATATATATATATATATATATATATATTGAGAATACCTCAGTGTAAGAAGTACATGTGTTTAGTTTTTTTTGTGAGCCCAAAAACATATATATACAATACATATATACAAACGCATAATAATAAATAATAAATCCAAAAGATGTCAACAAACTACAAGTAGCCTACAGATCGGATCTAACCGGATGTAACTGTTTCATTGACTTCCTGTGTCATTTTCGAAGGCGGCTGAAAACTGTCCGACTTGACCACAGTTTTTTGTCAACGCCCCCTGCGCAGTTTATTACCTATATGTCCTCTGATTCCCCCCCCTCATCGGTGAAAGTCAAAATATTCGGGTTGATCGGTCAAAAACAAAATCCACAACGTATCATGCCAGCATCTGCACAGGCTGAGGCTGCAACGTGTCACGTTTGAAAGAGTTTACAGTGGAAGCTATTCACGCTGTGTTGCTCGACAGTTTTTCAGGTCCTCTCATTCGGCACATAACGGTAAAACAAAAGCATAGAGCGACCCACCTTTTATAGAAGAGATGTGGCCATGTCAGAATATCAACCTTTCTATGCAGAGGCTTCTTCTCGGTGCAGCATTTCAAGGAGCGTGTCCTGTACGCAGCGAGCCCGCGTGTACAAATGCAGACCTCTCCTTTTATTCTGGGGGAGATACTTTCACTTTCAGTTTCTCGATCACGTGGTTTCACGGAGTCAAAGGTTCTTACAGTGAACTGCATTATGAAACATAGGCAGCGCTTCAGACTTTTTCAGTTGTTTCCCTGCTGTGCTGCACAATTGACACTTTGTTGGGAAGTCAATGTTGAGTTCATGAGAATCACAATGTTTACACATTTCCCCTTTTTTTAATCATGAAAAATGTCAGGAATAAATTCAATTACATTTCACATGAGCAAGATTCCATCTTGATTGCTTTTATAAATGAAGTGCCAATTTGATGATCAGCTGTTTAAGTTTCAGACTCAATTCTATAATTGATTGTTAAAAGTTTGCGCTCAGCATGTGCACCTTATTTAACATGATCACTCTCTTGGAACTGGCAGCAGCATGAGTTCCACTTTGTTTGTGTCTCATTGTCCTTCCTCATGTTTCTTCGTGAGGCAGGAGTTCCCCTCCTTGGCCACCCACACGCCCTTATGAGGAAACTAAAACTACCCAGAGAAAAGTATCCTTCCTTCTTGACCTGATGTATTTTACAGTTGATGGATGCAGTCAGTTTTCCCTTCATGTGTTGTAGAAAGAGGTTTATTCAGATGTTTAGCTTTTTTCCTGGTTTAGGAGGACGGTGTTCTTGGCAACAGTTGGCTCAGTACCACTTTTACTGTGGTTGGGCAGTACAAGCAGAGCGATGGGGAGAGGGGAGTCTTGCAGTCTAGTACTCGGGTCAGTTTATCAGTGAGTCAAAGGTGTTGTACAGGTGGACGGGGCAGATTGCGTTCATGGACGTAATCATCTAAGGTGGTGTCATTGAGAAAGCGTCTGAACAGATTTTGGTCCAAGAGTCATTATCTAGTGCTACAGATGAATCTCTTTCCCATTCAGTGATAGAGAGAGAGCTTCAGAGTCACATCAGAGTTTTATCAGGTGATGTGAGCTTGACTACTTCTTCTGCTAGTGTGGATGGTTGAAGATAGTTATGTTTGAAGTTAACCTTGTGAACACTATCAAATGATGATGATTAGTGTTTTTTTGTCCTGAAGGAATTCATGATTATTACATAGTTGTGCTGTACAGTATCCATAGTAATATTTGAAAGCACTCGTAGTGTTTTTTATGGAGGAGCTGATAAATGGGGGATGAGATATCTGGTTGGTTTATTTGTTGGTGTTCAATTGCCAGGGATAGCATTTGTTTGTTTCAAGGTTTTTATTTTGCCAGTAAAATGTTTTATAGTTGAGTTTAGGGAGTTGAAACATTTTGTGAAGTATTTTCATCTTGGTGAGTGCAATTTGTCCAATTCTGGTGATTGGTAGATTCATTAATCTGTTTGTGTCATCTTCAGTTGTTTGAAGAAGTGGGTTAAACTTGAATGCACTAGCTCTGACAGCTTGGGGGGAATCTGTATCTTATGGTGCCCATGTGGAGGTAAGGAGGGGCGATAATAGGGCTGCCAGTTTCCAGCTCTCTTTTTGGAGAGTGGCAATAGTGTTGATGTGGACCAGTTAATGAAGTAGTTTGAGATTTTAGAGACTCTTCTGAATAGTTTCATGGTTTCTGGTAGTGAGACTTGTGGGTTCTGTTAAGTGCTGAGTCCACATTCATGTAGACTGTCAAATTAAAGCATCACAAGCTTTTTCTGCATTTATCTGGTGGATGAACTTCCACACCGAGACTCATTCCCTAATATTCACATCCTTACTGTTCATGCAAAATACATGGTTTTGTCTGATGGGGTTGTGAGGATAACACTGTTCATGTGAAACATGACAACATAACTTATAACGGTCTTCATAACTGTAATTCAATTGTTTTATTATGTGATCAGAGAAAACATGCTTTCTTCTCATATGGGGACAAACTTTTTTTATCATATTATTCAGTGTGTTGCAACCAAGAATGGTAAAAGGTTTCAAATACAAGACGCCAGACAACAAACGTGCACATGATATTTTATTATCACAGGGTAAAAATCAAAGATTGAAGATTCTACAATAGGAGTTATTTACTAACTTTACATTACATACTTCAGTGACTTAATTCTCCACAGATCTGACCCAGGACTCCAACATGTTGAACGTAACGCACTTAATGAGATTCATCGTTATTCGACAAACAAAAGAGACACCAAAATAATTTGGAACATCCTTTAATCACATAAAAATTCTATGCAACGTGTATTTAATGTCTGTGTACTATATAGTTCACCAATTGATGACCCGTAATGTGTACGTCTAGGAATAAAAACAGACTAAATATTGAGTCCAATATCAAGCTGCTTGTTTCCTGTACTTATAAATACAAACCAGCAATTCAACAACCCTGGTTTGTTCTGGATTGCTGCAGACAGGTTAACATGTAATCAAGTCTTCACATGGGAGAGACATGAGGGATTTGATACCATGAGGTGCCTCACATTCAATAGTGAGATCACACAGGCCGTCCAACTTTTACCTTGGATTCATTTTACTGACTTAAGTGATTTCACCTCAAACTTTTCTCTCATTCTATGAAACATCTCTACGTCCAATCCATGGATTGGGACAGTATTTTGACATCCCTGGTTCACAGGCACAGAATCCTAATGACTTTGGTGATCCCCTGACTTGTTCTCTAGTGCCACCATTAGTGCATTTGTACGTTTTTCAGTGCCAGGTCTCAACAACTGTTGGATAGGGATGGGTATCGTTTGGGTTTTTTCCGATACCGGTGCCTAAACGGTGCCTGAACCGATACTTTTTTCTTCAAATTGGACAATATATTAACTGTTAAAGTATACTATAAATATAAATAAATACAAAACACTTGGCTTCAAACTACAGCTTCAAACTTTTTAACTTCAAACTATGAACAATATATTAACAGTTTACAGTATACTTAAATAAATATAAATAAATACAAAACACACACTGTACACACTACAGCTTCAAACTTCAGCAATTATTTTGCAGAAATATGAGCATATTTGGTTTCTCTGGCAAAATACGACACGTCTCATGACTTATTTTATTTTACCAGTTGGCGGCGGTAATGCGCCAATTCGTCGTTTGCCAACCGCCACTACACCTCAAAGAAGAAGCTTTCGCATGCCTGTGGATGTTGTGCTTATGAGCGGCAGCGCTAAGTACCCCATTGTAATAATACTATGAGTGAGGAGCGGAGGACCGAGGCTATCGTTACCTGCTGCCAGGACGGAGTCATCGGAGTAGTGTAAAAAAAGTATTTCAATCGGCTCAGGCACCGAAAGGAAGCACCGAAATCTGCGTTGCGTTTCGGTCCGGTAGATACCGGTCGTATAGGACCGATGCCATATTGGCACCGCTTTTCGGTGCCCAACCCTACTGTTGGATGGATTGAAATTTGATACATGTTCCCCTCAGGTTGAATTCAAATAACTTTGGTGAACCCTTTCATTCTCACCCTGCACCATCATCAGGTTGAAATTTCAGTTTGTCCAATACATACATTTATTACAACATACTTTCAAAACTAATGGCATTCCAATTAGCCTGAACCTTCACCCTAATAACAAATTTACAGCATCCTAATATGCTAAACTGAGGTGGCAAACACAGTAAATATTACACTTTCTATACATCAGCATTTTAGCATCGTCACTGTGAGCGTGGTAGCATGCTGCCTTTAGCATTTAGCTAAAAGCCTGATTACAGCCTCACAGAGCTGCTAGCTTGGCTGCAGATTCTTACGGTGCGTTCAGACAGAATGCATGCTCGCTTTCTGTCGAAACCTTTAGTCCTGATTCCTTTTTTATTAAATTAAGAAACCCAGCACTTGAGATTCAACATTAAAACCTATACTCGACGCCCCCTGAATTTGGGGGCTTTGTGCTCAAGTGGCGTAGCAAAAATCGTCGAAAAAATGTACATATCGAGAGCGAATATTTTGCATATATACATGTTATATACCAGATTAAACAGCAACAGCTGGGCAACACTATCATGTAAGTCACCTTTTACACACTCCAAACACAATTATACCAACTAATATAAGCAACTAGAAGATTTACTACAATATCACATATTTTTCGCCACGAATCGTCGACCTATGCACTCCATTTGCATCTCCCAACACAACGCTGTCCGCTATCATGGCGGATGGATACATGAGAAAGCACGAGGATTCGACCGCGAGTCGACTCACAGCTTCCAAATTCCTCTCCGTGAAACCAAAAGTTGCATACTAGGGGTGTCACGGATCACAAACCTCACGGTTCGGTTCGGATCACGGTTCAGGAGTCACGGATCATTTTTCGGATCAACAAAGAAAAGGGGAGGAGACAAATATAACTTTGCTTTCCATTTATTAATTAAAGAACCTCAAGAACACTTAAAGCAAAGAACTTTGGCCTATAGTCTTACATGAAAACAAAAATATTGAAGATGTCCAATTTGAAACAAAATTAAATAAATAAATAAAAATAAAACATTCAAGAATACTCAATTCTGATATCCTCGTCCTTTCATCAATACTGAAATAAAGAAACAGCCAGTGAGCTAGCTTCCACTGTTTACACTGAACTGAACTGCTCAGCAACAACTTGGGTCTGTGTTTACTTCCTGTCAGGTTATGCCATTCAAATTTACAACAATGTTTACATTACTGTGACATTATTTTCAAAAAGATGAGAATATCTCCATTGTCTGGGGAGAGGGTCGACCTTTCTGTGGTGACTGGAATATTATTGGGCCTGTCTAGCTTCACTCTGATACTTCTGTCAGCACCTGAACCAGGTGTGTGTGTGTGACGCTCACAGAGGGGGCGTGTCTGCAGCGCCGGACTATGAATCACTCCGCTGTGGTGAAAGCGGTCTCTACAGTCTTTTCCTTCTCATAGAGGTCTGGAACAGCTTCACACTGAAGTGGGTGCGTGAGTGGATTTCGTAGCGTGCCTCAAGCATTTTAACCAGATTTACAAATCCTTTGTTTTCTACACCGGAGTGTCCCCGTCGCTGACAGACGGGATGGTGGCTCTTCATGTGTGGACATGCCGATGTTAGCCGTTGTCGTGTGTCTTTCTCTTTAAATAACGCCTACATACCGTAACGCTTTGTCCACCACCCTCATCCGTCATTATACGTTACACGGAAGACAAAATGTCCCCAAACTTGCGACTTAAATGACGCCGCGGCTTCTCATGTTCCTCCGCTCGCCATGACTTCACCGTTAAATGCTTCTGACCTGCTCCGTTCACGTGAACACACTCCTGCTTTATATCTGTTCACTGACCCTCTGCATTGATATCGGGGACTTGTTACTTGAAAAGGAACAGCAGCAGTAGAACTTTATTACACACTATGATGATTACGCTGTAAAAAAAAAAATAAAAAATACTCGATTGATCCGCGGTTCACAAGTGACCCGAACCGTGAGGGCTGATCCGAACGGATCACGGATCGATCTGTGATCCGTGACACCACTATTGCATACATAAAGCCAACGAACAACAAACCACTCCCCAGCAAAAAAATGTAAACGCATCGTACCATGAGGTGATTTTCGTGAAGAAAAACGCTCGAAATTGATTGTAGACCGTTTGAGACGTGTCCTCCGTCTCCTGCACTGCGTACCTGTGTTGAAATGAAGGTCCTGGGCGAAACTATGACGAAATGGTCAGCATTTTCCTGCTGGCCGAATAATTTTACGTGTGGGGGTTGTGCCGCACGGATCGGGATTTTTAGTGGGTAAAAACTCTGTCAATCGACTAAATAACCCGCCTACTGCTTGCCTGAGTCTCTTCCGCATTGAACAAGTGTCACATGATGAAATCCGCCAATCACAGGCCTTAAAAAGGTCTCCATCGACTCAGACAGAGATGAGAAAATTCCATGGAGAGATATGAGATCTCAAAAAGGCTCAAAATGCTTCCAAACTGCTGTATTAGGATGTATTGAACACTAGTCGTGATACAACAAGTCAAATATATAGTTAAATAGTATATAAAATATATAAAAACCAGCGCAACAGCTGGTTCCAAAAATGAGAATTTGGCTTGACTGTCCGTACTCAAACCTCTATTATGCTGGCCTGCTTCAGGCGTAGGAAAATTGGTGTGTGGAGACTGTAAAACATGTTGTGCTATGACTGTGGCATATTTTTAGGCTGGTATCTGTATTATTTCAAATAAATATTTTCAATACAAGTGCTTTTTTTTCAGGCGAACCTGAAACTTTTCAATTTGAGCTGTTCCATCTTCATTCACTATTAACCAGTAACATATACACAATACTTGCACATCTGAACAAGTGTCTCACAAGTTTTACCTGTATTATACCATCAAAATTATGAAAATATACCTTGTAGTTAGAGATCTACACTCTTAAGTATGGGTATGCAATTCTCGAGCAGAGGCCTAAAAATAGGGCGAGCGTTTAAGAGGTGACAATAACCAGTCTGCGATTTTGTCCCTTTAGTGAATCAGTTAACAGAAGTAAATAAAGTATCCATGTTTACAACACAACATATAGAATGAATGATCTTTTAATTCCTTTAAAAATGTTAACATGTGGAATCAGATACTTCACAAAAACAAGATTGTACATTCTGAGTGACCAAAAAGATCACATATTATACTTAACTTGACAGAAACAAAAACAAACATTTTCAACTTAAAGAATGAAATATTTGAAACTAGATACTTCTGCTTAGATGTGACTTTCTCCAATGTGTACATGTTGACAATACCACATACAAGATAGACTGAATGATTAAAAAATGTAAAGATAACATGAAAATAAATATAAATATTTTGGATCAAATGCTGTACTTAATTGAAGTTAACTGAGTTAAGAAAAGTATATACTATACTCAATTAGATAATATAGAAAACCTACACCTACATGTTGACATTAACAATGAATCATGTTTTAAATCATTTAAATTGTAAATGTTTTGCATCAAACATAATTGAAAGTGTCCCCAACATTTTTAAAGATTTTCTCTTGTTTCTGTTGCAAGCTGTACTCACAATATCTTCAACCTTGTCATCTTGATATCTCCTGTTCCTATTTGTGATTATCCTCTGAATCATATAAAAAAACAAGTAAGATCTAAATATCCACGAGAGGATAATGAATATATATATATATATATATATATATATATATATATATATATATATATATATATATGAGGATGTGCAACTCTGTAACCACAAAGCATGTCGTCTCTCACTTGGAGTTAAAGGAGACTTTGATGCTTTCCTCTGCTTGCTTACGTGTGATACGCTTCCATGTTGCAGGAATGTCAGCAGGCTTTGCAGTGAATGCTTCGGCAAACTGGTGGTTGAACTTTGCCAGAACGTATTTCCAGCAGTCTGATGCCTGAAGGCTTGCATCTGGAACAATTCTCCAGTCTGGGTAAATGTTTGCGTAATGCTTGTAGGGGTACCATTCACCATTTGTAACAGCGCAGCCAAAGTTATTGTCACTGATCACAGAGGAACATACGTTAGTGACAAGTTTTTTTGTCCCATCCCACCTGATTCTACCCAGAGCCTGTGGCCGATGTAGTGAAGTCCAGTGCTGAGTGTGGACTTTTCCTCCTGCCTCACAAGGCGCTGAGCAGAATGGACACTGTTTACCACATCCAATCAGTTCGGTGAAAAGCTCGTTCTGAGGATTCACATTTAATTTTTGTAGTTTCATTTGGATGTTTGTTTCTTTAAACTTCTCTTGAAGGTCTTGTGCCATGTCCTTCACACACTCAGTCAGCCAGTGAGCAAACTGTTCCTGGTCGGCATTGTTCAGGATCATGAAAGCACCAAGAGCATCTTGGGAAATGACCAGTTTATCACCAAGTTCCTGACACACATTTTGAATGAATGACTCCAAGTTGCCTCTCTTTTCTGTTTTAACTTTGTTGACGGCATCATTTATGCTCCTGATACTTGACTGAACATGTTTATCCTCTAACTCAAACATCGTAGACCCATTTGAGAAGCGTTCCAGTATTTGGTTGAGTATCCAGTTCTTTACATACTCTTCATAAGAGCAAATGTAGCTCAGATAGTTTTCAAAGTCATCCTCTGATAGCAAATCCAGTAAAACTGAATACTGGAAGAACATTTGTGTGCTGAACTTCAGGTTTGTCTTCATTTCACCAATGATATCAGGACCCAAGGAACGGTAGACAAAGTCTTCGACTGCAGGCCTCAAGCAGCGATCCGTGAATTCTTTTGACTTCTTCTGGCACTGGTCTCGTTCATGGAACACATCTTTAAAATCAGTGCAGAACTTTTCCTTGTTTTGTTTCAGACATCTGTAGGGATCATTCGCACGTATGAAATCCTCATGCAGTTTCTGAAACTGTCTGGCTACAACTCCACAGATGTGCTGTTTCAGAGAAACTTCAAACTCGATCTCTATCTTAACACTCTGATTGTTTTGCAGCCTCTCGTCAATCATGTGTAAGATCTCCTGTATGTAAGTGTCATGGTAATTGTTTTTTCTTTCCATTCTTTCAGTCACAAACTGTGTGCAACTTGCAATGATACAGTCAGCTAGGTTTTGTACAGCCTTTACGTGATCTTCAATGTTTAAGTTCTTGCTGAGTTTGTGTTTAAACTGTTTGTAAAATCCTTCCGCTGTATATTTGAAAGGCACCAGTCCACAATCTTTCAGACTGTTTTGATTTAATAATACACATGCATGACTCCCCTTGTGTGATACATTGTCTCTCAGGCAGCAGGACACATTTGTGATGACATTTGTGGTCTTTTGTTTTGAAAAGTTGAGTTCATTTTCTGTTTCCTTCCACATCTTATCAAATTCTATGTCTAGCTCTTTGTCTGTCAACTTGACTTTTTTTTCCCGACATTCATCTATCAATGCACACACTCTCTCTTCTAATTCTTTAGTGTGGTTCTCCTTGATTCTATCAAGTTCTGTCATCCTCTGTCTGATGTCACCTGCTGCTGTGAGCTGATTAAACACAGAGCTCTCCATTTCTTGTCGAAGACTCTTTGCACTGTTTGCAAAGTCCTCTCTGTATCCTTCAACTAGATAGACATGACCCTCTGTTTGCTTGAAGTACTGTGCCAGATTTTCAAGAAGCTTTTTCTCCCATTTAGACATCACTGTGCAAGCTTCACTTTTCAACTGTGTGAGAAGTTGTCTCATGTCAGATGTCTCAGATTTCACAGCAACTGTACCAAAGTTGTTAATCTTTGTTTCTGCATTTGTAACCCACGTGTACATTTCTTTTTTGAATTCCCATTCCCATTTGTTGAATTCTGTGCACAGCCTCATGTATGCATCAGCCACCAGGCTGTTTCTGAAGCTGAAGATGAAGTTTTCATGCTTCACTGCATTCCAAAGACTTTTCATCCACTCTGTAAACTCCAAGATATTATTAGCAGATGATTCACAACTTCCCAAAACTTGGATTATGTTCTTCTGGAGCTCATACACAGCTTCGCTGTACCCTGCATTGACTGGTGCCATTGGTGGGTTTCCATTCCAGAGTCCAGGAATGTAGCAGTTCCCAGTGTCTGGACTGTACTCCATCACATCAGTGAAGCTCATGTTCTCTTCTTTCTTTTCCATTTTGGCTGCTGCCTGGGTAATCTCGTCTAACTGTTGCAAGAGCAGTTTCCTGTCTCGTAAGTTCTTGTCGTGGGCTGAAACGTCTGACACATTCTGGTGAACAAACTGACATTTGGGCTTTTTGCCCACCTCTTTCATCCTGAGGAAAGCATGCACAACTATTTGTAGGATGTCTTTCATTTCTGTTGAATTCTCCATTGCAATATTGATGATGGTGATATCACTCAGCCCCACAACAAGTGTTGCAAGCTCATTGTCGTGCTCATGGCTGTTGTCCAGTTGTGCAAGCTCTGGTGACTTTAAGCCCTCGGTGTCAATGATCACCATGAAGTCACAGTTGAGTACTTTTTTAACATCTTCATTGATTCTGATGAGCAACATAAAGGCACCTCGAGTGCATCGACCACTGCTGACTGCAAACTGCACTCCAAACATGGTGTTGAGGAGAGTGGACTTCCCTGTGCTCTGAACTCCAAGAACCGTGACTACCAGTATCTTGCTCTTAGGAGACATTAAGTCATTGAGCTGAGAAAGAACATCACTAACCCATCTGAGAGGTATGTTGGATGCGTCTCCATCTACAAGCTCAAGAGGAAATCCATCAAGTAACAATTGTGCACATAGTTTTGGCAGATGCTGTAGTTGTTGACGTGATGGGTCTGTTTCTGGAAGGGAAAGTGAAGCTTCATAGATCTGACCCATTTCACGGAAGAAGTGTTCAGTCCCCAATGAGCTGTTGGAAAGTTGTCTGTCAATGTCTTTGATTTCTGCTTTGTTTTCAGAATTTTTGCATTTTTCTTTGTACTGCTCCCTGAGATCAGACAGTTTCTCTCGAGACACGTTATCGAGGTTCATTCGCATCCATTTCAGGAAATAGCACCTCTCTGTTCCTGGGCTTGATATTGCCTCGATGAAACATGTCATTGCATTTGAAATGTCGTAAGAGTTTTGTTTTTCTCTCAGTTGTTTTTTCTGTATCTGAAGATCACTTTTGTAGTCTTCTATTTTTTCAGACCCGACATTTCGAAGCAGACATTCTTCCTTCTCTAAGCGAGTCAGTTCCTTCCATATTTGGCCTTGCAAGGGCAGCTGAGCTTCTTTGTATTCAAGGATATCTTGAATTTTAGCAGTGATGGCATCTGCATTTTTCCTGGCAGTCTGGCACTCTGAAGAGTCTTCATCAACACAGATCCCCTGTTCATTGGCAATGTGAGCCATCTGCTCGATTCCCATCTTCATCTTTGAGTTCTCAACTACATTGCTGACAGTTTTCCGCAATTTTTTGACAAAGTCTGCATCATTCATTTGTTTAGTCTTCAAAAGGATGTTGCTCTTAGTCAAGCCCAGCTTGGTTGCTACCTTTTTTAGAGCATCTTTTCTGGAGTCCTTGCTTTGATGGTTCCCAACCAAGAAGATCTGTGCCTTGTGGTGTTGGTTGGTCAGCAGCTCGCACTCAGAGTCCAAAGTGTCAAAGAACACAAAAACTGCTGCAGATGTCTCACACAAAAATGAAAATTGTGTTTCAAATGAAGCAATGTCCCCACGAAGGTTAGCTACAGTTACTGGCTCACTGAAGACGTCCATGTTTTTGTTCCCACAAGGAAGGTACCAAGTGATTTCAACCAGTCCATTGGATATTCTCCTTGGACTGTCACCACACTCCATATCATGATGAACAAAGGTGTCATGGAACTGCTGAGAATTGCTCAGAAGCTTATTGAGGATCTCTGACTTGGACAAGGAGCACTCACCCAGTCTCACAAAAGATATCATTGGAAGTTCAGAGAGAACAATTCTGTCTTCAATAAAGCCTTTGGATTCTGAGAGGGACTGAGGTCTGTACTTTTTAACAATGTCTCTCAGGGCCCAAAGCATGAGTGTGCACTGCTTTGTGTCACAATTGGGAAGCAACAGAGGCACAGAAAACTGACACATAGACATTTTGAGTGCCATTTCCTGCCGTGCAAAACCATCAGAACACAGAAAGAGGACAGTGATTATGTCAAGGGGGTTTAGCATGTCACCTAAATGCAGATTGTCAAACAGATGATCAAACACGAACTCGAGCTCTGTCTCTCCAGATGCAGCATCAACGTTTGACTCACATGCAGTTGTACATTTTGCATTCCTAGCTGTGACATTAACCATCATCAGTTTCTTTAGGAAGTACCATGGAAGATCTGAATTACACTTGGCAGGTTCATCAGTGATGGTCTTCTTGTCAATCTGAAGTATTGTGCTCAGGGATAGCTTCTCAGGGTAGAGCTGCTCCAACCCCAGATCCTCCAATAAGCTCTCTAGTTGTGTCTCTGTGGATAAGAAGATGTTTGTTATTTCAAACCAATCAACCAACCAAATGTTTCCACAAAACATACATCCAAAGTACATTGACACATAGAATGTATGCTGACATTTCTGTTAAAGCCGCACAATGCACAACTTTGCACCCTGTCTTTGCATTCAAGCTGAAGGAAACCTCTAGAAAAATAGTTTTTTGTTTGTGTTGTGTGCACAATATAATAACTTGTGTGCAGGATTAAGATAAAGTAATATCTTGTTTGGGCTTCGGGGGTTCCATAGTCGTCTACTGTTCATCTCTGTACAAACTTAAGTTTCACATAATATCTCATCTAATTCATTCCTCTTTTATTTGATTCTTCTTTTGGAAACCTCTACAGCAGCGGTTCCCAAACTTTTTAGGCCGCGCACCCCCTTCTACATCCCGACCGGGTTCGCGCACCCCCAATCCCCCACACCTTAATAAAAAAATTTTAAAAAGCAACAGAGCCTAAAAAATTGGAACAATGAAAGAACAGTTTGCTCGCGCGTGGCATTTGTTTACAATATTTAGTCCGCTGTTAAATGTTGCAGTGTGAACATAAACCGAACAAAGGGGCAACTGCAACATTGTATCATATTAATCCCTGAATCAGAACAAAGCAAACAAACTGGAGGTGTGAAAACACCCTGAAACACTGCAACAAAGTTTCACTAACTTTCAGTTACACAAGGCGTCACTTTTAAAGAGCAATACGGATGGCGAGGGCACACGCACAGGCTCAGAGGCAGATTGCATCACATTTAAGCCCCTTTCTTGCTATTCTGTAACTGACCAGATCTGAAGCCCGTAGTGTGTCATTTATAGACCCAACACATGAATGAGACTCCAGTTGTTTTTGGCTGTTTTGTAACTCCTCCAATTTCGATTTAAAAAGTGTAAGGGGCTTTTGACTTGCACTGGCATGCTTGGTGTTCAGGTGGCGACGTAAATAAGAGGGCTTCAGACAGCTGTTAGCCAGAACCTCACTGCACACCACGCACTGTGGCTTTGGGGAATCTGCGTTGCCAATCCAAGTGAAGCCCAGACACAGATCATTTTCATCATATTTCCTCTTTTTTTCCCAGTCTGATGCTCACTCTCGTTTCCTCTTTTTTCACCTTGTCTCCGTGATGGGCCGATGTGCTCCCGATGTGTCTGCGCTATCCCTTCCTCCTTTTCGGTCTCCTCCGTCTCATCTTCCTCTGACTCTGGTTCGATTTCTTCTCCCGGTCTCTCCCCAACGCACCTCTCCGTTCCCCTCGCCTCTTTTACGACTGATGGCTTCAGATGTCCCACCTGACAGTTTCCCCGATTTCAGCCAGTTTAGCATATTTAAATGAATGTTGCTGAATGCATGAAGTTCGCTGTTAGCTGACGTTAGCTGCACAAGCTGGGCTGGCTAGTGTGTACACTGGCGGCAGGCGGCAAGACTGCCGGAAGGAGCTCAAGTGTATTTATTAAATTGTACGTTTTTAATTTTAAATCTTACAAAGGGGATTTTTATAATTCATGTTTTTATTTTGTGAAAAATCCCACTTTTTAAATTAAAATTACATTTTTTTTTAATATTTAATATTATTACACCATCAGACGCCATTACACTTTTCCTGGGGGTGCGCGAGCACCACACTTTGGGAATCCCTGCCCTACAGAGTCCTGGTAAAAATGTGTAGATTGCCCCAAAGTCTGTGACAACATTTTGAAAATTCATTGCAATAATAATTCTATTTTACTTACTTGTGCGGGCAGATGTCACAGCTGGCTCGCTGATTCTTCGATCCCTAAATTGTGTCGAAACCTCAAGAGTGTAACACACCCCGGGCTTCAGGTTGCTGAGATTGAGTTTGTTTGTGTCTGTTGACTCTTGCACAATGTCTCCTTCATGGCAACAAGTCACAATGTAACTCTCCACTTCACCAGCAGGGGGGTCCCAACGCAGAGACAGTGACTCACTGCTGACCTGATCGACTGTGATCTGCACAGGAGGGCTGGGCTCTGTGGAAACAATACAATGGTTTCACTGGAAATTCAAGCTGTCAACGTTTGTCTGTAACTTAAATTACTGCCAAGAGCAAGAGGTGAAGTAAAAGACAAAGACACATACTGTATAATCACGCCATGCACTTATTTTGTAGGAATACAATTTACGACCTCTTTAGTCTGAAACTCTTATATATATATATATGAGAATACCTCAGTGTAAGAAGTACATGTGTTTAGTTTTTTTTGTGAGCCCAAAAACCATGCAGACAACCCTCCATGTTTTTATTGTTGGAATGCTGTTAAGCACTCCAACTATTGTTCTTCGAATCTTTATTGTTGGAATGCTGTTAAGCATTCCAACTATTGTTATCCTGTTTTCTTTATTCCACTATTTCTTCCGTCCCCCCCGTTTCGTCGCAACGCTTCTTCTTCTTCATTTTTTAAGCTACAGAAACCGTTCAACTATCAAAATGTTCAGCTCCTTCAGCTCATCCCTGCTATATCTCTTCATATTTCTGACCTTTAAACTTTTTGAATTATTAAGCTTTTAGCAACTTTAATTTGAATGGGTTTCTCTGGAGAATATTTTCAAATCCTCTTAAACTTCTTCAACTTTCAAATCCTTCAACTTCCTCATACTTTCAGCTAAAGACACCATTTCAACTTTCAAATGTTGAGAAAACTCTGAACTATTGCCGCATAATTCAGCTTTCCGATATCTTTTCAACTTTTTGAACTGCAGCAATTTAACTTTTATGATTTTTCAGCCCTTTTCTGACTTTATAATGGGTGTGTATTGCACAGCTTAGAGTGCGTGATGTCACTGCTAGAGTGAAGAGCAGCTTGAGATTCTTGTGAAAAAAACGTTTGTGTTTTGCCACTGTGTCCACAATCTTCACTCTTCATGCATCATTTCTGGATGTAAAAGTAGCTAATATTGTCCTTGTCGTAGAAACATCACTGTGGAATCCCACAGATTTCCACATTTGACACAGAAGCCATTAATTGACAGGAAAACCAACTTTCTGCTCCATAGAGACCAATGTTAAATTTTGCTTCAAAAACATCTTCCACAGAACACGGTACCCCATTTCTAGATCGCCAGTTAAGCCACATTTTTTAAACTACAGACACAATTTTTACAGGATCTGTTCGTCAACTCAGCCTTCCTCTCAATTATTAATATCGGAGCAATAGGAGCTACGGTTATGGGAGTTTTGATGATTTGTTTGAGAGGTGTTTCCCTGTGTTATCTCCATGAAATGGCTTCAGGCACACAGGTGTTCACGATTGAGCCAGTAATTAGTGATGTTAACAAACACACAGACTCACGCGCACATACACTCCTCTCTCTCTCTCTCTCTCTCTCTCTCTCTCTCTCTCTCTCTCTCTCTCTCTCTCTCATACAGTCATTCGATCTTAGGACTCTTTAGAGGTCTTTCCACCCTCCTCCACCCCCCCCCCCCCACACACACACACACACACACCATTTTAAAATAAAAGCCCCACAGAATGAATCCTAACTGAAATGCTTGTGATGAGCCTGTCATTTAATAACCGGTTTGTGTTTATCAAACATTATGATTCTGTCTCCTCTCCCCTTCTCCCCCACACCCCATTTCAAAATAAAAGCCCCAGAGAGTGAATTCTAATTGAACTGCTTGTGATGAAGCCTGTCATTTAATAACCTCTGTTTATGTGTGTCAAACATTATGATTATGTCTCCTCTCCCCCTCCCTCCCCCACCCAGTCCCACCCTTTCAAAATAAAAGCCTCATGGATTAACTGTATTTAAACATTAAACTCAAAATTAGGCTTTTTTGTTGAAAAAATGAATGCTCTTACTAATACTGCAACAACTACTACTGCTGCTAATATTTCTAGTATTACTACTACTACTGTTGCTACTACTTCCACTACAACTTTTGCTGTTGCTACTATTACGAGTGCTATTACTGCTACCATCAATATTATTACTACCACTACTGCTATTACTACCACTACTACTATTACTTATACTATAACTGCTACTACTGCTATTCATGCTACTACCAGTACTAATACTACTACAGCTATTAGTACGACTGCTACTAGTACTACTACTACTGCTACTTCAAATACTGCCATTACTTTTACTACTACTACTACTACTACTACTACTGTTATATTAAATACTACGACCACTACTACAGCTATTACTACTACTACTGATACTAGGCTACTACTTCTTCTGAATACTAATACTTCTTCTAAATACTAATACTTCTACTACTAATGATACTTCTACTACAACTACGACTTCTACTATTACAAATATCACTACTGCTACTTCTACTACTTATTCTAATGCTACTAATACTTATACTACTAATAATACTTCAACTTCAACTACAACTTCTACTACTATTACTACAAATATCACTACTTCTGAAATGTGTTTAAGCTACAGAAATTGTTCAAATGTTCAAAGTGTTCAGCTCTTTCAGGAGAGGGGTGCTTTGACTTTTCATTTTTGTAATCTTTAAACTTTTTGAATGAAGCTTTTTGCAATTTTCTTTTGAATGGGATCTCTATGGAGAAAATCTTCAAATCCTGTTATACTTCAACTTTCAAAGCCTTCTTCTTCCTCATACTTTCAGCTACAGACACCATAGTTAGACATTTCAACTAGAAGGTTTTTCAGCAGTGCAGTTTAAATGCTTTCGGGCTTCAACATTTTTCAGACAGATCGTCTCCCATTTCTTAATTTTCTGCAATTTTTTCACAATTAATTTCAGCTTTCAGCATTCCAACGCATTTTCAGCAGGAAATGCATTTTCTAGTTCCACTATTTCTTCTGTCCCCCTGTTTCGTCGCAACGCTTCTTCTAATAACCGGTTTGTGTTTAGCTAACATTATGATTCTGTCTCCTCTCCCCTTCTCCCCCACACCCCATTTCAAAATAAAAGCCCCAGAGAGTGAATTCTAACTGAACAGCTTGTGATGAAGCCTGTAATTTAATAACCTCTGTTTATGTGTCAAACATTATGATTATGTCTCCGCTCCCCCTCCCTCCCCCACCCAGCCCCACCCTTTCAAAATAAAAGCCCCATGGATTAACTGTATTTAAACAAGCTCAAAATTAGGCTTTTTTGTTCAAAAAATGAATGCTCTAACTACTACTGCTGCTGCTGCTAATATAGTATTACTACTACTGCTACTACTACTTCTACTACAACTTTTGCTGTTGCTACTATTACTACTGCTATTACTGCTACCATCAATATTATTACTACCACTACTACTATTACTTATACGACAACTGCTACTACTACTGCTATTCATGCTACTAAAAGTAGTAATACTACTACAGCTATTAGTACGACTGCTACTAGTACTACTACTACATCTTCTACTGCCATTACTATTACTATTACTACTACTACTACTACTACTGTGATATTAAATACTACGACCAATACTACAGCTATTACTATGACTACTGATAGTACGTCTTCGACTACTTCTTCTAATTACTAATGCTTCAACTACAACTTCTACTACTACTACAAATATCACTAATACTACTACTAGTAGTTATTCTAATGCTACTAATACTTCTACTAATAATACTTCCATTACAACTACAACTTCTACTACTACTACAAATATCACGACTACTACTACTAGTAGTTATTCTAATGCTACCAATACTTCTACTAATAATACTTCTCCTACAACTTCTACTACTACAAATATCACCACTGATAATTTTTTTTAAGCCACAGAAACTGTTCAAATATCAAAATGTTCAGCTCTTTCAGGAGAGGTGTGATATGACTTTTCATATTGTAATCTTTAAACTTTTTGCAATTTGTTTTTGAATTGGATATCTATTTTCAGCAATGTTTTTGCGATTCATTTCAGTTTTCAGCATTCCAACGCATTTTCAGCAGGAAATGCTTTTTCTAGTTCCACTATTTCTTCCGTCCCCCTGTTTCGTCTCAACGCTTCATATTTTAAGCTACAGAAACCGTTCAACTATCAAAATGTTCAGCTCTTTCAGCAGAGGGGTGCTATATCTCTTCCTATTTCTAACCTTTAAACTTTTTGAATTATTAAGCTTTTAGCAACTTTTTTTTGAATGGGTTTCTATGGAGAAGATTTTCAAATCCTCTTAAACTGCTTCAACTTTCAAATCCTTCAACGTCCTCATACTTTCAGCTACAGACACCATTTCAACTTTCAAATGTTGAGAAAACCCTGAACTATTGCCGGAACATACAGCTGTCTGATATCTTTTAAACTTTTTGAACTGCAGCAATTTAACTTTTATGATTTTTCAGCCCTTTTCTGACTTTATAATGGGTGTGTATTACGCAGCTTAGAGTGCGTGAATTTCCGAGTACCCTTAAACGCCTCATCTTAACTTCACTACGGAACAAACCAGGCCTCCCACATTGTTATCTGAGTCATTGACCGGTAAGTAGCACAGTGTGCTTCTATACTCAACTTTAAAAATGAAGCTTCCACATTTTACAATGGCATTACAAGTGGTTTCTAACTCAAACAGGGTTCACAATAAGCAAGAAGAGTAAACATTTTCCCGGTGAACCAAAGAAAAACTGTATTGTTGTTAGCATAGCTGCTAACGTTCGTCATACGGCTCCTTCCGGTTTACTACGGGACTATAAACTGTTCATAGTCTCGCTTCGTGTTGTAGTGCGAGCTCGTAGCATGAACAGAGCCAATTATACTCCATGTGCTGTGCGCGCATTATTCTCAGAAATGCCAGAGGGCGAAAAAACTAAATGAACTGTGAAGAATTAAAAAGACGAGTGAAGAATGAAGTCATGTATTACATGCGTTGTCAGCGTCCGTGATTATGGAATTTTCTGAATGAATTACACATATGTTTGTCAATTTAAAATATTAATTCGTAAGTCAAGAAAGGAATATTTTGTTGTCAATCTGTTGAAGTCTAATACTTAAAAAAGACTGTACTTGCATGAACAACAGGCCTTGCCTGTTCTCTACTTCCCGGCTGATAAGAACAGTAGCAGAATAAAACACATCATGTATGATAAGGTACATGTGTGGATGGATATAGCTAAGTTACCTAGCGAGCTAGCTAGCAAGCCAAGGTAACGGCCGTGCAGCTGACGTGCATGATGCTAGACCAGAGATTAGTTCACTGATCGGTTTCACACAAAGCTAAACGATACGACAAATGTCTGACAATCTGAGACTTTCTTGATTTGCAAAATAAATATTAAATTCACAAACATATGTGTAATTCATAGCACAATTCAAACTGGATGAAATAAACATTTATCTCTCGCCGTTAGCTGCTATACATAGTCGTTCTTATTTATTTATTTATTATACTATATTGATCCCGGTAAGGGGGAAATTTGTCTCTGCATTTGACCCATCCCTGTATATAGGGAGCAGTGGGCTGACTATGACAGGCGCCCGGGGAGCTGTTAGGGGTTCAGTGCATTGCTCAGGGACACTTCAACACATGACACGTCCCAGCCAAGGATCGAACTGTCGAGTTATAAAGTAAAGTCCCACAGGACACTGTAAAGGGCGTGACTTCATCTCTCTATTAAACTGACAATAAACCACTAAGCTAATTAACAGGTTATTTCTAATGTAAAACTAGTCTTTTTCATCAAACTATCCTGACAACAATATGTTTGCTGTGGTAACATTACAGTCAGAGTGTTTTATAACGCTTTGTTAGTTTTACCAGCAGCTAAAGCTGTTCAATTATTATTCTGGCCACTTTATGTGTCAATGTGTAAATCTGTAACAGAAAGTGACCAATAGACACGATTATACACAAGCTTTGTGATCTTGAATTAGACCTTAATGTACAAATAACCTTTGTTCATATAATGCTGACAGTATCGTTCTGTAGTAATCCACGAATATAATGCAGGCCCTATAGGAACATGACTTTATATATTCAGTATACAGAGACATTAGATAATCCATTATTAGTCCACAGTGAGCCCTCACATACCAGCTTGCTTAAATCTGTGATTGTTCTGCGTTGGCATTAAATAGAAAACCTGATGGGCCCTGTTCATCTCCCTTCTACATGGATTGAATGTCATGAATGTCCTGTAGATCGTCAAGCATTTACCTTCATCCTCCTCAGCTTTGCATATGAACGACTATCATCCATCAGTTATTATGCCATATAGAATACACCTGATTTCAGCGCGCTATTGTAATACAAACGGCACGGTCCGGGCCATAGATTTGGGCAATGTGTATGACAATACACATTGTTGGATCATAGCGATTTGTGGCATTATTATATTGTTTCCAGCAAGGTGGCGATACCGTTGCTTGTCATGGAGAGTGCTGCTCAAACATTGATAATACTTCTACTACAACGTCTAGTACTACTACAACAAATATCACTACCGATGGAATTCTTTTAAGCTACAGAAACAGTTCGAATATCAAAATGTTCAGCTCTTTCAGGAGAGGGGTGATATAACTTCATATTTGTAATCTTTAAACTTTTTGAATTATTAAGCTTTTTGCAATTGTTTTTGAATTGGATATCTATTTTCAGCAATGTTTTTGCAATTAATTTCAGTTTTCAGCATTCCAACGCATTTTCAGCAGGAAATGCTTTTTCTAGTTATTATTATTATTGTCCAATTGATATATTATTCAGATTTACCTGTGAAGACAGTTTGCATGGATTTGCTTGTTGCATTAAGAACGGACACTTCTCCTGGCGGAGGAACATCTGTCATAAGAGAAGAGAGGTACATCTCAGGATCATTGCAGTATGTATTTAGTCATTCAATTGGATCAGTTGTTGACGGTCACACTTGGTCCGTGCATGAAGTATAACTTATCTACCATTGTTTATGTTGTATAATGAACAATGTCAGATTAGGGGTATTGCTAAATTCATTTGCCTACTTGTGCTCATGCAAATGTATCCTGATATGTGTAAGTTCGTTCTTTGATAGCTGATGCTGCTTTAACCTGTTTAACGCTTTGTCTGTGTTATTGTTGCATTGAATGAAAACGTGCAATGTAACAGTGGGGCTTGGCCCAGTGGAAATAACAGCAATAATAATATTTTTACTTATGGACTGCACATCATTTAGTGCCTTTCTGCTCAACAGTAGACTGTATACAACTTACTTTTAACACACGTGCTGTGTTGACAGTCATCCTTGCTGTCGGACCGCTGCTTTGATGGAGGGTCGTCTTCTCCTGCACGGTCAAGATCATTGGATGAATCTTTATCACCGACTCCCTTCACGAATGAGAAAATGGACATTTTCAGGTGTGTTGAATCAACTCATAATTCCATACACATTTGTTAATAAGATAGTATTTTCATTTTCTTCTTCTTGTAGATATACAAACAGGCTGTTTACCTCCATTGTGGGTGCAGTGTCAGTCCCCCCACACTTGGTTCGGGATTATTCAAACAGCTTCTCACTGAAAGTAAAAAAGAGACAAGTATTGAAGGCTTTATTGCCCGAGTGCTGTAATAATATGCGGTAAAATTTAAAACACCTCGCAGCCTTCTTGACTATATGGACCAAAACCAGGAAGTCACTTCAAACCAGAGAACACGAAGCCCAACGAGAACCATAGCTTGTGGGTGCATTTCTACACTTGCAGCGCCATGAGGGGTATGAATGTAAAGGATTTATGAAATTATAATCACAACAATAACTTATACTAATCAGTCTTTAATTATGTGTATGGTCTGAAAATGTACGACTTTGCTAAATCCTCGTGTAACTATGAACATCCCAAGTCTCTTAATTCCATTCCCGTCACTTGCGTCTTTTAAATTACATAACTCATCAAACCCGACACTCAGGAATTATCAGCCTCACGTGACTGAATGAAAATGATGATAAATTATGTAAAAAGCATTTTGTCTCCAACTCGCTGACTTTAATTGTATCCATAATAAAAGTAATTGAGGGAAATATCAGATCATGAAAAGACAAATCTTTCTAATAAATTAAGAAATTAAAGTGTTTCACAGACAGACATGACGCAAGTTTCCACATGAATATATACATATATATATGAATATACAAACGCATAATAATAAATCCAAAAGATGTCAACAAACTACAAGTAGCCTACAGATCGGATCTAACCGGATGTAACCGTTTCATTGACTTCCTGTGTCATTTTCGAAGGCGGCTGAAAACTGTCCGACTTGACCACAGTTTTTTGTCAACGCCCCCTGCGCAGTTTATTACCTATATGTCCTCTGATTCCCCCCCCTCATCGGTGAAAGTCAAAATATTCGGGTTGATCGGTCAAAAACAAAATCCACAACGTATCATGCCAGCATCTGCACAGGCTGAGGCTGCAACGTGTCACGTTTGAAAGAGTTTACAGTGGAAGCTATTCACGCTGTGTTGCTCGACAGTTTTTCAGGTCCTCTCATTCGGCACATAACGGTAAAACAAAAGCATAGAGCGACCCACCTTTTATAGAAGAGATGTGGCCATGTCAGAATATCAACCTTTCTATGCAGAGGCTTCTTCTCGGTGCAGCATTTCAAGGAGCGTGTCCTGTACGCAGCGAGCCCGCGTGTACAAATGCAGACCTCTCCTTTTATTCTGGGGGAGATACTTTCACTTTCAGTTTCTCGATCACGTGGTTTCACGGAGTCAAAGGTTCATACAGTGAACTGCATTATGAAACATAGGCAGCGCTTCAGACTTTTTCAGTTGTTTCCTTGCTGTGCTGCACAATTGACACTTTGTTGGGAAGTCAATGTTGAGTTCATGAGAATCACAATGTTTACACATTTCCCCTTTTTTTATCATGAAAAATGTCCATTCCATCTTGATTGCTTTTATAAATGAAGTGCCAATTTGATGATCAGCTGTTTAAGTTTCAGACTCAATTCTGTACTTGAGTATTAAAAGTTTGCTCTCAGCATGTGCACCTTATTTAACACGATCACTCTCTTGGAACTGGCAACAGCATGAGTTATACTTTGTTTGTGTCTCATTGTCCTTCCTCATGTTTCTTCGTGGGGCAGGATTTCCCCTCCTTGGCCACCCACACGACCTTATGATGTCCAGATGTTTAGCTTTTTTCCTGGTTTAGGAGGACGGTGATCTTGGCAACAGTTGGCTCAGTACCACTTTTACTGTGGTTGGGCAGTACAAGCAGAGCGATGGGGAGAGGGGAGTCTTGCAGTCTAGTATTCGGGTCAGTTTATCAGTGAGTCAAAGGTGTTGTACAGGTGCACGGGGCAGATTGCGTTCATGGACGTAATCATCTAAGGTGGTGTCATTGAGAAAGCTTCTGAACAGATTTTGCTCACCAAGAGCACTCTTACCTTGACGACCTGAACCCGTTTTATTTGTTTTTTAGAATGAAATGAAGATTAAAAATTGCAACAATGAATAATACAAAATAAGCCTTCTTTACGACTTCAAAAGATCCAAACTTTCAAAAGCCTAAAATGCAGAGCGCCCTTTTTTCTCCCCCTTTTTTTTACTTTCGAGCATCTTTCGCCTCGAGATCCATATGTGGTAGATGACTAAACATTGACTAATCAAACATACACACCGTTTGATTAGTCAAACGATAACACTGTTTACGTAGTCTTACAAGATATGACTTGTTATTTAAGTTAGCAGTACTTTGTTGGCCCTCCTCCAAAGGTTCCTGTCAGGCCTTCATTGGTGGAACATCAGTCAGGATGTCTCTCTCACACATTGTTGCTGTATCTGCACTTACAACCTGTTTCCAATGCTGACTCTGACAATGATCAGGCCAGAGTTGGTTAAACTCATATTACCTTTTTTACTTATCTTCACTATTCAGTTTGTAAAACGGCACATGCAGAATTACATCTTGCTAAATGAAAGAAAATCACATAAAGGTTATCGTCATTAAATGAACAAGTAGAATGAAACTTAAATGAATTAAGACTAACTGAGTCTAAATTAGGATAAAAGTAAATAACCCTTTTGAGATACTGTGCTTTGTCAGTCAGGTTCTCAAAGCACAGAATGCTTCATTGCTGCGTCCTTCATGGCCTCACTTACTGCTCTCGCTTGCCTGGAAGTAGAAGTGTTAGATAGTATCAGAGTTAATCTGCAGTACAGCGCAGTACCACAGTTTCACAACGTTTCCAGCTTTATTTTAGAACTTTCAATTTGATTAATCAATTAAATAATCTCTTCAATGAGTTGAATAGAAAGACAGGTTTAGGTGGGCTGTGTCTCAGAGTTTAGCTTAATGATGTCTTATTTCTTTGAAGAACTTTGCTTTTCGATTAGTTATTTCAGTTATATTTAAATGTTTCCTAAAGCTATTGGCATTAGATTTTTAGTTATGAATTGGTTTTGTGGTCTGTCACTCTTTGCATCTGGTTTGATGAATATGAGATTATTTTCCACCGGATTACTGTTGTTGCAGTTTCATAGAGTAATATTAGTTAGTTATAGAGAGTTGTTTATGTCCATAAAGGATGCCCACTCTCTCCTCAAAATATGTCAGTCTTGGCCTTTCAGCAATGAAATAGTCCATGTCCACTTCTTGCGAGGTGCAAAGTAGATAGCGCCATCTGCAGGGTTGTTTATGGAACTGCTTCTGTGGAGATGTAAGGAGATGGGAGCATGATCACTTATTATAATTGACGAATCTGTTATATCTTTGTTTGATTGATTTCTAAACAAGAGAAGTCGTGAAAAATATGAAAATAATTTACTGTTGAATATTTAGTCCTGAACTGTTAACTTTATACTCCTCCATATAATGTCTTGATTGATGGATTGCCATTTGCCTACTGTTCCACGTCGGTCTATTGCTGGGTTGAGATCTGTGTTAAAATCCCTCCCAATGATAATCTGTGACATTATCTAAGGATGTAAAGATATGCTATGGTCAGATTAATACTGTTTATATAATGGATCTGCTGTCTAGGTTAGAAATGGAAATATCAGTTTATGTGATTTTCCTTTGAATATAAAAACTCTTTCTTGAATAATATTCAGAGAACTTTACTGAACTCTGATGACTTACAGTTCGGCACGTGGTTTTCTTGAAGTAGGCATATGTCTGAATTCAATTTAAATTATCAAATATTTTACTCCTTTTAGTTCTATTTTATTGCTTGAGTCTATTTTGAAATGATTTTATAGGTTATCTTTTCTGTGCATGTAGCATAGAAGGGGCTACAATTGCATTGCATTCTGCAAAATTCTAAATGTAGCTTTTTTTTCTTAGCATTAATATTGTTATTAATAGTACCTATTATAACAACTAAAAGTTGTAGTAACTTATAATTCGATATCTGGATGAATACAAACAGATAAATCCCTCTTTTTGAATTGACAGAAAGTTTTCTGGGATTTTTCAAATCTGAATCCTAAGTTATTTTTAAACTCCTGTCAGACTTTTGACGAGAGAGGTTACAATGTAGCGCCCATAGGTGGCGACAGCCTCGTGTCACGTCTGTTTCAGGAGAATGACCGAGGAAGTGTACTTCCGGGGCACACAGGAAATGAACAGCTAGCAATAGTTGGCTAAAGCGAATGCTGCTGTTACAGACATGCAATGTAACGCAACCTGAGACTATCGCGATGATATAAAGCGTCTTTTCTGACTTTAAATCATCTTCTGAAGGTAAGTGTGCTCATCACGTGGACGCACTACTCACGAGTCACCGTGAAGCTAGCTAGCTAGCTAGCTTAGCTGACTCACAGCTCCTGGGCTCAGTGGCATTAGCTTACTTGTCATGTGTGAAAGCTCTTACTACAAAATTCAGTCACATAGCGTATTCATATTTGATTTAAACGTTGGTTTTGCTGCGGACAAATGTTTTACTACTAAGGGAAGACGAGATAATATACACGTGAAAATGCAACTTGCTGCTGGATATGAGACAAAATAAACTGTGTTGATGTGTTGTTTTTACCGGTAACTGTTATATGGGACATATGTCTTTTTTTGTTTCTAAGGCAAAAGTAATAGTCTTCTTCTCTTAAGATGCCACTTGCTGCTTGTATTCTTAACATTACCATGAATTAATTCCATTAACAGTGCAGTAGTAGTCTTGTAGTATGGTATTCCTATGGTACCGCTTTTGTTTACTGGTAGTATTCCTCGTTTTTTAGTAGTCCTTCATGGATGTAACTAACGGTTATCATCAATGAATCGGCTTATTATTTTCTCGAATAATCCTTTGGTCTTAAAAATGTTCTAAATGTGTGAAATAAATCACTATTCCCTTAAGCCCAGGGTGAAGTCCCCAAATGTATTGTTTTGTCCAATCAGTGCAAAACTCAAATAAATTCAGCTGACATCACATCTATGAAGGCGGAATTAGGGAATGTTCTGTGTTTTTAATTAGCCAAATTTGTGTGGATTGATTCATTGACTTTCAGCTGCATGTTTTCATTGTAATATCAGTAGAATTACTGCAGGATTTAGAGCTGAAATTATTATTTTTTTATTTTTATGCAATAATGCAAATTAAATAATGTAAAGCTTCTCAGTTTTACAGATCTCTCTTTTCTTTGTCTAATAGGTTATTACCTTGAGCTATGTTTGTGATTTGTACTGGTTGTAGATGGGAAATTGTGATGGGAATTATTTAATATTTACTTACTTTTTATAGACCATATTCAGTAGATGAAGAGATAATGTTGCTATCCCAAATATATGTTTGTTTGCTGTAAGGTATCATGATCACATTTCATTAACTTCTGCCGACTAACTTTATTTTCTCAGCTTGCTCACTTGGCCCCAGCTGCTGCCTAAAGCACATAAACGCACTGAAAAACATGACGGAGCCACGCAACCCAGGAATGTCCTCTATGCCTCAGACAGCCCCAGTGCACACTGACTCCACCTCTCCGGCTGTGGAGATGGACCCGGTGGAGTACACCCTGAGGAAGCGCCTCCCCCGGAAACTACCGAAGAGACGGAACGATGTCTACGTCAACATGAAGACGGATTTCCGCGCTCAGCTGGCACGCTGTCAGAAGCTGCTGGACGGTGGGGGTCACAGGGAGATCTGTGTCCACGGCCTGGGCCTGGCCATCAACAGGGCTATCAACATTGCCCTTCAACTGCAGGCCAGTAGCCAGGGGGCGCTGCAGCTGGCAGCCAACACCTCCACGGTGGAGCTCGTGGACGACCTGGAGCCCGAGGATCCCGATGAGGCCGGGGAGCCAATGACCCGCACACGCAACAACTCTGCCATTCATATCAAGGTTTTCTACCCTGACCCTCAGTGAGCTGAATAGAGGTGTGTCAGGCAGAGGCTCTCCATGAGTTTTCAAGTCGTAGTGTGTGGACCTATGAGGACAGCAGCAGAGGACTGCAGAATGGACAATGTGTTGGCTGAACGTAATTCATTAAACTGCGTTGGAATACTCCAATTGGGGCGACCTGAGTTGACTAAATATATTGAGCTTGTTTGTTGCTGTTGTACCTTTTTTTTACTTTGCATGTCTTGAAGCAGCAGAGGTGTTTGCCAGCTGAAACTTCGGTGTAATGTATGTACTTGTAGCCATGGCTGTGCCAGATGTGAATGTACAAGTGTCTTTCATTTTTTTAGGCCCGACTAAGGGACTGTTGAAGTGTTTACAGTTTCATACGTGCATGTTGTCAAATATACAAATACAAAGCTTTTATTTCATACAAGTGTTGCAATAAATGTCCACTAGATGTCAGCAGTCTAAATCTATTTAAATTTGGTTTCGGACCGTTGAGCTGCTGCTGGTGGTGTTCATGTTCAAAATATGTAATGGACAGTTTTTATGAAGACAGTGTATTTGATTTGTTAACAAACAATAAATTTGATGAATGAAATGTGCTGGAATGTATCTTTAACTCTCTCCTCTTTAACTCCACTGACCTGATCTAGATAATGAATGAAATGGACAGACCCCTTGTCGTGTTTCCATCTATCCTTTATCCAAGAATAATATTTTGTATTTAAATAGCATTTATAATTATACAGTGATGGGACAAAACAACAGAAAAAATAACAGGAAGGAAAACATGTACAAACATCCTTAAAAACATCTTGCACTCACACAACAAGATTTCAAAATACGGGAAAAAACAAGGAAGAACACTTCACCGGTATGAAGGAGTTGAGCATCAATTTGATAGAAAGCCTCGAGTTCCCATGACGGACTAATTGCCTGCCTGCTGTTTGACGACGAACAAATACAGGGAGGCAAGAAACGTTAACGTCAGATACTGGAAAACAGTTTGCAATTACAGCCTCGCAGGATGTCAATTGTAAAAGGCAAACAGCATTTTTCCGGGCCGTCTGGCTATCTGTGTGTGGAGACAGGCTGAGTGTGTTTGTTAGGCAACATCAAAAACACAGATAATGACATCTCGTGCAAGCCACCTCCTCACCGACCTCTCGTTCACTGTGAACTGACTTTTTAGTCCTTTTATAGTGGGTTTGAAGGAAAACGCGATGTGAAACCTACAGCTAGTCGGGTACATAGTACATACAGTCGGAGGGAAGCGTGCTATTGCAAATTATGCCAACAAATGGCTTCGTGAATGTGTTCAGTGTTCCACCAGAGAACATGGCCAACGAGAGCTTGACTAACATCTTAAAGATCAGACACTAAAAAAATACTCAGACTGGAGCTTAAAAGTAGAAAACCTGTATAAATAGTAATCGCACAACTTGTGCAAATATATAAAAATATTCATTGAAAAAAAATATCAGAAGAGGCCGTGACTGTGAGGCATAGTTGAAAGGGCCTCCTTCTTTTTATAGTGGAAATGGACGCAACCTCACAGGACTCCAATTTCCAGGTGCAATCAATATTTTCTGTTTCACTCCACAATTCACTCCAAAGACGTGAGTGACGGGGTCAAACTCACTGGGAGCGGACACACATGCACGCTACGTACAGATTTAAACTTGCAACACACACACCCACACACAGAAGAACATCCACACACAAAGTGCAAGAGAGGTGCTTCCCACAGGCCTCATTTTGGTCAGTGTGTGCTTCGCCGTGTCCATGTTTCACGTCTACATTCCAAGGTGCAATCATCTCCAGTCCGTCCAAAGCCCAGCTGGGACTGTCCTCTCCTCTCCGCGTCCTCCCCCTCACGCGAGGAGGGCTTCAATTTCTCTCTCTTTCTGCACGCTGCTTCCAGCAGCCAGCGTGCAGGTCAACAGTGTCAAGTCCCTCCTCTTGCCTTCGGAAACACAAATGAGCTCCGCCTGGAGTTGGGGAGATCAGCTGACGTCTTGCTGACAGGCCTGTGCATCCAACAGAAGGAGGCGCACTTTGCCTCGCAGGAAGTTGACGTAGACTTGAAGCAAATCTGTTGCCAAGGACACCCTCCATGTTCCCTCAAGCCCCGCTGCACTCGCTGGTGGGGTGTATTCCTAAAAGACAATGCAAAGCAACATGTCTCAATTTGGGAAATGTATTTTTCAATTGCATCTGATTGACGCGTTTCATGGCATTTCCTTTGGCTTGTAAAGTTAAAACTCTGGACATCCACACAATCTCACCTGCAGTCTTATCTCGGAAAGTCCTAAACACACATTCTCATGTTGATCACGTCTTGGTATCAACAAAATACATTCGTAATCTTCCCAGGCTTTGTAAACTGTTTCTTTTTTATTCCATATTTGTCTTGGGTTTCATGTTTGAGAACCCTGTTAACTGTTCCCGATGACGAAACTTTGATTTCGGTGACCCTTGAGCCAGAACACAGGCGGTTCATTCAGCTTCAGTTTGTCTCTCCACAACGCCTCCGCTCGGTCCTGAATCAATTTAAAGGCTGCGTTGGCACAACCTTAAGAACAAACTCTTACAGCAGCTTCAGTGTCCGTTTTATACGAAACGCTTAAGGTCACACTTCTAGAGAATGTCCCATGACATCCCTCACTTTCTCTATTACTGGAGAAAACACCATTTCATTCCAAGAAAGCAACAGAAGCAACAGACCTTATGAAAAAAACCTTGCTGCTGCACTTCCTGAACAGAAATCCAACATTTGTCGGGTTCTCTTCACACCATTAGGGTGACAAAGGGCGTCCGGTAAACATTGACTTTGTGCCTCTGAACCTGCTGTAACTCACCTGGATGTTGAGGCTACGCAGCACAGCATTGATGCTGAGCAGGTTTCTGATGGAGTTATCTATGTGGCTGTGCAGTGCTGTGTTGGTGACTGAGGTCCGTAGCGAGCTGAGGGCCTGCTGTAAGAGCCACAAGCCAGACTGCACCTCCTGGGCTTGCTCTAATGCCTTGCCAAAAGAAAAGAGACAGAGGACAAGAGTTTCAGAGTCTCATTATGGAAGCGATACAGAGCGAAGAAGGCAGGTCATTGGGATTACCGGTATGTAGAGTTCCTGGTCCCCAAAAGGCAGCAAATGTCTGTGGACTTACACTTCACAGCTGATCTAAATCTGTTGTTGGCTGCTTGAACATACAGCTTTTTTCTTTAGTTACTTACATTTGTCTTCTCCCAGACATCAAAGTCGACTCTGGTTTGGGGAACAGTGACAGTCTCCGAGAGGCTACATCCTTCTCGACATGACTTCTAAGAAAAACAAGAAAGGCGTGGTGTTAGTGTTCAGGCTACGTCTGTCCAGTGGTGCATGGACGTTCAGTATGGCTGATCTCCTGGACCACACTATCTCTGAGGAACTGAGATCCGAGTGCATACGTTTTCCTCTCACCATAGCGACTTCTGCGTCTTGTGCTTCTTTAATGAAATGGTTCAGGACCCTGAGATCACAGATCGGCCTCAGCGGGGACGGCAGGCCTGGCCGGGTCCACTCCAACACCATCAACAGCAAGGCAAGCAGTCCTGCCACATACAACAGATACACACATACAGTCACGCCAATGCTGCTGAACGTCAACACAGAAGGAAAACTAGAAACGCCGCCTCACGGTTATTCGCCTCTGCCCACCAGTCGAGTTATATTGAGATGAACGCAGAGATCTAAGAACAGTCGAACACAACTCAAACCTTTTCACGCAACTGCAGCTTCCTAAATGCTGGGCGGGTGTGTGTACCCAGACACAGAGATTAAGGTTCACACGGTACAGCCAAGAAGCAGAACAGAGGCAGTCTCAGGATGCGTTTTCACTTTCATTGATACTATTACTTTCAGATTGATGCAGTTACACACAGACCCGCTCCTGTACATCTGGACCGTGTGCGATGATTCCTAATTAAATGCCATCTCAGTACTGAGGGGAATTAAACCCTGCCATGATTTAAGGACACATTCCTGCAGCGATGAGCCTGGTCATGACTGGCTCGCCTTCACAAACTAACATCCCCATTCTAAGAAATGTGATTCATTCTTTAGGAACAATTGTGTCTTTTGTAATAGGTCTCCACTCTCCCCACCGCCCTCATCTAGTGACGTCAGTCGAGGTCTTTCATCACGATACATAGGCTTCACGTGAAAACCCGTCTGGACACTTTTTTTCATGCGTCTCACGTAAGGTCTGATCTTCAGGGGTATAATGACATACCCCTATATCTATATCTATATCTATCTGTTGTCTACAAATACTTCATTCCCACCGTTAACTTCCTGTGACCTATTCAGATCCAGAGCTTTTCAGATAAGTATGTATGCGAACAAATAATGTTGCAGATTATTGATCTTCTTAACAAAATCCCAAATTTCTGTTTGCTGTGAGGTCAGAGGTCAATTACACAACAATCCCCTTTGAGTTGCCTGGGATACTGTGCCTTTGCTTGCATGTATTGCTGTTATCTGGATGAATAAGCGGCTCAGGGTCTTTAATAAACATCATGTTACAATATGAGTCTATTCTGGACATACGTCGGCGTCACAAACAACAAATGACAGACTTTTAGAGCTGTATCATGTGAAATCAGCATGACTGAGCAGGAGCTCAGTCATTTTGTTTCACACGCTGAAGAAACCATGTGATATCCTGGACTCTGAACAGAAACCTGCCAATATCATGACAGTGCAGAAATGACTGTATCCTTGTTTCACACTGATTTAGAGCAGGGCGGTTCTATAATTGGGCCGCTAGTCAGCTTTATTCAGAAATCGAGACAATATTTCTGGAGAGTGCAGCACACTGAACTCCAAGGATGCACTTGGCGATGAGAGCGGTTCTGCTGTTGTGGGTCATGTGGGCGTCCGGCCTCGTTCCTCCGTGCCGCATGCTGAATGCGCTCTAAGTTAATACTAGAGGTTTGCCACCACTGAGTTCAATCGTGTAATCATCTTAACCTCCATGCCCCCTTTACTCTAACGTCATGGAGCAGACCGTGGATGACGCATAGGACCAAGCTGTACCAGCCCTCTGTTTCACAGAATCCTTGTGTATACTCTATGTATGTAGTGTGTATTTATGCATAGTGTCCCACAACTTCACACGCTACTAATGGGTGCAATAGCAACAGTATTAAAGCCTCCTCGTTCCCCTGAGAGAGCATTTATAATCCCTGCAGACTTGCATCTAAATACTAATACATGCACACAAATGGTGTCGTCGGGTGACTTTCACTGGAACTTGTGGACATGCGTTTTCAATGTGTCATTCATAGGCTCATTGAAAGGTATGATATACTTATATTGAGTACAAGCAGAGTGGGAATGAATACTGAATTACAAAGCATTTGACACATAACCTACTACTGGGCCTGTTTTCACCCAGTTGGCTGGTAAGTGGCTGTTCCACTTTAATGAGACGCTGGTGAATTCACTATTACTCCGACTTTTGTAAGTGTGTCCACTTCAAACTGAAGCACTTGAAATCCATGTGAATATGGTCTTTTTCAGGCCTCATATGATACTCTAAGTTTATACAATCTACATCTTTCTATATTATTGGTCGGGAGAAAAACGTCAGGTCAACAATCTGGTCCCAGGGTTTGAATTATCTTTACCTTATACCAAATCATACAGCAGTTTCAGAGGCAAAGTGATGTCTGCACATCCATACGCTCTGACGTATGTCATTTTCAAAAAAAACGCGGCCACTATAAATAACTTGATATAAGTGTGTGTGACTCAGCTGACCTTTTTACCTCGGCTATTGCCTACGTGAGAATGCATCAATCTAAACTGTGTACACACACACACACACACACACACATTCTGGTAGAATTTTCAGTCCAGGACTCTGGCCAAACTGAAGGTTAACACCTCTATCTGCCAACATCAGCTGCCAAAACCATGTTGCTATTTTAAATCGGAAGCCGTAGTCCCCAAGTGGCAGTTCCTTGGATAGTGGCAAGCTTCACTCTGTGTATGTAACATGATGCTTTGGAAAGATGGCCAGATGCTCACGTGAGCTGATGCCTTTGACATTTGAGTCGCCTGAATGATGATACAACTTATATTAATATTCTCACTTCTTTCATTGTTCCTGCACGCGTTGTAAAGGGTCAATGTTGCATATCTTTGTAAAGTTAACAAAGTTATATTCTGTTTTTAGGATTACTTTGTAACATCTGCTTTGGGACTACAGATGAAAAATAGCCTCTTGGCTAACTCTGGCGCATTTACAGCAATGTTTTTATAAATGTGCACTGTCACTTATGAACCAATAAATAAAAAGACATGTGCCATTAACTAAGTTGTGTCAAGCAGGTGCACAGAGAGAGCTCAGCAATTTAGACCAACAAAAAGGTCTTCCCCATCACACAGTTATAAATAAGTAGCTATCAGATGACACAGGTTTGACATAGTTTCCTGTCCGTCTTCGCTGGAATCCCTTCTAGCCTTTGATAACCCTTTTCTATTTTCTGCTGACATAAGTAGACCACTGAGCCAAAAACTGCAGATTCAGCTTTCGCTCAACTTCCCAATCTGCTGTGTCACGCTAGAGAATAATGACAGACGTTGTATTTTGCTCAGCAATCCCCTCCCAGGAGACCATTGTATCTGCAATGGCTTACAGTAACAGGAAATAATACATCTCTAGTGGGAATCAAACCCGCAACTCCAGCTGATTTAGTGCCTTGCTCAACTCTGTAAGGTCCAAGACCAACATGATGCTTTGCTTTGTCTTTTTGAGACTGAATACTGTCTATTCCCTACATTATTAACTTTGTTCAATGTCCTACACCTGTTGTTTGGCTTAATTTGGAGTAAATGAGTTTTGGGATATTGAGAGGATTATAGTTTAGCAGAACAACCTGATGGACAGAGGCTTTCTAATTCGACAATCTATTCATGAACTGCGGTCAATGAAATGAACCATTAAGCATGCAGGAAAAGAGTTAGGCACAAATTAGAGGACAGCTTTTCGGAAAATAGCCATAAAAAAAGAAAAACGACCTCCAGAGAGGCTTTAAACCATATCAAAAATAAATGAAACCATCTTAAATACTGAATGAATGCCTGCTTTCCGAAAAGCTGTCCTCTGATTTGTGCCTCACTCTTTTCCTGCATGCTTCATGTTTGTATTCATTGACCGCAGTTCATGGGAACATATTCTCTAATGCCACTTTCAATAAAACTGCACGCCTATACATCCACATATGATATAGCCTATCATTAACGTGATACACGTGTTCATAAATACTGCGCAAACAGACTGATGCAGCAAACAAGGATTTCAAACAAAGTCACGCACGAGACCTAACGCTTCAGGCGCTCTTACCTCTATTCGTTTTCTGCAACATTCGCAAATAGGTGCCGCATCTTTAAGAAACATCGTGTGTTTAAACATATGCACAAACTCTACGGCTCAAGTTAAAGGCACTGCATCCAATAAGTCCAACGTGCAACCAAGCGCGCGGGTCCCATCGATAGTCCGACCGGCGTATTGGTCCGTGTCTGAACCATGTGTGCTGCTGGTGAGAGCAGTCACGTACCAGACTTTGCATCACTGCGGTGTTTGACAAAACCTTTTATTTACCTCCCCACAGGATAAAGAGATAACGTGTTAGTCCACAAGTACGAGGACGCGCCTTTTTACGCACCACGGTGAGCGATAAAACATCAACCCGTGCATGCAGTCCCCCTTTGCTTAAAGCGTGAAATAGACGAGTAAAGCCGATGTACAGAGGAGAGAAAAAACATGTCCATAACTCACTGGGAAACTCCATAGCGGTGTCCGCATTGCCCCTCACAGGGTCCTCGCGGTTTGGCCCATAGGTTCGTCTATTGCCGCTTAATTGGAAACGAAGCTCTTTTGTGGATCTCCTGTACTTATCCGGTAGGTGTTTCTAAAAACTGATCCCGTTTGATTTTTTTTATTGATGACTTTGAAAATAAAGTTGCATTGTTTCTATGACAATCCACACTACCTCCTCCCTTAAGGCCACATGTTTTCTTTCATTGTTATCCAAATAATAGACTATCCCTGTTTATAAAACGTGTGGCCCTAATAAGTAAATAATGTCTTAGAAAAAAGACGCCGTGAGGAGACTTCCCATCCATTGTTCGGATGTTTTTTTTAGAAACCTTGATTTCAGTATCTTTTCAAAACACTAATTGTGAATATTGAAATTAGATCTCAAATGGGCTATTTTGTCCAAAAGCATCCGGTTTTTATTGGACAACTATGACTGGTGTCACATGCCAGGACACATCCAGCGGCCACAGGTCAAATGATGCTACATAAATCAAGATTTGACATAAATCAAACATAAATCATATCTGAAATTTGATTTTGAGATGAAAATGTATACTGGTGGCAGCAGATCAGTAAGCGTGTACATGTTAGTCGCACTTTGCCATAACTTTTAACACCCTCTGCCCCTCTGCCCCCCTTTCCCACAGTGACACGTATCCTCATCCAGCTTCCTAAACTTCCTCCTGCGCTCTCTACCCATACGTTTCAAGGTCGGTTTTTTTATTTCCTCAGGGAAAGACAGCAGGTGCTACTATAAAGTTGATGTGACTGCATTAATGGAAAAGCATGTTACACTACACACTGCTGCTGCTAACAGACCTTTATGTTATACTTTGATTCTGTTATTATTGTTAAGAGTCCGAAGTAATGAATGATGTACAGTAATGTACAGTTTTATAACAGGTGTCAATGAGTAGCTGTCTACTGCAGATAGTTATATGCTGGCAAGCCTAGTTAATATGTAGATGAGTAAATCACACTCTTATGCTGCAGGCGTCATCTTCTGTATCTTTTGTTTTGTAAATGGCATTGAGGAGGATGAGACAGGATGTGAAAATACTCCATTATCTTACAGTATATTGACATGACCGTCATCATTTTTACGTTTTCGTCATGACATTGATCATTTTTGCTGACCCCGACTTTCCCCGTTGTTTGTTCACATAATGATGTAACTAATAATTTAGCCAATTGATGCCAGAATAAACAGCACATTTTTAGTTAAGCTCAAGACTCCATTTTATTTATTGTTTATTTATGTTTTCCAATGCATTTGTATGCCATTACATTATCATTAGATCAGTGGCATAAAATGGTCTTAAAATAATATTAATATTGTTTTGTACAAATTTTCGGAACAATATATCATCCAACAAAATTAGTTATCGTAACAGTTACCACATTTCCCAAGCTTTCAAATCATCCATCTGGGTCTTGCTGAGCATTCCTATCCAATACCAGTATACAAGTATCGCCACTTACGGGACTTCCCCCTTACAGCCCATCAGCAAGGCATGCCCCATGCTTCTAAATGAAGCATATCGCCCACATTAAATCACTGCAGTAGAGCCAGTCCATGTCGGCTCGCCTGGAGGCCCAACCCCAATTAGTCGGGGGTCTCCAAAGACCAGCACTAGTCCTAAAGGAACAGCTTGAAGCTTAGCAGTGCCTTTATATTTCCCAATGGGAGAGCTGTATCAAAACAGGGAGAAACTCTGGCAGCCATCCACTATTGAGAAACTGGTGACACGCTCCCGACTGGACCAGAAAGCAACGGACCTGCTGGTGGACAAAACTACAATGGTCATAGTGGATGGAATCAACAATTATGCCTTGGCCCTCCTTCAGAAGGATACCAGGCCCCATGTATGGCTTCCAAAGGAAGCAGTCATGCCAAACCTGGGAAACACAGAGAAGCAGATGGCTTTAGACCTTGTAACATCAACAGCACATTAGGAGGCAGTCGGGAAGCTTGATGAAGCCGGGTATGTCCATACATTACATGAAGATACCCACATCCATCAATTTGTGTGGCGTGACCTGGAAAGCAGCATTGAACCCAGCATTTGTGAATGGCCAGTATTATCATTTTGCTTTAACTGGCACATCAGGGACCACACTGAAACAGGTGACGGGCTGAGATCCATAGTAGTCAGGATCTTGTATGTGGATAATTGCCTTTACAGCGTATCATCACCTGACAATGCCAAAAGGCTGGTGAATGAACTGCGAGAGCTGCTAGCAACTGGTGGGTTTGAAATCACACAGTAGGCCTCCAACAACCAAACTTCAGTGGACCACCTACCAAACAGACCCACCATTCCAGCTATCCTTTTCTGTAACCGGTGTAGCAATAAATCATGGTGGAATTAGCAAGCTAGCTAGCTAACTAGTGGGCAGAGAGCAAGTTAGCTAGCATGCTAATTCCACCGTGCTTACAGATGATGAGACTAACAGCTTGCTGGTGGCCAGCGGCAGAGCTGTGTCTAACGGTCCCTCCGTCTCACTCCCCACCACTCTGGGGAAGGACAAGCAACCAAGCTAACTAGCCAGCCATACGTCTCTGGAGCAGAGTTTGCGTCTATGTTGGTGACATTGCCAAGTGTTACAGATAGACACAAACCAGCCCAGTGTTAGACAGATCCACACTTTCTGTGGTGCCTCTCAGCGGGCCTACGGGTTTGTCTACCTACGCATAGAAGATGAGGAGGGCTACATCCAACAGACAGAATGGCCTGATATGACCACAGCCACTGCCTTAGATGGCAAGGATGAGAGATGGATACGTTTCTTCTGTGGCATCGCAAGATTGACATCTACCAAATCAAAGCGACTACCTAACCCAGTTGAAGCCGTGGTAAAGCAGAGGGAAGGTGCTAATGGTCAGTCCAGCCCCCTTACTGCTGCCCGCTTCAAAAGTTGAATGATTTGATCTGTATGGAACTGTGTGACTCACATACAGCTTTTGCTATCTGTCACCTTTCCATATATTTCTAATTGTGAAACTAAATGGGATTTCAGTGATGGCATGAAGCCATTCTTGTCTCTGCAATTAAAGCAGGCCTATTTATGTCCCAACCTGACCTTTGAACGCCCCTCTGGAGCCAGAGTAAAGGAAACGTATAGACATTTCCTGTAACATCCATCTATGTGTCATAGAGGAGGGGGCGTCGACCACGGGCTACATGAGGCTTTTGCATCTCACAGGAAGTAAAAAATATGTTTGCATAAGCCTACTGTACGTAAGGTGCATGTACACATGCGTGTGTACGCAAGTTTAAAAAATGATAAAGTTAAAATATAAAGATGTACTGAAAATAAATCATGAACAACATTATATTGTATCTGATATGAATATATAAATAATGAAATATCAAATAATATTTCTGCTCTTTTACCTTCTTTCCATTCTCAACATTATGATGCCAAAAAGCCAAAAATGTAACGCCCTAAGTTTCGGACTAATATGCATCTAACATAAATAGTTTTTCAGGTATTAAAATATGTATTGAATATTCTTCTCATAAGTGAAAGACTTTCTCTTACAAATGTATTTATATATTACTGCTTCTGATATGAGTGAGCTTTAATAGTACATGGTGACCGCTGTTCTAAGCTGAAAGCAGTGTTGACAAAAAAAATAGTTGCGCTATTTGCTCAAAGGGCTGTTTGCTTATGTCTGAGCCAACATGACGGCGAGAGACTAGAGGGAGACAAGGTACGTGCTTTGAGCCATGCTCCGTGACCAGGAGGGGATTTGGGTGGGAGGCGAGGGAGGTGTGGGGAGTGCGGGGGCCGGGGAGTCCAGCCACAGTGACTCCGTGGTTGGAATGGGACACAGTTATTGAATTTAGAATGATTTAAAAGTGGAGGGGTGATGCAATGTTGGTCACGAACCCAAACAATCTTTACCTGACGGTCAGGGGTGATGCAAAAAACAAGGCGGGAGAGGCTTTATCATACTATACAGAAGGAAGTGAAAGTGCACAGCTGTTATATTGGAATATAACATATATGTGTGTGTGTGTGTGTGTGTTTGTTTGTTTTTCGCTTTCTCATCCAAGTTTTGGGCTCGCAGCCAGCTAGGTCTACTCCTCTGGCGCGACACAAGACAGGAAGCTGAGATAAAAGAATGGGGGGGGGGGGACTGTCTGTGAGGGGACACCGGAGCCAAGGCAGGAGTCAAGACAGTAGCCACTGACGAGGTCGGAAGTCATTGTTTCAGCTTTCAGGCATCCACAGTGACATGAATTGTATCCCTCTGTTGAACATAATGTGATCCCATGGCGATAACCACAAGTGTGGAGAAGCATTCCAGGACAGCAAACCTTATCGCTGGAGTTTCTCCCCGCTCAAATGCTGTTGAACCATACCTGCCTTATCACATCCTTTCCCCAACCATGCTGTCTTCTTTTTCACCTTTGCCACCCAAGATTTTGCCGTATGTCAAATATTTCCTAGGTCTGCGAAAATGTGCAGAAACCCTCGCAAGACTCTCTGTCTGATGTAAACCTTAATCTTTCGAGGTCAATGCCTAACCTCAACCATCTCGTTTCTCAAATCTAGGCTTGCCGTCTAAACAAGACCAATATCTGGTCGGTATCATCCGACTTTTTCTTGTTTCTGGTATTCTTCTTGTTGCTCAGCTGCCCCTGGCCTCACACCTTCCATTATCCAATGGGCCTCTCATCACTTGTCATTTCCACCTCACACTCGTCCCCCTACTTTTGGCTGTCCTGTCTGCTATTTCCCTGACTTGCTGGCCCTGACTGTTGTACAGCTTGTGCAGCTTAAGGCTGCAGCTTTTAAATTCTAACTCAACCTTTCACCTCCATTTTGTAAAATGTCTCCTTAGATGGGACTTTCTCTTCGTTTGCCTGGATGGGTTATTCATGTTCAACGACTTACTGACAACATAAGCCTGATAGACAATAGGACAATCGTCTGCCATTAATCTGATTACTTCAGTATATGTTTGCTTTCCAAATGTACAGCCAACAATAGAGCATTATTCTTGGCTCAACATCTCCCTTGTGCCTCGCTCTTGTTTCTCTTAATGCATCAGTTCCACACAACTGGCTGCACTGTCAACATACTTCCCATGAGGTATGTTATCTCTCACCGTACTAATCTCTGAGAGTGCTCTTTATTGATTCTAATATCACTGACGGACCTGGTTTTATTGTTTGCTTGATTATTGCTCGTTGTTTACTGTCTGATTAGCAACTCAAGATGCGAGACCGGAGTTGGAGTTGAGAGACGACATGTACGAGAGGATTTCTCCAGCCTTTCTCCAATTCTGTGTAGAAATATACGACTAATTTGTTTTTCCAAACCCGTTATGGCACCGAAGGCAGGGGTTCACCTCCTTCATGAGTGCGGCATTTTTGTTAACATTATATTTTTGAAGAGGGACGAAACAGGTTGTTTACAAAAAGATAATTGTGTAAGTGTGGACTAGGACTTCGGCAACAAAAGCCTGGTTAAGGTTAAGGAAATATATAAACACTGCATGTCTTGTGGTTCAATTGTCCCCGTTTGTCTCCCTGGCTCTCCTCTCCAGCCACAATCCCTTTCTCCCTTCTTTGTCATTTTCCATCGATCCACCAGATGCCCTCAGACTTTCCCAATCACCTGACTGCCCCATCCATCTGCACCCCCTGTTACCACTTCCCTCATCTGCTCTACAGTCACCTGAGCTACCCCGCCCATCGACACATCTCCACCCCATTCCCTCATCAGCCTCTCTCTCTCTCTCTCTATATATATATATATATATATATATATATATATATATATATATATGTACTGGCCCAACACCTTTATTTCAATGTCAGTTCATCAAAGTTGCCATGTGGTTTTCTGTCATGTATTCTAAGCTTCTGTTACCAGCCTGCCTGGCCTACTGCCTCATCTGAACCCCTGTTTGTGTCCTTCCCTTGTTTTCACTGTCCATCGTTGTGACATCAAGTCAGTTTCAATATTTAACCAAGGCCGTGATCTTTTCTGGACTTTTAACCAAGTGGTTCGAGTCCCTAAACATAACCATAAATAATGCTAATCATGCTCTAGCGGCGATACAATACTGTATTCCAAAACCGGATGTTGTAGGGGAAACGAATGGAATGCGTTGTCAGTGAATGTTTTGCAGATGCATTCAGAAAAACATTTGCTGTTGAAAATTTGTATTTAAATTTAGACAGGGTAGCCTTTTTCTGAAGCTAAACAATACCATAAATGGCTACAAATATTAACCCCAAACTCCAGGATTATTCATTCTGTCCCTGTGTAGTTAAAAGGCCCTCTTTGTGACAATATGAACGGGATCTGGAATAGTATCCAGTGATGTTAACATTGCATGTTTGTTTTCATCCTCGTACTGTTGCACTATCAACATCTCTGTTGCACACTGGATCAGTTTGCAATCAATTGTATGATAGAGAGGACCTCAATGTTCCCTGAGAGGCTCCAACTAAGAGACATCAAACATAAAACATTATCTGGTGTGCCGTGCCAAGACCAATACTTGCATCACACACTCTAACACGAGACACAATATTTGATAAAACAACACAGGAGAGCACTAACCACATAACTGATACGAGGGGTGAGGAGGTAAACATGCCCAATGCCTTAAATATCATATTTATAACTATTTATTAAGAATTATTTCACTTAGCCCCTGTCCAGTTCTGCTCACACAAGTACTTTAAAATATAAACACAATTTATATGAAATAAAAAAATAATTCAAGTGTTGAACATAATCAAATGGCACAATAAGACATTTGACCCCATTTCACCTGTACTTTGTATTTCCATCTATGCATGCATATAGCCCTCTAAAAAGCTGCTGGTGTCTCAGTTCTCGTGCTGGATCAAATATTGCTGTTAACCGTGATACTATATCAAAACAGAACCAATGCATCCTGAAGTCTTCTGACACAGAACCTTATTTTTTGGTATTTCAAAATATAACTAGTCCCACATCTGTTCAAACCACAAGCTTATTAAAACATTACGCAGCAAAGCCTAACACCACAGAAGTTGATGCGACTGCTATACTGTAACCAGCATATTCTAGGTCTAGAATAGATCTTCTTTATGGAAATGGTTGTGAATTACATCAATGCAGTGCCTTATGTTCAGGGACAGAGATCCAGAAGTGTTGTAGCCGTGCTGTCAAACAAAACACTGCCAAGTGAAAACTAGGTTTCCCCATTTGGTCTGTCACGTCCTCTCACAGGACTGGACAAGTGGTTCTGCTGCAGACAGGGGATGTGAAGCACAGTGCATGGCTGCGTAACGGCCCCATTCTTACTCAATGTCTGGTTATTTGAGTGCACTTGTTGCCTCAGAGATATTTTAGGTTCCATTGTAGTTCTTAGGCCTCTTTGTGGAAATCCCTCATGGGTTTGTTCAGGTGAATGAAAACCTACACACTCTTCAGTCATGATGAAAATCCCTGGTATGTCTAGAATGAAAAGACATTTAAAAGTATTGAGATAACTAAAGAAAAATGAATGTATGATAGTAACTTCAACACATCATTTGCAAAATTATTGTTTATTGTACAATGCACAAAAATGAAACCATCAGGGTGGAGATTAGTCTGTGGTGTTCTGTTTGTTTCTCCTGGGGTCAGATACAACTTCCTCGAAGTAGGCACGACTGAGCTTTGGTTTAAGAGCGTCCTCAGTCAAAACAGGAACAGCACTGCGCCGGCATGCAGCATGGAAGTGTTGTACTACATGCTCACACAGACGTCAGACGATCTGCGTCACAATGTTGTTGTGGGAATTACTGAAGTTTACAGAAACAAAATTAGGCAGCATCCTTTAGTATTCATCTGTCGGAAATAATGAACACATCTGTGCCACAGAGGAAAAAACCTCCCCTCCTTACATCAATGTATTCAAGTCCATTACTCAGTTTACATTATGGCACACTCATCTCTTCTGCCAACATGTTCTGCTTGTAGCCGGCAGTGCTGTGTGTGGAGCTTTTTGTGATGGCTATAGTAAAATAATGCTGCGACAGGCCTCCATGGCTTCAACGTTATGAAAGATAACTTGTAGGAGCTTTAAATGGCTTTTGTAGGTGCCTCCAATCAGTAGAACCAAGAATCCTAAATGTCAACCCTCATGATGACATGGACTCTTTATCGTCCCCTAACTCCCCTGGCGTTGGTCACAGTCATAATTGTAGAGTTGGAAAAGGGCTCTTTAGTGACTGACAGGCGGCCTGTCCAATGGGAGCGTGGCAGGGTGTGAAGTGGCCCAACTGTTGTGTCCGCCTCATGCTCCTTTTCTGTTGGAAACACACAACTGGCTAAGTCATCGTGTAATTGTTTTATAAAAACCTCCATAACATATATAAATAAAGGGCTGAGCAACCTGTATCTAGTTGAGTTGTGTGTCCAGTGGGGCCACTGTTCTCCTCTCCGGTCTGTCCAGAGCAGTCATCAGAGTCACAGCATCCACACAGAGCATTGTCTCCCTCTGTGGCTCTCCAGCTGAATGACAGAGAAACATCCTGATAACACACCTCAGCTGTGCCCACATGATCAAATACATCAGTGGACGTTATGAGCCGATACTGAAAAATCACGATGAACCGATTCAACAACTGAAGGGCACCAAACAGCCTAACCTGAATGTGGGTCTATGGAAGGAGCAGGCTTTATCACGGTGGCTGTGAGAGTTTGGTTTCAGAGTGGCCCTCATGTGGCAGCTGATGAACATCTAGAAGAGAGAGACTAATTAATTTCATTTCAACAAAATCATAATTATCTTCAGGCCAAAGATTAGTTAAAAATGTGACATATCTGACAAACAATACCCTTTAGATGCAAGAGGAATAGTAACACAACAATCCCAAGATATTACACACACACACAACATACTTTATGCTAAAATGATGGCTCCGATTACAAGTATTAGAAATTCAGAAAGTATTGGACTGGCAGCTCCTGTCCAACGAGGAGTTGTTACCTGCTCCCAAGACTCCTGGTTGAAGTGGAAGGCTTGGATGCTGAAGCACAGTCTGTTCTCTTGCTTCCTTGAGAGGAATTTAGACGAAGACCCCGGCAATACACTGTCCATTAGACATCTGCATCAGAGGAGCAACACATGCTGAAATGACTCCATGATAGATGAGTACCCACTCCAATCCTACATCTGATTATTGGATTAAGCACTGTGCTGTATAATGACCTCTTGTTGTTGTGTGAGTTTTTATGTGCTGAACTATCCACAAATGAGTGTTATATTTATGAGTAACTCTTTTTTTTTTGTTTTTAGTAAAAATGTACCCATGCTTGCTGATAAACTTGTAGCCGGGCAGGGAGAGAGGGTCCGGCTTCAGCGTGGCGACACAGTGGTCGACAAACAGAGCAAGAGGAGGGTGCAGCGGGGCCTCCACGCTGGCCTCCAAAAACACTGCTTCCCCCTGCTGATACACCGAGGAACTACGCAGAGCGCTACAGTCATCTGCACGAGAACAAAGCTTTGATCAGTCCCAATTTGATATGTTCCAGATAGAAACAATATCGCCACATGTTGAGAGAAATCTTCCACTGATACAGTCCAGATGCATTGAGGTGTTGATTTCACCTGCCATGGTGCGAAGGGAGAAGCGCAGAAGGCCAAAGGCACTGACTGTGGATGTCATGGGTTGCCAGGTTGGGGTTAGCGGTTCTCCATTCACTGTCTGCTTTCTGTGCTCACACAAAGATAAGGCACTGCTTATGCAATTACAAAGGGTTGATGACTTTGTTCCTACTCGACACACAATAATATGGCACACTCTGCCTTAGGCCTACCTCTTATAATGGCACTCAACAGGTATGATGACAGTAGTCGCCCCTCTAACTATCACACTGCCTGAAGAGGTGGGAACCACAGCACGAATCAGTACCAGCTGGTTGGAATACACAAGCCACTCACCATGAACCTGCATGATGGCAAGAAAATAAAGAAATGCATCAAACCATGAATGACAAAAATGCCTAAATTTGCCTGAGATCAATTTGTGCTTCAATATCGAGCTTTCCACGTCTGATAGATATTTGAAAAGTGTGTCTCTCTCGTTACACTAGGTTATCATCAGGCTAACTTTTTCTCTGGGCCTCTCATGTCCTGTTCTGTCCCCCCTCTCTCCCCTTGTCTTACACTGGACTCAGTCCCACATTCTTGCAGCCCTGCAGAGATGACCATGTCAGAGTCGGACAGCGGTCCCTTTGCTTCGCAGGACCTCTGCTGCGTTGAGTTGGCTCCAAGTCGAAGATTCTCAGGTTTGAACGGAACACGTTTCTCCTCAAAAAACCGTCGCTTTACGGTTATTGTCATCTCCACTTCTCCGCATTTTATTTCAAGTCCCACGCTTTCCCGAGTTCCTAGTTCTACATCACTTTTTTTCGCAACGAAAACGCCGCACACAGACAGCAAAACTATGAATGAGGAGACTAGTTGTGTATATTTTACCCGGGTATCCATTTATCTTTTTTTTTAACAGCTAGTGACTCATGGATTACCGTAAAATTAATTACAACCAGGTGTGTTGAGATGCGCTGCGCTCACGTGCACTGGATAGAGTTTATGCTATCTTCAAAGGCGGCTAAAAACATTGTAAATATCAAACACCCGGAACAATAGATTGCATTGTAGGCTATGCTAAGCCACGACTTGAAACGACGAGGTATGTATTATTAATTATCTTATATGACTACACTGTATACAATAATGACAACTAGTCCTTTTAATGAAAGCTAGCGGTCATGGTGTGCTTATTACTGCAGCTTTGTTCCACTTTGTTTCCAACGCCAACTATTGTTCAGATTATTTTGTTTTTTAATGGAAAATGTAGGGTAAATATTTCATTGATGTTCCAAAATGAATTCACTTTCAAACTACAAGTTATGGTTATATTCGCAAGAATGAAACAGAGCTGACGAAAAGCTCCTGAAGGCACCACCGTCAGTGGGAACAATTCTAAGGCGGAACAACGTGTTCTCGCAAGTGCAGCGAAGGGACAGGTATTGCAGTTACACCAGAATACTTCCGGATGGATAGTTCATGTTATGAAGTAACGAACTGCTGGAAGCACTTAAAACCAAATGCAGTACGTTAAATGCAAAGTGTGTGCTTGGTAGAGAGAAATAGGTCAAATGGATACAAATGTTGTGTTTGCGGGATCTGAGGAGATTGACTGGGGAGGAGGTAGAGCTGAAGACGGGAAGACTATGAACAAGACCAAAACCTTATCCAGTAATGTCCACACCGGTCTTCCTAATCCACTTACAGATCCTGTGAAATGTTCTCAGATAAAAGGAGACTATCTCTACTTCCATTATGGCTGTGATGGACACGATGACAGGGGCTGGGGATGTGGCTACCGCACCGTTCAGACAATGGCTTCCTGGCTTTCCCGTAACTGCTTTCCACTTAATGACAAACACCAAGCTCCGCCAAGCCTCCCAGAAATCCAGCAAGCCCTGGTCACCATGGGGGACAAGCCGGGCTCGTTCTCGTGCTCCAGGGAGTGGATCGGAACATGTGAAGCCTCCCTGGTCCTCGACTGTTTCTACGACGTTCCCTGTAAATTGGTGCACGTGAGAGGTGGAGGGGCGGAGCTGGAGCACGTCGCGGTGGAAGAGCTCCATCGGCACTTTGAGAAGCACGGATCTCCCGTCATGATGGGAGGGGACAGGGACAACTCCTCTAAGGGGGTAGTAGGGGTGTGCACTGGGGACAATGGCAGCTACTTGCTGGTCGTGGACCCTCACTACTATGGAGGTCCGCTGGAGAAGACCGAGCTGCAGAAGCGGGGGTGGGTGGCGTGGAAAAGGGTGTCGTCTCTGGACCAGTCTTCATTTTATAATCTGTGTATGCCTCAGACTGCCAACAAGGCAGTGAACAAGTAATTTACAATTTCATGATTAATGGTGAAGACGAGCAAAGTGTCTTATTAGGACAGACTTTGTGCTGCATTTTCAGCATTTATAATGAGCTGCAATGCCATCCTGTGGATGAAATCAATGATGACAACGTATTTGAAGAACATTGTGATAAAAGAACTTGGAACAATTTCTCCATTATTGCTCTTCATTTTTAAAATGTAATTAATCATAAATTAAATTTCCCTCGATGGTTTCTTTTGTAGCTTCAGAAGTAAATTGCTTTAGTTTGTATTCATTTTTAAATTGCAAATTAAGGTCAATCATCAACAAGTCTGGATTAGGATTTCGTTCATGATTGTTGTAGTGAGAGTGATTGTAGCACTTACACTATCAATATCATCGCTACTATTAATACGAGAGATAATTCACCTTCTGCATTGCAAATGTCTGGATTTTATTTGTCTTATTTTGACAATCAATTAATCAAGTCATTTTTCAACCGAATATACTTTGATTCTATGATTCCAGCTTCTCAAATATGAAGATTTGTAGCTTTTCTTTGTCTTAATTGATGGTAAACTGAATATATTTGACATGTAGAGCTAACGCTTAGTCGAGAATAATAAAGAGGAATATAAATGAAAATAATCCTTATATGGACATTTGGACTTCAGACAAAGACTCCAATCCATTCCACATTGTATTGCTTGCAATATTTATTTAGATTTGACAACACATCTTAGATCCATGTATGCTTTGAGTGTAAGAACCCTGTACCTCTCCGCAGTGTCAAAGTACATTTCTAACACTTGAACTACAACAAAGATCACTTCATCTCAGTTATCTGGCACACAATCACTGTAGAATATCTGGAAGTTCTTATCCACATCCATCCTCCCCTTGAGAAATTTCTCCAGGTTCTTGAGCGGAACTTCCACCATGTGGTTGTTGACGCGGTCGTTCAGCCCGTAAGCTGCGAACACGGGGAACTTGTAGCGCACGAAGTACGGCGCGTTTTGGTCAAACTCCACGCAGCAGTAGGCCGACCACACGTACTCCGGCACGGCCACCCTGTCCAGGTTGTTGCGACGGATCGTGTGCCCGGTGGTGGTGACCCCGGTGACCACAAAGGCTTTGCCGCGGCAGTAGTTGTTGAGACGTTTGCGGATGAGGTCCTGGTGTTCGGCCCAGGGCCCGATGTTGAACTCCCTGATCTGGGGCACCACGTTGGTCAGGCTGTAGGTGGCGGCTTTGTCCAGAGGGTCGGCCTGATGCTCGTCAGGGTTCAGCTGGCCACGTTCGTACTGAACCACATCAGCGTAGTCCTCCAGGACTGCCTGGGTGTCCTCGAAGTTCATGTGCATGCTTGAAGATTGGGGGAAGGACTCCATGTTACTGCTGCTCTTCTCTGAGGCCAGCTAGAGCGAGACAAGGAGAGGCACAACATGGCTGGAATTTAGTAGACTGTTTTATTACTTCTGACAGTTAGAGCAGAAAATAATTGTTCATTTGTAAGTCATAGACTTTTTACATTCTGACAATTTGCCACATTCACAATAAAGATTTGCAAAGGATACATTTGAATACATACCAGAGCATAAATGGTCACGGCTACACTATCTCATTGAAATACTATTCATCGCCAATAAAGCAGCTTATCTCAAGCTGACTTTGATGCCAGCAGCAACAGTTATATATTTACCACAGCTCTCTAAACTACTTGTTAGGTGTAAATATATCAAATATTTGCCTATTATATGGCACAATACAATGTAGTATACATTGCAAAAACAATGGATTTGGATTGGAGCTCTGACTTATAGTTGACTAACATTTGGAGCTTGACAGAACACTCACCTGGGGCTCAAACATCCAGGGGAAGTCCACCTTCTTCTCTCCGTCTGACTTCTTGAATGTATAGGCAGAATAGATGGGGATGTGTCTGTGGGGGTCGTACAGGGTGACGTAGCGGGGTTTGTCCTCGTACCTCTGGCAGATCTTGGTGAAGGAGTTGCTGAGGTAGCCTCTGGGCGGGGTGCCCATGTAGAGGGAGTCCTTGCAGCGCTCCACATGGTTGAAGTCCTCCACCACTCCGGCCCGAGCCCCCCGTAGCAGTGCGCAGGTCAGCACGGCCATGACAGCCGCCAGGGAGACACAGTTTCCTGATGCAGGTGTCATCACAGAAGCTCTCTTTCTCCTCAAACTTTTTTTGTCCTTTTCGACCTCTACACCACTGCAAACCCGCTACGGCCTGACAAGTACAGCCTCTATCCCAGCTCTGTCAACATTTCCCTTCTTGCCTCATCTGTACTTCCAGCAAACTGGCCTCCCATTGTGAAGTCCTTTCCATATATTCAAAGCTCCACGAGTGTCGTAGCAGTAATTCAAAAGCAGTGAATGTTATCAATCATGGAGAGCAGTTTATGACTGTGAACAGCAGAGGTGGAAAAAAAAATGACACTGACTTTATTCTCTCGCAGCAAAAATGAGACCTTTCGTTCCAGTTGTACATTTGGCATTCAGGCTGTATCGGACGTGGTGTTCACTCGCATGTCTCCCACAGCAGATGTCATTGTAATGTATATGCAGATGTCTGCACTGCCTCTGTGCGGGCGTCTGTCTCACCTCCGTCACAGCTCTTTCTCACGGCCGTAACCGCGACTTTAAGCGTTTATTTAATGAATCTCCCTCACTGTGTCTCTGGCAGTGATGCACTCAGCTGTGCTATGACGTGTGGCCCCTACCGGTCAGGGGCCGGTTGATAGTAGTGAGTGAGGCGTTAACAGGCTATGACGGACAATAAAAGGTGTTTTGCAGCCATCCATTATTCAGCAGTTTGCAGCAGCAGTATGTGAGATGTGGCCAAACACAGAGACACTCGACAGATCTGACCCACTAGCTTTAGATTGTAGTTTATTTACACAAATGTAAAGCAGCCGTCTGTCTCAGCTCTGGCCTTTAAGTCCACCGTCTTCACCCACTATGAATACCAATGAGTCAAGGATCGAGTCTGGTAAATGTCATACGACTACAACAGCAGTGACCCCATGAAAGTTGTTAGTTCAGTTATAATGCTGCTGATTGTTTCATGTAGGGCAGTAAGAAAGAGACACTATATATATATATATATATATATATATATATATATATATATATATATATATATGTATATGTATGTATATATATGGTGAGAAGTATGAAATCATTATGGGCTTACCATTTTTATTTGAATGTGTTACTTTTGTAAGTGATCATGACAAATGTATGTAATATCACAGAAAAAAATAAAGGGTCAGAGACAGTTTGATTATAGTGCGCAATGTTTTATTACCACAGATTAGACAAAGCGGGCACAGTACATTTATGTTGCATTTTCAGTGAGTTAATGTTTTTTTCTAAATGAAGGGTTCAAAGTACAAGAGGAGCACTGCTAAACAACTCAGTCTCTGCGTTTGTAAAGTTACCAGTGAAGCAGATTCCATGTTGAGCTCCTACATTCGGCGGTAGAAGACATTCTGACATTTTCCAGCAGGAGAAGCACGGCTGTGAATAATAGAATGAATCATGGCTCAATACCATTTAGCTGCTTCTGCATCAGTGTTCTGGTACTTTGCATGCTGGCTCCCTGTCACTGTCATGGCTGACTGGGACACTTGAGCAGAACCATTAACGTTACGCTTGTGCTTTTCTTATTATGACAAGTCACTAAAGCCCTATTAAAGAAGAAGAAAAACAGAACGTGGCCCAAGATAGTTAAGGCAAAATGGCACATAGCTGCCTTGTCGCTAAATATTTGACTATTTAGTTTTTACTGGACCCCGGTGGGACGCAGTCACCCACAAAGATCTGAAAGTTCTGGCCTACAAAGGTTGTCTTCTTGAGGAACTCCTTCAGCTTCTGGACGGAGATCTCCACCACCTCGTTGTTCTCCTCCTCATTCAGCCCATAGTGAGCAAAAGATGGGAACTTGTAGCGCTCGTTATAAGGAGCGTTGTGGTCGTAGTCCACGCAGCAGTAGGCGGACCACAAGTACGCGGGGACTGCTACGCGGTTGATGTTCTCCCGGCGGATCATGTTCCCCGAGGTGGTGATGCCTGTGACGACGTAAGCTGTACCGTGGCAGTAGTTGTTGAGCCGTTTGCGGATGATGTGCTCCTGTTTGTTCCACACTCTGTTGGTGAAGTCGGGCACCATGGGCACCACGTTGGTGAGGGTGTAGGTGGAGGCCTTGTCGTCGGGGTCGTCCTGATGCTCGTCCGGGTTGAGGCTGCCGCGCTCGTAAAGGATGGCGTTCGTGTAGTCGTCCAGAACGGCTTGGGCATCTTCAAAATTCATGTGCATGTAACCACGCGGGAAGGGCTGCATCTCTTCTGTATCAGAGGATGTGGACAGCTGTGTGGGACAGACAGACAGAGCCAGTGCACGTGAGATGATGAGGACGGTAGAATGTGGTGACACAACATCTGCATGAGTTTCTTTTTTAATTTGGAAAAACAATTATAGCATGCTGCTCATGTTAAAAGCCTTTTTTTTTAGCACCTTGTGTTCAACAGGGTGTTCTTCCTTACCTGCGGTTCATACATCCATGGGACATCCACGCATTTCTCCCCATCTGAGCGTTTGAAAGTGTACGCAGAGTACACGGGTATGTGGTCCACAGTGTTGAACAGGGTCATGTAGCGTGGCCTCTTGTTGTAGCGTTGGCAAATGAACTGGAGGGAGGGGTTCTCCAGCCCGGTCGGCGGTGTTCCCATGTAGAGGAATGCTCTGCACTCTGGAGACGGCTCTTTTTCCACTCTGCCTCTTACCGCTGATGTTATTAATAAGTAGAGAAGCGGGAAGGTCTGAGCCCACAATGCCATCGTCGGGAGAGCTTTGATAAACTGGTGAAAGCTGTCCAAATTGACGTTGAGTGTGTTTCTGCGAGCTGCTACGAATGATTGAACGTGTCTCTCGAGCTGCCCATGGAGCTCAGGTTTCACGCTCTGTAATCAGGACTCAATATGCAAAGCAACGCACTTCTTACACCTCAGCAGATCCACCCACAGCTAGAGGAACAGAGACATCAGGTAGCCTACAGCAGAGACATCCGCGATTTTCTCATGGGGGGGAAAGGTCATGTTACCAGTCAACCAAAACTCAAATACACTAAATTATAAATATTTCAAGGCTTTTCATGTATATCATGCTCCTCCTGGTAGTCTGTCCCACTACCAGGACCACGAAAACAAAAAAAAGTTAAAGTTTGAAAATACTTAGAAAAAACAATTACATTATTTTTCTTCTTCTTCTTTGATTTCAATATTTCATTATGAATGTGATATAGCTTTAATGAGCACTGGGATATGCAGTATGTTTGAATTGAGGGAAGAGGATATAAGGACAGCTTATGTTTGCAGCAACGTATTCTTGAGTTCACTGTGCCTTGGCTGATGTTATTGAGCTGAGAGCATGTACCTAGTATAGACAGCAGCCTTGAGTGTGTTGAGCATCAGTATCCAGGGTGGAGGTGGAGGTGTTGCCCACTGAGCTGGACTGGTGTGTTTGTCAGGGTTCAGCTGGCCCCACATAGCATTTGACTAAACTGCAACGCTGAAGCCATTGTGCAGCCGTTAGATTGCTTAGAGGGGTATAAACCTGTCCAAAGGTTCTCGTCTCTGTGGCCTGTTATTATAATCACAATAGTCACAATCACAATAGTCACAAGGACAGATTCAGAAAAACATTCCTGCCCTCTGCTATTAGACTCTATAACAAAACACCTCGGGCCTGATCATCGTCTTTCACATGACTACAACAACGCTACACAGTTGTTGCTTGTTGTTGGTGATCCTGGCTCTACTGTCCAGGTTGTTTAGTTTAGTTTACTAGTTGTTACTAGTCTATTCTATTCTAGCTTATTTTTTATGAATCTATTCCTTTCAATTCAATATCTGCTCTGTTATTGTATTGTACTGTAGATATTGTGCATTCCACACGTTATATTTTACTATTTAAATTGCTGCTGCTTCAAACGAATTTCCCCCTGCGGATAAATAAAGTTTACATCTATCTATCTATCTCTATCTATAAAAGCTTTTGGGTTACACATTTCAAATGAACGCCTCCCCAAAAAGTACAACATGCAATGTAACTATAAAGACATCTGGAGAAATTAATTAGTGTAACGTTATTTTACAGGGTTACTAATACGGGATGATTTCACAACCAAATAGGGGATGAGTGACATGACATTGTCTGGGGAACACTATCCATAGGCAGTGCACTCTGAACCACATTACATATTATGCATGTTTGCAACTCTTTTTTTAAATTTTATTTTATTCATGTCTTTCTTTTTACAGATGTGTCATTCATCTCAAACATTGTCAGTAATCAATATATACAACTGAAGCAAAGATAGTAAAAGCATATCCACAGTAAAAGTTCTAAATTATAGCCCGTTCTAAATAGAATTTATACATAATCCATTCACAAACAGGAACTGCAACGTAACCAACATATTTTAAACACTCTCCAATGTCATGCATGAAGGTGCAGGGTATGGTGGACTACTGAGGGCCAGACAATTCTTACATCATTTATTGATTTTGTTAGTTTTAGCACCCTTTTCCACACACACACACACGCACACGCACACACACACTATACCTCACTTGTGTTAAAGATAGGAAATACTTCTCATCGATAGTATTTTCTTATTTTAAAAGTGAAATATTTCAGCTTCATTTGTTCAGCACTGCCTTATCTACAGTCCAGGCAAATTATACCTAGACTAAGGCCTAATCTGAGTTAGCCAACATGTGGTGGAGTTGTTTCTCTTTTGAAATACACATGGATTAGAGTTGCATGATGGGAAATGTAGGATGTAGAGTTATTGGGGATTGGTTGGTATTTGACAGTCAATTCAGGATATTTTTATTTTCCTGTTTCTCACAGATCCCCCGACTCCATGGACGTGTGGTTGTAGCGCGCACCTTTTAATCTGCATTTACACACAATTTGCTTTGTTGATGCTAACTGGTCAACTGTAACATGGTCCGTTCAATTCATCTGAATCCAAACCTGCCAAATGAAGAGCCATGAAATTATTTTTTCCCTCCTTCATATAATTCCCATTTTAATTCAGCGGTAAGTACGTCAACAAAGCAAAGCTCTGACTACAACACACACACACACACACACACACACACACACACACACACACACACACACACACACACACACAGAGGAAGAGCGACTTCATTCTCTGCTCAGGACGACATTACGCCACTAAATCTTTACTTGGCAAATAGTTTGCTGATGTTGTAATTTTAGAATTCAGCACCTTTAACACTGCCTCAACTATAGTTTATTTGAGTTCGACCTGTTTGTACAGTAGGTAGGCTTCATCCTCGACTGTGCAGCCCGTCATAGTAAACACTGGTCAGGTCTCTCTTCTTCCTGAAGGTGCTTTCTGACAAACAGCCCTTGTAGAAAATAGTCAGGTCTACGTCTGTCTGGCTCTTCAGGAAGCTCTCCAGAGTCTTCAGAGGGACTTCCACCACACCGTGGTCAGTCTGTTCATTCAGTGCATAGCCCCCATAACCAGGGAACATGAACCTCACCTCGTAAGGAGAGTTGCGGTCGAACCGTGGGCAGCAGTAAGCCAACCATAGGTGTTTTGGGATTGCCAGGCGGTCCCTGTTATCTCGCCGGAGGGTCCCCCCAGAGAGGGTCACCCCTGTCACCATGAAAGATTTGCCGTGGCAGAAGTTGTTGAGGCGGCGGCGGATGATGTCCAAGTATGGGTTCCAGGAAGTGTCCAGGAAGTGTGTGATTAGTGGGACTACATTGGTCAGAGTATATGTGGAGGACTTGTCATCGGGCTGTGATTGGTGCAGGTCAGGATTCAGTGGGCCACGTTTATAGTCTACAGCATCTGTGTAGTCCTCCAACACGGCCTGGCTGTCCTCGATCAGAGGTGGGGTGTCCTCAGTAAGGGGAAGCGCTTTCATGTTGCCACTCTCATCATCTGAAACCAACTGTAGGGAAAAGGAAATGAAAGGAACGTGGTGTTTATCATCTTCAAAGTGACTGTTTTACAAAGGTTAAGACACTAAAATGCAGTTCCACTAATCTAATCTGACTGAAATACGATTCCACTCAAAAAGTTTCAACTTCTTCCACAAATCGAATGTGAATAATGATTGGTTTGTTTTATTAACTGCTGAAACGATAATTATTCAATTAGGGTTTATAAAAAAAGGAGTAGTTTTGAGGATGAGCTTATTAACTTTCTTGCCAAGAGTTGGATGAGAAGCTCTCATGTGTTCTCAGTGTCTCGGTGTGTATGTTTTTGTACACGTAGGCTAGTTGTCTTTCTGCTAAAATCATTTTTCTGTAAACGTTTTCTAAAAAGCCTTTTTCCTCGTTGTTTATCTGTAACTATTCCTTGAAAGACAAGTGTGTTTGGGGATATGTTTTGGGGGATTGACAGGTGGAAGTTCCTCCATGTTTGTCCGGCATTAACTCCATGCAGTTCTTGTCTTCTTTACTAAATTCTGCCACCAGCAACTGGCCAAATGGCAGCAAGCAGTAGTCCCAAATTCAACCTTTGCAAACCTATCTGGTGATGTCACCAGTACTTCTGTTGGTGCTGTTGGGTCTTTAATAACATGCATACTGACACTGGTCTTCACTGCAAAGCAGCTGGAGTGAAATACAAACAGGGATTGTGCTACAGTTAATCTTGCTATTGGCAATAATGGCAAAACATTATACTCTACCTGTGGCTCGTACATCCACGGTGTGTCCATCCTCCTCTTCCCATCAGACTTCTTAAAGATGTAAGCTGAATAGAGAGGGAGGCGGCGACTGCTGTCATACAATGTGGCGTAGCGCAGTTTGTCTGCGTACTGCTGGCAGACCCTCCTCAGGTCGGCTCCCTTCATCCCTGCAGGCGGTGTCTGCATGTAGAAGAAATGGCTGCAGTCTTTGAAGCTGTTCGACACACTGGCGCTCACCAGGGGGCATGCCGTCAGCAGGGAGACGGACAGGACGCAGGTGCAAAACAGATGCATCGCCACACGACTGGAGTCAGTGAAAATGGTACAAAAATTGTGGAGGGGACATGTCCTGTCTCACATCTCTGCGGGGGGAGAAATTCCATGTGGCAATGAGTGAATGGCTGATTTGTAATTGAGCGTTGGTGTTGCTGTCATAATCTGGTGAAGTGTAATGACAGTTGAACAGACACTCGGTATGCAAAGCTGCAGCAGCTCAGGGTGGATCTATTGGCTGCACGGTTGATTTATCTGCTCCTGCAATGTGTGTGCAGCCGTGCATGTCTGCACAGGCCTCTGCTAGTAAGATTGCGCCTAAATCAGCCATTTATCAGATCATCAAGAACTTCAAGGAGAGAGGTTCAATTGTTGTGAAGAAGGCTTCAGGGGCCCGAACAAGTCCAGCAAGCGCCAGGACCGTCTCCTAAAGTTGATTCAGCTGCGGGATCACCACCAGTGCAGAGCCTGCTCAGGAATGGCAGCAGGCAGATGTGCAGTGCATCTGCACGCACAGTGAGGCGAAGACTTTTGGAGGATGGCCTGGTGTCAAGAAGGGCAGCAAAGAAGCCACTTCTCTCCAGGAAAAACATCAGGGACAGACTGATATTCTGCAAAAGGTACAGGGACCAAGCCAATAGCACCAATTCAGTCGGGGCCCTTCACCTCCAAGTGTCCTATGAATCACGGCAACTTTTCCATCTTGTATTTCTCCTACAAGATGGAGTGTGTCCCACTCGTCCCGCAGCAGCCTGACGATGGGAAGCAAGGGTGAGCTATAATAACATTAAGTGTAGTCTTTCATGGTTTGACAGACCTGGAGTGACCTGTATGCAAGGATATGACTGATTCTCATATGAAAATAAATGTGGTAAACATCTAAATTAGCATTTTTTCACCTTTGTTCTGTATTTATTTCTGCAAGCTTTCTTACATATTAAAGTAGTCTTCTTGTATTTCCTTTTTTTTTTTAAAGTGTTGATATACACTTGATTATAACTAACACCTTAATATTTACACAAAAAACAATAAGAGGTGACTTTGAATTGGTGATATATCATCCCCTTTTTGGTTGTTATTGTTCTTGTCCCTCTTTGTTGTATGATAATTACTAATTAACAATGGATATTCACGCATACATAAGTGATTTCAACCATATTACGCATGCCTTATAACACAATAACTGCTTGGTAATACAGCCGTTCCTATTAAAAAAGTGTATACATATATATTGTTGGCACATGTTCGAAATATTTTTCTCATCCACCTTCACCCCCTTGTCGAGGGCGCATGAAATATATTATTAGTTCAAACTTAGCCTTCATGCATGTTTACAATATTGTATAATTCTAATATTGTGAAGAATGGTCCCATTTCAAAGGAGCAGGCTATGTGCATCTGTCCCAAATCATTTACCGTTTATTCACACTGCCACTGTTAATCAACAGCGCCCTCTGCTGACGAAACCCTATACTGCCGTCCACAAAGTCTCGCGCATGCTCAGTTCGACATTGCTACTCAACATGTTCTGCTAGTCATTCAGTTCACTTTCAAGGGTATTGATAGCTAATAACTCAAAAATATATCAGTATGCATTTCAAGCATGATGCGATTGGCTGTAAAGTTCATGAAACAACTTTGTCTCAAGTTATTGTTGTTATCCCTGCCTCGCGAATGTGTATTGAACTGGCTGTTTATGCCTAAAACACAATCTTGTGCTGAAGTTGGCCTCGCTGCTCAGCTTACTGGCTGATTAAACGCATCATTAGACGCTCTGCATTTAAAAAATACCGTTGCAAAGTGTACTCTTAACAGTGTCCAGGCTGTTAAATAGGGGTGTGTTTACCCTGCTACAACATTGGTTAGCCGCTTGTCAATGTCCAGTCACGTGGTATCACACGGACGGCCATGTTTCCGAAACACAAACAACAAGAAGAGCAGCGACTAGGAGCCAGCAGACACATACTGATACGCAGCAGCGACCGTTGGAGGAGAGGGGAAAAAATAATAAATAAAACACAGAGCACGACTTTCTGAAAGTACGATTCTGTCGTTTACAGTGTTTAAAGAGACCAATGCATACGATATATTGGCTGTAGACACGCCGTGCAGACAACCAGTCTGGTAACGTTAGCTATAAACAGTGAAGGTAAGACACGGTTCCTCTTTGCAGCTTGTCTTCTAGCTAGCTGGCTAACATGAGCTAACATGCTAACCTCGCTCTAGCAGCTCGAATGGTTTGGTTTTATCTGTCGTGAAAAAAATGCATTTGCACTAAGTCCTTTTAAGGTTAAAGCGTTGTTGTTTCTGCCATTTTGTTTTGTTTACATCGCATTAGCCCTAGCTTAACACCGACAACGGAGTGGAGGTGGTCGTCCCGCACATTGGCGGAGAAGGCCGGGGAGTCTGCTCTGAACACTCCGCCCCCTCCGCCATCATATCGGGTGTCATTTGAACCTAGGAGCCAAGGCCTTTACGATTAACTCCTAGCTTGTGCTAGGTTAGGTAGCAAGCTAGCTAGCTAACCTATCTCTGTTATGCAACAGAAATGTGATATTGTGGGTTGCGTATACCGTTGTAAGGATATATGTATGTACTTTTACCCACACGTAGATCTGCAGTAATGAGCTTGAAAGACGAACAACGTAACTATGTGCGCTAATGTAGCTCGCAACCACTCACGGTAGCTAACGTCAACTCGAGCAATTTTGTCAATACGTTAGCCATCTTCACGACGAAACAATTGCGCGTTGTTGAGTGTGTTAAAGTTTGAGTTGGTATACATTGGATGTCAGCTTTATCGTTGCTTTTCAGTCGGCCTTCTCGCAGCTTAAAGTCGTTATCCCGCCACATTTTAAGGAGCATAACAATTGCTAATGTCCTAATGCATAAGAAATGTCATGTTCTGCAGGCGACGTTATTACTGCGTGACCTTGCTTGAGTTTCCTCGGTACAAAGTTTGAGCTGGACACTAAAGATTGCTATTATTTGCCTGTTGTGGCCCGGAGACCGGATGGAGTAAAGTTATGAAATACTTTGAAGCCATACTAACTTCATGCAGTCTACAGATGTTGAGGTTCATGTTAAATATTCTTAATTGTTGCTGCTCTAGGCTGATATGTATTTTTTTTATGACTTTAAAATCAAGTGCCTTATAGTTTTAATATGTTCTCTTGTTTTGCTGCTTTTTTTAAATGACAAATGATTGCAAAATATACGTGTCACAATGCTCACAAAATTTCCAAACATTTCCTTTTTTAAGTATGATTACCAGCATTAAATAATTCCCAGATACTTAAAAGCATCAGTACCCTAAATAAGTTTATCAAACAGTTGTCGCATCCAGAGGTTTGAGGGAAATAGTACAATCCCATTTGGTGGCTTTTGTCCCAATATATCTCCACAACAGTTGTATATTTTCTATAGAGGTTGACATATTTTAAGTTCACACACACACACGGGGCCAACTTTACCTCCAGCTGATAAATTCAAAATAAGATTTAACAGTTTAAACCCACACTGCTGTAAGTTGAACCTGTCGGCATCCAATCCAAACTGTCTGTTGCTTTAAACGTGTATATTTTTATTCATATATGTTAGTTATGGTAGTGAATATCTGGAGTTATGCAGAAGGTAGACTGTCAAAGTACTCTACTGTAATCATGTTACACATGATTTTTCTTTTTAAAGTACATGGTGTTAACAGAGTCCAGTGTGGCATAACAAGTTGCAAGACTAACGCTAGCAGTGAACAGCACAAAAGACTGTCTGCTTCATTCACAATAACTTTCATGAATGAAATAACGTTACATATCAGCGGACTTTCCACAGGGGTGTGCACATTGCCAAAAAGAAACAGTATTACAAGTACGAGGTCACAAACACTGTTGATTCACCTCATAAGAGCACTGCAATATATAGAAAATATGCTCAACAAGTTTTCAGAATAAGACTCTAATTTGGAATATCCACACAGGATATGTTTATGGTCAATAACGGTGGATTATTAGTGTGCATGTTAATGTAATCTGTGTTACATGTGAGAGATTCAGACATAATTCATATTTGCTGTTTGTCAATAACTTATCGGACACAGGAGATGAATGCCTCTTCCTCCTTGATATTCAACTTTTAGCTTGCTTCAAACATCCGATTCATAAAAAAAAAAAAAACCTGTTTCTACATAATTTGAATGCTGACTAAAATCTGAAATGGTACTCGGATAGCATGGAAGTGCTAGGAGCTTGCACCATGCAGCTGGCTACTATACACATATGTGGACAAATTTAACAAGTTATAGATTTCTGAAGTTTGAATTTGAAGTTGAAATGGCATGTGTTCTGTTAATCAAACAGCCAGAGATACTAAATACATACAAATGCATTAAATACACGTCTGTATGAACAGTAGACAAAATCACTGACTGTAAAACAAAAATCTGATCCTCTCGCATTGTATCCCACAATATCATCCAACCCTGAGCAATTGGTTATTTTTTTTAATCAATTTCCTATGTGATTGTAATTGGGTACAGCTGATAAAATCTGCTTATTTAAGTCACCAGAATTTATGGCCCCCGATATTGATCTAAAGGACAAAGACATTAATGTGAACACATGCTTACCGGTAGTTTGTTTTATGGTTGACTTAATGGTTCAGACTATTTTCTGATTCACTCATCGTGTTCATGAAGCTCTATCGTGCTCCTAACATCTTGCTCGATAGAAGGCAGTCTTAATTAAAATGCCTTTTTACCGATCGGCTCCTTAGATCAGCCTACAAAGCCCAACAACCTGGAACACATTGCTCTGAACAACTGCTTAAGCCGATGCTAGATGGTGCTTGGGAAACATAATATCTGTGTCATTGCATATCATGGCACATCTTGAATTCAGCTTGTGGAGATCGGGCTGGTCTGCTGGCCGCTTATTACAGAGCAGTGCTCCATGCGTCTGGAATGTGAAAACGATCGTTGTGATGGTTAAAAAAAAAAACGTGTAGAGTTACGTCTAGGTTTAAAATGACCACATCTACCTATAGTAAACATTGGTAGCAGTTGTGAATAGTGGTAATAGCCAGACCCAGCTGTACACCAGTCTCTATTAACATTTCTTAAAGCGACATGGCGTGGTCACGTAAATACAATCGCAAAGAAGATGTAAATGTTGAGGAATACGCTGACCATCTATGAGCATTAACGGTTGGATATCGGTGTAGCTGCCGTGACACTTTCGTCTATCAACTATCCCCAAACAGCTGCCTGGTTTAAAACATCACTGAAATCTACTCTCTGGATGGAAAAATGTCCCGCGAGCAGCAGAAGCACAGGGCCATGATTGAGCGCTCCTCTAGAAACAGTTTGCTAGTTTCATTTATTCCGTGTGGGAACACCACAGTGTGTTTCTCCGTGCGCTGTAATGGATCGATCGATCGGACTGCGCCGGTACCTTTCAGCGAGTCCAAGGCTTGCTGTGAAAATAGTGTGTGAAGGCTACGCTGTGGAAAATCAAATGACACTTGTTTTCCGATCACAATACGGGCGGACTGCCAAGCTGTGAAAATGCATCTTAACAAACAGCTAATTTACTAAGTGCACAGCTCTAACATTATTCTCTCCACCTGTCTTTTAATGGTTTCTCTGATCTCGTCTCTCTCAAACTCTGCTTCATTTTCAGTGGTGCAAAGGGAGGAGGACAGGAAATAAAGGAGTTACCTGGAGGGTCTCCGTCAATCCACATTTCAGTTGGAGCGAGAGGAAAGGGCACGGCGGGAGAGAGAGAGGGAGAAAAGAAAAGAGGAGTCGCGTCTGCTCTTGGCAGCTGTTCCAGCAGCCTGTTTCAGTGTTTTGGCTGTTTCGTTCCTGCGTTACCTTTTTTGATGAATCAATTGATATTTTTAACTTTAATGTGAGATATAACTGCTGTAAAAAAGGAAAAAAAACAAAAAACATTACTACTAGCAAGAGTGTTTTATTTTGTTCCATCGTTAATTTCCAGGGTTCTTTTTTTGTTTTTTTATGTTCATCGACCCTTTTCGGCTGTGAGTAGCAGGAGCTTCCATTCTCCAAACTATAGTCGACTCCCACCCCACCCACCCCCCCTTCCTTATCTAGTTAGGACCTGATAACCTGGTGTTCCTCAAGCACCTGAAACTGGCAGCTATTCTCTTTGTGTCTGTGTGTTTGGGGATCTCTGTGACCACAGCTTAAGCACCACTCAGCCTTCTAGTCACCTAAGCCTAACTAAAGCCAGCCAGCCCGGTCCAGCCCAGTCCAGCCTGCTCCGATCATCTGGACAGGGTAAGGCAGATAAAGGCACATGTGCTCATTTGTTTAAAAAAAAGTTTTTTTTTTTCTTCTTCAGAATTTAAAACTTTAATTTGTTTTTCCTCTCAGATACTCAGTTCTGTGTGGACGTGAGGAATATGACTGCTGAGACTCTTAACTTCGGCCCAGAATGGTAACTGATCTGTTTTCTCTGCACTATTTCAGCAAATGTTTGAAGTCACACTGAATTCATGGAGAAGTGTCTCCTGACGATGCAATCCCTTTGAAGATGTAATGAAGTTTAAAGTGTGTTATGACCGACTCAACTCAATATGTACTTAACTTGCTTGGTGTGGTGAAACTTAACGGCAATTTGCCCTCGTGATGAGATACATTTTTGTGTAAAACTGACATTTTACAAAGTCTGTTTGACATTTTGTAAACGCAGCCATTAGTCTTAGTAGTCTTCAGTTTGGTAGCACTCCATCTCTTAACAGCCTGTGACTGCTGTGTGCATTCTTGGTGCAGTGCCAGCTTTGCACAATATTTCTCTCTTTACACATCTGCAGCTGTTCTGCTCTCGGTGGTCCTCCTCGCCCACTTTTATCCAGTGGCCGGTTGGAGTGCTCGCCACATGCAGCTGTCTGGTGTCCGGCATGTTTACACGTCTTTTAATGCCTGTCGGCGTGAGAAAACGATGTCGACCATTTGAGGTTTTCTTGGCAGTGGAGTCGGCGAGAGTGCGAGTCATTGTGGTAGAATTCACAGTGAAAACATTCTGCCTCGCATTTTTGATTTACGTACCCGTTATTAGGCCAACATTTGCTCTACAGGAGCACAAAGGAGCGTGAATATATAGATTTAAGTGTGGTTAGATCTCACCTTTTGTCTTGTTTGAGAGGTTGAAGTGGATGCGAACATATTTCTTAGTATCTCACCCACTGCCATGTTTCCTCAGCTCTGCTTTTATTATTCATATTAGTCGCTGCACCACTTATTTTTACCCTCTTTGATATGCCACCAACTGGTCCTTTATGACGCCTTCCTTTACCTCTTACACCCCCCCCCCATCCTCTCCACATCTCTTGAGAGTTCCATGTGGTTTTGATGTGGGTCTGTGAGTGAATGACCTGTTTTGTCGAGGCACGTCAATGGAGCCATTGTTAAACAGCGGGCCTTGGAATCTGGGTTGCTCGCAATAGCTTTTTTTTAAGTGAAATCTTGAGATTGGAAAGCTAATATGTCGTCTGTGTTGAGCCAAGTGTATTCAGACATTTTCCTTCCTCCCGCAGGCTCCGTGCACTGTCCAGTGGGGGGAGTGTGACTTCCCCCCCTCCTTCCCCCGCCATGCCAAAGTACAAGCTGGCCGAGTACCGCTACGGCCGAGAGGAGATGTTAGCACTTTATATCAAAGACAACAAGGTTGGTTGCAAAACTCGGCACCGTTTCTCTCAGGACTGTATGAATCCCAGAATGGCAAGAATCATCTTTTAATGTTTAGCAATGTTGAGGAAGTCATTAGTGCCAAAAGCGATCATGCACGTTCTCAACACGAGCATGCATTTTGCTTTTAAACCTCCACTGACTTCCCTATCCTCCAAAATCAAGACCTGTTTGGAGGTCAGTTGTCGTAAAAAAAAAAAATGGTATTAAGATAGTTTTCTCATCTAAGTGCCTGTTGTTGTTGTTGTTGTTTTAGGTCCCAGAGGACATGCAGGATAAGGAGTTTGCTGCTATTCTGCAAGATGAGCCCATGCAGCCACTGGCACTGGTGCCACTCACTGAGGAGGAGCAGGTCGGTCACAAACACACGGATACCTGCAATTGTCGAGCAGTTTCAGCTCGCCACGTGACACGTCGTAGCGATACGACCTCCGTTTTGAAAGCGAGCTGTTCTGTTGGTTAACAAATATGGCTCTGAGCTCACATTCCTCACATTCCTCCCTTTTGCTCTTTCCATTCTCTCTCTGCAGAGGAACTTCTCCATGTCTGTGAACAGCGTGGCTGTGCTGAGGCTCATGGGAAAAGGGGTGGGCGGGGCCGCCCCAGCTGGAGTGGTCCGAGGACGAGGGGCCACACGAGGCGGTCGAGGTAAAAAAAACTTCCCAAGACACCCATTAGAAGAGAAACTGCCACAAATATAGAACCGCCCGAAGTACACTAGTGATAAATCCACAACCACTTATGCTAAAACTCACACGAGTCCAACAGCAACAGAAATGCTGCCCAGAACCCTTGGCTGGAACTACAATGGCTGTTAGCCAGGCAACGTAACAGTTTATTCAAGCCAACCACTGAAGTGTTTATTTCCCCCTTTTCTTCCACCATCTTGATGCAGCACACTTCCTCTCGGCCTGTCTGCGTAGTCGTCCTTTTGTCCAGCCACACCTGTCTAAAAACGGCTGGGGCTTATGAACTCACCTTGTGACTCACACAGCACTCGGCGCACATGAATGGCCAACGTAAACACCAGCCGTCCGGTGCAGGAAAGCCAAGGAAACAGCTTGGAAGAGCGATGCTGTGTGGTTTTCATGATTCGTGTGCATGTGCTGGTGTTTGTTTCTGTCTGCACCTTGAAGCTTTGTCGGTACAAGACATTTATGTTGATTTAACGTGTTTGTTGAATTGTTGGAAAAAAAAATCTAAAATGTTAGGCTGATAAGAAACAAGAGAGCACATTTGACTGATTAGATATATATACTTTATTCATCACCAAGGGGAAATTTGTCTGTGGCAGCAGCAAACAAAGTTACACAATAAAATAAAAATATTAAGTATGGAAAATGCACAATATACCGTAATAACAGAGCAGGACCTATTCAATTTAAGAAAATAAAGTAATAAAATGCACAGTATATACACGAAATAGAATGGGAGTAAATTAACGAAGTAGGAAAAAATTAACTGAACAGTAGTGCACTGATCCGCAACAACAGCAACAGTTATAGTCTTGTGTATGATTTGGCCAGATGTGATATATGATATATTATATGTTATACGATAACATTATATGTTATGACGATATTAAATATAAACGCCTTCTTCTCCGTGTGTATACAATCAGGACGAGGTCGCGGTGAAGGTGGATTCTACCAAAGAAGTATTGAAGAGCCGGAGGTGGGTTTCGGACGCGGCGTCCGAGAGATACACCGCAGCCAGAGCTGGGATGACCGGTAAGAAAGGCCGGGCGCACACGACCTAAAGGCTTGAGTTCCCCACGGCGTAGTAACGGCATATATCTTAACTGCTGAGAGAAGCTGTCATCCAGCGTCATGTACTCAATTATCCTCTTTGCTGTTTTTGTAGATTTTTGCTTTTGTGGGATGATTTTTCACTTTTGCAGACATCTGCTTGTATCTGCTGAGGCTGAACTAAAGTATCTGTATATCGTATATATCTTAGCCAGTTTATTTTTGAGGCCGGTTAAAGTGTGTGAATCGGTATCAGTAGTGATGAGATGCAAGTTTTGGCTTGACATATTCCTCAGATAAAAAAACGACTTCATGTTTTTGGGCTTGTAACTGATTCCTCCCTATTTCCCTCCTGTCCTCAGGGGCGAGCGTCGATTTGAGAAGCCGCTGCGGCGGGAGGTGGGACGTCCCGGCTTTGAAGAGGCCGTAGGTCCCGTGGTTCCGGGGAGGAAGGAGTACACAAGGGCTGACAGCGATAACTGGCGCATCCTCCGGGAGGAGCAGGAGCAGCAGGAGGAGGAGGGGGCGGAGCCGGGCACCAACTGGAGACTTACTGGACTCCGCAGGGATGGTAAGAGAAATACAAACTTGTATTTATTCATTGTCAGGTGGCTTAACAATTCATATGTTGATTTCATGGCCACGTTGTATTGAACAGCTTTAAACCACACGAGACCAATGACCTTTTTTTGAACAAATCAGGTATTCCTGTATACAGGCCTCATTTCAACCGCTCTTAAGTCTGTGCAAACTATCAAAAATTCAAAATGTTAAAATCCTTTTCCTTTGTTATAGTCGCCTATAGTGTTTTTTTTTCTTCATAAAAATTCAAATGATAAGGGAATAAAGATTTCAATCTGTGTAATAACCTAATGTGTTACCTTTTGGTTTAAGTTGTGAAAGCTGATGAGATTAATGTCCTGGGTGGAAGAAAATGATTTATGTTACTCCTCACTGCCATCAGAGCTAAGTTAACAATGTGTGCAGCAGATGTCCCTTAAATAGTAGCTATAGTGACATCTAGTGGCAGTAAATGTAATCCTGAATGACACAATCCAGTTTCAGCTGAAACCGAGCTGCACTTTGAAGCCAGACAGTCGGCTTAAAAGACCTTTTTCTAAAACTCTTCCTCTAAACAGGAAATGAGATATAAGATCCCAAGACATAACCACATGATTGTCCAAGCAACCGCTGTCACTTTGCAATGTGTTTCTCCGGAAACCTTGAATCTGTACTTTTTATTTATTTATTTTTTTTAATGTTTGTAGCAGAAACTTACCTCTTTATATTTTTGACTCCAGTCCAGTTTGACACTGATGGCGGCCCATTCCTTTTGGCAGATGGTGGTCCTCGCTCAGCAGGCTGGCGGGACCATACCGGTCCAGGTGAGAGTCGTCGGAGGAAGTTTGATTTTGATTTCCGGGACTCGGACGGCCACGGTGGTGGTGGTGGCCGCCGGCGTGCAGGCAGTGAGGGCCTGGAGGACGGCAGGGACGGCCTGCCCGAGTGGTGTACAGACGATGAGGACGGGGAGATGGGCACGTTTGACTCCTCTGGAGCTTTCATGACTATGAAGGTCGGTTTTTATTTATTTTCAGCCCCTGGTCTTATAAACATATGCACAATTGGGTTTTATACAAAAACAGTGTTTAGAAAACAGGCACATCTTGTATTTCAGACAGTATATTTCTTATTCAGTCATCCCCACTTTTTGTTACACTCCTTCATTGCCACTGTTTCTCCTGGACTTTTCCGTCAGAAGGGGGGGAAGGATACAATCCTGGAGGAGGAGTTTGACTTTAAGGGCATCGAGGAGGAGGAGGAGGAAGAGGAGGAGCGCTTCGCTGACATGGAGAGGAACAGTGCTGAAGGAGATAAAGACAAAGGTGAGGAAAGACTTCTCTATTTGATGATTTAAAATGTTTTTGGAATGTTATTATTGTTTCACTGACCAAATGAGTTAAATGCAAAATTTAAATGTTAATGAAACTTGATGAAATGGACGACTGTGGATGAGCCTTCTGCTTCCGAAATTCCGAAACACCTAATCGTCTGCACTTTGTTTAGTTGATCACAGAACCAGGAGGAATTCATTATTCATGACTGTGGCATCTTACTTCCTTCCCTCCACTCTCGCCTCACAGAGAGTAAAGAAGCTGGCTCAGCTGTCGGGGATTGCGAGACAAAGCGAGCATCTCCCTCCTCGTCTCCTCCCGCTCTCCAACACTGTTCCCCTCCATGCCTGGAGCCTCGGCCCAGCAACGCTGGTCCAATGGTGGACATCCTTCAGATGAACAACAGCTACTCCGTCAAGGCCAGCAGCATGTCCAGTGAAGGTACGCCTTATTGCAACAACATAAAGATATATTTAGTTAATTCAGCCACGTTGATATTTTGGTTTGATACAAAATATGTTTAGCCCCAGTCATTTAATATCTTGTTTACTGCTGCATCAGATGCAGAGCCAGTAGGTGGCTCTACCCCCCCACATCCTAACGCTCCTTCTTGTTCTTGTGTCAGACATGGCCACGCTAATGGGCTCCAAGGTCCAGCTGAGCCTCGGCGCCCCCACCTCCTCCAGTCTGCCTCCCCCACCCCCTTGCTCTGCTGCTCCTTTTCTCCCTCCACCTGGCGGAGACATGGAGGACGATGAGGGCATGAAGCACCTGCAGCAGGTAGGAACAACAGAAGGCACATTTCAAGCGCAGTTAACGCTAATCAACTAGATTATTGCGCTGCAGAATATTCAAGAGTCATGTATGTAGAATCATCAATAAATGCAATCTATGAAATGTACCCATATTCATTATATTCAAAAAGGTCAATTTGTGTGTGTGTGTGTGTGTGTGTGTGTGTGTGTGTGTGTACATAGGAGGCGGAAAAGATGGTGGCATCACTGCAGGACACTTCTTTGGAGGAGGAGTGTTTCACCCAGGCTCTGCAGCAGCAGGAGAGCAGGAACACAGCAGCCGCTCTGCCCCTGTCACATGAGGCTGCCATGAAGTGGTTCTACAAGGACCCCCAGGGAGAGATCCAGGGTACGCTCGCACACCGTGGCACGCATAGTTACTTGCACACATCATACAGCCAAGCATTAACATTGATATTGTCTGAACTAATTGAAAGGATGTACACAAAGTCGGTTACATGGCGACAGGGTTTGCTTTGTAAGCTCATCTCTGTCTCTGTCCGACCCGCTACCAGGTCCCTTCACCACCGTGGAGATGTGCGAGTGGTTCCAGGCCGGCTACTTCACCATGACCCTGCTCGTGAAGCGGGGCTGCGACGAGGGCTTCCAGCCCCTGGGCGACGTCATCAAGATGTGGGGCCGCGTGCCCTTCGCCCCGGGGCCATCCCCGCCGCCCCTCCTGGTGAGACAGCCACCACCGACGCAGCGCTCGCAGTCCACCCGGGGTTCCGCCGGGACTGTGAGTCAGAGCTCAGCCAGCGTGGACGATGGGGAGGGGAGGATGCAGAGGAGAGGGAAGATTGACAGACAGGTTACGGTAAAACACCCAATCATTCCTTCAAATTCCGTTTTAACTTGAGAGAGATTTGTGAAACTGCCCCCACATGGTTTTAAGACTTGTCATTGTATCTGTGTTACAGCCAATACCTTCATTCCCTTCTGTAAGAAGTGGGAAAAGGATATGCATATTCAAACCACAGGCGTATAACCACATTATGCAGTGGCCTGCAGTAAAATCCTTGTTTGCATGTAAGCTTCAAATGAATGGAGCAGCACAGGGCGGCCTCCATACCTGCATTTAATGCTGTAATATAACACTGCAGATATTGTCACATGTTTTCCTGATTACCTATGAATGTGGCACAGTTGATCAGATGTTTGTGCATATTTGACTGCATGTTACTTTTTTTTTTAAATCATATTTAAGATATGCACAAAATCTGTATTGTGAAGACACCCAGGCTAGTTTGTAAAGCACAGACTGTGGTTGTTATTAATGGACAATTCCCCACAAGCAATGCTCTCTGAGCCGTATCCAACTTTATATGGGTATTTGTGTTTTTGGTGTCTTGAGTTTTATTGACTGGTCATTGTCATTTTTTCAGGGAGACCAGGACCGCCTGAAAAAGCAACAGGAGCTGGCAGCAGCAGCATCTCTTTATCAGCAGCTCCAACAGCAGCAGCTATTCCAGCTCATTAATAGGTAGGAATACAGGGGGAGGGGGGGGGGGGGGGGTTACATTTTGGTTGGGTCCCAGTTTCTGTAATTATAATTTGGCCTTTTCTTTCAGTGTTTAACGTTGCTTTGTTTGCTCCAGGTGCAGTGAGCAGGGTATGATGCCTTCGATGAACAGGTCGATGTCAGTGCCAGATACAGGGTCCATGTGGGACATGCATACCTCAGCTTCACAGCCATCCGGTACGTTCCAGACTGCGCCCTGGTTGTGAACCACAACACGCATGTACCCAAGTTTTGCTAAATGAATCCAATTTTATTCCCATGTTAGGCGGTGAAGCCAGTCTTTGGGACATAACAATGAATCCTTCTACTCAGGGTCCAACTCTGGAACAGCTTCAGAAGGTGGGTTCACCTGTGAGCTGTTCAGCCATACGATGCAAATTCACACCTACATTTTCTGAGTTTCTTGTTTTTTATGTTGCATGTTTTGCGTGGCGAGTCAGTTGTATCTCATTGTCTTCACTTTCAATAGTTAAAAACTCTCAATTGAAAGTTGTTTTTATTGCTTGCTGGCACAAAAACCCACAACCAGAATGCAGCTTTTGTTGCGTATTTTAATCCGTGCCTTTTACTCGTTTGACTCCTGATGTTTTCCCTTCAGCTCCAGCAGGAGAGGCGAGACGCTGAACTCAGGGCGAAGCGTGAAGAGGAGGAGCAGCGCAAGAGGAGGGAGGAGAAGAGGAGGTTACAGGAGGAGCAGCAGAAGAGGAGGGAGGAGGAGGAGCTCTTCAGACGCAAGCAGGTGAGTTGAAGGAATGACATGTTTTCCTTATCACTGTCTGTTGCCTTGGGCTACAAATATTCAGTTATTTCTGATTTTGTATAATCAAAATTGAAATGTCTTCTTTTTTTGATGCAAAAAATGTTTAACCTTTTATGTTATAGGAAAATTAAATGCAATAAGAAGTGCTGTTGGTGGAGTTATACATTTCCTCTTTAAAGTGTTTTCCTCTTTGATGTCTTCCTGTAGTGTCGTCAGCAGCAGGAACTGATCATGAAGTTGCTCCAGCAGACCCCCCAGCAGCAGGGTTCAGGGGCAAGCGGCTCAGGCTGGAGCGGGTCTCCCTCCTCTGGGCTATCCAAGTCCGGGAAGCCCCCGGCTCTGGCTCTGCTGGAAATGCAGCAGGAGGCAGAGAGGCTGCTGAAGCTGCAGCAGCAACAGAGAGCGCAGCAGCAGAGAGACCGCGTGAGTAAACTAAGTGTTTCTAAAGTTTCGAGCAGAAAGTCCACAGAAAATGACATTTTACTCATCGCAATGATTTCTCTATCTTTCCAGCACTCCGGCATGTCGATGGGGAGCTCCTCCATGGGATCGCAGTGGGTGGATGGAGTTGGCATGTGGGGCGGGCCTGGAGGTATGGAGGGTAAGAGTGGCAGTGTGAGCTCTTCGGGCAGCATGGGCATGTGGGACGAGGCTGTGAAGAACCAGTCCGGCCTCCGTGGCAACAGCAACAACAACATGGGCTTGAAGAACAGCCGCAGCAGCCCTTCACTCAGGTACACAGACCAGATCGAACACACACTGCTAAAAACACTGTGCACTTTGTCACGCCTACCGTGGCAGATGGTGCTGTGTTTTGTGCGTTTTTCATGACGAGCGTCGTTAAGATGCACTGAACCCCATGTCCTCTGCAGTGAGCAGTACATGATGCGTCGGAAGCGGACAGAGGAGGAGGAGAAGCTGCTGAAGCTGCTGCAGGGCATGAAGCCTCAGGACGGCTTCACTACCTGGTGTGAACAGATGCTGCACGCTCTCAACACCTCTGCCAACAACTCTTCCTCTTCTCTGGATGGTAGGCTTTTAGTTATTAATGTCAAGGATGAGGAAGATTCCCCCTAAACTTAGTATTTATGGACCGAAAATGACTTCTAAGTAAACCGATTTCAACACATTTTCAGCATTGCTAATCATTTCATCTGTATGTCTTCATTAAGTTGCCACAATTGTGGCGTACCTGAAGGAGGTGGAGTCTCCCTATGCAGTACTGGACTTCATCCGGTCCTACCTAGGGGACACAGTGGAAGCCAAAGAGTTCGCCAAACAGTTTCTGGAGCGACGTGCCAAACAGAAAGCCAACCAACAGAGACAGCAGCAGCAGGTACAATGAGAACCGCATGTGTCAAAAACATAACCTGTTGGCTAAGTTCTCATCTGCTGCCCGGACATACAAATGATATCAATGCAGAATATCTTTAACGAGGATGTGCTCAATACCTGGTCAAATCTGGGACATGGTTCCTGTTCTACAAGAAAAGAGCATGTGCATAATTGTGAATGTTTTAATATGAAGGTGAGGTTTAGAACTACCAATAACCGGCGACGTGAATAAAATAGAGGAGCCTTTTGAAGTGTGCTATTTAAATTTATAAATCATTCCTCTTCCCCTCTTTATGAATCCCAGTTATCAAAGGAAGTGGCTGGATTGAACATGAACTTCCCTCTGCAGGTAAATGCAGATATGCTTTTGTACTGTACATGCAATCACTGATGGAGCCGAGTTCTTGTGATTGTGTCTTTTTGTGTCCCGCTGCTATTTGACAATTGTCAACTGGTTGATGAATATCAAAACCTGGTCCGACAACCTTAGATGTGTAAACGCACAAAGTCCACATTTTGGACATCATTCATGGGAAAACAAGGTCCTTCAAAGAAAACTGGGAGAACTCTCAGTATGCACACATGCCAACAAGACAACGTCACTGTCTTAAGTGCAAGACTCCATTTACAGTCAGCGGTAAACATTAAAAGCAATAGCAGTCACTGAAGGCTACGACAAGAAAGGGCATTTATTTCCTCACGGAGGGATGGATTCGTGGATTGAAAATATGGTACAAATGGATTCTCGTAGCTTAAAAAAAAAAAAACACTTTGTGGGGCCGTTGAGAATGTCCTGACTAGCATTTGTACGATTGTCTTTATTTTTCTTTTCTTTTTTGTTTTCAGGACTCAATGCGAGGAATGAATCCAAGCACCCTGCAGTCCATGTTTCAAGCCAACCACATGAGCAAGGCTGGCCTCTATGACAACCAGGGGGGGAAGATGAAGAAGAAACAGCCCATGATGCTGCACTCTGACCCCAGCATCTTAGGTACGTGACCTCACCAGCATTTTATAGTGCTTCCTTTTGACTTCAGTCCTCAAATGGTCAGAATCTAGACATAGCTAGCTTTGAATCTCAATTAGCATTGTGACAAGACGCGACCTCAATAGAGTCTAACAAAAGCGACCAAGGAGACTCTGCAGAGAGTCTTACATCTTCTTCATGACCAGTTTGCACCCACTCCAGGGGTGAGTAGGGCGTGCTCGTAGGATAGGCTTATGTCTGAGCTTTATTTATGTCCCCATGAGCTGTTTGGAGCGTAAACCCGGGGATGGGATGCGGCTCGCTGTTGGTCGACGTAAACCGGTGGCCAAAACAAATGTGCTGTTGCTAAAAATCGTGTATCGTGTCATCTCTATAGTTTCAGCCGTCTTCTTCTGTAGAGGGAAAATAGATTGTGCTGATTAAAACATTGTAATCGGTACACTCATTGTGAACCCATGCACGTTACCTCATGGGCTTTGATGTGACCAGTATCTACGTTTGATTATTAATCAACATAATTATGGTTTGCAATGAGTTTGCTTCTTCTTACATTTACAATTAAGGGTTAACTGTTTCTAGAGCAGAGGTTTCTTCTTGTCACATTATTTCTGGCTTGCATCTTTGTTACCCCCTTGCCAGCCTTTCTAACTCCCCCATGTCCCGTCCTCTGATCTTACTCTGCTCTCTCCGTCTCTTCTTCCCCCCCCCCCCCCACCACCACCACCACCACCCCTGCAGGGTACTCATTCCACAACGCGGGCGACTGTCTGAGCCTGAATGAGATGGAGATGGTGGAGGATTACTGATGTGACGCAGCGCAGCAGCAATAGCTACCTGAGGCCTTCTGTCTTTTAATCAGACAAACCTGATGACGAATGTGCACTGCTGGGGGAACCGTGGGGGGGGGGGGTGAGGGGTGGGGATAGGAAGGGAGTGAGCGTGAGGGGAGGTGCAGGGTGGAGGCGCCTGGATCTGCGCCTCCCACTCTTTCCTTCCCTCTGGCAAGAAAAAACAAAGGGCTCCCTGCTGCACCAGTTGATCACTTGAGCAGAGGGGGGGGGGGGGGGGGGGGGTGATGTTAAAAAGGAAGATGGGTATCCTCTGGCACTCAAAAGATTAAGCACCTTATACTGAACTAATGCACTTTATTGAGATGGGATTTGAATAGTTATTTTTTTCTTTTCATGTGTGTGAATGCGAGCGCGTCGGTAATCCGTGCGCATACGGTGTGTGTACATACACACTATCTGCGCGCGTCAGAACTGGAAGTGGGCGGTGAAGCAGTCGGCGGGGTGAATGGTCGGGCTGTTAGGTTTTCAAAGTCAGGGGGACCTTTAGTTGAAACCTTATCAGAGAGCAAATCCTTTCTCGAAAGACAAACACTGTTGATATTTCTCTTGTTTAGCATTTTTTTTACGTTTATATAAAAAGTAAAGCTATTGAAAAAATGGATTATAAAAAAACTTGAAGATTTGCACTTGCCTAAAAAAAGAATAACAAAAACAACAAAAAAATCAAACAAATGGGGTTAGTTCTAGAAGTGAATATTTTTGTGAATGTGTTCGTATGACAGTGAGAGTGACTGATGTGTGATGGTTGGTTTGTGTCAGTAATATACCAGTCTGCACAAGTTTTTTTTTTTTTTCTTCATTCTTTTGTTGCTTACCAAGATGTATGAAACATAAGAGGCCATTTTTGTCTTTTTTGTTCAGATGGTAATTTTGTATTCTCATGTTCAGACCGTGTGTGTGTGTGTATCCCTTCTCCAAACAGGGACTTGATCTGTATGTCTTGAGAGAGTGATGAGAGAGATGTTTTTGAATGAATGAATGAGAGAGAGAGAGAGGGCAATTGCACAACACATCCTTTCTCTCACCAGCTCTTCATCCCCAGATAGACGAAATAGAAATGCATACATTTGTAAAAGTTGGCTTTGCGCTCATCACGTGATGACCACCACTAGTTTATTTCCCTTAGCCTCTCCCCACGGGGAGCTGTCTCTAGACCTGTGAGGACTAGCAGGCAGGGCGAATCATGAGGGACATTACTGTGTGTGCATCAGATTGAGACTTCGTATGTGTGTGTGTGTGAGAGCGCATGTTCATTTTCTGTTCATAGAAATGAGTTAAGACTACAGGTACTCATTTTTGGAATACATGTGCTGTTTTTGTATGTGTATGAATGCACATTTGTGCCTAAGAACTTGGATCGGGTGCGTGGCCATTGAGACATTAACTCTTTTTTGAGAGCGAGTGTGATGTGCGTCAGTGCTCAGCACAGTGTATGTAAAAGTCTGTCAGTTTATATATCGTAAATATTTCTAGTTCAGTCTAGGGGTGATCCATCGGAAGGTTAGTCCAGTCTGTCGTCCTGGGGTGTGATCACGTTGCCTTTTGTCAGCTCTCGAACTTGTGAATGAAAGGTGTCGAGTTGCTGACTCTGAAAAAAATACAAAACAGCATCTTAATGTGCGAGTGCACAGAACGGTGCATGAAATGTTAGCATATTGTGTTACTTATTCGTTGTTGCAATTTGATAATGACGAGTTTTCTTTTTTTAATGAAAAATATATATGAATATATACATTATATACAAAGTTTAAAAAGTATTTGGACTAAGATAATGAGCACTTGGGGCTGCTATTTTTTTGTTGTGTGTTTTAATTTTTTTTTCTCCTTAATTTTTGTTTCATTTTTGTTTCATTATCGCCATGTGAAGTGTGTGTATTACTTCTTAAGAAAATATTGAATGTATTCCAAAAAAAAAATGACAAGAAACCCGTGCTGATACCAGAATTTTATTTTATTTTTTTTCCTCAGAAGATTTCAAAAATGGAAACAAAATACAAAAAAACTTCAAAGAATTTAGCGAGAACTTTTTTTTTTAAAACATTTACACAGTGAAGAAAAAAAGAGCTCTGGATGGATACAGTTGAACACACTGCCTCTACAATCCTGGTCGTACAAATAGTGACTAAGAATTAAAAGAAAGGACTCTTTCTATTCCATACTGGAGCTTTGGTTGTTTACAAACCACATGGATATTTCTGTGGGTGCAGTTTTTATTTCCATTTCTTTTTTTCCCCCACATAAGACGGGTGGGGTTTGCAAGTGCGCTTCTGCCATATGGACATTGAGTGGTGTTTTTTTTTTTTTGAGGAAGAGTGGCAGGTATCACAAGAACATGGACAGGGTCCTCTAACTGCACCTTTTGTGTGGTTGAGGATCCTGAGACTTGATGATCAACCCGCGGAGGCGGGAAAATCAAGGACTGGCTCCGTTTTTGTGGAGACTGGAGTGCAGGGCTGCATAACCCTAGAGGGAACTGAGAGGGTGACACGAGTACACCCGGTTAGTGCGCTCGTCTTCACCCCAACCCTCAGAAGCACTCACACCCTGCCCACTCACCAACTCACCTATGCACTTTTGTTCATTCAAGCTGTGAGGTACCATTTTGGGGATGGGAGCACAAATTACAACAGGAGGATTGCTACGACTTTGACAAAGTCACTGAAAAAGATATTCCCAAACTGAAATAAGAGACTCGAGAAGCACGTCTTCTCCCACCTCCTGTGTATATAACCATATTTTTGTATTATCTTTCAGAGCAGAAAGAAAATTTGCAAATGGATGAAGGAAAATTCATGAGACGTTGACTATATGGAGTGAATGTTCTTCAAGAAAACCAATCTTTTTGACTATAGTTTGAGATGGACTCGCTGTGAGTTTCCCTTAGTTTGCCAGTAACCCTGAAATAATCGGGGATGGAAGGGAGAGAATAAAAAAAGGAAACATTGACTGAGGTGTTGGACATGCTACAATGGCTCCAAGACTGACAGAGTTATCAAAATGGATGACGCGGCCGCTACAAAGAGCCCCGCAAAGAGTGCTTGATCAACATGCACAGTGAAGAGGCAGACATGGGGTTGAAGAGCTTTTGGCAAGGAGGCTTCCACGTCCTCTCCCAACCCGATGACTGCCTCGAGTGACTGCAGGAGGGAAAGGCTTTGGCAATGGTAAGGTATTCTTCTGGGCACTTTGGGCTGAGAACATTTCATTTGATCCATTTACTCCTGGTTAATCTTGTGGCACTCTGTTTTAAGTGGTTTGGAGAGTGTAGTGAGTCTTTTCTTTCTGTCTTCTCACAGGAGTCTGGCTGTGCTTTATTTGCTGCCCTCTGCAAGGAGGATCTAATCTACAGCCAACCCATGAACCAGTTGACCCTTGACCTATCATTTGAACTTTAAACCCTAAGAAACCTTTCTGTCTCGCCGTCAGCATTATCGGTTGGACAGTTACCAGATGAAGATCCAGGTTTACCAACCTTGGACCCCATCTGTGTTGGATTTGGGATTTCATCAGGCCCTCTCTACGGCGAGTAAGAGGATAAAGAGGCTCGTATTGCCCAGATGTCACCCCCCCCCCCCCCCTCCCCTCGGCCTGAAACTCTCAGGTGGTTGTGTGGAGGTCTTCTAACCAGCGGGACCGAAGACTCTCCCAGACGTCAAGAGATTCGAGAGCTGGATTGGGTTTCGATGGACGTGGCTGGATTACATCGAAGTCGCCAGGAATCCCTGCAGCTGTGGAACTGGATGAACTAAATAAAGAAATTGTACAAACAGACTTTGAAACATGACACGACACAAACGCGTAGCTACACGTCACATAGGTCCAAGAGTTCAAAGGGGTTGCAGACGCACTACATGCACACGTACACTCAGTGACAGTGGCTCTCCTCTGGAACCACGTCTGCATATACATAACGGCGCTGCATCAATATCACACACACACACACAAGCAAGCATCATCGCTCATCAATATAAACGCTGAGCTTTGTAAATAATGTAAATGTTTGTGTTTTTGATTTCTTTCTCTCATAGTGGTTTTTGCTTTATTTCTCTGTTAAACATGCCTTAAATTGTATAGTTCAGTCCTGAACGGCGAACTGAAAGTGTTCTCTAAATGACGAATTTAAGTTGGAAACCACCTCCTTAACTGTCCTCTAAAGTGAAAGGAAGATGGGAGCTTTCTACAAGTCTGTTTACTGTTTGCAAACAGGACTGTCTGTTCTGTATTCATTGGCTACGTGTACTGATCACCATGGAAGTTACCGTTTAGCTTCAAATTAGAGCAGCAAGCGGTCTTTCGATTAATCTGATTTTGCTGGTTAGCTTTTGTTGCCCTTTTGGTTTCCTTTAAAGGAAGAGTGGTTTTGTTTGGATTTCCTGTTTAGATTATTGCTGAAGGTGCAGGCTTCATAAAGGGCCGGAGTCTGTACTGTCTGGAGCTGAGCTGACGGGTTGGGATGCACTTAAAGCACAGACTCGTTGCTGTGTGAGAGCCGCTGTTGGATATACCGCTCCAGGCTGAACTAAACCAGAATGACGGGTCCTCCTCAAATCGAGATACCAGTTGGGGCTTTTTGGTTGTTGTTTTACACTCCGGGGGGACTTAAAATGTCTTGGACGCAACTAGGTACTTTTTACAGTTTTGAGATGTCCGTTCAGGCTTGTAGGAAGCATGATTGTAAGAGCAAGCTTCCATGATTTGTAATATTTGTGGGTTTTGACGCTAAACCTTGAGGTGGGTCACAACTTGGTCACGATTGCTGCAGCTTTGTCAGTGCACCTGTAGTGCCGCTGCCTGCTAAACATTTCTGGTAGCACTGAATAGATAAGGAATTGACCAGTCAGTTGTGTGTTAGCTCAAAGGACATTCCATGTCCTGAATATTTGGAAAGTGTCTTGTCCCACGTATGTATATGTAATTGGATTTGAGAGATGAATGCTTTTAGTCAACCAGTTTTTTTTGTATCTATTGAAACAATATGCAGTTTTTAATCCAAAGGACAACTGATATTCAATGAATATCTTCAGCTTAGACTGGTAATACACTTATGCATTTGTTTAGCTGAGGTTTTGGTGGATAGTTACCAGATACAGCTAACTATGTCATAACTGTTGAATTGTGCTAAAAAGTTACGAGGTTTAATGTTGTTGCGATCAGTTGCCAAAACCATGAATATACTATCAAGTCTCTTATTGGTGAATATCTTTAAAAATACCTGTTTGACATTTTTAAAAGCTGATATTGCGTGGTGTTAGTTGTTGGTTGGTCCGTCAGTCTTAAAAAAAAATAAAAATTTAAACGAGGTTGTTTGCAGTTAGTTTTACTGCACTACACATACTTTTATGATTGGATAAACCGCAATTTTGTGTTGTCAAAAAGCCCTGGATGTTTGGTTGCAGTCTTAGAAAAGAGCCCGTCACGGCCCGTCCACCTAACGGGATGAAGTCATCTGGTTTATTTTAGCTCTGGCAACTGTAGTTCCAACAATATTGTCCTAAATGATGTAATGTAGCTTGTATCCCTGTCAGCTCAGCTCCTTTGCCTAATAAGTCTTTGAATGTTGTTAAAAGAGCAGCATACTTGTAATGAAACTGTTTAGGAAAAGAACAACTGAAAGATGTGTAAATAGTTTTGCTTTTTGTTTGTTTGTTTGAAGAACAAAATAAATACTAAATAAATAGCATTTAGCAGTGACTGAATTATTTATTACTGTGTAAAATGTGTGTGTGAGACTGCAAAAGAAGAAAAGGAGTAAACATACAAAACCGTCACATAATTGTGCTTATGAACATACTCTGTGAGCAACACACGAGCGCGATATCGTCATCCGCGCAACTCTCGCGATATTTTTGAAACATATGGCCGCCCACAGTGTTTACAACTTCTCGCAATGAACTGATGAAAAGAAACACTTTAAGTCCCGAAGAAGAACGTCGTCGAATATTTCTGTGAATCATTCGTCGTCTCCGGCTTGCGGTGAACGTTTTTCACCATCGAGGAGAGAAGTGTGTATTGCCAAACTACGAGCAGGCCACAACACAGGTAGGTAGCATCAGACTGCTAGCATAGGCTAACGCTATCATGAGGTGGTTTCCGTGTTTCTGTTATGGACTGACTCTTAATAACATATTGCCTTATTTGCCAACTTAATTTAAGTTATATGATGGGAGCAGGGCTTGCACGGGTTTGTGATTTCATTCCTCGCGAGCGTGAATTAAGCAGAAATGACCATTAATGCTAGTTTGCACGTCACGACTAGCCACAGGTGTCAGTTGATTATTTGCACGAGCCCGTTATTTATTCCTCTCAAGAAACGTCACGTTCACTTCTCTTAAACGGATGTGTTTGGGCTTTTGCAAACTGCGTCATATTCTGCATTGTTTTGATATGTGCTCGCCATCTGCTTGTGTTGTTGTCCTCACCCGCCCTGTCCCCCCTTGCCCGCCTCTGTTTTCTAGGCTAGTCGGTGCTGTGATGTCCTCGACCCCCAGCAGACTCAAACACCCACACTGCAGGAAGAAGCACTATCCTAGCAGCACTTACCTCACCCACGTCTGACAGCCAACCACCTGACTCGAGGCAATTTTGGACGCCAGGTGGAGGACTTGACGGGAGAGCTTGAGAAACAAAGAAGAGATGTCTGACTCGGCTGGAAGTGGTGAAAGCGGTGGAGTGGCAGGCGCAGGGCAGGACGCAGAAGCGGATGGCGAGCCCCCTCATCAGGCACCAGCTTCACCCGAAGGTGACCGATTAGAGGGAGAGGTGACCTCAGAGGACGTGGTACCTTCGTCTGCCAAGCGGCCCAGAATAAGCGAGGAGGAACCGGGACTGGAGCAGGTTGCAAAGCCTGTCGGTATGCATGGAGAAACACCGGCACAGACTGGCCTTCTGCAGGAAGATCCAGCCCCACCAGAACAAAGTAGAGTATATGCAGCTGCACGTATTAAATGAAATATTAGAAAGGAATAAACATGCATTCATTCAATTTAAGATTTTGGATGTCCGTCAGAGATTGTGATTCAGGATTATCTGGGAGATAAATGAGTTAACCTTCACAAATTGACTCTCTGATGCTTGGAACAGGAGAACCACTGCAGCGTGAGGACGTAGGGGAAGAGGCGCCCGAGAGCGGGGGAGGTGAAGAAGAAGAGTGCCATCAGAATGGAAATGGAGGGCATGATGCCCCCTTGGAAGAAGGAGAGACGAAACCAGAGGAGGAGCTCAACGATAACGGATCTGCGGACATCCCCAGTGAAGGGCAGCGGTGAGTGGAGGAAGAAGTCAGGGTTATTATTAGCCTCTCTTTCCACATAACTACGGGTAAAGCTGCAGCAGAGCAGATACACCAACATGTGAGCTATTTAAAGGAGGAATTTGTGGGGGTTGGAGGTGTTACTGAAGATGTGTTTCATGTTTCAGAAATAGAGAGAGAAGGTTTTCACCGTATACTGATATATATACCATCAGTATAATGTAAACTGATAACATGATATCAAAGCAGCTTACGTACCGGACTTTCTACTAATGAAAAGTCTGAAAAGTTTCAGAAAAGTGGAATAAAGTTATATTCACATTGATACCATCAACCATATAATAATGGGAAATGGTTGCAGTTGTGGGCCTTCAAACAAGTAAAACATGTAAAGAATGCTGCCAATCTATAAGCAACTACACCCTGTTTTCAGTTTCCTCAGCCAAAGCCAGGCAGGAGATGGTGAGTAGGCGAGTGAGGGACTTGTTCTTAACGGAATATTGTGATAATTGCACAGTCGCAGCGATTTGGACATGTGTAACTGCCTGTGAGTGTCAGATGTTACCCTGCTCCCTCTGTGCTTTTTATGATGCCACTGATGTTGAAGTGTGGCATCAAAATGCACCGCAGCATTAACTGATAAATATATAAATAATATATAATATTTACCACTGCCAGTCATCCCAATAGCAACATTTAGAGAGGATTTAATGGGACGGAAAATGGTGGAATAAAGCTGTAGATGTGTGAAATGTAATTATCAACCCTCTCCACTGTGTGGTGACACTGTCTGCTTGATTTGCTTTGTGCAATTTGACGCCGTGTTTTATATACTGCAACAGTTTCATCCCGGGCGAGGAATAATATTTAACTGAACTAAAATAATTCTCAGCAGAAGTACGAGTCGAGGTTGTGGTAACTTCCTGCCCTTGGCTTTAGTAAGATGGAAATTGTAATCTTTCAGTTTGTTGTGTGAAGTTGCCATTGCTGTCTGTTAAACTCATTCACTGAAGAGTTGCCTTTCTCTCTGTCTTGCCTCCAGCCTTGGCCTAGATTTTACCCAGAACCCCCAGATGCTGACTGGTTCCTGGACTGAGTACTCCAACTTTCCAGAGAATTACCTCAAAGGCTGCAAATGGTAATCTCTTCAAGAATGAACATGACACCAACCATGTGGACTAGGTTTAGAAGCTGCTAAGTATAAAACATGTATGTCGTCATTATAGAATTTATGAGTCATCATTTGTATGATTACCGTAAAAAAACGAGATCATTACATCAGTACATTTTGTGAAGCGATGCACCAGTTGATCAGCAAAAGATTCAGCAGTTCAGCCATGACCAGTGACATGCAGATCATATTTCTCATGTTTCCATTTGTTGCCAAATTTACACACGTGTCGCCACTGCATGATTGTTTCACATTGGCACACAGCAGCACAGACGGTAAAGTGACAGACACACATGTCCGTGATGTTGAAGTTTAGTTTGACTGAAAAAGACATAAAGTTTCAATGTCAAAATAAGCAGTGGAGGAGCAACCTTAAAAACATTTGGTGCTCCCGAGCACAGCATTGCTTATAACGGAGCTAACAGCTAAAGTTAGCATCTCTAATATTGTGTCCAGGAGCAGACATCATGTGCAGATATTGGTGTCCTCCTTTCTGTGCAAATGAAGCTGGGGGAAGACTTTCACCCCGTTTGTCATTCCCAGGCTATAGTGGGAACAATAGTGCCAACAGCACATTTGGTATAAGTGAGGCTACTAGTAACAAACTGTCTTCATCTCATGGCCGAGACAAAACCAATATGTCAATCGAGTACAATTGACATTTATGCTTACAGTAACATAAAACAAACCTGTGTGCATGTTGTGCTCAGTTCACACCATCTTCTTCTCGTCATTCCTACTCTGCTGAACTAGGGCTCCTGATGGTTCCTGTATCCTGACCAACAGTGCAGACAATGTGCTGCGTGTGTACAACCTCCCTCCAGAGATTTACAGCTACAACTGGGACTCGCTCCCTGAGATGGTGAGCGCACGGATCGCTTAATGTTTGTGTGGATGCAAGGAAACTATACGAGAAAGAAGGGTCATTACAACACTGTGTAGAGTGTGAGCGTTTCTGGACCTTTATGATTTACTTAAGGTTTTACCTCAATAGAATTAACCAACGTTTTGAAATGGAATTGAAACAGTTTCTCTAGTGCCTCAACGTTTAGTTCCAGTTTGTTATTTAACAAACACACAGAGAACACAGTGTACTTATTTAGTTTTACTGACCACAGTACGTCAATGAAAATTCACACATTGTTGGTGTGACTGAAATTGAGTTAATAGCAATATGAAATAAATATGACTTCTTAACATATTTATATACATTTGCATACTAAAATATATTTTAAAACTGATTTAATTTATTGTATTTGCCGTGGAATTGTATCGAGAATCTAAGAATTTCACTGGTGTTAGTTTTGACTCACTTCTGTTATCATGACATCCCTGTTCTGCACCACTGTAGATGTTCTTTAATCACGTTCATGAGATATTTCACGTCTTTTAAACGGTCTACATTTCCAGTCAAGGAGAGGTCATTGACCTGTCGTGTGTTGTACAAAGACTGACGGTGTGTTGTGTCACAATAAACTAAGAAGAAACCTGTAAGGCAGCTGTTTAAGAAGATCACTTAAGAGCTAACGGAACAGGAAAGACATTCTGTCCTTTAGGTTTTGTGAAATGTGAAGTGGCGACCCAGTCTCTTAATTGTATTACAGGCTGGTAAATTTGGATCACTGAACAAAAATAATTGAAATATAATCCATTCCCCCCCATTACAGATCTCTCACCGCTTGTTAAAAAGGGCAGAAAACTGAGCTTTTATTGCTTTATGTCTCACACGCTGCCCTGGCTTTTGAATGTTACAAGAGGAAAAGCCGTTGTAGCCACCTGTTCAGTACCAGCATCAGAACTGATCCCATCGGTCTTCACAGTTTGGTGTGTGTGTGTGTGTGTGTGTGTGTGTGTGTGTGTGTGTGTGTGTGTGTGTGTGTATTTACGTTCCTGATGGTTTTCTTTCCTTTCTTTTGTTCTGTGGCAGAGTCCAGTGCTGAGGATGGCAGAGGGAGACACCATCTACGACTACTGCTGGTACCCCAAGATGAACTCTCTGGACGCGGACACATGCTTGTGAGTGCAACTAGACCTCTGCCAGAGCGTGCGCTGATGCGCCGCTCTTAGCAGCTGGATAGATGAGACATTTAAAGTTCACGTCGAAGGTCGACCTGTCAGACGGTGAAGGATGGATACACAGAAAAGGCACGATGTTGTTTATCGAGGCCGGTGTCAGTCAGTGATTGGTGTTTTTAATCTAGATCTTGGACGGTTCGAGTCGGACGCCGTGTGTTTGTTTCTCCGGTTCGCTTGAGCCTGTCTAACAGACTATCCGAACAGACAGGATATTGTTGTACGCTTTGTGACTCATCCTTCGATCTCCGTGGTATTTACGCTCGTTGTGGGAGCCGGCTGCCAGCGTGGAGATGGCTGTAAAAGCGTTCTGATGTCTCTCATTATGAGTGAAGAGTTGGCCTTCGTATTGTCTGCCTCCGCCGCAATGCGCTCGGCTGTTTGAGGCCCACGGTGCTTTTCAGCATGATTCATCCCAGTAACAGCTCTCCCGGGTCCTAAACACCTAAAGGGCCTCATGATTCTCTGACTTGGGGCATCTCTTTTCATCTCAATTTTTCTTTTCTGCTGTGTGTGTGTGTGTGTGTGTGTGTGTGTGGGCGTTTTGAAAAGTAGTAATTGTGACATCACGGCGTGTCTGTTGAACACGGCAAACACCAGTAATGCCCTGCCATCACTGTGGAGATTGCATGCCATCCGTGTTGAGAGGTAGGGCAGTGCTAACAAGCTGAGGTCAAGTTGCTAACGTTTTTTTTACTGTGTATACCCCTCCGCCCCCACCTCCCACCGTCCTCCAGTTCGTGCCTCCACCCTCCGAAAGGTCCCCCTGATCAAGGTCCAGCTTTGGCACCGTGCCACCCCTTCACCAGACAGCCTTCACTGTGTAATAGGAGGGGGGGGGGGTCAGGAGCTGTATGTCCAAAGATGAGTTGTGTAAACGGCAAAATCATCTACAAATGACTCATGTGGACAATGAACCGCTTGAGGCCTGTGTGTGTATCTGCCAAAGGCCTGCCTGTCCACGAGGCTGAGCATTGCCAGCTGGAGCTGACGGACGTCATTCTTCATCTTCTTCAGATCACTGCCACTTATCACAGGGGAGCTCCTGCAGGGCACGGCTAGGTGGTCGGACAAGCTCTGAGTGAATTGTTAAGGGCGAAGCAGATCAGTGGAAGATTTAAAGCAAACCTGTTTTTTCGAGGGCCTTTTCTGTCCCCCCCCCCCCTCTCCCTTCGCCCTCTTTTCACATCTCCCATTTTGTTTCTCCCCCTGTGCTCTTGAACTTCTGTCTGCCAAAAGCCGTGTGTTGTTGATGCCCCTCCTGTAGAGAGGGAATAAGGGCCCCTGTTATGGCTCGGTTAAGTTGCACTGAGTTCTAGGCATTGCTCCAAGCTAGCAGCAGTCTAGCGTTATAATTGGGCATTTCCCTGCTCTGGAATAAAGCTGCGGCGCAGAGGGGCCATAACGGAACTCGGCAGCAGTGGTAGGGGCTAATTTCCTTTTGTCTAATTGAGCCGCAGCGATGCCTCGCCATTTGTTCAGCGCCCAGTAATTAGAGTTAAAAAGGCACGGCTCACTCTCTGGCCCCGATTTGAATCAATAAGAATGGGCTGTGGTCTTGTCTCTGTAATGAGGCATAGCGCAATGATGTGTATCTGTTTTGATGCATTGATACATTCAGGTGGAGGCGGTGCAGTAGAGGTTAGAAAACGAATCAAACAAGATGTTCTGCGGTCATAAATAATGTACGTTTCAAAAGAATCTCAGCAGCTTGTTTCATTTGAATCTGGTTTGTATCCTGTGAGATGATTGTACAACTCTATTTGATACCACTCGGTACTGTTAGTCAAATACTGATGTGTCACCGTGTTCCATCGCTGCTCATAAAATATGTTCTTGCATCAATCACTCTCTATTCCCTGCCTTGTCTTCGAGTCCTTTTCCAACACGTCTCAATAACTCTCTCTCTCGCGCTCCTCTTCCGCAGTCTCGCCAGCAGTAGCCGAGACAACCCAGTCCACGTGTGGGACGCGTTCTACGGGGAGGTGCGAGCCAGTTTCCGACCCTACAATCACCTGGACGAGCTGACGGCAGCCCACTCCCTCTGCTTCTCGCCCGACGGCACGCAGCTCTACTGCGGCTTTGACAAAACGGTCAGGGTCTTCTACACCGACCGCCCTGGAAGAGACTGCGAGGAGCGGCCCACCGTAGGTCGGTTATCAAGCGCTTATTAGCTACTAACCGCAAATCACATGTAGACTTCACAGTACACGGTTGCATCTTACTGATATGTTAATTGTGGTTGCCTTCCATCAAACGTTAATAGCCATTTAAACCGGTTTGATGTATTGTGGGCTCTCACATTATGTCGTGATTTAAAGGCGGGGACTGTTTTGAAAACTCTCGCTGTTGTTCAAGGGCGCTTACTTTGAGAGTGAAGAATAAATCAAATCAAAAGATTTGCATTCGCCAGCTAAGATCTCCGAAAGTCAAACCCACAAGACAAACAATGAGTAAGCAGGGTGGATGTGAAAAAGAAGATGTGATGTCTGTTGTTTCCTTTATTTAAAAAGTTGCTGTTTGACAGCTGGCTGTCACATCTAACGGGCTGGAGTCTCCTTGAACAAATCAACAAGGACAGTTTTTATCATGCGCCTCAGACTAGAAATAAAGAGAACTAAATGTTTACTGTGAGGACTTCCTGATCTCTGTCACACACTTCAAACAAGCGTCAGCTCGTCTTTTGTAAGGCGCTGAAGTGAACTGAGCCGGTGTCTGCCTTGTAGTTAACGGGCTGAAGTCTTGTAAACCACCAAAATGTTCCTTGAAAATGTCAACAGATAGCTTTTATTTTTCAACTCAAAAGTTTGAGTCTTCATGTCCTTCACGATTTATTTGATTGATTACATAAAGTTTATTTTCAGATGGCAACAAACAAACCTGATAACAAATGCAAAATGCCTGGAATCTGGTTTTATTTTGCTGCCAACTCACCATCTTGCTCTGATGGATTACTGCCGTCTATGTTTTCTTCCTATTTGACTCCATCGGCTTGGCCTGATAATTAATAACTGCAGAAAATTATCGATACGTGAGGACTGTGCCAGACGCTCGCCTCGGCCACTTTGTGCAGACAAACTAAAAGCCGTTTTTAAAGAGTCAGCTTTGAGTGCAAGCGATTGGGAGCTGTGTCTTTCTTGTGAACCTTTTTAAAAAGGCTGACCTGCCAAATGTCCCTCTGTTGCCCTCACACTGCAGTGAAGAAGCAGGGCCAAAATGGCATCATCTCCTGCTTTGGCTTCAGCCCCTGCCAGTCTGTTTACGCCTGTGGCTCTTACTCCCGCTGTGCCGGCCTCTACTCCTGCCAAGACGGCTCCCTGCTGGCTCTGCTGCCGACCCGCCACCACGGAGGCCTCACCCATCTGCTCTTCTCCCCCGACGGCAACTACCTGTACACCGGCGGGCGCAAGGTGAGCACAAGCACACAGCAGCATGCAGACTGGAGACCTGAGGGTAACACTCTGCTCTGTTGACACCGTCTGGAGGCTTCTCCAGGTATGACGTCGCACAAATTGTCCTGAATGATTTATTGACAGCTGGCAATGTGGAGACTCCATCGCTATCGACCTCTGTGTGAGTCAGTTCCTTCCGTTCACTCCTGTTCCCGTATGTCACCCTGTTCAGATTTAATGTGCACTAGTTAAGCATTCCACTCTACAAAGTTATTATGTCGCTGCCAGGTAATTCAACTACAATTCAGCAACGCGGTCAGGAGCACAGGCTTTTTGTTTGAATTTTTATAATGAAAAAATATTACCTGTGATATCCACTGGAAGCCCTGGAATAAATGTTCGTGTGTGTGTGTGTGTGTGTGTGTGTGTGTGTGTGTGTGTGTGTGTGTGTGTGTGTGTGTGTGTGTGTGTGTGTGTGTGTGTGTGTGTGTGTAGGATCCAGAGATCCTGTGCTGGGACCTAAGAGAGCCGGGCGAGGTCGTGTTTTCATTCAAGAGAAACGTGGCCACCAACCAACGCATCTACTTTGATCTGGACCAGTAAGTTTACTTCACTAACTAGAAATCTAATCAGTGATGTGTTCGTGAGCGATGCTGCGCTCAAGACCACATCAGGTATTAATATGAGCATCCTGTCAGTCATCTAGTTTCCCTGCACAAACTTTCACATGGCTGAGAAATCTGGTCCTTTATGTTGATTGTGTACAAATGCTTTTGTTGTTGTTGTGTAAAGGTCGGGCAGGTACCTGCTCAGTGGCGACACAGAGAGAGTGGTGTCGGTGTGGGACACCCAGGCAGCGCCTCCTGATGGTACCGAGCAGCTACTGCAACCTCAGCTCAGGTTCCAGGCCCATTGGGACTGCACCAACGGCATCAGGTATGATTGCTAGAAGAAAGAAATCTGACCTATTCCATTGGCTGATGAAGCACAACACCACTGTGTACTTCCTGTTTCAGGTCCAATAATGATGGGACATGTTGAGAGCGCTGTTGAGGCAATCCATCAATCATAGATGCGCTGTGAATTTGGAGTTTAGCACCTTTTTAAATAGGCTGTGTCAAACATAGTACTAGTAGAGTATGTGAGTTTTATGTGGCCTGCCTCGGGTTCTAAACAGAGAGGAGGAGCGACGGAACACAACTCATCTCTTTAGTTCAGCCGTGCTTTCTCTTCATGGTTCTTAATATAACGTTCAAATCTGCGTTGGCAAGAATATAATTGGACTTCAATACAAACAGACAACTGTGTAGAGGAGGGAGAAAGTAAGCAATCAGCAAATGTTGGTCCATCAATCATGTTCAGTGGCTGCGTTGCTGTTATTGTTTTGGTCCCCCAATTATGCAAAACAAATCGTCTGAAATATTTCAGATAAGAGAAGAAACATCGGTGTTTGAGTCATAATATTCCTCAGCAGTACCGCTGCTTTGTGAGAACAGGGAGCAGTGACCACGGCTTCCTGCCCCGGCTCTGTATTCTGTGTAGAAGAGATGATGTATCTGTGAATGTTCTATTATTATGTATAGAATGTGGACGTCAATTAATTCAGTTGTTTTAGGACTGTGAAATGCATCACTTAGTTCCTCGTGGTGTTTACATTTAAATGTGCTTTAAATGCATAAGTGCTGCATGGAAAAATACCAGAAATATCAGTTTTCTTAAACACATTTATTTGCACATCCTCATTTTAGTTTTCTCCCTCATCCTTAATCTTCCTCGTCCACAGTATTCATCCCTTCATGCCACTGTTGGCAACATCCAGCGGGCAACGCCAGTTCCCGTCGCCCGGCGAGAGTGAGGGCGACTCGGCCTCTGAGGGCGAGGGAGGTGAAGCTGTGGCGTCTCCTCAGGAGCCCCGACAGGACAACGCCCTGAGCCTGTGGTGGGCCGGGCCGCTCGGCCCCCCCGCCGCCGAGGCGAGCCAGGAGCCGAGCACTGAGGTGGTGGAGGCCTGAAGCCCTGCTAGCTCAGCCAGCTGACACAAATTGAGTTACACCTGCCATGTGATATTCATTTTGGGAACACTTTCTATGGATAAAGCTAATTATGACTCTTTTTGCCGTCAGCAACATGAAGTCCTGGGGTGGGAAAACATTTCTGGATCATTTTTAAACATCTGGTTACTGTAAATATTTACAGTCAAGTAGTTTTCTAAGATTGAGTCTTAACATATCTGCAAGTTTGCAACATCTACTGACACACTTGCAGAGATCAAATTACAGGATCAGTGCAGAACAGATTTACAGGCGTCTGTGTATGAACACTTCATTGTTGTAAACATGAATTGGAACTATATGCCAAGACTGATCAATGCTAAACGGTTGAGACAACATGTGGTGCAGAAGAATTGGATTGGACATCTCTCAATTTAGTTATTTAATTAGCGGAAAAACGTTTGTTTAAATATAATGAATCTTTAGCGAACCCTTTTTTTCACGGTGGATGTGCTTCTTCCCTGATTTGTAAGCATTTTGAGGGCCTTGCCTGGCGTGAAGCAGCCCAGTGTCTGTCTCCTGACTCGTGTCTTTAGGAGTCTTTGTTTACGCGTGTGTGGCTGTGACGCTGCCCCGGAGATCCCTCACTGCTATAGTTCCATTCAGTGCCATTTGTTCTTGAGCTTTGCTTTTGTAAACTGATGGGATCTTCCGTTTTTACCTTCTTTTTTTAAACTATTTGACGCACCAGGTGTCGTGTCGCTCTGTGCATGCCCACGAATGTATATTTTTTTTAAAGCCGTGATCATTCTTATTTTTCGAATGTATAACTGTGTAAGCAGCTAGCTTGATTACTGTAACCTCATAGCAATCTGTGAAAGTATGCAAGTAGTAATTAGTAGTAGTGGGTGGAAAAAGGAGTATTGTTTTTTCTACAGATTGGGCTACATTTGTACCTGTGTGAGTGGTGATGTGGCAGCACAACACATGTAATTGCATTAATGTTGTACTGCAGTGGTTTGGTCAATGCTGATGTCGTCAGTGGGGTGTGCTTTGCTTTAGGTTCTTTTAACAGGTAGATCAGAGGAAGCGCAGCATGATCCAACTAAAGCCTTGCATCTGTGACGCTGAGGAATCGATCAATTTTGAATCCTCTGCTGATCCAGGTGTCACTCCTTGAACTCAAATGTGTTGCCAAGCAATAGCAGCTATGATTATGTAGCTGCTATTAAACAATACTACACAGAATTTCTTTGCCAGGAAGCTTTAGGAACCGTGTCGGCCTCGACCGTGTGACATGCGTCTCTAGATGGATGGCTGCGTCTGCTGCAAGTGTCTTTCTGGTGATTTTATTCAAGCTGCAGTGAATTAAAAGCATATCTCTTCACACGTTCTGTCGTTTGTTTTTTGTCCTTTCTGTTGAAAGCAGTTCAGAGTTGGCTGCCCTGTAATGAATCCCCATTGGATGCAAGACGATGCGCTACTCGAGTCAAGAGGCAGCTCTTAAAAGCTAAAGGGACTATTGGCTTTCGCTTATGAGATGGAAACTATTCATAGCTTTCACCTTTCCCCACACACACTCGTGTGTTTGATTGTCTGAAACCACAGGGGCAGAGAGCCAAGTTGGAGAGCTGCACTGCTGTGTTGTGCAGGTTGCTTAGCGACCGCCTCCGCCTTGGAGAGGGAGGCAGATAGAAAGATGGAGAGAGTGAATAGTGGGTTCAGAGAGAGAGAGAGGAAATAGCCGGATGCATGTAATAAATAATCCAGTGGTTTAGTGATTGCGACTGGTTTGTGATGGTCTGGCCTCTGATCTCAACCCCACCAGAGAGTGAAGTGTGTTGTGATGGAGTAGAAACAGGAAGTGATTATGGCACTGTGAGTGAAGTCGATCTATGGCCACTTCCTTTGGGCTTGATGTTTACTGTCATGTAATGATGTCAGCTGTACTGTATCCTATCTAGTCAATATAACTTACTCGTGATCAATTATAGATAATGATCAACTATGCAGTTCCCCATAGCTCCATAGACCGCTTAACTCGTTCTTTTAGTTTTTACTTTACTTTATGAGTCACTCTCGCCACTGACTTTGGTGAAAGCAGCAGCCGGTTGTGATAATAAACCCGCCGCATGCTACTTTCCCAGCACGAAACAACAAACAATGGTCGCGATTAGCTGGTGAACACAGCGAAGCATTTAGCAGCTAACAAAGACGCTGTATTTAAGCAAAACAAAGTTAAAACGAGTCAGTGTTGGACATAAATGTCACTCTGTAACATGTTTGCCATTTTATAAGGTCATGTCAATGTTTACAGCTTATCGTGGACAAAGATATCAATCAATGCAGCTTTAGTAGTTCATTAAAAACATTTGAGCCTTATGTAGCGGGTCCTCTTCACGGAGTCCGCCATGTTGACCCGCCATGTTTCTACGGTAGCCCAGAGCGGACAAATCAAACGCTGGCTCCAGAGAGGGCCTTTTGCGTTTTACCTGAAGGCCATCTTCGTTCTCTATACGTTTGAAAAGGGAGGAGAGAGAGGACGGGTATTCAGTTGGTTGCAATCTGCAGCCTCAGCACTAGATGCTGTAACAAAGTGTGGAAAAGGCGTGTTATTGTCCTGATAAATAAAATCTGGGCATTCTTCGAGTCGGGGCTGCCAGCTCTAATCAGATTCCTTGCCTCAAAGCTTGCATTTTATTTTTGCCATGATCTTTAGTCCTCTATTTTATAATTTAAGCAGGTTTTTTTGCCACAAAGTTGGTTGAATCTCATGACAAAACACGACAGGAAATAGTGCATAAACCAGCTTGTTTAAGCACTATTCCTCTTGTTACATTAAGCTTGTCAAATCATTTCCCCCCCCGGCTAAAACCGCAAGGATCGCATTATCTAATGATTCATTGGAGTCCACCTTGCCAACAATGACATTCTAGAGATTGCATTGGACATTGTTATTTCTGAAAACATCCGTCGACACACTTTGTTTGTATAGAAAATGGTATCTGCGCTGCCTTCAGGCCAAGCCTTGCTGTCACGCAGACGACAGCGAAGCCATTATCTTCATCCCAAGGTGGCTGCAGTGTAGCCTTCCCACTTGTGCAGTTAATGAGCCAATCCACATCAAGTGTTCTGTGTTTCTGTGTTCTCTGCCTCCGTTTACGTCGCATCCTGAGTGAGTCTCCATGGCCTCGCATAAGTGCCTTCCATTAGACAGGCGTGCACACACAAACTTAACAGTCCCCGGCGCTCATCGACGGGAGAGCGCGCGGAATAGTAAGTAATGGGATCTTGATATTAAGAAAGACATTTGAAAACAATTATTCAAATGGCTGTCTGCCTGTTGAATCTCCTAATCCCACAGTGAAGCACTCAAGCAAACACTCATCGGCCGTGACCCCGACGAATTAGCATGGCGGGAAAGAGGAACGCCGCTCTGAAGCCGGAGATGCTAAAAATGTCTCGACTGCTCTCTGGTTTGTCACTCTCGCGCCGCCTTTGAAAAGGGAAGAGGCTTTTAAGAATACGAAGCAGAGCGAACGGATTTCGCCGCAGCTTTTTAAAGGTTGTCATTCGTGGCATTTTCTCAAAATGTCAAAGGGACGGCTCCTTTATCTCCGAGAGACTTTGAATGTGTTTGGCAGGCGCTTAGCACTCTGACCGGGCTCTGACACGCCGGCGGAGTAGAGATGTTACATCCAGTTTTCTTCAGACGTAATAGGTTGTGTGCTGCATGTACACAGCCAAATTGAAGTGTTAATCGTGCAGATCTCAACCTGATCACACTTGCTGCTGTGGGACACGATGTACCCTCAATGAATCTTTGATTCATGACACTCCAATAGAGAAACGTTTCAGTGCCTTGTCGAACCCATGCGTTCTCTGGCTGTAAGTAATGAAGGGGCCCCAGGCTGTTTATATTTATATCACTTACTCATTCGTCCTGGTCATCGGCCTGTTTGTGACACCAAAAGAAGGAAGGACTCTCTTCCAGTGTTGTCTCCTGAGAACCCCAGGCGTCTTCATGATTTGTAGTGCCTAACAGTGATGGAAAGTAACTACTCAAGTATTGCACTTAAGCTGTAGAGGTTTTTGTACTTTGCGTTGTATTTGCATTATAATTAATGTACTTTTTACTACCCTGCATTTGCTAGACTGCTATAGTTACACTTCTCATATTCAGATTCTACTAGGGCTCGGTCTATTACTCTATACCTTTTTAAGGTATTGACCGAAATAACCCAGTAATAAGTAGTGTCACCACTCCACTCAAAAAAAATACCTGTATTTCATACTTCTTGTAACCAGATCTAGAAGAAAAAAAGACTATTTGTGTGGCTTTGTTTGCCAATCACCGCAAGCGACCTTTGATTTAATGCAACATGAGATTGGCCCACTACCCCAGCAGCTGCAACACATTCAGCCTGTGGTTTGGGGAAATCGAGCGTGGCGTATTTGACGCGGTTGGCAGTTCAGCTTACCGGGATGCCTCTTAATTGTTTGAAAGTGTGGCTACACACTACACGCCTGTGGTATCTGATTTTAAAAAAGTATGGTGGTGGCATAGTACGCAACTAGGCCTGTAGATTGTACATGAAAAACCATGGAATTGGCTTTACCTTAAAAAATATGATGCACTTTTACAGATCAAACTCTCCAACAGTACAGCTTAGTTAGAATTCATAGCGTAATATTGTCGGCGTGCAAGCGAGACACTTTGAAGAGACATTCGTGGTGCCCAGAAGATGAATCCTGACTGACGATCCTTTTCCTCAGCGCCGCCTTGCTGCAGACATTGTTGTGTAAGCATTGTCCCAGTGTCAGGCTACATTCCTACCTGCAGATGATCAATGACTTTCTCCTGTTAACACTAGTTAGGGTAGAAATCCCCAAATAGTGAATGTCTTCATGAGGATGTATCAGAAATGAAACCCCTTATTGCTCTCAGTCAGGAGTCTGATATCATTTTCACGCAGCCACATTCTCTGCTCATTATACGGACCAGTCTGAAGTTCGGATGACTTGAGGTTTTTTCCTTCCAAAGCCTGATTCTGGAGGGATATTTTTATAAGTCCCAACCGACCCATTTCATCATCCGCCAAAATAGCCGCATTCCTATGAATACATAGGAATCCATTTCCATTCCGAGGGGCGGCGGCGGTGATTGACGCGCCCTTGTTCTCTGGTTTACATTAGATGTGAAAATAATTGGCACCTGTATTTCCCGCACGTGCTCTGGAGCCGCGGGAGAAGCACAGCACCGTGAGGTTTCATTTCACTCCGGAGTCTGATCCCCTTATTCACTCCAGATGTGGAGGCACGCACGCGGATATCTATCTGAAATAGCTGGGAAGATTAATACAGAGTAAAGACGTGTCGTATCATCACATCCCACTGTTGCTGACAGGTACAAAACGAGTAGCTCTGCATTGATATTTCCCTCACGGATATGTAAGCCCGGAATATCAACTTTCAGATACGCACTCGCATGTGTGCCTCTTACCGTCCCTCTATCCTTCACCTCATCCTCTTCTCATCAGCTCATCTTCTCCCAATCTCCTCTTCCTGCTCTCCACACACACACCCTCTGGCGATCCCTGTAGCTAGTTATCATGAGGGTGAGCCTTTTGAAGTACATAAAGCATCCAGTATCCCGGCCGGCCCCTGGCAGATTGGATGTGATCTTGGCGGTTTAGTGGGGTGTGTGATGCCCAGGGAGAGTAATTGCTGGTGTAATTGCACTCTGGGGAAAGGTAGAGCAGTAAGGCCGAAATTCATTCTCCTACCGTGCCCTCAGGCTGCGTGGACAACGCTTGTCCCGGCACCTGGCCGTTCTTCACCTTTTCCACAGCCGCCCTCCCTCATTCCGCTTCCTGCAGCGGTTGAGAAGGTTAGAGGAGGAGCAGTGTCCAGGGGGGGGGCAGGTGGATCAGTGGGCCGGGTCAGAGGAGCTTCGCTCGGGGGCCGAGGAGACAGATGGAGGAGGAGATTAGGAGGAGCGAGGAGGCGCCCTGTTGATGAACCGAAAGGGGAGGCGGAGGAGGGGGAAGCCGAAGTCCAAGTGTGGAAAGATTTGTGTGTTCTTGCATCAAATGACCTCATGAGGATTGGAAGATGAGACAAATCCTCCCAGGTCGACACGCTGTGGGTGGCCTGCACTTCATAAGGGGATCGTTTCGTGTCAACATTCAGGGATTAAAGTTATTATTCGGGTTAAAGGTCCAGTGTGTCAGATTCAGTGGCATCTAGTGGTGAGGTTGCACATTGCAACCGACTGAACACCCTTCCCTTTCCGAGTGTGTTTGAGAACTACGGTGGCCTTAGTTAACATAAAAATGCAAAAGGCCCTCTCTTGAGCCAGTGTTTGGTTTGTCCGTTATGGGCTTCTGTAGAAACATGGCGGACTCCGTAAAAACGACCCGCTTCCCACGAGGAAGGGCTCATTCCAAGCTAATAAAAACACAATGATTCTGAAGTTTAGGTGATTATACACTAATATAAAGATAGTTGGGAAAATATATTCGATTTCTGCTAATAGACTCTCCTAAATCCTCAGCCCTGGTCTCCTAAAAAATGACGTTGCCATACAACAAAACATTATTCATTTTTTTTAAACGCAGTTTTGTGAGAGACAGGGTTGAAGTCCTGAACTGTGGCTTTAGTACAGGTCTTTCAGAACCTGGTTCCACTCCTGGGACCCGAGGTGTTGACTGCCATCACTCCTTATGTGCGGCAGGACCGAAGAGCCTGTGTCCCAGTTCCATACGACTCATGATATGCAGCAGTGGTTAGGAGAGCACAAGATACATCTGAGGGAGATGATCAATTGAACAGGACGCTAATTCAATCTACATTCGTTTTCTGACTTTAATGGCTCTAATCTTTGCTCTCTTGTAAAATATTGGATGTTGTTTTTTATCTCTTTATGGATCTAACAATTATTCATATGAAACAAATGAACGGTTGCAGGCAGACAAGTCTTTTTTAAGAGCGTTGCCAGCGAACAGGTTGGTGTATAATATACTTTAAATGACCTCATATGAGTCACCATGCCACCAAAACTTATTTTCTTAGCAGCTATTTTTCTTAGTAGCTGAAGGAAGGTTAAGATAAAGAGATATCGCTTCCTGTGCGGAGGAGTTGGCCTGTGACTATGGAAACGCGTTCAATTGCACCTGACTCGTGCGGTGTGCTGCAGCTGCAAGGTGAAGGTAATCATTGTCAGGCTGAGATCTGAGGTTACGGGTAGAATTGGAATGAGATCTCTGTAAATTAGGAGAAGGGCTGGCATTGGGAAAGTCCTCAGAACAAAAGTGCGGCTAAAGAATCACACACACACACACACACACACACACACACACACACACAGACTGCATAAGTGTGCCACCGCAGCTGGGTGCGTGGGCGAGATCAACCGTCAGGTACAAATTGTTTACTGATGGAGAATCAGCGAGTCACTCGGTACGATCCGTAAGTGTGATCTGCACGTCACATGTTGCTCAACCCCCCTCACCTCCACTCATTTAATCCCCTCCCCATCTCTCTGTAACAGGAAGATGCACCGGGGTGTGTGTGTGTGTGTTGGCAGCGGATGAGTGTTTGCTGCAGGAGTGTGTGTGTGTGTGTGTGTGTGAGGAGGAGGAAGCTCACAGGGACAGACAGATGCTGAAGGATAAAGACGTGCAGCTGAGATCTATCAACCACCCCGACCCTCATGCACGCGCGCACACGCACAGTCCTGTACCACCCTCGGTGTGAATTTCACTCCCACCAGGGTGCATGTTTTCCTGTCTTAAGTCTTTGTATTGCCACCACCGTGTGTGTGTGTGTGTGTGTGTGTGTGTGTGTGTGTGTGTGTGTGTGTGTGTGTGTGTGTGCGTGTGCGTGCCCGTGCCCGTGCCCGTCCTTCACCTTAACCCTTCCCGCGCGTGCTGTTAACCATGCACTCAGCTGTAATTGCTTATGTTTGCAGAGCTGTACCTGCCGCGTGAAAGTGATGCTTCATTGTGTGTAACTGTGTGTGTGTGTGTGCGTGTATTTATAGTACATAGTGTGTGTGTGTGTGTGTGTGTGTTGCGAGGTCTGGCAGCTGGAGCAGACCGTAGCCGGAGTCACCGGGGAGAGAGAGGATGCGGTTGTGAAGAAGAGTCGAAGGTCGGTGCAGTGAATGAGGTCAGCGTGAGTAAATAAGCCCTAACACACACCGACAGAGCAGCTATGGGTGTGTGTGTGTGTGTGAAGCATGCAAATAGCATCGTCCCGTTCCTTCCCTCCACTCGCGCATGAAAGTACATGAGTTATTTATTCAGCGCTTTATGGCAGACCGGGTGTAGGTGGTATATGGCTCTGCCGTTTTTAAGACACCAGCCAGTTTTCCCCTCACACAGATAGAGTCCAGACAGAGCAGAAGGTTTGTTTTCTCATGCAGCTCCACCTTTGAACTGCTGTTGTCTCTTAAACCGGTCCTTCTGCCTCCACCACATTTAGCTCCGTCATCGGCCCTGCCAAGGTCTCCCGAGGTCAGCGCGACGGAGACGGCTCCGTCTCTGCCTTCTTCTTCTTCTTCTTATTCTGCTTCTTCTTCTTCTTCTTCTTCTTCTTCTTCTGCTTCTTCTGCTTCTTCTTCTTCTTTTTTTTGTTTCTAGTTTGGATCTCGCAACCTGCAATTACATTTCTCCCTGAAAGCATGCTTGTAATTTTGCGTCGCAGAGGAAATGCCCGCACTTTTGTGTTTACTCGCAGATTATGGTTCAGCCTGCAGGCCCGCCTCCAGCTCCTGCAAGATCACTCAGCTCCTCTGCCGAGGGTGCCCTTGAGCAAAGACACTAAAGCCTTGCCAGCTTCAGGTCTGCCCCTCATGCGGATTACTTTTCTATCGTGTTTGTCCCCCCCCCCCCATATTCTCTCCTCTATCTCTGCCTCACTGTCTTTTCCTTTCTCTCCTGGCTGTGTGGGAACAGCAGGAGGTGTTCATGGCGCATTGAGTTTTTCCTCGCTCTCTTGTTTTAGAAGTGAATATTTTCAATGAAAAGTACTAAAGGTATCCTCTCCTCATTGTCTCTCCCTCTCTCTCGCTCTCTCTCTGTATGGTGTCTAGATCGGTGTTGTATTGCAGCTACAGTTTGAGGAACTCGTGGATTTCTACAATGAAGCATTGCGGGCAGGATGCATTTCCTATCATGTGGCCACTGAGACAGTAGAAGTGCAATGTCTGAAAAATTGCACTTTCATATATTTCCGGGACTCTAACGTGCAGGTTTAAAAAAAAAAAAAAAAAAAAAAAAGCAGAGGCCAAGATATCCTGTTTTTTTAGCAGTTGTCAAAGTCCCACGCTGGATCAATGACCTCCTAAATGCTCGTTTCACTATGATGTCATCTTCTTTTTTAATTAAGAAAGCTCTAACTGTTTTTACAGGCTGATTAGTATTTAACAAGTATGAACTGTATGCGTAAAACTGGCGGAGTGCTCCTTTAAATAGGTTTATGTCTCAATTCAGCAGAATAAGATAAGGTAAGATAATCCTTTATTAGTCCCTCAGTGGGGAAATTACAGGATTACAGCAGCATTGCTCACAAGTAATAAAATGAAGATAAAAAATCAAGTAGTATAAATAGACTAAACAGTAAACAGTAATACAAATATGACAGTAAAGAAGAATACAAAAAATATACCAGTATATACAGGCGGAGTAAAAATGTAAAATGTAAGATAATACTTAAACGTATTGGATATTGCACGGGATATTGCACGGGATTGACAGTAAAGAAGAATATTAAATATACCAGTATATACGAATAGTGCGTGCGTGCGCAGTATAACACGTTCGTTCTCACGTGCGGCTGTGGAAAGAGATACAACCATAAAGTGTGGGATTGATAGAGAGTCTGTATGATTATTTGGGTTAATGGCAGTGGCCTGGCAGAGTACACCATCACTCAGCGCAGTGGTGCCGTGCACTGCTTCCACCACATGGGGGCAGTACAGTCACATTTGAACCATTCCCCATCACATGTTCCCGTGCGTGTGTAAAAAGTCTAAAAGTGAACCAGTGTCAGTGTTCTTTCCTCAGTGTACACACATTGGTGTGTGTGTGTGCGTGTGTGTGTGTGTGTGTGTGTGTGTGTGTGTGTGTGTGTGGGGCCCTAAGTGGGGCCTGTTACCCGGTTCGCGGGGAGGGAGGGAGGGGGGAGACATCCTCCCACACAGAGTTATTGTTGTTTAGACTGGGCTGCAGACTTATGAGGTGAGTCCGGTCCACTGATCATGCGTGACATCAATCCTATCTCGGAAGTATTTAGCAACTTTTTTCCAAAAAACGTGCATGCCACTCGAGTGTAAAATGCTACTTTATTCTTTTTTAAACATTGTCATATCGTCTATTATGAGCTCATGTTGTACTTTGATGTATATCTCATATTTAGTCAAGTTTAAATACTCCCATAGGGACTTATAGCGTTGCTGAGACATTTGTATAATATCCTTATACAAGTCCAGGTGGATCTTTTCAATACAAGCCCCTTGCAGTGCCACATGTGATGCCCACTACATGCGTTGAGGGCGCTCTTGCACTTCCATCACGGCGTTGAGCAGAGGGGGGCGCACTTTGTGTCTAGAGAGGTGTGTGTGTGTGTGGGGGGGGGATAGAACACCAGGGAGTCCAGAGGTCCGAGTCGGGGGGGGCTGAAACTCAGAGAGGAGGAGCAGAGAGGAGGCGCTGAGAGTGACTCGATACCCCCCCCCCCCAAAAAAAAAAGCCTGGAAGAATTGCGCTCCGTCAGTGCGCCCTGCCTGCCAGTCGGAGGATGGGGATTTTTTTCGCCCCCACTCATCCACGTCCCCTTTCTCCCTCCTCCTCCTCCTCCTCCTCTCAAACAAGCCAGTCGGTCTGTCAATGCGCTGCGAGCATTAGGGCAAGTCAAAGCAGCGGGATTGTGAAGCAGAGAGACGGATGAGATAACGAATGAAGCGCTTTCCTGCGGCCGAGAAGCGAATCCAAATGATGCGCCACATCTGAGAGGCGTCAATTTCCAAACCGGGGGACCGATGATCACAACTCGCATCTTATTTCCTTCTTTTTTGTTTTGAAAAAAAAAAATCACTTCACAAGTTTCACGTTGGCCTTTTGCGACACCACCAGAGCGGAGATGCTTTTCTAGCTCTTTGGGTTGTTTCTCCCACTTTGCTTCTGTAGAATTGATTCTTGGACTTGTCATCAATTCGGATCTTGATTTTTTTTTTGTTTTATTCTTATTCTTTATTTGCAACGAATCCGTTGCTGAAGGATTTGCGGATTTACAGCCCGTGCTGAACCTGTGTGTCCCTACAAAGAGGAGGACTGCGATGCGCATTGACTAAGCCCACCGAGCATCAACATGTCTTTATGGGGAGGATGGAGCCGCGGACACGAGTGACATCTTTCCCGTTTTAAACGCTTTCACCTTTTGGCGACTGTCTCCTCCCAACGGACTGACAATATTCCTCTCAGCCCGGCCTGACATGTTGGAGGGTAGATATTCTTTGGAGAAAACAAGGTAATGGGAAAGAAATCACACAGAGTCGGCACGGACAACAAGGGAACATTGTTCGGGAAAAGACAATTAGGACGCACCGAAAGGCAACAGAAATAGCTGCTGGGTGGCGATAAATGTCCGAAAACTCGATTCGGTGGAGTTCTATTTGAGCAGTGCTTGGGAGAGAGAGAGAAAAATAAGGAGGACTAACGACAAATTGATGGGAAACTCATGGGATTGGCACTGAAATAGTAGGCTACGACCGCGGACGCGCACAATCCCCGTCGTTTTTCTTTTTGGAGATCCAGACGCGCGGATTGAACAAGTTTCTCCTGCACAGTCCGCTTTGTTTTGGTGCTTCGATCCAGTCCAATTTAGCCGGATTCTCGGATTCCATGAGGTTGTTGCACGCTGCGGACTTTCACTTCACACTTTGACCGCCTCTACCTACAATAAACCTGCTCGGCTGCAGTCGCACCTCCATTCTTTTGAGAGATCTCCTCGCTCGCAAAGCATCGAATACTCTGAAGAAGCTCGAAAACAAAAACAAAAACAAAACAAAAAAATATTTTGCCCATTTTCTTTTAAATGGGGCTGCATGGGCTGGGCGAAAGGGTTGAAATGGCGTGTCGAAGATGTGGGGATGGATTGGGGATCCTGCTCATATTCTTACTGGATTTACTGGCAACGACGGCCAGCAATATGGAGCCCATCTACTGGAATTCCCTGAACGAGAGGTAAGAGCACTCACCTCTCATAAAGACCTTTATTTATGTCTTTAAACTCATCGAGTAATCGCTTTAATTGTGCGTGTTCGAACTTGTGCGCAGAAGAGGAGATTTGGTCAACGTTTGTAATGAATGCAAGTCACTCTTTAAGTGTCCGGCAGCGATGCAAAGTTGGATCAGGTCAGCGGTTCGCTACTGTTTTGCCAAATTCATTGCACTTTTTTTTTTTTTTCTCCCTGCAACAAAAAAAAAATCACACAATTCTGTTAGTTTTTTGTTTGTTTGCAATCTATGAGCACGGGTTCAATGGGAACACATGTAGTTGGATACATGGATACACCTTGAGCTGCACAGCTGCCATTCATTTGTCACACTGGCGTTGATTACAGTGGCAGATCCAGCTGTAGCTCTTCTGTAAAAGATAGTGTGTGTGTGTGTGTGTGTGTGTGTGGTGCTCTAAGCGCTGTTGCTGGGTGACCTTGATTTAAAAGTCCAGGCCCCGCAGGCCTCTCAAACACCCACTCGGCCGTCGCTCATTTGCATCTTTTTTTCTCTGTCCCCGGGAGTAGGTGTCGGGCATTAGCTGAGGAAATGTCATTTTAAAAACACCTCTCGGCCTGTCCGGGGCCTTAACGACCGACACCACTTTTCTCACACCTCTGCTAATTTCCCAGTGTCTGAATAGACGCCCGGTGGCGGCGAGGAGGAGGAGGAGGAGGAGGAGGAGGGGCTGAAGGATAACAAGGCAGCCTCTATGTGTGGAGTTTTTTTTATTTTTTTTTATAAGACACCAGGCTTCAATTCTGGAGCTTTGACATGTTTTATTTCTCATCTTAATAAATAAATACACGAGGTCCACCAAACTATCAGCGTCAAGGCGACACTGTCACTGCTCCTGTTTCTTCAACGTTTGCACATGACTCACTTCATAATGCGAAACAAACAAGAAGCTACAAAAGCAAATTGAGACTCACTGATGCGTGCTAGCAGCTGTAGCAGCCAAGCCATTCCCAGCTCACACCCATGTATGCCAGGGGCTCTTTTTTATATTTTAAAGAGTGTAACAGGTTTTAACGCGCCGGAGGCCACGGCCTGCCCAGTTTCTCCACAGATGTGACTGTGCGTGGGCCCCCCCCCCGCCCCCCCCACCCCGCTGTGGAGCCAGGCATGAAGCCCTTAATGAGGGCTTTTTGTCAGCAGTGGGTGGATTCACCCAACAGGGAGTAGAGTTGGACACGCGAGGGTGGTTCTCAGTGAGAAGCCAACAGCTCGGGCTTTTGAGGCCTCACAGGTGATTCCACGCTATTGTCTCCTAATGGAGTTTGGTGTCGGGTGGGTGTCAGGGCTCAGTGAACTGGGGCCTGGCTGGCAATTAGAGGGGTGGTGGCTCTCAACGGCAGACTCCGTAGTTATTCCCACAGATTTGCTCACTCATATATCCAAAATACAAAGCCTATTGTATACTATGGAGCTTATTGGTGAGGCTTACTATTCATAGTTAATCAGCTTAGTCATTCCTCCAGTTTATTTTCTTGGCCCCCTTTTTTTAAACACACTTCCATGCTTGTTTCTCCTCGGTCCCTGTGTGAAGAGAGCAGTACGCTACTTTGGTTTCATCTGCCTGGGGGCAAAATAGGTTTTGGCCCTGGGCTGAAATATGTTGAGAGTCCAATGCTTGTCCAAATAGTGTGCGTCTTCCAAGGACAAAGTCCCGAGCCCGCACACACACACATGCGGTTTGTACTTCTGAAATGAGGCGCAAAGCAATGCGGGAGCAGCAGTCTGTACCAATCAGGTGCAGGAGTGTGTGTGTGTGTGGTTCACGTCTCGTCTGTGTAGCAAATGGACTGTCACGTTGTTAACCTCTCAACCTCTGCTGGTTGCTCTGCTTTGAAGTTCAGACCGTCCACCTGCAGCCTCCCTCCACCTCTCCTCCCTCCACCTCTCCTCCCATCTTCCTTTTCCGCTTCTCCGAACAATTTCCTGCTCCCTCTCTTCCTCGCCCTCCTCCCTGCCTTTCACCCTTTTTCCTCCTCTCGTGATGCTTCTATTCCAACAGCCCCCCCCCCTTTTTTTTTCTTCTTCTCCTCTTGTCACTTTCCGTCTGTCTCTATCTCGCTCCGTCACTCCACCCACCCTCCGGTGCAGTGACCAGACGTAGCAAATTGGAAACATGTGTCACATCCAGCCACTAATTACAGCGCTACAGCAGCCACTGACAGACCCGAAGATGTGTTAGGAGTGACCGAGGTGAAGAGGAGAAGGAGGCGCCCACTGGGCGGAGGACGCGCTTGCCTCGGACTCACACCGCCCGAATAACTATACTTGAATAATCTAAACGTATCAGGTTGACGTAAGTTGCTGTAAAATAATAGTATCGGAATGCTGACGGCCATCAAGTGCCGCATCCACCCTTTTATTGACCGCTCCATCCGTTGAAATTACCCCACGGCCTGCCAGAACAGAAAAGAGACAGTGGTGTGCAGGGAGGCATATAAGCAGAGTGCCGGGAGGTGAATGAGAAACAGAGGGAGCGGTATGAGGTAGTCCTAACCCGAAGTAAATCAATACCAGTTAAGTCTCAAGTGCCAATACAGGTTCTGCTTGAGGAAGAGAGAACTGAACCAGAAGGATCACCTTGGGAAGGAAGAGCCCCCCCCCCCCAGAGACATACATTATCCTTATCTCAGCATCTCCTATTATCGGCCTTACACGGCCGCCCTAATGAAAGATCGAATCTTACATCACTGCACACACACACACACACACACACACACACACACACACCCAGGGATCAAAGAGGTCACACTAGTGGTGGGCACGCACACACACACACACACACACACACACACATAGAAAATGAATGCAAAGTGCATCTTTGTCTTTGGCCGCTCCTCTGATCACAGCATAAGGAGTTTTGTAGCTTTTGGCCCTTTGAGCGAGTTTGATATCAGTGTCTGTTGTGATTCAGCCCCCCCCCCCCCCCCCCAGTACTCCCAGCTTCTCTCCTCCTGCTTCCTCCCTCTCCATACTTCAGTAAAAAGACTGTAGATTATTGTAAACGGCTGCCGAGGATGGGCCGTCTCCTCGCTCGCTGCTCGCGGTGACTTGTAATACAACTATTCCCCCTAAGATCCACATTAATATTTAATCCCCCCCCATCCCCTTTCCCGTTTCTCAATAATTCATTAATCGCTGGCTAATTGGCGCCGGATAAAAGACTAGCTAACTGGGCTAAGTGTTTCAACTAAAAAAAAAAAAAAAAAAAAATCTGTAGAAAAGGCTCCTCAAGAAGAAAAAGAATGACTGGAAACCGTCTTGGCCGGGGCATTGTGTGACTGAGAGTGGAGTAAGTGTTAGTGGGTCAAACAGGGTGTCGTATCAAAGGAGCGGCATTCCACACGTTTATTGATTGTTTGTATGTTTGGAACCCGACACCCCCCAAGTAAACTCCACCCGCAGGTTTCCCCGTCATGAATAATGCATGTCTGCACCGAGGCTTTTCTGGGCTGTGTGGATAAGTAAGCAGGAGCTCGGTAAGCCTACACGCATCCTTAGGCGAAATGATTAGAGAATATCCACTCGGTAGTTTTTATTTTATTTCAAGAGCGAGGGAGTGTAAAAACAAGAGAAGGAATGTCGCGGAGAGGAGAGAAGGAGAGAATATGAACCACATTGCTGGAGCTGCCTTGTTAAAGCGAGCCGGCAGCAGCTCCCTCGCTCCCTTTCTCTTCCGATCTCCCCTTCTCCCTCGGTGAAGAAGAGGAGTGTGTGTAAGTTTACGAGCTGCGAGCAACAGGAGCTGTGAAAAGAGGTTTCAGCTGATGTGGCAGAATGGAAAGGCCATCGGGGGGGGGAAAGGGGAGCCAATCTGGCCAGAGGCCGGAATCCTTTCCTTTCTTTCTCTCTTTCATTCTTTGGGCATGGCAGGCAGATGGACACGCAGGTATGCGGACGGACTGTGAAAAATCCGTGAACAGACGGTTCTATTGCATGTTCTCGACAGATGCCTGCACACACACACACACACACACACACACACGCGCATAAAAGAGACTCAAGGGGCTCGACCTCCCATCTATGTCGGACACATGTGTAAAGAGTGTGTGGTCCTGATGTATCTCCTTTGTCGCAGTAAACGCACGCATCTACAGGAGGGCAGATGTGCTCACACACACAGGAGAGGTGAGGGAAATTGGCAGGCGTCACGGACTGTTGTTTAGCACGGAATTCATTCATTATTTTATCACTCGATTATAACTTTATTTGGCAGGAGCAGTGCACATTCATCAGCATCATAACAGCTGTAAAGCGCTGTTGTAAATATGCTGGAGTTAGCTAAAGAACTAATTTACTTCCCCCAGTCCCTGGGGCTTTAGAAGTGACTTTGGGACTTTGGTAATTGTTAAAAGTGCTGATGACTAGGATGAAGGAGATTAAAAGCGTGTGGGCGGGCTGAGCTAGTTCAGAATGTTGGAACGCATGCAGAAACAAGCGGCAACTTATTTCCTCTGGAAGCGCGCGCACGGATCACAGTGGCAGCGGTGGCAACAGTTATCCAGGCCTATAGGTCTGAGGGGGTCACATGTGTCCCAGCATCACTGGGCAGATTGCCCAGGGTGGCTGAACCCAGAGCCCCTCAACAAAGCCAGACAGCACACACACACACACACACACACACACTGGCCTCTCATTAGCTTGCTTCACAGCACACCCTGCCTAAGCAGGATCATCCAATCCTCCTGGCAGCATTTGGACTAGGCCAGGTCAATCCTTCTCCCCCCGGGTGACACAGAGAAGCGGACTGGTGGGACGAGGAGCCATAATGAAAGTGTGTGTGTGTGGACTTCATAGGCCAGACGGGAGTGCAATCTCGGGGCAGCCTCTGTCACACTGCTGATCGCCTCCTCGATCCTTTCTTTTTCCTCCCCTCCTCCCCTCCTCGCGCCTCCGTTTTTGTTGAGGCTCAGTATCACGAGACTCCCCGCTCCGCTGCTGCCCCGCACGTCTCCACCACATTAGGCCGGGCTGGTTTTTCAGCAGCTATATCTCGGCTTCGGCATCATTCTAGCTAAACAGGATGGCAGCAGGAAGGAGTTGACGCTCTTGTCATTTCATCTGTGTGTGTGTGTGTGTGGGTTCTGGTTTGTGACAGAGGATGTGCTGGTATGTGTGTATTTGTGCCATGAATACTAAATGGTGTGTTAGGCTCTCCAGGCTCGAAGCCCTTTTTATTTATGCCATGTGCAAAAAGCCTCTTTATTTTGTCTGCAATTGAGCCAAAACCTCATTTTAATAAGATTTTTTTCTTTCCCCCAACCTGTTTCCAATAAAAATCAGATTGTTTCAAGTATTTTCCACGATTAAGTTCAAAATATCTCAATCCCAGTGCAGCAACCTGTATTATCCTCACTGCTTTCAAGATGCAAGCGCTGTGGAAAATTCTAGAAAGACGTTGATTTCCTACTGGGAACCAGATAAGATGGTTTTTTCTCTCCTTTTGAAGAAAATAAGGATTTTAAGACTCTTATAAAGTCCATTTCCCACTGGATAAAAGCCCCTAACACCCACTAACAACTGGCTTTTGCCTTCACTCTGAAAAGTTACAGTCGGCCAATTCATTCCCAGGACAAATGACTGACGTAGTCACAGGTATTTATCAGCTCCAGCACCAACTGCCTATTTTTAGCGGGTTTTAAAAAAGAGTATTCGACAAAAATGACTTGATTAGATGCTTTTTTTTGCCGTGTGTTTTGAGTCTTTTCCCACCTGCTCTCTCCTCAAGCACCATCATGGTGGAGTCACCTTTTTGCATAGCCCCGCACATCGTAACACACAACCTGTAAAATGCAAAACAAAAGACGAATGTTTCGTCCTCAGCAGCCGGAGTGCATTATTCCAGTTCCAGCCGTCACTTTCATCAGCATCAAAACTCCATCACTCTCATCCCGTCGTCTCGCCAGCGGACGTCAACGCGCCGCTTTGACTGGACGCCGGCCCAAAATGGTTTTGCAACTGAATGCTAGAGAGAGAGAGTCGACACAAGAGAGACGAATGAGGGAGTTTGCTGTTGGACAGCTGTGCCTCGTCACAGCTGAAGTTTTGGCAAACATCTTTGGACCGATATGAGCAAGAGGGCAGAAATGGAAGTGGTGGGCGTCGTCAGGGTCGAGATGAGGGAAAGAGGAGAGCAGCGTCGGAGAAGGGAATGGAGAGCATGAAAGACGGCGAGGGAAGGCTTGGCTATTTAGAGAGAGATGGATGGTTTGACAGCGGTAGTGGCTGATGTGACGCAGCCCAGACAGGGAAGAGTGACTGATGAGCTATAGGTCACCACCATGACTAGCTGCTTCCTGCTCACATACAACCGAGCCGGCCCCTCATTCCTCATTACTGACGCGTCCCATAATATTTATCCCTGTGAAGTCCAGCATGAAACCTGGTAAGCCTTTAAGGAATTCACTCACTTTTTGGGCAGACTGGGCTCTTTGATCGACTTGGCGTGGAACGATTTAAGAGACTGGCAGCTGTTTCCCCTCTCTGTATTTACTACAGCTCATGTGATGAGACGCCGCGAACACACATTCTGTGCTTCAACTTCACACGTTGCGCGACTAGCCGATGCCAAATGCCTCGCAGCAGAACAATGTGTTGATGGACTTAATTTGCCAAAAGCTAAATCAATTGCTTTTAAAAGAAAGCTGTGCTGTTCCACTGTATAATCAATATTTGAAGTTCATTGCACTCCAGGATGAAGTGTTGTAATTTAGCACCTTTCCTATCATAAAATAGAGTGTGTGTGGGGGGTAGTAATACAACGAATGCAAGACGTCCACGTATTTCTTGTGTAAGAGTCTTATTCAAAAGTCAACTTTGGTTCTGGTCTATTGAGGCGGCAGTCACCCGGTGTCTCTGCCTCGTCTTTGATGGATTTCATCCTGCGCGATTGTTGGTGCGTCTCGGAGTCGTCGCTCTTTGATTCCGCTAAAAACGCACTCCGAATCACCTGACGTTCGCCTGGGTGCTTTCCTTTTGTTGTGCTCCATTTGTAGCCGAGGTGGAGCACAATGTCACAAAAGCCATGTCAGGAATAACAAGAAGCACACCGTCGAACCACGAAACGGACCTGGAAATGCGAGGCACAGAGCCGGCAGCTGCTTTCTGTAAGTGACGAAGTGGTTACAGGTGGCGTTGTTCTTTAAATAACTCATTTTACATTCATATTTTTGGCATGAGAAGCTGCTACCCGGAGATTTTCAGAAACGCACAAGAGCCGCAAAAAGTAAGCAGACATGAATCACCCTGCCTGCAAGGAGTCTGGTAACAAAGCAAAGCAACTATTCAGTGCTACAAAACCGTGCATGGCTTTTATTTGCATCGGGGTGGTTAGAGGGGGTGTGGATCCTCTGGCGGTTGCACGAGATGTTTGGTCTCTTGTGTGGGAGACCGGTTTACTCCAAAGCATCTTAGCTTGGATATGGTCTTTACCCGTTGACGTACAATGAGATGGTCCTCGTGCTAAGAGGCTACAGTAGGGAACCTTGTCCCACGCTGCCCCTGCTGCTATAACGACTAGTCCTCTTGAAACTCTGCTTACTTCTAGACAAACGCATGTATTACCCGATATGAGCACCGGCCTGCTGCTCTACCTCAGATGTTTCGTAATATCAGCCATCCCGAACGCCCAGCACCTTGATTGTTTTCCCAGGCTTCACGCTTTCTTCTCTTTTGATGCTTGTATGTATGTGTGTGTGTGTGTGTGTGTGTGTGTGTGTGAACATATGCATAGTTCTAATTAGGAGGTAAAAGGCCGTTCAGTCCATCTGGCTTTGGCATTAGCCAATCGGTGTTACAGTCTATGGGGAAACTGACCTTGGCGAGTCGCGCGGGGGGAAAAAAATTCTGCTCCATTTTTCTGGGTTCTGCATTGAATATAATTTAAGTGGGATTGACGTAAAAAAAAAAGAAGCTATATTGAGATGGATTCTTCACTTTTGGATGCAGAAGGCTTGGGCTTCATCTGGGGCAGCTATAGCTGCTATAGTGTGCAGGGATCACATACTGACTTGGGCAAAGGAAACCTTTGTCTCCAGGTTTCTTGCTCGTTTTACTTTGAGCGCAACAATATATATTTCAGTTTCAGCATTACATTCAGAATACTGTTCTCTTAAAGGAACAGTTCCACATCTCTGGAAATATGCTAATACGCAGCGTTGCTCCAGATCTATGTCTTTGTGTAAAGTATGGAGCTGGAACCAGAAGGTGGTTATCTGAGCTTAGCATAGAGACTGGAAGCAGAGGGAATATGTTAGCCTGATAAAATTCTATCCGACGGGACTCGGGCAGCGTTAATTTTCACGTACCAGCAAATATATTAAAGTTCTATTCACGTACTCAGACTAAAAATAAGTTGTTATACATGTTGAACATTGTTGTAAAGTTCTACTGTTACCGTGCGTATTAGCTTGGTGGCTGGCATGAGCCACTTGTCATAGGCGGCGTATTGTAGTATGTGTGGATATTGAAATATCATATCAATAAATTAGATCAACTGGATTACTTTGTTGCAAAAAGCCATGCAATTGATGAAAAAAGGGGATGCTGTGTGGCAGAGAAGAGGCTCAATAGTGAGCAATACAAACGATATGAAACACTGGAATGGTTTGCAGACGTCCTCCCTCACTGACGTATCATGTAGTGTAGAAGGTAAAGGAGACATGACTCCATCGGCTTTAGTTGGATTACATTGACCTCTTTGGACTAAGAAAGTCCAGCTCGCTGGGTTCATGAACCGCTTTCAAACCTGCATCAGCCAAAGTCCAAAATGCATGGGTGTCAAACTGAAAACACCAGGCTGTTTGTTGGACATTTTGCCAATAAAAGTGTTTCCACCTGAAGCGATGATTTAAGACCAAGCACAGAAGTAAACTAGCGGACTGCCTCCAAATGGTCTTCTTCTTGTTGCAGTACATGGAGTGCAGCGCAGTGCTTTGTTGTGTAGGACAAGTAACTCCAACACGATCCATCTTGTATAGAAAGAACGGTGAAGTGGATTGTTGTTACCCCCGTCCACATGGCCTCATCCGATACCCCGGCAATGGCTTTAAATCACGACAGAGCTGCTTCTTTATTGTTTTTTTACCCTCCTTTGCTCTCTTTCTCTGTCTCTCTTTCTTTCTCTGTCTCTCTTTCTTTCTCTGTCTCTCTTTCTTTCTCTGTCTCTCTTGCCTTTGTCCTGATGTCTTGCAGTCGCAGCGTTAACACACACCAGCATTCATACTCACTGACATACACACACAGCCAGGCATGCATGCACACAGTGGAGGGCTTGTATACACACACACACACACACACACATACATACATACATACATACATACATACTCATGCATGCACAGATGAAAAATGTTATTGCTCTCAGTGATGGAAAAAGTCCAAGTGGAGGGGTTGAATTTCTTCAGAGGTACCCCCCCCTCCCCCCCTTCTCTCTCTCCGTCAGTAGCGTATCCCTCACTCCTTCCTTTTCTACTCTCCCTCCTTCACTTCATCCTCCTCCCTCCGCTCCCCGTGAACAAAAGAGCCCCCCCCCCCCCCCCCCACAGCGCTTTCACTGAAAGCCCTCACACACACTCGGCTCTTGGGCTCCGCACTCTCCCACACGCACTCTTACCCCTCTCGTCGTCTGTAAAACCGGTCCACTTCTCCGCACTAATCCCCCCCTTCATTTCTTTTGTCTTTCCTTTCACTTTCTCTCTCGTTGCCTGCCTCACCACCAGTGTGCATTTCCTTCCCTGCATATCCAGCCGTTATATCATGTTACAACTAGTTGGCAGACAGTAAAATGTATTCCCTTCTTAAAAAAAGAAAGGAAATAATTGCTTTCTTCTTCTTCTCTTCCCCCCCCCCTCAGTTTGCCTTATTCTTGGTGGGTGGCTTTTTGATGTGTAGTCTTTGTTTCTTCTCATTCGCTCATCACTGTCCAGCCGTAAAATAGGTCCTCTGTAGTGAAGACAGGATGAATAATCGTGATTGCCTGTCACTGCGGAGTCAAAGTAATTTGGGAGCGACTGTGAGCTGGAGCTCGGGCCGCACACACACACACACACACACACACACACACACACACACACACACACACACACACACACACACACACACACACACACACACACACACACACACACACACACACACACATGAACAGATGTACCACTCCCTCAAAATCATGAAGCCATTCCCTCATTAACTACCCCGTCCTCTAACCTCTCCTCCAAAAATCGTTCGTATTCTTTATCAGTCTTGCTCTCCATCGGAGTGCAGCTGTATTGCAGGTCCCCAGCCACAGGGGGGGACAGATGGATCGCTGTCCTTTCTTCCTTTCTTTCATCCTTCCTTTATTTCCTCCCTCTCTCCCTACTTCCCCACAAAGCAAATCAAGCCAGAAGAATGCTGGTGAGCAAGGGGGGGGGGGGAAAGGGGGGACGATGGGACAAAAGCCTTGCTTTTCGACAGTCTCTCTCTTGTGTCCTTTGGTTTTCACTTGATGGATGGCTGGAACCACCGTGGGTCACTGTGAGGAACACCTGCAGTCCCGTACCTTGTTGCGTGCATGTTCCCGTTGCGTGGCACTGATAACTCTCTGGCTGTACGGTCTTGGCGGTTGAAAAGTACTCGTGTGTGTGTGTGTGTGTTTCCTTACAAGCTAACATACGCAGCTGCTGTGGTGTTTGTATTTGGTTCCCCATTCTGTGTGTTTCAGCAAAGCCACTGGTCCCAGTTAGGCCTATAGCCCATCTGGAGACTTAGTCTTGGGTGGCCGTTGTATGTGTGTGTGTGTGTGTGTGTGTGTGTGTGTACACAGCTGAGCATTGCAAAGCGTCCAGTCTCAGAGCTGGAACTTGGTAAATCACACATTATCTGACTGAATCAAAGCCTGAACATAGCTGATTCAGAGTGGCCAAACAATGGCGCTATCATGCATAAGTGCTGTAATTCAACAGTTTAAATTTTTTTTTTTATCTCCTTATAATCAAAACCTTTGCTTCTCTCCTTATGCTTCCTGTTAAAGTAATCACTGCTGTGACGGGTGCGCTAACTCTATTATGGTGGTACTTAGCTAGAACAAAAGAATTCACTGAAGGTCTTGTTTAAGTGCTTCTGTACCCTCATGATGCCCTTGCATGCTGAATAGAGTTGTGTCTTTGTGTTTGTGTGTTTGTGTGCACGCAAGTGTGATTGTGTGGATGTCAGGCATGCGTCATGCGTGGGTGCGTGCACTTGTGCACATGCCCTGCGTGGGTTTGTGTACACCCCCCCCCCCCCACCCCTGTCCCTCCATCGCCGCATTAAGCATTATTTGCAAAACAACACAATCATGAGAGACAAAGCAAGGTTTCTGAGCGAGCATGAAAAGAGAGCGTGGAAACAACAGGAACTGGCCTGTACCACTTGACCACATCGAGGGAGGGGCGGTGATGAGGTGGTGATGAGGTGGTGTGTGTGTGTGGGGGGGGTAGGTTGCAAACCAGGGGAGAGATAATCCCTGCAGCCATAGCGGCCTCCGTGTGCTCGGGCTCTAACGTGCCGTGCTGGCCTGTCAATCACTCAACAAAGCTGTCTAAGGGGATTATGAACCCACGGACCCTCCCTCCTCTCTCTCACCCCTCTCCTTTCCTCCTCCCATTGCCTTTTCCCCTCTCTTCTTCTCTCCAGTCATTTTTCCCCCCTTCTTCCTCTCTTGCATCCTGCCCCTGTTTTCCACCTTCAAACCTGCCCGTCAGTCCCCTTGTCCGCTGTCCCCTTGCAAGAAAGTGCGTCTTTCTCCCAACACACATTCTGCTTTGCTGTCTGAAGCTTAGTTTATCTCCAGCTTTCCATCCGTCCTCCCTCCGTCCTCCGTAAGCCCCGTTTCTCTCTCTCTCTAAAGCCCGTCTCGCTCTTTCTCTATCTCTTCGTCCCACCCGTGCGTTATGCCTCACCTAGACAAGGGACAGGTGTGTGTGTGTGGGTCTTGTGTGTGTTTTTAGGAGGTGACAGGTGTCCCATACTCAGGCTGAGGAAATAGTCCCTGCACCCGACACAAAACAGTCGAGCCTTGATCGACACCTGAGACTTTCTGTCCTTTTCGTGGCCCGTGCACCCTGAAAACGCACCGAGCGGCCGTCTGGCTAAATGTCACCTCTCCCATAAATGTGATGAATGGCTCTCCGTCCTATCTTATCTCTCCGTCCTTAACCATGCTGTTTTTAAACCCAACCACTGTTCCACCGGCTCATGCGGGTGGTGACAGAAGCACCTCCTCCAGCAGTCACCCTCCATTAGTTCCCAGTTTCTCCCTCACCGACTATCTCTCCATCTATCTGTCTGTTAAACGTCCGTTTAGTTTAAACGTCAGTCAGTGCGCGGACGAGCTTTCACTCTTCACTTCCTTTAACCGGCTCGCCCACCTGTGGGCCTGCTTTGTCTCTCTCTGTCACCTTTTGTTTTTAACTTCCCTCTCTGTTTTGCATGAGCTATCTCTTTCCCGTTTGTCCGCTCACTGGTAGTTTGGCCGGTTTGGCCGGTGGATTACGGCAATTGGTTAATCTGGCACAATCCTGTGAATATTCCTGCTACTTTAATCCAGCAGTCGGCAGTCAGAATGAAGGGTAGTCTTTCTGTTAGTAGGAGTGAAACAGATTAGGGTCAGGGTTTTTACAGTTTCACATTAACTTTTAATTCAAGTTCAGTTAAATAGCAGTTTGGCTCACATTTTTAGGGCAGCTGTTATTTATTTATAGGTTTATTTTTAGTCTATTTCAATGTAACATTTGAAATGTAGTTAAAGGAGACGTATCATGCTCGTTGTCAGGTTCATGCTTGTATTTTGGGTTTCTACTAGAACCTGTTCACATGCTTTAATGTTCAAAACAACGCATTATTGTTCTCATGGTCTGACTGAAGATATCTGTACACTCTGTCTGGCTCCGTTTTAGCACCTGTCTTTTTAAACCCTCCTCCCGGTAAAGCTCAGTCTGCTCTGATTGGCTTGCGAAAAAAAACATGGCATACCTTTTGTAAAGGTAGTTCTCAAGCCGTGGGCGGTATATTTCAATGAGCCTCGCATGTTTTCTGATCCAGGCAGCCCCGAAAAAACTGACTGGGCTGTCCTATTTCACAGTTCATGGCTTGATAGGGACTCCAGATAACCAGATGTGTGTGCACAAACACTGACAACCTTTAAAAAACCTTCCCAAAAAGTCATTTTTATTTGGGATCAGTTATGTAAGAAACATCTCTGTATGTTGGCAGAGAAATATTATTTTTGTTATTTTATTTAATATCCTCACGGGCAAGATTTGATTTACTTTTTTCTACCGTCATTCTAAATCGAATTAGTTGATCCAAAAGTGTTTTTCCATGGATAGATTTAGACTCCTTGTTAACAGTAATAACCCTGAAGGAAACCATGACGCAAAGAGACTTAAATTAAAAACAGCGGGAAAAAAACCTGATGAAGAGACGCCGACATTTAACAGCCATTCATTTCACCATTAAGAAAGCGCCATTCGACAACGACGAAGAGTGAAAGTGCGCGAGATGGGAGACGAGGCAGATAGCGTGAGACTTAATGCGGGTGACAGGGTTGTTATCTAGCAGGCGGCTGATGGTTTTAACGGCTGTATTATCTTGTGTATCTTATATTGGATTAAGCTTCATTCTCTCACGCACGTCGCACCCTGCTTGACGCTCTGATTAAAGACATCCACTGGCTGAGGGACTGAGAGAATTGAGAAAGGAGTGTAAAGAATGGAGAGAGGGATCAGCCTGGACCACCACTCTAATGCATTATTGTCGGCATGAGGCTGACCCGAGAACAAATACTACGCTGCATTTTCCTACAGAAGGCTCCCTCTGGTTTCGCCGCTATAAAACATTTAATGTGACGCAGCGGCACACTTTGGCACAATTAAAGTGGGCTTATTGGGCCCGTGGAAAAAAAGGAAAAGGGGCAATATAAGCAAGCATCGGCCAAAATAGTCTGGTTTACTGCTCAAACAAGCCAAGAGAGGTGAAGGGGGAGAGGTGAGAGGAGGTGTGAGACAATATGAGGTCTGGCTCAATCAGAAAGCTGCTGGAGAAGAGCTTCGATTTCTGCTCGCACCTCCAAATTCCTCCGGCTGTAAATATTATGCACATGAGCCCAGCAGGTAAATTGTGCTAGTGTTTTGTATTGTGAATCAGCAATTCATACCCTCAAATTATTACTACAATTATTTCGCGTTATTCATGCCCATGCATGTGCATGCAGCTGTGTTTTACTCCAGTTCAAGCACCGATGATGGAGGGAGCAAAGGTGGAAACCAGAATTAAAAAAAAGGAAGCAAGGTGAAAGATGAGAACGTGTCGTACCTCTTATTAGAAACTGTCTCTGATCTATTTGCTCTCATCTCACACTTCCGCCTGTGAACGCCACTTTCTCTCTCTCTCACTCCTTTTCTTACGTGCTCTCTCCCCCATTCTCTCCCCATGTGTGTCTCTCTCTCTCTCTCTCTCTCTCTCCCATCTTCTCAAATTCTCACCCTCCGCTTGTAACTATCTCTCGCTATTTCTCACGCGTTCTCTCGTTCATACCCCGCAGTCTCTCACCAGCAAAAAAAAAAGACGAGAAAAACTTCTCATGCTCAGTTTGGTGTGCAGCCTGTCAAGCTTGCTTTGAATACACACACACACACACACGCACACGCACACACACAGCAGCATATACTCCTATAGCTCAAGCATACAGCCAAGGGAATAATAGAATCAAGGAATACTCTGAGATAAAGTGGAGGGGGGCGAATAAAAGGATAAAGCAGACTGAGAGGGATTGAGAGCTTCATATTATTAATTTAGCTGGAGAAAGAGAAAGAGAGAGGGAATTTCGTTCAATCCCCCCCCCCTACACCGCTGCTTCCATAGAGCTCCATAGTGGCACACAATGGAGAGATTGGAGCAGGAGGGGGGGAAACAGAGAGGTAGATAATCCATCCCTCTGTATAAAGCATGGAGTTAACTGTTTCATAGCACCGGCTTGGTCTGCCTTTATTCCTCCGCCATCATGCCTCTCGATCTAATTTCCGTCTATCTTTCGTTTGCTTTTACGTACTTACCTTCATTTTTTTTGTCTTCTTCGTCTCCGTCCTTGCATCCCTCCCGTGGTTCCTCCATCTACCTCTCTGTGGGCTCTCTCCCTAATCCTCCAACATCTCTTCCAGACCTATAGACTAGAATAAACCTGCCCACACGCAGCCACGATTGGGTTTGTGTCTGTTCCTGCACACACACACACACACACACACACACACACACACACACACGGCTCTCTGTGTCCTATATGCATGTGTCACATGCCAGCGAATGATTTCGGAGTGCGGTTGAGAGTGTATGTTTCGCAGTTGGCAGCCCACATGTCCGTCGAAATTGGCAGAATATCTCCTCATCTGGCACGGGAAGAAGGGAGGGCGTCCCACAGCGAGGGATTACACCGAGTTACACACACACACGCGCGCACACACACACATTTATTGGCACGTATTTGCACATTAAGAAATGCAAAGCCCCACGCTTTCAGCCACACACAGACTTATTTGGGGTGGCTCGCTCATTCATGCAAATGTTTCTCAAAAATGTTTATCAGCAAGCATCATGAGCTGAAAGAGTTGAAAGAGAAGTTGAAAGAGAAAATAATGAAATGAAAATAGATGGGAGGGGGAGGGGGGGGGGAGTACAGATCCAGCTCTTTGTATGAACCTGATTGATAGGTGTGTCTGACCTTTAGCACCTCTCGAGAAATCCAACAAGTCATTCTCTATAACCTTATATTTAGTCCCCTCTGTATCTGCTTCACACACACACACACACACACACACACACACACACACACACACACACACACACTTCCAGACATTCCCTGGATGGAAACCTAATTCTGTCTTTTCTTTCCCTCCTTTTCAAAAACCCTCCCAATTACAGCCACTCCATTCTCCACCTCCCTCCCTTTCTCCTTCCTCCCCTCCCTCCTTTCTTAACGAGCAATCTCGTTAATGTCAGAGCGTCTCTTTCTCTCTCATTCTTTCTTTCATTCAGGCTTTTGGCCTATAGAGAGAGAGAGAGAGAGAGGAGAGATATGAAGAAGTAGAGATAGAGAAATCAGAGCTCAGCTGAAAGAACAAGTGCTGGATGAAAGAGGTTGAGGGGGGAAGGCAGGGTGTGGGCAGAGAGAAGCCACAGCCGCCATAATAATGGCAAGTGTGTGAGATTACTGCCCCGGTTTCAGGGGGGACATAATTATATGGTGCACAGGCTGTCGGAACGAATGAGAAGAGGGGGGCTGTATTTAGTGATGCACCACTGAGAGATTGGTGAGGCGAGGGCGATGACTAAATCGTCACCACAGCTTGGCCGCTTCCAGACCTGTGTGTGTGTGTGTGTGTGTGTTCGTTCGCGGGATGAGTAATGTTAAGCCATTGAACGCTGTAAATTATTCAGAGGCTTCATGCATGGAAACATTATAATTCCATGTCTGAGTGTGAATTACCCTCCGTTTTACCCCCAGGCACATATCTCACTCTAGCCCAAGGCCTCATGGGAGATTAAATGGAGTAAATACTATGGAAGCTGGACCAGCATATAAACCACATGCATCCCAGCGGGACGTGACACCTCAGCTGTACTCTGAAAGGAGTCAGTTTGAATCCATCTAACTGCTTGTTATCTCTGTCTGCTCCCAAGTGTCCCACACGCCCTAACCAAGAAGAAATGACCAAATTAAAATCCGGCCCTTCTGGTGATTGGTGTCAGGCGGTTCAAGCCCGCGCTGCCCACCGAGTAAGGGCCGCAGGTGTTTCCAATTCATCCAGTTCAATTACTGCAGTGTCCTCTCACTGGGATGTTATTTACTGTCTGTCCCTCTCCTCGAATCCTCCTTATTTTGAGATCTCCGAAATAGATATGAATATCTCCGTAATATCAGTGCAGAGATATGTTGGCAACTTTTTAGTTTTACAGTAAATGAACCCCAGGACAGAAGGAGGGCAAGTGCTTTTGCACACCGCAAAGATCCAGATTCACATGGGAGGCATGTGAATTTGTGCTGAAATGCAAAAGAGATGGCCAATTGGGGGATAAAAAAAAAGCATAATAAACCCCCGCAACACAATAAACCACCAAATATTTAATACACATCACCCCAAATATGCTCTCTTTGCTGTTGGCAAGTCTTTATTGGTGGAATTGATGACTTTCTAAACACTGAAAATCCTACCCGTGCATAACTACACAAAACTATTGCTCTAAGAAATGGACGTAGCCACCATGATGTCACCCATTTTGTCCGTCACCATCTTGTTTTTTGTCCGTTGCACGTCTTACAACTGCAGTTCAGTGTCTGTTCTCCTGCTATTCTTTTTTCTATGGGTATGTGACATTCGTCCGGGCCCCTTGACAGCATGACGCATGAGAGTTGGCAGCCATGGTTAACCACTACCATGCTGGACAGCCAGGAGTATGCTAATGCTAGTCAGTAACAATAGCTCTTCAAGCTAGCTGGGACAATGACGCTACACAGTTTATTTAGGGTTGGTGGTGGAGTTGTAGTTCTTCATTCCGCCTGTGCTATGCTTTCGTAAGCTTCACCTGCAGAAAGTGACAGTTTGATGGCCATTCATTAGGAGCTGTCGAAATACATTCCCGGAACAAAGCACTGACTTATGTTGACGCGGCAAGAACAGCAAATGGGTTCACCAAAGACGTAAATTACACATCACACAAGACATTAAACATCACAAGCTGGTAATGTATAGCAGAATGCTCCTTTAATCTGCAGCCGGCGCTTCGTCTTCATGCCCTCCTCCGACTGTATTGTCTCATTAAAGCCTTCTCTTACAACAAGTCTGTTTCCTCCTCGCAGCTGACAGGAACTGAAGTTTGTGAGATGCAGGGTTGGAGTTGGTTTCTAGGGTGTGTGTGTGTGTGTGTGTGTGTGTGTGTTGGGTGTGAGTGGGAGGTGAACTAGCATGCAGCATTAGTTCTGCTTGAGCTGATGTGTTAATTAGCCAGCCGGGTACATAGATAATTAATGAGAATCATGATTAATGACTATACAGTATGCACGGCTAAGGCGGAACGCAACCCACTGATAAGACGGAAGGAGGAGGAGGATCACTGGCCATTCACCCTCTGCTGCACGCCCCTCGCGTCTTTGTGTGTCTGCGTAAGAGTTTGCACATGTGAGTTTGTGCTGTCTGACCGACGCGCGTGCGTGTGTGTGTGTGTGTGTGTGTGTGTGCGCGTGCGGGTTCGCCAGGCGTGGGTGTTGATGCCGGTATGAGTTTAGCAGGCCTGGCAGTCGGAAGGCCTGATAACAGACTGCAGCAGGTCAGGGGGGCATTTAACACTTCTAAACACACTGGCAGAGCTGCCCACTGATGCCAGATCAGGAGGAAGACCTCACACACGGATCAAGAGTGGAGTGAAGGACATGAAAACTGATCTGTTGTTGTTTCATAGGCTGAAGATCAATATTTACCCTGCAAGAGATTTCTTCTACAAACCGGTTTAACTATTCTCAGTTCTTTAAAGAAGAGTAGCGCCCAGCCTCCTGCCTAGCCGTTGCCATATTGAGACAATGGAGGCAATAGATATTCTCTGGATTTGGTGTTTCGGTAAAACAATACGGTTTAAAGACCCTGTTAGACAGAAATAACTTCATAAAAAGATTTAGTTTCCCAAAAACCTCCACTATTTTCTCTCTTTTATGTCACTGTAAATGTTTTACCTTTCGTTGCTTCTTCGCTGAGAAATTGCAATGATATTTTTTGACGTTTTTACAGACCAAATGTTAATAATCCTTCTAAAAAATGATCCTTAGTTACATAACATCATTAAAGAGTCCTTGAGGTGGAGGTCCCAGGTTGGCAAGGCCATAGGACAACTTCCCACTGAGGAGATGTATAATATGACATTATTTAAGCCGATAGCATAAATTGAGTTTGCATATTAGTCTTATCTTGAATTCCCAGCCAGAGCGCGGGGTCAGACTAGAAGACCAAATGAAATTAATTTTGAAGTTAAACACTGCCCTGATAACATTCTTCTGATTCTTATTGAGTTTAGAGACTGAACTGAGTTGATCTTAGATGAGTGAGTGGAGCATGGCACCAGAACAGGGATCAGTCTCCAGGTGTGCTACATTAAGTATGAGTAATAAGATAAATGTGGGTTTGGCGGGTATCAGCGGCCACTAAACACGATAGTCTGAGATGTGGACGAACGCGCGGGACAAACCAAATGGCGTCCAGTGTTTATCCTCGATTTGTCCGCTATGAATACTAACTCTACTGTGACATCAGCCCCCGTGGCAAGAGGCGGTTTGACCGCTGACCGCGCGCACAATCGAGGCCTTGACCTCTCATTGGTGCAACCAGCAACATATGATGCTATCTCACCCAATGAGGCCGAGGCTTGGGAACAAGCTGGGAGGGGGAGGGGTCAGAGGGGTGACATACCACTGCTTGCCGTGTGTGTGTGCGTGTGTGTTAATCTGCTTTGTCTGGCTGGATGCACCATCAGCAGTCAAGCGTGACCCTTAACCTCTAAGAGGGAGGTGTGGAGCCTCCCCCCCCCCCATTACCAGAGAGTTAGAGCTGTTTAGATGGCGTGCCGAGGGAGAGAAACTGTGTTTAAAGGGTGTTTGTGTGTCGTGGCATGGGGAGGGAGATGAGGAGGGAGAGAAGCGGGATTGAGTGGACGGGGATGAAGAACAGTGTGTTCTGTACTTTCTCCTCTCTCCTCTCTGATGAGGAGACAAATGGCTATTGTCATCTAAGAGATGCTGGAAAAAGCAGCTCGCGCTGACGCTCCCTTTGTCTCCCGTCCGTGTGTTTGAGAATGACAAAGGCCATTTTCATGCTGAGCCTGCCATCTCCTTCGTCATGCCTTTAGCCCCTTTTCCCTTCTCCCTCTTCCTCCCGCTGTGTCACCGCGTCCTTGCCTTCAACACTTTTGCTTCTTCATGGCCCCGCCGTCCATCCATCTTTCCAACCTCGCTTGGCCTCCAACCATCCTTTCACCTGCCACGCTCCTCTGCCGGGGGTCGGCCTAATTATTCCTCACTCATCCTGTTTTCCATCGCTCCCTTCATTTTCTCCCCTACGACTCCCCGACACACACACCTGTAACCCAGCATGACATCTCGGAGGCTTTCATCCATCCCTCCTTCTCTTCATCGCTCTCTCTCCTCCTTGCTCCGTTTCTCCTTTTTTCTGAAGCTCATTTTTCACTCTTGCACAATCTTGCATAAGTACCTAACTCTCCGTGTTTTCCTCCAATTCCTCGTTTGCTCTCTTTTCTCTCTGTATCTGATGTTGCACCTGTTAATGCGCCTGCTGCCTCGCCTCCTTGCCTCCTCTCCTTGCCTCCTCGCCATCTCCCGCTCACTTTTAGCTGTCACTCAACCAATCACAGAGGTTTCTTTTTTCTTTGCCAAACACATACACATGCACCCAATGTGAACCAGTTGCGCTCAATCCAATTTCTCCCTTTGAAGAAAGGATGAGGGTTGCAATCCAGAGATTTGGGTGGCTGCAGAGGGAGCAGACAGGAGGAGAAACTTCTTCTCCTTCTCCGTCTCCCTCATTCCCTCGCTCATTGTCAGCCGGTGGTCTCTCCGGAGTTCCCCCGAAAACAAAGGGAGGAATAAAACAGTATTTTTAGACCCTTTCATTTGCCATTACCATAATGATTCGGGCTTTGTAGAATCTTTTCATGTGCATTCGACTGTCTGCGCCCGTGTTTATGTTTGTGTGTGTTCAACAGGCTGTGCTGGGTGTCTCTTCCACTGCACTGCTGCTCTCCTCACTCAGGAGCCCCAGAGGTTGAAAAGCAGAGCTTGCACACACACACACACACACACACACACACACACACACACACACACACTGCAAATCAGTCATACTCATCCCCAGCCGTGCCTCCTGTCTATTTATTCCTCGATTCATCCGATTCTTTATTTATTTTACACGCCGCTTCCTAATGCAAATAGGTTTGTCTGCTCCCTGCCGAACTGTGGGAGCAGCATGGGACCCAGAGTGAGTGTTTCTGTGTGTGTGTGTGTGTGTGTGCGCAAGCAAATCCGTGTGCATGTGGGAGGATGGGTGAGAGTTTATGTGTGTTTGTGTGTGTGTGTGTGTCTGTGGGACCCAGTGAGTAATAGAGCCAAAGTCCTTATCTGTCACCAGAGAGCTGCCTGGCTCTCTCTCAGCTGTCAATCATCCAGCCCTAGAGACAAACACTCTGCTTCAAACACTATGAGAGGCAAAGAGAGAGAGGATGAGGGATGGATGAGGTAAAAAGAAAAAGAGAGAGGGAGAGAGCAGGAGGGAGGTGGGGAGCGAAGGAGCAGGGAAGAGAAGGAGGGATAAGGAAGAGATGCAGAGAAAGAGGAGGAGTGCAGCGGGAGGTGGCAGGTGTGGAGGGAAGTGAAGGACAAAAGGATAGAAGTTGTGATAAAAGTGAGGGAGAAGGAGGGGAGGGGGTATTATTTCAACACCTCTGTTGTGTGTGTGCTCCAGGCCCCGCAGGTAAACTGGGAATGGAACTTTAAAACACTTCACCTGCATGAATTAGACAGGCCCCTTGAAAATACCCGGACGACGTTTGAAAAGCCACTCTTTAGAAAATAAAGTGGGAGAGAAGTGGCGAGGTACGCGCACAGACGTGCTCAAGCACCCACCCACCCACACACACAGCCATGTACACACACACACACACACACACATTCTGGCAAAGCTATCAGCACTGAAATATTGGCATGACACACTTCAATATCCTGACGTGAGTGAATAGGATTTTTGATGACCTGGAGGCTTTCTCTTTCAACATGTTTGTGTGCAGGCGTGCGTGTGTGTGTGATTTGAGTTATTTGTGTCTGTTTGCAATTGAGGCAGCCCCCAGCAATCCCTGGACCCTGTCTGTCCTGCTTTCATGGACGCATCCCTTCCTCCCCGACTGCTCGGACTCTCTGCTGTTGCGGCGGGCTAACTGTTGATTTTACCGCGGGGCTCCGCAACCCCTGGGTCGAGCCAGGACTGCTGCTCCAGCGCTTTCCCCTAAGCCCTTAAAGCTTCCTTCAGGGAGGAGGAGTGAGGGTTGGGGGGGTTAGACAGCCAAAGACGGGGTGCAGGAGGAGGGGGAGGGGGGGGGGGGGGGGGACGAGAGGGAGCAGCAGAGGGTTTGAGCCCCAAATCGCTTCAAGATGCGTTCCACTGGAGTCAGAGTAGCTGGGAGTCTGGGAGTCGGGTAGCGCTGCTCTGAGCCTGTGGGGAAAACCGAATGGAAGCCAGGTTCCCATTTCGAATGGTGGATTAAGCACTGCTGCAGATACACAAGGCCCCTGTTGGGATACACACAGCAAACACACACACACACACACACACATCTTTGGACTTATATCCCTATGAAAACCTTCTTCTGAGTATAATAGTTCCCTTACTATAACCTTATCCTGAACCTAAACACATAGATACTTATTTTATTCTTTCAACCCTTCAAAAGGGTTCCAGTAGGAACCTTTTATAAAATTCTCTACCAGGAACCTAAAATGGTTCGCCCCAGTATTTTGTGTAGGAACTTGGAGCTGAGTTAACAGGGTACGGGAGTTGTAACATTTAGTTGGAGAAACAGACTGACCCATTGTTGTTTTGGGGTTTTTTTCATGTGATTTGTTAACATTAAGAAAAATATAGAAAAACACCAGCCTTATCTTCTGAGGTAAGGTTGACAGACACAAATAAACATGGATATACTACTTGCATGCTCACACGCTCAGCAGCTTGGTAAAAAAAAAAAAAAGCTATGTCCCAGGAGCCCTTGCATATTTGGTGGCCCCTAGGGGCCCCCTATGGATTACACTGCTCTCCTGACACTGTGGCTTGACTGAGCTTAAGTTGAGTCGACTTTAGCTAAAGTTTCAGACTCCCTGCACCCTGTGGCCTCTCCAGAGCAAAGTTGAGCCTACACACACACCATCACACACACACACACACACATCCTCCGGGGTCACAGATGGGGAGAGGGGACCCTCTCCTGCATGCATGACCGCATGTGGAAACACACACACACACACACACACATAGCTTTGGACATGTAGGTGACCCCCACTGTGGCAGGTCGGCGTCTCACCTCACTCCTTCACTCCCAGAGGGACGGCTCTTGGATGGTTCTCTTTCTGTGTGTGTGTGTGTGTGTGTGTGTAAAGCATAGAGAATGACAACCACTGCATGCATTATAACCTTCAGTCCTCCTGAGCCCTGTGTGACCTAATTAAATTAGCGAGGTGGTTGGAGTGAATGAGTCGAAGCTCAAAGACTTTTCCCACAACAGGCATCAACACCAGCTGCCACCGTCCATGTACGTGTGTGTGTGTGTGTGTGTGTGTGTGTGTGTGCATACATGTCATCGTGAGCTCTACTCTTAAACACGCTACGGACCCCACCGGGAGTTACAGGGGGTCTGCAGCACAAGTTTGTGCATGTCCGTCTCGAGGGTCTCCTTCAGCCTCTGTCGAGGGGGTTCATGCGTAGGTGTATCCATTTGTGAACTGGGGGGGCCCTCTGAATCTCGTCCTCTCTCTCTCTCTCACACACACACACACACACACACACACACACACACACACACACACACACACACACACACACACACACACAGAGATTTGTCAGGACTCGCGGTGCTCTATCACCACACACCTCCACTAGACGACCTTAATGGGCCCAATCCAGACTGCTGCAAATCATCTAGTACATGCTGGGGAAGGGAAGGGAAGGGAAGGGGGGGGGGGGGGGCGTGGGAGGACACGGGAGCAGAGGAGGAAATGGTGGTTTGAGACGGTTCAGGAGAACAGAAAAAGATGTGGGATGCTGTTCTGTTTTAGGTTTGTGTGATTTCCCCTCCAGAGGAATGGTTGGGTTTCATGGACACTTGATGTCTCCACTGGGGCTTCATGGCTGCTGGTTAGTGCATTGATTTCTGACAGAAGCATGAAATGCTGCCAACTACTGTTGTCAGTGTTGAAAAACTGCAAAAATATTCAACAGTTTCAGACGGGAGGAACAACGTTGATGATCGGTGAATGAAAGCGAGAGAGATCTGCTTGTTGCAGCTTGTAAAGTGTTAGGTTTCCCTGCTTAATATATGATTCAATGTCTTAAATATATAATATAATGTCCTGGAGGTTGGACTGGTAGTCAGACAGAATTAGCCGTTTGAAGACGTTACACTGGGCTCTGGGGAATTTGGATTGGATTTTATTGACAAAAAGATTAGATTAATCAATCAATTCATCAATAACGAAAGTAATCATTGATAGTCGCAGGCATGGCAAAGCAATATTTTACTATTGATTTAGAGATGAATATATCATTGCTGTGCAATGAAAATCTCTGTGTTGATTTTTCCGATTAATTGTATTTATTATGCTAAATAAACCATTGAATGACAAACTAAAATATGTCACACAGCTGAGTTGTTTTTATTAACTCATTTAAAGTCGATCATTTTGCAGCTACATGGCACAGTGACAGCCTCGAGATCGCACACAAGCGTGGATGTAAAAAGACACTGCAATATGCATTAAAAGAGGTTTGATACAGATTATATTACAAGACAGAACATTCACAATTCAACGATTAATATTACAAATATGTAAAAATAGACGCCACTCGGCTAAAGCAAGGACATGTAAAACACTTTGTATTCAAAAGCATGTTCTCAAGATATTAAAGTGTGCTGTACATGAACATCAACATCTTCCTGGCTAATAGTTTATTTAATTTCTTTTGCAGGATTCCATTTCTGTAAATGTTTTTGAACAAACTAAAATGAAAGCAAAACTGCGAAACAACTGAAGTGACATGGTTTGGTTGGAGGGAAAAGAAAGACGGGAACGAAGAAAGGTAAAGAGAGGTGGAGGAGTGAGAAGTGGAGCAGGGGGGGGGAGCTCGGTGAGACAACACAGAGCAGCGTCTTGAGCTCCCTTCTAGTGAATGTTTGGAGGAGTCAAAAGAAACCACGAACAAAAGTTCTGAGATGCAGGAGCAGAAAAAAAAACCAGGAACAAGGATGCAAATGAGAGAGAGAGATGAGGAGGGAAGAAAAAGAGAGAGGGAGATGTTTGCTTGAGAAAAGTTTCGGTTGACCTGAATATGGATGCATTGTTCAGCTTTGTTCAAAGAGGAGCAGAAGTCTTCCACAGTCGGTTAGTTAGTTCTTCTCTTCATGGTGCAGCCACAAGTTTCAACTTAATGTGATACGCTCATCTGCTGCATTGTATCCTATGGATTGTGCTGAACGCAGCAGGAGCGCCGCAACAAGGGAAGGTTGTGTGTGTGTGTGTGTGTGTGTGTGTGTGTGTGTACGTGCTCCTTTTTAAATGCCAAGGCATCCAGCTTGCCTCCATCCTGTGTCTCCGTGGCTACGCTGGGTGTGATATGTACTGGATGTGACACAGACGCTGCAGCATCCTGGACCGCCTCTGGACAGGAGGAGTGTGTGTTTGTGTGTGTGGGGGGGGGCGGGGAGGGGGGGGGGGAATGACAAGGACGCAGTTACCTTCAAAGTCCCATGATGCCAACTAACTATTCAAACATCCTCTGCATCCCTACCTGCTGACTGCCACCTCCCGTCTCTCCCTCTCTTTGCATCATCAGTGGTGTCTCTCTACCTTTCCCTCCACCACCTTTTCTCCTCTGGTCCCTCTCTCCCTCTCTCCCTCTCCCCCTCTCCCCCCCCCCCCTCTCTCTCTCTCTCACCATATGGAAACTATTACCGCAGTTGTCGTTTCTCACCACCAACATTCCTGAGGGCTTTCCAGCGCTCACTGACTTTACATCAACCTTGTCCTTCTCTCACCATGTTCACGCTGCTCTTCATAGCTTATCTCTCACTCTCATTTTTTCTGTTCAGCCCGTCAACATCCAGCCTTCCTCTTCTGTTTCGTTACATGTATATATAAAGCTGCATTAATTGCGGTTTTTTTTGGCTACTCGGAGCAACAAAGTGAAAACACAACATTGAAATATTATTGCCTTGTCATGGTGTTGGCAAACTGTTGTAAATTGAGCCATGGTGTTGGTCTCCACCAACGATATGGACGATGCATCCCAGGCCAAAGTATCCTAAATACGGGCTTCATGACCTCGACTGCAGCCAGACACCGGGGGGAAGGAACATGTGTTTATTTAGCTCCTTAGCTGCTAGATGCTCTGCTGTGTCCACTAGTTGCTAATTGTTCTGTCTGCAGCTGTACCATTCCATCAACATCTCATATTCCCCAAGGTTTATGCATCGCTTTATACACAATTCTCCCCAAATTCAGCCTCACATTCAGCCGTACACATTTCCTATCTTTTGCAAACTTTGGGATCTCGACTAGAAGTTTAAATAAGGTTCTGTGGGTTTGTTTTTTCGTGCTACTTTTTACACCCTCTTCTCACTAAACGGATGATAATTTACAAAACAAAAGTTCTTGGATGGAAACCGAGCTTGTAACTTCCTCCCTCTCCCTGTCCCCGTTGAACTAGCATCCCTTCCATCATTTCATCCATAATAGAAATGTTGGGAGGTATCTGGGCCATGCCTTCTAGAGAGACTCAAACTCTCATCAATTTACATTACAGCTCTCTCTTCCCCCCTCTCTGTCTCTTCCCCCCTCTCTGTCTCCCTCGATTTCGTACAAATGTATCGCTCTCCCTCTCCAGCTCTGTACACGCAGTCAAAGACCACTTTCTGCAGCTCTTCTCCAGGGTATATGGTTCTTTAATGAAGACAGTCATAATGATTATGGATATTTTAAAACCCTCCGACTGCCCTGTGCACCGACGGAAGCAGAGGCTGCAGTGCGTGATGCTGAATTTTAAATGACTAAATCATGAGCATTGATTATTAATTCGGAGAACAGCTTAAGATGATAAATATTGTGTCAAAGATGACACAGGAACTGGAAAATGTCCTTTTACTGTGCGTTTCCTGAGATCTAAGGCGCTTTATGAGTTTTCAATGAACAATTGAATCCTCCCACATTGATGTACGACTGAAATATTACTGAATGAATGCTTTGTTTGTGTTGTTACAGAATTATTTCAGAGGATAACCTCACACACTGACACAGCAACAGACGATAATAGCGGGGGGGGGGGGAGTTCGCAAGGCCTCAGAAAATGGGCTTCAAACTGGCTTGTACACTGATTACTGACCGGATCAAAGATGAGGTCAAGATTAAAAAAAGAACGCAGCATGAGTCAAATGTAAAAGCTCCTGAATCTTTCATTGTAAACCCATCAGATGGAGCAGCAGGCGGGAGATGTAGGTGAGACGTGCTGAGCACAAACCGGTCAATTTGATGGAGCTGCCGTTCCTCCAAACACTGTGTCGAAGACGGAACGTTTTATATACTCCCGGCCATGTGTTTGGCATTATATATGGCTGGTGTTTCTGCACATATAGGGGTACTGATTGCTACAGCAGAACAGTGGAAAATGATAGTCCCCTCTCTGTGTGGCTGCTCCGCAAAAAAAAATCCATCGCCGCAAGTGATTTAATCCAGCGCTGAGGCTTGGAATAATATTTTCCTTAAAGTAGGTAAAACAGTCTGTCAGTAGAGTGAGATCATTTTACCTCTCCGAATCTCTTGAATCGCTTTCTTCATGTTACAGAAGGCGTGTTTTTTTTATTCTTTTGAGACTTTAAAATTAGTTTGAAAGGAAATTCATCAAAGCAAATGAAGGTGCGTTGGAGTAAAGTGAATTATGGCGCGGTGTTTTCCCTCCAAAAGTGCGGTTTAAAAGATTCCATGTGGGCTTAAATGACATGTTCAAAATGGACGTTTTCCGAGTGCGTTCGCTCGTTGTGGCATTCTTTGTAAAAGCACCTCTCCTGCAAATGAGACCCAGCGGACTTACCCGAGACAGCTGCTAGATGGCCTGCAGGTGTTGCAGCTCGGCGGGGTGAGCGTGCACGCTCCTCCCGTGGCCGATTGGTTCGCCACTCTTTAGTGTGCGTGCTCCCCTGCCGTGCGTCTGACAGCGTGTGTACATTAAAAGAGGGGGGGTGGGTGCACTCAGGAACCCCTGTGTGTGTGATTACGCTGTGTATACCATGAGATTAGTGCAGACAGCTTTATGCGCCGGGCCCGCCATAAATCTCCCCCGCCACAGAACCGAATACCGCCATCGTTTATTATTCCCTAATAGATCGGTCCTTTGCTGTCTCTCCTTGGCTTCCTGCTCACACCAGGTTGTGGTTAGCTGAAGGACAAAACCCCCGCAGAGGATGGAGGAGGGTCAGAGTTGATGTGGAGCTTGGAGTAAATCCACCACGCTGATTTCATATGAGTTTATTTCGTGCCAACTCCAGTGTCCTCCCCGCTCCCTTTTTTTATTGTTTTCACCTCCTCCTGTCTGATTTTTGCAGTTTTCCCACGTTGTGTTCTGTTGCAATCTGTCCGACTTCTTGCTCTCTCTTTGTCCTTATGCGTTTGTTTTCTGTCACTTTGAATCTCACCTCTCTCTTTGGTGTTCTCATTCTCTCCATCTCTTCGTTTGTTGTTGGGGATGTTTCTCTCACGGACTCGGTGCTCACACTCGTCTTCCCTCCCTCACCCCCGCCTCCCCCTTCATATTCTCATGTTCGCACAGACGCACACTGGCACACACACACACACACACACACACACACACACACACACACACACACACACCCTCCCTTGTCTCCTCTCCCCGGCTGCACCTGTGTGCCCGGCTTTGGTCCGGACACGGCTCGGGTTGCCGCTGTGGAATCTGGGAAATGTTCGAGCTGTCCGATACGCCGCCCAGAGCAGGTACAACTGCAGACGACATGCAGATGGACGAGGAAAAAAAAGACAGGAACAAACACGGAGCTCACAGCTAAAGCCTCCAGGAGGCCATTGCTGGCTTTTAAAAGCTTTTATGGCTTTTAAATCTCGTGCATTTTTATCTGTTTTTGTTTTTGGATTTTATTGGAAATTCGTTACATCAGATTTTTAAAGTTTATACGTGGAGAACTGCATTGAAAGGGTGGGAGAGAGTGGAGGGTGAGAAGCAGGAGGTGTAAGAGGTCGGGGGGGTCAGGCAGACTGACACTTAGTCTTCTCAGCTCAGCTCGGGGGCGACGCTTGGGTTGAGAAAATGATGTTTCTTCCCTCATAAAAGAGCTGCGCAGAAGAAAAGAAAGGAAAGCCCCCCCCCCCCCCCCTTCCCCAACTCCTCCTCCTCCTCTTTCTCCTCTTCCTCCCTCCTCAGTGTCACCTCTGGCCCCCTCCAACCCCCCACGCCATGTTTCAAAGTGTGGCCACATGAATGGCTCTATTGTTAACGGCTGAGAAAATGGGAGAGAGGGAGAGAGAGAGTGGACAGCCAAAAAGAGATGAGGGAGAGCAGCAGAGAAAAAAAGCAGACCCTCAGAGAGAGAGTGTCTCTCTCACAGCAAAACGTGGCGTAAAGGGAAAAACGTAAATATGTCTGCTCAGGGTTGTTTATTTATTTCGACGTCACAGACGAACGCCATCAAGCTGTTTATCACTTCACCTCACTTCACTTTTCCTTCCTCTCTTCTGCACTGGAAGCATCTCAGCGTGTCCGACTGGGAGATTCACAACCCTCACGAACTGTCCTGCCCTTTCAGACTGGACTTCATTAAAGGGTGATTAAATGCATCTGAAACCGCATGTGAGTGATTGTACTGTATATCACCATACTTGCCCTTTGGATGCAGTGCGGGTTTGTTGACACTGAGGACAGGGAATTCTGAGATAAATACTCTCCTTTTCTGTTCTTGCTCTACCCCATGATTAGATTGGGACATGGTGTCCCTATACCCATCCTGTTTACAGTGCACACACACACACACACACACGCTATCATTCACTCTCACACACACAAGGTTAACTTGGGTTAACTCAGCAAATCTGATACTCTGAACATGGAGCCTATCAGAAAATTGAGTTCTGTCACAGGAATGTGCTGGAATCCAGTTTCCTTCTTCCCCTTCTTTCTTTCTCGAGCCTTCTCATTCGTTCTCCTGTTTCCTTTCTGCTCGTTCAGCACATTTCTCTGTTGCGTCGATATCGATGCCAGTATCAGAAGTGCCTTGGCGAGCGAGTGAGCGAGTCTCTGCACCGGACGGAGGCTGCAATGAGTTTACATGATGATATGTTCAAGCTCTATTCAGTAAAAATGAGTACTGGGCGAAGGTAAATTATATCATGATGTGTTCAAATGTGAGATGTTCTCACAGCAATATAAAGTAGATCTTAAAGAGGGAATTATGACCTGTATGAAGGCATCGGCTCGGTAATCGGTATCGGCCGATATGCAAATTCAGGAATCTATATCGGACCCTCTCTATTTCTTTGTGGCTGTATGTTCAATATTTATTTCCACTCCCCTCTCTCTTCACTGATTCCTCCCGCTTTCTTTCTTTCCTTCCTTTTCAAGCACTGCACCTGCCCGGTGGCATTTTAGCTCAACACTCACACCATCCTCTAGTGTGTGTGTGTGTGTGTGTGCGCGTGTGTGTGTGTGCGTGTGTGCGTGTGCGTGTGTGTGTGTGTGTGTTTGCCCTGCCATTCTGCAATGCAGCTCGACTGTGACTCAGGGTACCTTCAGATACACTCATAGAATGCGTCATGCAGGAAGCAAAAGGTGCCTGTTTTTATAAGAGAGTGTGTGTGTGTGTGTCAGTGGGTTTCAGCGTTCATGTTTAGGGAAAACTAAACCTGTGAGTTTATACGTGGGTGGATGTGTTTGGGCAAACCTTTTGTGTTTAGCAGGAGGGCATTTGTATGGGCCTGTGTGTGTGTGTGTGTGTGTGTGTGTGTGTGTGTGTGTGTGTGTGTGTGTGTGTGTGTGTGTGTGTGTGTGTGTGTGTGTGTGTGTGTGTGTGTGTGTGTGTGTGTGTGTGTGTGTGTTGAATAGATTTTTCTGTTTAGGCTGTGCTGTAGACGCCTCAGGAACCTCCGACATGTTTACAGTTCATACTCTATAAATGGCGCGAGAGCACGGGCTCGCCTGTCTGAAGCCAACAGGAGGGTGAAATATGTGTGCGTGTGTTGAGTGAAGCTGAGTGCCTACCTCTCCAGTCCAAGTATTGCCTGATAACCCCGAGTGACCTGGGTAATGAGAAGTGGAACAGTGGCTTCCCAGCAGGCCTCTGGGCTAAAGCTCCTCCGCCGTTCAGTCTGCTTTCTCAAGTTCCCCTCCGGTGGTATGCACCGCCCGCCGAACACACCAAGAGATAAAGCTTTACATCTCAATTTACTGCAGGTTTAAGGCTATGAGCTGCCAGTGCGAAGAGGTAGACGTAGCCTGCATGGAAAAGGGAGGATGTGGTCGGAAAGATGCAGGGAAGGGAGGGAAACTGTGGAGCCAAAAGTTGAATGTGGGAACAAAAACAAAGATGATCTGATACGGGCAAGTCAGGTCAGCAGGTCAGAGTTATTCAGACGGCAAAATTGATCTCATCTTGCTCTCATGTTCACTGTCAACATCGCGGGAGAGTTGTGTCTTTCATGGTAGTTTGGGCAAAGTGCACTTTTAAAGGGGCATTCCACCGATTCTACACATTGCGGCACAGCCCGTGCAAACGGTTTCATGTTTTCTGTGGCTCTGAAGGCTTCTGAAGTCTGAGGAAATAACACTGCTGATGTCAGAGCGATGTCGTCAGCTAACAGGGTTTGGTCTCGGAGACCTCACCATTTTAATGGAAAGCCTGCGAAAAAACTGGGGGATTACAGATTTAGCAGGCAGTGAGGGTCTGAGAAAAATGCTGTATAAGTTGCACTATGGGAAGCGTAGGATCCGGTGTTTTTGGAGCACATCGCACATCAGGGAAGTCGGAAAAAATCTGTCTGTTGTAAGTCACCCAACTTAAAAAGTCCAATATTACATTTCTGGAGTGCTTCTTTAATTTTGCACAAGGTGGTGTAACTAATGAGAAACGTGGACAAAGGAAGTTGATGTTTTTCCAGCTGAAATTACAACAATAAAAATCCACTTAGCCTCTTTGTTTCCTGCCTATTTCTTCCATTAGTTAATTGGTTGACTTTTTGCTTTCAAGTGGAAGCCAGAAAGAAAATAAAATCCCTGATTTAGCCCATTTGGACAAATGAAAGTCTTAATTTGTCGCTAATGTGACATTAGTCGGATTTATTTCGTCTTGTTAACCGTTAAGTTGGGCGACATCGTTCTCGGTGCGTTCGTGCCTTGTGATCCTGCGTTGTTTATTTTTTAATGGTCACACAGTTGTCTGCCAGCAGAACAGAGAGAATAACTTAGCCGGTTTGAGTGCTGCGACTCCCGAGCGTTCATGTGGATTTGTTGGAAACGGAAGCGGCGCGTGAGTCCGCGGGAACAGAACATTACAGGCATTCGCTTCCTCCCACTTAAACATCAAAGTGTCACTTAACATTCTGTGTGGGGGAATAAAACAAACTCCAGCAAATCTCCTCCTCCTTTTCATCTTTCACTTCTGTAAACACTTCCCTTCTTTCTGCCGGTGGTGACATTTATCTGAACCTGAGATAAAGTCGTGATGGGTGTGCAGAGACGAGGACTACTTTCTGAATCCCCACTCTTAGCCGTGCGTGCGTGCGTGAAGCGTTGAAGTCATCGCAGGCCTCAGGGGGCTCAGTTGATAACTCATAGTATTTGGCCTTATCAGCAAGCGATGGCCCTGCGCGGAATGACAGACTCTGAGTCATTTGTTGAGTTTATGCCCCTCTGACTGCTGTGTTTCGTGTTCTCTGCTCGACCTCTGAAAGCTGTGCGGCCACAGCGAAGCACGCCAGCCGCCATACTGCAAAAAAAACAACAAAAAAAACCTGGGTTTTGACCAATTTGCCGATGTGCAGAATTCATTTCTATATATTCCTCAAAACCTGCTGCAGCTTTCACCCCAAGAAAATCCTTTTAAGATCATTAAGACCATCAAAGCTGTCGACTAAACTGAAAGCCACAGTGAAATGATGATGATGGTTCAAAGCGTTTTTTTTGTTGCATTATCGGTTCAGGCTGCAGGTTTCCCCACAGATAGCAGGTGTCAAATCGTCAGTTCGGCCATAAACAAACAGGCTGCACATCATTCATATCAGACGCGGATGACAGACATCAAAACAGCTAATTAGCAAACGGATTAACTGTACATACCTGAGATCTGGCAGCTCGGTTCAGTTGTCTGCCCGTGTCTTCCTCTGTGGACACGCTTCAGTTCTCATTTCCAAATACAAGGGCTGAAAAACACCACGATGAGTTCTGCCAGGAAGAAAAAAAGTTTTCGTTGTTTACGATGTTTCCCTGTCATTTCCCATGCACGCACTCAACACCAGCGTGTTCATTGCGAGACTTTTTGTTGACTTTTATCTGTTTGCAGTCTGTTTTTGTTTTGAATTCTATCTCGTCTCAAGTAGACGCGAGGCTCTTGTGTGGATGGAAATATTGCTCCCGTTCCTCCGCTTGTAGTTTGCTTTTGCATACATTTGACTACTTCAGAGATATTTATGTATTATCTGAGACTTAACCATATACTTAACTGAAGGTAATGTCTGCTGGGCAGGAATTTTGTGGAGTTCTCTTCGGCTTGGGATTGGGCCTTATTTCCCCATGTGGATCGTCAGCTGCTGGTTATATTTCCTCAGTTTTTTCTCCACCACTTCGCGGGGCCAGCCGGGGATTGCGTGCCATTGTGTGGTCCAACTTTATTTGTGCAGTTGATTGCGCTGCAGTTCCTCTGTAAAGCCACCTGTTCCCAGTGAAGGAGAGGAAAGAAGAAAGAAGTAGGATAAATAAGAGCGTTGAAGGAGCCATCTGCTGCTCGTTCAGCAGCAAGGACAGGTGTCTCTGAGCTGGCTTCTACTGCGAAGCAAAAGGCTGTAATTCATCTTTCTCTTCCTTGTTCCTTGTTCCAGGTTCAGGGACGATAAGGGCTACGTCCTGTACCCTCAGATCGGGGAACGGCTGGACCTCATCTGCCCCCCGCTGGACACGGCCAGGTCCACGCCCGAGTACGAGTTCTACAAGCTCTACCTGGTGTCGTTGCGGGAGCAGGCGGACCGCTGCGAGGTGACCGGCCCGCCCAACATCGTGCTGACCTGCGACGAGCCCACCCGCGAGCGCCGCTTCACCATCAAGTTCCAGGAGTTCTCGCCCAACCTCTGGGGCCACGAGTTCAAGAGCATGCACGACTACTTCATCATCGGTGAGTCGAGGGAGCAGAACCGGAGATTAGGGGGCGGAGTGTGTGTGTGTGGGGGGGGGGGGGGTTTGTTATGATTGCATGGCTGATTTCTGATTGTGTCTCAATGTGTTTGTTTATTCCACTGATGATGATGGTGAGGATTGGGTGGGTGTGTTTAGAGTCATTTGGTTTGAGCAGTATGTGTGATCCGGCCCGCGGGCGGAGAGCCGGTACGGGACTTACGCTGCAAAAAATGACCTGATGAGTTTTCAGGAGACTTTAGGGTCTTTATTTTTTATTTTAAAAAGCTTTCATTCATTTCACTTTTTTGACCTTAAACAAACTTCACCTCTGTCTTTTCAAGCAGAAAGAAAAATAATTGTTCGATTGTTCATTTTTTGCTGCGTGTCCCTGGATGTGCCCTTCAATGCAACTTGTGTGGGATTATGTGTTTAGTGAAGTACGGTTACATTTGTTCTTCAGCGTCGTTTCTGTGTGTGTGTGTGTGTGTGTGTGTGTCTGTCATTGCTTTGTCCTGCCCTGATGCTGTGCCAGCCTCGGGCCTGTTTATTGTTACTGCCAGCCTTGCAGTGACCGCAAATGGGAGAAGCTCAGCTTGCTTTGGTTTACTCCGGGGGGTTTGTTTGGACTTATGGCCGCGTGAAGACCCGATGAGGTCATCGCGGCGAGCCAGAGCCAAAGCGCCTTGTATCGGACGGAGCAATCTGCGAGTAAAAGGTCGCGTCAACCGAAACCTGTGGGTTTGTTTTTAAATACAGCACCAGAGCCAAGAGCGTTCAGCCCTCACAATTGGAGCAATGCGCACAAAAACACACACTCACGTGCAGGCATACACACACACACACACACACACACACACACTCTCGCACGCCCACAAGTTTCCAATACAAACGCAAGCACTGTAAAAAATAAAGAAACACCCCAGGAGTGAGAGAGAGTGAGCAGCATAGACAAAGAGAGAGAGAGAGACCCTGTTTGATTCCCAGAGCTCTCCTCCCACGCACCTGCGAGCTCCATTCACTCAGGTGTGCAAATGCTCTTTTCTCTACTTTTCATCTGCGGGTAGAACCCCCCCACCCCCCCCCCCCCCCACCCACCCAAAACAACAACAACAACCCAAAAATCGTTGGAAGGCGAGTAGAGCCAGGAGGAGCAGGAAGCTGGGACAGAGATGGAGAGACAGACCGAGATGGAGAGACAAAGAGAATATAAGATCTCTCGAAGTCTGTGAAGTCCCTCGTGCCTCTTTGTGTTCTATATTTGTTCGCCGGCTTCAGGTGCGCTCGTTTTTCCCCCGCTATCAGTCCTCATACCCGGCTGTGTTTGTGGAGAGAGGTGAGGCACTGTGCATATCTCTCCTGCATCATTATCAACATATAAGTATTTATGTTAGATTAGAGCAGGTGTGTGTGTGTGTGTGTGTGTGTGTGTGTGTGTGTGTGTGTGTGTGTGTGTGTGTGTGTGTGTGTGCCCTGCATGTGCGCCCAGGGACCCAATGACACAGGAATTTTGGCTCCATAAGTAGAGAGGGAAATGAATGCAATCTGATACCTGCTGATACCCGATTCAATGACTGACAGATGTTGAACAGCCACATTAAATATGGCTGCTCTTACAGGATTCATAAAACTGACACACTAATGGCTAAATTAAACTATCCAGTCGGTTAAAATCTTTTTATGTGCAAGAACACATGTTCAAAGATCGGGCTTTAGTGCGTCTTTATGTCAGTGTTGGGACGTTATCCCAGTGTGCCAGTACTTACCTCAAGTTGCTTTATGGTGGGCTAATGTGGATATTCATCATATAGACATCAGATATCATTTCATGGCATTGGTGTTTTATTATACCGTCTCTCTTGAAGTTCATTATGCTCTCACGTGTATAATATTTCGCAAAAAGTCTCACTTTTCTTGAGTTTCAGCCATGTTGCATTACGTCTCAGAGTTAAATTCATTACGTATGGACTGGTAACTTTAGGAAAACATTTTTTTAGCATATTTACTCCAACTGTCACTATATCCTGACAGTAGTACATGCGAGAGCTAATACGTGTAGGTTCCTCTGCCTCCTATTAGTGCTCCCAAAGGAGTTTGCAAGATTCCAAGGCGTCCCAAGAAAAACAACCAATCAGAGGCGAGAAGCCTGTGAAGCAGCTGATAATCGCTGCTCGTGAAGCTGAACTCCGGTCAAACTGTCAAACTAGGCAGGCATCAAGATTCCGTCACCGCTTTACGTTTATCTCTCCTCAAATGTTTTCAGAAACATGTTTTTCGTGTTTAGCTGTAAAACCGGTGGCGCGGTTGGTTTTTCAACATGGCAGCCGGGTCACAAACTTTTTATTTTCATTTTACAGCTTAACAGCACACTAAGATATGTTTCTGAAAACATCTGAGGCGCGAAATAGGCAACACAATAACACAATCTTGAGTCATATGCATCAGTTTGATCGGAGTTCACAAGCAGTGATCGAGAGCTATGTTAGAGACTTCTCCACTCTGATTGGTTGGTTTTTTAGGGGGCGTGGTGAAGTCTTGCGAAGGTCAATAGGAGCACTAAAAGGATCCAATTAAGTGAATAAATCAGCAACATACTTCTCATGCACTATTAACAACGCTCTGTTGCTTTAAGGGACCGCCCCTGTGTGTTTCCAACTCTTGCATTCAGTAAGAAATCAAAAGTCGCCCGGGTTCAAATGTGTCACGCACCACTGCTCATCGTGCCCAAAGCCAGTGCAAGCTGGAGACCTTCCATCATCATCTGTCTTAAACTTGAATCTAATGACACTGCAGTAAAGTAAAAACAGTCATAAAGCTCTTCTCAGACACACGGAAATGTGCCGAATGTGGCCCGCAGTCTCTGCTTTGCACACCTCCCTTCTGTGCTGCCACCCGGCAACTGGAGTGTCCAGAGATAGAAACACCTTTATCTTCACACACAGACCAGACTGATCGATTGACAGCTCCAGCCCGATCAATGGTGGCTGCGACGCAAGGTCACACACACACACAGACACACACACACACACAAGTGTACTCACACATTGTGAAGAGAGGGAGAGTGGGACAGGTGAGGAGACGCTGGAGTAGCTGATCACAGGGAGCATTTGGTGCTGATAACTTATTGATAGCGTCGGCAGATAGCTCGTGTGCCGGTAATGAAGAATTGCATGCAGTCTCTCACCAGAGCTTCTGCGTACTCAATGAGGCTGCGAGATAATTGATAATCTGCTGCTCATTTGGAGCCACATGGCCGCAGTGGCTTAATAGCTGGAGATCTGGTTCATGCTGAACTCACGGTGGACCGGCTTGTCCCTGAATTCAGTTACAGTTAATGTATGTTTGTGCATGTGTGTGAGGGCAGCGATGTGTGCGCGGGCCTCAGGGAAATCGTGTTTTAATTAGCCTATAGCATAACGTGATTTAATTTGCACGCTGCAGCAGACCGTGGCGGCACACGCGGAAAGAGTGCTTGTGGTGATGCTGTGGCGGTTGGATGGCGGAACAGCAGGAGGGAGAAAAAAAAAAAGGGCAGTGGAGGTTAATTTCAAAGTTAAACCCATTACAGATCACCGGTAAGTTGCTTAAAGTCCACTGGGTAATCGGTTTCCTCCGCAGTTGACTACCGGGATGCGCGGTGAACGACACTTGAAAAACCCCTCTTGGGTTTCATTCCCAATTTGTGTCGACACCATCAACAAGTGGCACCGTTTGATCACTTCGAGAGAAAATCGTGCAAGCGGTCCGGGGGAAAAGAAATCCAAAGTTTCCTTTTGTTTTTGCAGTCGCTAATGCAGCACAGATGCCGCTGTTTTGTAATCAGATTACTCGAATCCCATTAAATGTAATTCTTTACTTCTGCGTCCCGCGGAGAGGAGCGAAAGAGTGCGGAAATTGATTAGTTCTACTCGTTGATTGATGTTTTCATTCATAACGCGAGGTCAGAGTTTATGTAAGCCCATTTCTCTGTCACACTCTCCCATCCCGCTCTCGCTCTCTCGCTCTCTCGCTCTCTCGCTCTCGCTCTCTCGCTCTCTCGCTCTTGCTCTCTCTCTCTCTCTCTCGCGCTCTCTCTCGCTCTCGCTCTCCGACTGGTTATTCTGTGTCTCCCTCAGTCTCTTCCACCCTTTTAGTTTCTCCTCTCTCCTCCTTTCTTTCACCATTCAAATCCCACCGCGCACGCACGCACACACGCACGCACTCTAACACACACACACACACACACACACAGACATAGACATAGACTTAGTACATCAGCCCTAAACCTCAGATCAAGCCTTTCACTGCTTTTAATGAATCCTTTGAAAGCAGGCGCCAGGGCCTTGTGAAACACACACTGCTTGCATGCACAAGCACACACACACACACACACACACACACACACACACACACACACACACACACACACACACACACACACACACACACACACACACACACACTTACAATCAGAGTGTGGTCTTGATGACGTGCTTTCTTAATTAGAACTGCGTCTCCATGCAGCTGATCTGCAACTTAAAGGACAGCTACACATGGGGAGAATAGAGGAGTTGTTGTTGAAACTGGTCCAGGATCAGCAGATTTGTAAAGGGTCAGTTCCCCCAAATTGCAAAAGAAAAAGGATCCTTTCTCACTCACGCTTTTAGATAGATAGAGATAAACTTTATTCATCCCCAGGGGGAAATTAGTTTGTAGCAGCAGCAATTTACAGAGTAAAATATAAAATATTACGGATGGAAATGCACAATATATACAGTACAATAAAATAACAGAGCAGATATTGAATTTGAAGAAATAGAATAATAAGAAAGTAATGCAGATATTTTTTGTTTAATTGGCTCGAGCTTAGAGATATTTCCCTGTGAGATTTATTTGCGATATTAAGGAAATCTACACAAACAATGTCCTTGTGACTCCGGATAATCCAGAGACATCACTGTGACCCGTTTTATGGAACAAAATACAATCCCTATAAAACCCGATGATACTCGTACTGGTGTTTATAGTGTTATTAAGTTGCACTGTGGTCCAAAGTGGCAAACATTGTGCACTAGAATTAGGCCCAAACATTAACATTACAAGTAATGGACCTGGCTAGCAGTCAAAGCCTTTTCATTTGGAAATCGAGTGATGGAAGTGAAGGCTGGAAAGATGTAGCGAGGCCGAGTCAGAACAAGGAGGAGAGACCGGGAGGATGCAAGAACATGTATGTGCAGGGAGAAAAAAAAGGGGGTGGGTGGGGGAGAGAAAGACAGATTAAAGAAGACAGGGACAGGTCTCTCGTTGTGTGTGTGTGTGTGTGTGTGTGTGCTCGGCTGATGGGAATGGGAAGCGAGTGTCAGTTGACACGCACAGACCCGGCTTCTCGTCTGCAGGGTGACACTGAAACAACACGGCCACTTTCAATCACGGCGGCTGTCAAGGGGACACGCGCGCTCATATGTGTTTGAACACACACCAACGGGCACACCGGCAGTCAATGATTGCAGGCTCACAGTCAACACACATATGACCTCATATGGGAGTGACCTTTCTCTCTCTCTTTCACACACACACACACATGCCACTAATCTTCCTTGGTGCTCACACTAACATATGCATGCTCACATCGCCGTACACAGAGGCTTTCTCATAAATATATGCAGTCACACACACACTGGCGTACGAGCAGGCTTGTGGTTGTAAACACAAAAATAGCTGAAAATAGCACACACACACACACACACACACACACACACACACACACACACACACACACACACACACACACACACACACACACACACACACACACACACACACAAAGATTGGTTGCAGTGATCGGGTCAGTCGCTGTGGGACTGCAGTGTTGTTGTCAGGCAGATGGCAGTGTGTGTGTGTGTGTGTGTGTGTGTGTGTGTGTGTGTGTGTGTGTGTGCGTGTGTGTGTGCATGGATAGCGGTTTGAAATGCTGCGTTTGTTGGCCAGCGTGTGCACGCATGTAGGGTGGACACGAAGGTATTTTCTCTGTGTTTGTGTGCACACACGAATGACTCCCAGCGGTGTGTTTAGGGAGCAGGGCCCCTGGGGCTTTGCGGAGAGCCCGGTGCTTGCCATCGCACAATAGCAGAAGATAAACAAGCCCCCCCCCCCCACCCCCGCTAATATGAATAATAGAAGAGCTGACTGGGGCCTGCGTACCTAGAAAAATAAGTTTGTGTGTTTGTGCAAGTTTGCATGTGTAGGTCTTTGGGTAAAAGTTATTTGTGCGTGTGTGTGTGTGTGTTTGTGTGTCTGTATACAATGGGGTCTTTTCTGCAGTAATTTTCTCTCTCTTCGACTTGGTATTGTTTTCCTCTTCTTTGACTCTCTGTTTGTCTTTCTTGTCCATCCATCTGTCTCTTCTTCTGTCTCATTCTGTGTGTGTGTATATTCATATCCATGTTGAGTCTATTATGAGTCTTTATGGCAACTTTTGATCGAGGTCTCTGTGTGCAACTTTGGACTGTGTGTGTGTGTGTGTGTGTGTGGTCTAGTTGTTGGACAGCACGGGGCCGGCGCAGCGCGTGCATACAGCAATGTCGAAGTGTTCAATAATGCAGAGGTACTCACTGGTTTATTTATCAGGGTTAAGCTGAAATAAATGACACAGAATCCAGATGGGGGAGAGGGAGGGAGGGAGGGAGGGCAGAGAGACGGGGGGAGAGAGAGAGAGGCAGATGAAGGGAGAGAAAGATGGGGAACATTAGTGAAACGGAGAGTGAAATAGAGGAGAGAGCAGAGACAATGGAGGAGAGGAAGTGGAGAGAAACGCTGCACTGCAGCCTAAATGAGCTGCACCTCGCCGCCGCTCCGCGTTAGCTTATGATTCCCCATGTGCATACGTGCGTGGCTGTCTGAGTGTGTGTGTGTGTGTGTGTGTGTTTGTGACTGAGCGGGCACACAACTTTGCAGTGAGGAGTCAAAGTGAGAGATTCAAGGAGTGGTGGAAAGCAGCTGGGGGGGGGGGGTGTGGGGAGGGATCCAGGGACTGTGAGGAATCTATATCTGCTGAATATTTGATCAAGTTTAAGCCCCCAGATTTGAGCCCCCTGCCAGGCTCTAAAGCAACCAGAGACACGGGGGAGAGGAGAGGACGCTGCAGGGAGGAGGGCGAAGGAGGTAGAAACCAGATGACCACGGTGAGGGGCTTAGAGCGAGGCTAGTACAGAATAATCCCACTGAATACTAACCGCTTGTGGAGCACCATATATCCCATCTCTACTTCTGTCAAAGATAAAGAGAAAACACTTGAATGCGCGTTGGGAAAGTGGTCATACATCTCATTAAACATAAAGTAATACCAACTTCTCTCTCCTTAATTTTAACGGTGTTAAATGGTTTGGTACCCATTAAGAAGCGTAAACTTTTTTGAGCACTGGCCAAAAATACCCTGCAAAAAAAGTCACGAAACCTATTTGACATTCATAATGCTGGTCACAGCTGAAAGGTGTCTCTTTAGCGTCGACTGTCAGAAGGTCTACTGAAACATGCAGCATTTCTTTTCTTTCTTTGGTGTTCCAGAATAACGGCGCAGTAATTTGGGGGTAATAAAATGGTTTACACATAAAAAGAATATTGAGACTCGGTCAAGTAAGGTGACAAACCCTCCCAGCCCATATTAGGGCGGCTGCGTGTTAATGGTGCACGTTTTTTTTTTTTTTTTTAATAAGCTCATCATTGACAAGAAACCTGAAATCCCACACAAAGAAAATTCAATTTGATGCTTAGGGGGGGGACCATTTTTTTTTTTACATTATAGCTCCAATGCTGTAGAACAAACTCCCCCTCACTGTCAGAACAGCTGAGTCAGAGCTTCAGGTGGAAAAGCTTTTAAAAACCCACCTGTACGGACGCACAATATCGTTTCAAAAATGTTTTCATGCTTTGTTTTATCCCTCTATGTCTGACCACTTCTTAAAACCCATGTTTTTGTTGCGTGTTCTGTGAATGATGTTCTTTTAAATCTTTAGTGAAGCGCGAAGTAACTGCGGTTTTGAAAGGCACTATAGAAATGAAGTTTTATTATTATTATTATTATATGCGGCACAGCCCACCCACGAATGTGGTCTGGGTGATCTGATCTCAGTGTCCCGGTGCATTCACACCTGCGCTTTGAGCTGTCCACTTGTAACCGGATCACCTGACAAACGTGTTTCTCTCACCTCAGGTGTGAACAAGGCCCGAATTCAACTGCAAAGTCTCTGCCAAACGTTTTATTTTTTTACCTTTTCCTTCTCTTCTGACCACCACGAGTCTAACTGCACGTGTGGTGACACACAAGTAAAATTGTGTTCCACATTTTGTTCAACTTCAAGCGCGTTAAGGCTTTCACATGTGTTGTGGCCCTCGAGGGACACGCCTCGGCTTCGCTCCAAGCCGCCCCCCCTGACAACTATTTTTCGAGGTGGACATGAGACTGCCTCTCTAGCCGGCAACACATTTTTCACACCCCACTAAACACATCGGATTCTCGGGGCGAACCGCCTCAGTTAAACCCTCATGTGTGAAAAATTGCCTTCAAATAAAGTGGAAAAGTGGAAAATGGAGTAGAATAGGCCGGCATGGGGTGTGGTGCAACGGACCCAATAATTCCCCCTCTGGAGATGAAGTTTATCTGCATCTCTCAGTAGATGAGAGCAAGTGGATAGTAGAAAAGATGGCTCTATTTCAAAGCACAATAGTCAACTCAAGTGGTTTCGATGATTACATTGCCCCGAGCTACACTGTGCTGTTTCGTATGTAACTTCATTATATGCGTGACAGTATGTACACGTGCTTAAATACAGCACACACACACACACACACACACACCGCTGCAAGAGCACCGTCAACCTGCAACATGCCGTGTGTTGACACCGATGTCGTGGGACACAAATGACAAAAACAAGGTTTTTGTGGCAAAGATAATTGGGGGAGAGGAGGGGGGACGGGGGACGGGAGGGGGCTGATGTAAACTGACATTGGGAGAGAGCGAGGGGGGCAACACAAAATCAGAGAGAGGGAGAAAAGAAAGGGGAGGGAAAAGATGAAGAAAAGAAGATGCGTGTTGAGTGTGAGTAAGAGAAAGTGACAGATCGCCCGGCCGATTTAGGTCAGCAATCAGAGCGGCGCTACTGCCTGTGAGATTGGCTGTGCGTGCGATGTCGGTTCGGAGGCTCTCTGTGCGTTCGTGGGTGCGCTTGCGCGGACGCCATGTTTGTGTGTCCGTCTGCTTTTCTGTGGAAGGCTGACTGTGGAGTTTGGCTTGGTGGGGGTCGATTGCGTGAGTGAGTGTGAATACCTCTCTTCTGTTAAAGGTCAGACAAGAAGAATCCCCCCCCCCCCCTAATTGGATTGGGCCTGGTTTACATTGTATGATCCAGTTAACCTCCCTACACTCTCTGTCTGTCTCTCACACGCACACACAGACGGATACACAAACTTTTCTCGTTCCCCCGTCGCAGCTTGACAGACAAAGGCGTCATTGTGCTGCTGCCTTCTGTTGAGCAACCTTTTGCTGAAGGATGTGTTACCGGGCAATCAGACATGGGGGAGCTCAAAAAACAAGCGCACCTCTCTGCTGACCTCAGCCATCAGGAGAACGCATTAGCCCGCTAATACAGCTTTGATTTAGTGTCCAGGTTCACGTAAACATGACCTCTGACCAACACAACGACAACAGTCACACTGACAGATGCGTGGCCGTACACACAGACACACTTTGTGTTTGAGTGTTTTTGGATGAACCGGCTGTCCTCCTGGAATGCTTCAACATTTTAGGAAATAATATATTTTCTTTTAGTCTGAGAGTGGAAGTAAAAAAATGGCGGCAGTAAGGGTATAGTTAGCCTAGCTTAGCATAAAGAGTGGAAACGGTGTAGGCATACTGTACTTTTACTGAAAGTGAGATGAGAAGATAGCTGGAGGCTGTGTTTAGCCTAGCTTAGCATAATGACAGGGGCAAACAGCTAGCATCCTGACAGCCAACACATTTATGTATATCTGCTCCTCTAACTGTTAGAAAGAAAGAAGCAATGTTGAGCTATTCCTTCAAGAGCCACACTGCTGGTGCTTGACATGTGTTTGTCTATAAGTTAGAGGCGTGATCTTTGCCATGTGTGAGGGAGATTATGGTGCTCTTGGATTTTCGAATTGAACCTGGCAGCTGTTCAGTAGAAGAAGACGGAGAGGGGAGAGGAGGAAAAGTCAATTACAGGGAAACGGACGAGCTTGAATAACTTAAGCATGCAGAAGCGGAGGAAGAGGTCGTCTTTGGACGGGCTGATGAAAGAGGATTTCTGTGTGCTGCTGTGAGGAGACAGATGAAGAAGACAGTGTTGACACTCAGTGGAGCAAGAGGGCCCATGGCTCAAAGACACAAGGACAAACAATCGGCTGCAAATCCTTTTTAACCACCATTTAAGCGGGCCCTAATTAAACCGAAAAACTCCACAAAGAACATCATTATCACTCTGCGCTCGTGCACGTGCACGTGCGTGCTGTGTGCTGTGTGGTGCGTGTGTGCTCCACTTGTTTATTGAAGAGAGGATCATTAGCGGACTGGCTGTTTACTTGTTCTCGACTAATCGTCATTGTTGTGAGATATTTTGGGTGCATTTCACAAATACAACAAGGCATTTTCTGTAATCCCCCCCCCGGCCTCTCTCATCGTAAGAGCCCAAATTCTTCCCCTCCCCACACACACCCTCCACCTTTTATTGGCTGGAGGATCTCTTTCTCTAGTCCTCGGCCTGGCTTAGTTATACTCGAGGGTCAACTCAAGCCAAGAAAGCTTAATTTGATGCATGTTGCTCCGGAGAGCCAATGGTTTTGATAATCGCTTAGAATGCGCAAAAAAACCGCTTGAGCCAAATAAGAAAAGAAAAGGTCTGGGAAGTGGAACGAGCGGCGGAACTAATGGTTCTGATGTTGTCACGGTCCCTTGTAAGTCTGTGTGACGTGCTGCGGGGCCAGACGGGGCGAGGCTCCACGCTCGCAAATCAGCAGCAGAGTTTGGCATCTCGAATGTCACAGCGGAGAGGAGCGCTGAGTAAGTAATACAGTAAAGAGTTTCAGATGAAGACCGCTTCTAGTAGTCCCTGTAGGTCTAATATTAATCCTTACTGTTCCCTCTGGGGGATGGGGACAGAGGGGGAGGGGCATATCGGGTCCATATTAGTCCCACAAATCTGCCTCTGCTGCATACGCTTATTATATATTGATGACGAAGGAGGGGGGTTGGATAATTGAATACCCTCATCATGGAGAGGAGCGCTTGGTCTCGTTTCTCCACTTGAGACTACCTCAAGTGGGTGGGGGAAGGTGGAGTTGGTGTGTGTGTGTGTGTGTGTGTGTGTGTACCCTTTTGTCCTCCTGTGCCCACCCCCGTCTCCAGCTGTAGACCCAGGCCCCAACCACAGCTCCAGCCCTGCTAACCACTGGTTTAATATATGCAATTAAGAAGCTAATTAGAGTAATTAATTCAGCCAGGGCCGAGGCCCAGCCTGGCCCCTATTCACAGCCTTGGAGCTGCCATAATCCCTCTCCCTCCACACAAACACACACACACACACTAAGTACACAAAGAACAACACACACTCTGACACCGCTCTGCCCTCATTATGAGCGGGGGCTTTGTTGGCTGTGTGTGTGTGTGTGGTGCCAGAGAAGTCGGAGATGAAGAAAAGGGTGTAAATGAAGACAGAGAAAAAGTGAGGCAGTCAGTTGGGCATAATGAGTGAAAACAGTGAACTAATTCATTGGCACCTCCAGCCTCGCTCGGTTGCTCTCTTCGGCGGCGCTGAGAGAGAAGAGGGCCCCGTTGTGGCAAATAGCGTCTTACCTCATCCGCAGCAACAGCTCGGATGTCATTTGCCTCTGGAAGGCAGGGGGGGGGGGGGGACGAGGTTTAATGGAGAATGCTCGCTCTGTTTTATTGGTTTAACCTTTATTTGTCCAGGTTTGTCCCTGCGGAGATTTATGAACTGTTTTCACAAGCCTGACTTTGCCCAGAAAGCGCCATTACATTTCAAATAATTTGAAGCTTTAATTTTAGAATAAAGTCCTATTTTTTTTTTTACTTTTATTTCACAATATAACAAGGTGAACAGGGTTGTTTGTTCGTCTTTAGTGATTTATACGCGCGTCATAAACCTTTTGATGGCTGGCATTTGGCTCGGCTCTCGCTGCACAGAAAGAAGAGAGTAAGTAATTCCAGGTTTGTTATTTTCAGTTGATTAGGAAAATGTGTGATGAATTGAAGATTAGAGGAGCGGGGCAGATTTACAGCGTTTGGAGCGCGCCGCTTTAAACGGATTACCGATAAAGTAATCGAAGAAGTTTTTGGCGGCGTCGCTCGGGAAGAAAAAACGGTCGCTCAACCCACAAATATGACACCGGGTGACAAATTAGTCACAGCTTATTTAGGGCTGCCCCGTTACATGAGATGCCAACAGGATTCTGCCTGTTTGCTGGGATTTGTGCTACCTTTTTATTTTATGTCACCGAGTGCTCCTGTGGAAGTGATATTTTTAGCTAAGTACCCCTCATTGAAGACATTGACGTTGAAGTGCACTCTTTTTTTGCTCCCCGAGTTTCGAGAGTACATCACACTTATATCAATCCTTACGCCACCAAATCAGTTCTTGTTATGTGAGATTTTGTCAGTTTGCGAGAGGAAAATGTCTCCCATCTGCCATGTTTTGGCATGCTGCGCCACCTTTTCTTTTTTTTTTTACCAGGCCTCTAAAGAGCTGCGAGCAGTCCTTAGAGGTAAGAGTTGTGGGCTTGTGATCTTACAAGAGCTGTGTGTGTGTGCCACGTTTAAAATATGAATAAGCCTGAGCTGTTTTTACAATCGCACCTCATACTTGACCCTGTTAAAAGTTTCACTCAGGTGGTCCTTCTCTTTTTTTACTTCTCTGCTTTTGTCATTCTGCATGTCTGTGGCTCTCTCTCTCTCTCTCTCTCTCTCTCTCTTTCTCTCTCTCTCTCTCTCTCTCTCTCTCTCTCTCGTCCCCTCTTGCTATCAGGTCGAGCAGAACAATGACTCTTCCACTCAAATATCACATGCATGAAGAAGAAATAAAGAAAATAAAAACAAGTATTTTCTCTATACCTTGGAAAGCCACACATCCTCTGAATGCCATAGGTCTCTAGTTGTGGGTTGTAAAGTTTCATGAGTTTCATTTCATACAGTGACCTCAGGTTTCTCTCCTCATTCCTATTAGGACTAGCATCATCACACATGAATACAATTGGGCTCATTGGATCCACAAGAGTATCAGCATTCCAGTCAAACCCAATTCATGCAATTCCAAACCTGATCTGGGACCCTGGTATGCAGAAATATTAAAATACACCATTTTTAGAATAGGTGAAAATAGCACATTTCTGCTGAATGCAAAACTGTCTAAAAGAGCATTGGATTAGTATAAAGTGGGCATATCTCTAGAGGGGAGACTCGTGGGTGCCCATAGAAAACATTTCTATTCAGATATCTTGAGGTGAGAGGTCATTGGAATATATTTATTTTTCTCTCGCCACTTTGGAGCGTTATTTAGATTTCTTCCCGACATCTGCAGCCTCTGAAAGACAGTAAAGTCGGCCAAGGACGCTGGTGTCCAGAAGGAGTGGAAGGAGGTTAAAGAAGCACGTATCGGTAGAAGTACTTGTGACATATACTTCAGGATAATTTACAGTCACAGTTGCAACAGAGGTTGGCTTTCCACACCTGTTTTTATCAACCTTGACAGACTCGGCGTTGTGTCGTTTACTTTGGCGCCGTGAGGATGATCTTATCGGGCTAATGAAGCTCGTTGAACTTGAAGACCGAGGTGACGGAGAGAGACGGACGGATGTCTTTCAGCTGTCGAATGAAATAAACTCCACATCAGGCAAGACGGGAACACTAAACAAACCTCGCGACAGCGCTGTGAGAAACCTTAATGAGCACACACAGGTTTTTCCAGTCCCGCGTGCAACCAGATAGCCGCGGATGATTTCACTTAAGCAAGGCGCGAGCGGGAGATTAGACGCTAAAAAAAAAACACATTTGGAGAGGAGATGCAGACAGACCGCATGCATCAAACCCCCCCCAGAGATTCGTGACGTGCAAATAAGATCGAAGACGTTCACATAAACACACTCCAAAGCTGAAGACAGACACATGCGGAGAGCAAATACATCCACATTTCTGAAAAGCAGACAAGCACGAGCACACACACACACACACGAACACGATAAAAAAAAACCCAGACAGACTGCCATACAGCTAAGCACACAGCTTCTAGCAGGCTGCTGTAATCACAGAGGAGCTAAACAAACACAACTGTCATCGCTCTCGTTCCCTCGCTGTTGCACACATATAGAAATATATACACTGGCACACAAGCACACACAAACAGTATATAATTGCCCTATGCATTCTGCAGTCCATCATCTTCCCCTTCATATCTAACCCTTCTTCTTTCCACTTTCTCTCTCTCTCCAATCTCTCCCTGGAGCAGTGTGTGCACGCACAGATGTCAAGATGTGTTATTTCGGCTGGCTTCCTCCCATGTTTTGTGTGTGTGTGTGTGTGTGTGTTTCCTCCTTTGGAAGAATAATGGTGGTGGGTGGGGGGGGGGGGGGGGTTGGTGGTGAGGAAGAGGAAAAGGGGGCCGTACTGCTAAAGATTAGTCAAACATTTCTCTGCTACAACGTACATGCCTGTGTAGACTAACGCATACATCACAAGGAGAAGAGCACACACTCTGTGTTCAACTATTGCAGTCACGGTTCAAGGACATTTTAAGGCAACTAGACACACACTGGAGCATTGAATTGGATCTGTGTTGGTCCATTAGAAGGACCTCCATGCTCGTCAGGATTGTGTTATAGCTCAGTCTTGGCTGGTGCATTCAAACACTCGAAGTGAGCCAGGTTTAAAGTGCTTCTGTGTGTGTGTGTGTGTGTGTGTGTGTGTGTGTGTGTGTGTGTGTGTGTGTGTGTGTGTTTATGTATAAGCAGTGTCAACAGTCTATGACATAGCTGCTGGTTGCAAGAATGGCATGCAATGAAAGAAGGAAACTCGAGGGAGAAAGAAAAGAGAGACTGTTTTCTATGTCTGCAGTGTTTCGTGATCTATGAGTTGGGGCCTTACAATGGATGTTGGCCCCTTGCGGCCCCTGCCATGGAAATCAATAAAAAGAGTAAGAGTAATAGATTAACAATAGTAGTGATAGTTGAAATGAGTCTGTGGGTTTGTGTCCTCCGCATACCTCGAGAACCGTTCATGCGTACTTGGTGTACACTGTGCTGCAGGAATGAGTCGGAAAACCCAGAAATGGTTCCTTGTCTTGAAGTCGAAGGGCTCTTTGATTGTTTTTTTTTGGTTAGATGCCTGAAATAGGATGTCAACGTTTTGTAATGTGACATAAAATGCGTCGTGAATGTTGAAGAGTTCCATGTCTTGGAAAAGGTTGCTAACAACTGTCTAAATGAGACCACTTCATGTCATCAGGCCGAACACTAGTCCACCTTTCGCTTCGTGGCGGTGACGTGACTCCATGTGACCGTGCTGTAGTTGGCACTATGACAATGCACTTTACGTTTTGGCCTGTGACTTTTGAACCTTGAGTCACAAAATTATTTTTTTCGTGGATTTTGTCAGTGTAGACCAATTCATCCAGATAAGCCACGCCCTATAGCGATTTTCCGACATTTTGAACTGTGTCCAAATTAGATTTTTATCTGCTCCTCCTGCAATTTGGCACAGAAGATCTCTGAACCAGGCTTGGGGAAAAAAGTCACTTTTCCGATTTTTAATGTTCCGTACAGTTTGGCTATAGCTGGCCCTTAGAATCTTGTGGCCAGGGTTTACATTACAAATAAAACAGAACAGGCACTGCACTTCTAAAATATGTATATTTTCCTATAATTTGGGTAAGCAGACCCGTTAACACAACAGAAAGCGCACCCTGTGCCATGCTTATCCACGATTTAGCTCGCACACCCAAAATCAAAGGAGATTTGATTGTGGTTATTGCTCTCTATCTGCCACTCGATCAAGACCGAACATTTGTCCAGGCTTCCAGTGCAATCTATTTTCCTAGAGCTGGCCAGCCAACAACAGAGTGCCGCCAAGAGCTTAATGATGTATAATGCAGATTAGCACTCTGTTGGGAAGGACTTCAGCTACAATCCTAAATAAAGTTTTTCCTAATGGCAAATCCAATTGTTTCAAAGGTCTTTCCTATAGGTCCGGTCTCGCTTCTGCAGTGGGCAGGGCTTTAACACTTTATCACCAGAGAGTGTGTGACAGGAATAATTAGTCCTGTGTGTGTGTGTGTGTGTGTGTGTGTGTGTGTGTGTGTGTGTGTGTGTGTGTGTGCGTTGCAGTAGGAGATGAGAGACCGAGGTATGCATGTTTATTAGACGGTGGACCTGAAAGCTGCATTCAGTCTCATTAAAATGTTTGATTGTGTTGCCATTTATGCGCACATTCTTCCTTGAGCGCATCATTTATCACACACACACACACGCACACAAACAAGCGCGCACACGTTCCAGCGACTTTTTGTCCTTTCTGAGCTCTCGTGGAGTTCATTAAAAGCCTTAATTAGACTGACAGTTATGTGTGATTACAGTCTTTAAGTTGTACAGCTCCTCGGCAGGCCCACTCCCTCACTGCCTCCTTTCAAAAGGCTTTGTGTGAGGGGGAGAAAGTCGGCGTGAGAGCGCTCATACATGTGTTTGTGTGTATTAAGGAGGCCTAACCTCCCGTACCTTCTGGGTCTTTGACATTTGCCATTAATATCACCCAGAAAGGAGTGACATTTACGAGGCCGTTTTTCTCCAACGGCTCCATCCGCCCATGGACTCCCGTCTTTCCCTCACATTTCCACCTCTCGCACGTCGTCCTCCTCCTCCTTCACACCCTTCTGCTTCCCTTCTTCTTAATTTAGAAACACCTCCCCTCTCCCCGGCGCCATCTTCCCTGCTTTGGCTTTCTTTCTCGCGTGCTACATGCCACAGATCGCTGTCACGTTCCTCCCTTCAGACCGTCGTTGACCCACTTCCCTCTTCCCTGCATCGTTCCCAGCTTCCTGTTTTACCAGACGTTTGTCCTTCAGCCGAGCAACTCCCCCCCCCCCCCCCTCCCTTTTTCTGTTTTGCCAAACGAAGCATAACCCAGATATCAAACCCAAAAAGCTAGAAATAGGCCCGGTGTCATTTGACCGCCTGTCCTTCAGGGAGGTTTTGTACAACCTCGAAATGACTTGGTCTGTGATGTTTCAACATGATGGAGCTTTTTCTTTCTTTCTTTTTATAAAAATGGAGCCAGGATGGACGTGATGCAGTTCAAAGTGTTGTTTTTCCTTCTTTGTCAGGCTTAACATTCCAACACTGGATCCTGAGATTGCTTTTGATTGTAAAAGGAATGGAAGGATCCCAAATATCAGCCAATAAATGAATCTAAAAATAACCACGAGGCCAACGCAGTATTCTCATCGCTCCCTAAACGGTATCATGCCAATTCCTCAGCAACACCTGTAATGTCTAAAAGTCACCATCAGCCACAAAGTTGACTCAAAATCACTTATGTTGTCGTATCTGACAGCTCAGTGTCCCAGAGGGACGTTCTGGCTTCAGATACAGTGTTTTGTGAGCTGTTTGTTCTCGTCGAAGGGTTTGAACCCGGTGGAAGAGCGAAGGGTCGCCTCCACGCCGTCTTCGGCATGTGTCGTGGCGAGTTGCCAATGCTGTAATCCGGCAATGACAGACAACGCCACAGCTAGGTTCTGCCTGAAGGCCCCAACAAAGAGAGGGACGCCAGGAAGGCTGGAAACATAAAGGCAATCATTGAAAGGAGAGGCGGAGGGGAAATGTTGGAGAGGAGGGGAAGCAACAGCTACTGCAGGAGAGCGTAATCGCTGCAACGGACGGCTTTTTATTTACTTTTTCCTTCCCTCCTCCCTGTGATGAAAGTATGACAAAGTGACAGGAGGACGTGGGACTGCGAGTTAGGCGTTAGTTGTCTCCCGTCTTCCTCTTCGCTGCACCGAATGCATGCTTAAATCGGGCTAATGTGAGACTGAGGGCTTTTATTTAGGTGTGTGTGTGTGTGTGTGTGTGTGTGTGTGTGTGTGTGTGTGTGTGTGTGTGTGTGTACATTCGGTGGAGGGGAATGTTTTGAGGGCATAACAGGATAAATTATGGGAACATTAATGTAAGAGAGGGGGAAATCTTTCCTGTACTATTAGTCATGATATATCCTGTTAGCTGTGTCGTGTCTCACCTTATACAACAGGTGTGTGTGTGTGTGTGTGTGTGTGTGTGTGTGTGTGTGTGTGTGTGTGTGTGTGTGTGTGTGTGTGTGTGTGTGTGTGTGTGTGTGTGTGTGTGTGTGTGTGTGTGTGTGTGTGTGTGTGTGTGTGTGTCCACCCTGAAAGCTATAGGGAGAAGGAAGACACAAAGCACGGTGGAAATTCACTGTGACATGTTTTCAGTTGAGACACAGAAGTCGGCTCAGCGACATGACAAATCTCCCATTCATCAAAATCACCACAGGACTGTTCAAGAAGTGCTCGTGACTCAATCTTAATGGCAGGAGACGGCAAGTGTTTCGCCGTTAGGAAGGAAGGAAGGAAGGAGGGGAAAGAGGGGAAGTGAGTGATGGACTTCGCTGGTTTAACCCAGATCCAGGCAACCGCAAGGAGGAGCGGACAACCGGAGGTGTTTCGATTTTATTCTGGGAGCGACTTGGGAATAAAAGAGGCTGGGTAAAAAAAAAAAAACATGAGCAAAGAGCAGGAGAGACGGCGAGAAGGGAACAACGAGGCTGCCGCTGACCCATTTCTCCAGGCCTCCAATCGAGTGGCTTGATATTATGCAACGGCTTCACGCAAACCTTAAGACGGACACATGCCGCCAGACGCCAGCAGAGGAGGACACGCAGCAGGGTCTGAAGGACCGCCAGAGTCCAGTTGCTTCTTATTCTTCGCGACTGCCGCAAAGTCTCGGCCTCGGCGCTGGAATATAACATCGCATTCAGACATTCTGACGCGGTCTGTGAACTCATCGGGCCGCTCAGCCGGTGTGGGGCTGTGTTACCCACCGAGACACGGATAAAAAGGCTTTGTGGGCCTTTTAAATAAAAGCCTTTCAAAAAACAAAAACCAGTGCTGCAGAAGCCACTCAGGGATTCACTGATAAGCATTCATTAAGTATTGATAAGTAGTCATTGAAGTATTCATTCAATATGCATGGAGGTCCACTCAGACGTGCACAGGGTTACAGGGATAGCAGTTTCCAGCAGGTCTGTGGGAGTTAGCGGATAGACACTCACTACACACACACACACACACACACACACACACACACACACACACACACACACACAAAATGCCCTCGCTGCCCCGGGACGGGGACGTTGACCCAGTTGTAAGGAACATTGGTCGTGACTGTCCTCGATGTCGAGCACTTTACTGACATTACACAAGGCTCCGGCCAGTCACTGGGCCTCTCTTTAATGGCTCCCTCTTTTCTTTCTTTCTTTCTTTCTTTCTTTCTTTCTTTATGTTGGTCCATTATCCGTGTCTATGCTTCGGCGCGGATTATTTTCTCGTCCGGGATTTGTTTCTGTTCTGGTCGTTTAATTAACGTGAGAATGAATAGGAAGAAATCTACATCTGTGTTTATGCCTGATGACTACCCCCCCCCCCCCCCCTTCTCTTTCTCTCTCTCTCTCTCTGACCCCTCTCAGCCCCTTATCCATATATCTCTTATAGGGACTATATAAGCATATAAGCAGCTTTAGCGGGTTTTGCTCAGATTGTTTATTGATGCGCAGAGACACAGTGACCACACTGTTAATGTTGCAGCCATCATTAACCCGCTGTACATCAAACCAGGTAATGAACTGGGGGATGTCTCCTATATAAACACACACACACACACACACACACACACACACACACACACACACACACACAATGACTTCCGCACACATGCATGAAACATTTAGATGTACGAGAATGTGAGGTCACACACACACACACACACATACGACATGACGATACCCAACTGGATTTCCAGTATATTGTCGTCTCAAATAGTGATGAGATGGATTCAGTCAAAGCCAAAACAACAATGTGACAAAATACCGCAGCATTGTTCAGACCTCCAACAATATTTGTTTTTACTCACTGCCTCCGTACTAAAGCATGAAATGGCAGCTGTCGCAAGCAATCAGACTCCCTCTCAGCGGTGTGCGTGCATGTGTGTGTTTGTCAGATGTAGAGATCAGGTGCGCTCCACACTCCTCGTCCTCCTCTGTTTTTCGGATCTCTGATGGGCGGTGTGAGGAAGAAGAGGGGGAGGAGGAGGAGGAAGAAGGGAACGGGGGAGTTGGAGGCTGCTGTGCCGTGGCCCAGTTTGTTGTGTGTGCTTTGGTGCTGGAGGTTAATACGATGTGATTCAGAGTCGCACACGGGACATCGAAAGACGGAGAAACAGAGGGAGGAAGGGGAAGAGGAGAGAGAGAGGGGGGGGTGTTTTGATCGGAAAACAACAGGATGGATGGAAAGAGAATAACTGCTGAGAATTAAAATGTCATCAGGCACAGAGGAGATCAACCGCACGCAAGCAAAGACACTGAGATCATTTTCCCTTGGTGGATTGTGTGTGCGTGCGTGTGTGTGTGTGTGTGCTGGTTGCGTGCTGGTTGCGTGTATGACATGTCGAGGTTTTTTAGGTAATGGTGTCCTCTGTGGAGGCATGTGTGAAATTGGGGGCTTGCGTGAGATTCTCTTTGTGCGTGTGTGTGTGTGTGTGTGTGTGTGTGTGTGTGTGTGTGTGTTATTTTTGGTCAGCATGTGACACGTCATGTGAGTTCAGCCTGTGACCATGACTTGGCTCCCGATGTTGGCCTGTCCAGGTCTCCATCGTCTCTCACACAAACCTGTAAGAAGCCGTTTAAAAAGACACAAATCGCATTAGTACGTTTACACGAGTTCACCCTGGAGCGAATGTCACCTGTGTGCATTTTGAAATCACATTATTGCAGAATGCAAATGGAAATGAAGAGTTCCCATCAGGAATCAGCCGAATTGGTTGCCAGCCAGGAATTTGGCTTTAATTTGTTCATGCACTTTAGGTCGTAAAGTAATTAGATTTATCTTACCCTTTCAGTATTTCATGGGTCAGATAAAAATGTTCTCTTCTGTTGAAAGAAATATCGAAATTAAAAAGCCAATTTTTAAACAGAAACCATAGTAACCAAAGTAATGACACATTTCCGCGCTCTTTCCACTCGAAGCACAACACATGTATTGTTATATAAGTCACAATGATAAATAGGGGGGAAAGAAGTAGATGCTATCTATATTTAACAAGCCAACAAATCTTTATCCGCACAAATCTCGACCCATTCTCGCATTACCTCATGCGACAAACACATCATCAACTTTCTCCAAACCACACGCATACCGCCGCGTCACCGCGTGCAACAGAGGCGCCAAACACGCAGACAAGACGCCGTCGCGTAGTCCTGGTGTTGTGGATCAAGTGGTACCACAGCACCGGTCAACAGTGGGCCTTTTGTCTGCAACAATAGAAACGAGAAAGCTGCACTCGTTGCAGGAACAAGAAGTTTGGAAAAGCTCATGCTATGTTGGACGTAATGTAGTGTGTTGTGTATTTGGAGATGGAATGTGAAAATAATACTCGCCTGGTGTGCGGTGTTTTTTTTTCTTCTTTTTTTCGAGGGGCAGCTAAAGTAATGCCCGTTCTGTTTCAGTACACGACTTAATGCCTTTTCCCCTGCCTGCCGCCGCAGCGAGGTAATGGCTTGTGATAGCTTCGTTAATGCGTCATAGCCAGGTTATAAAAGCGCCATAGGAGATTTATGAAGACGCTTTTAGTTACAGGAGATTTCGATGGCGAGATCCAGTTTTTTTTTTTCTTTTTTTTGAGTGTGGGGGGGGGGGGGGCTCTAGGATGTGAGGAGAAAGAGAAATGGGGGGAATGAATCCTTCAGCTTCAACCTCCAGGGAGGGGGGGGGGGATCTGGTTATATGTCTCTTCATCATCTAGATGACACACATAGAGCCTCTGGAGAGTGACAACTACAAATTTAAATAGGAAGGCAACTGTAAATCTCCCCCCCCCCCCCCACACACACACACACACACACACACACACACACACACACTCCCCAGTCCGCCCGTGTAATAGACTTAGTTTTTGCAGAGCGGGGTCCAAAAGCCAAACAAGTGGAACTAAAAGGAGGATTTTAAAGGCAAAGCTGCTGTGAAGCAACACATTGGTTTTAGGTTGATTTGCACAGATGGGCACACTTTGCACGCACACTGACACAAACGCACACACACACACACACACACACTCCAACCACTCCAGCTGTAGCATGCAGCGCCAGTGTGCCCGAGGATAACGCCGGAAAAAAACACCCACTTTGTGTCTTTCACGTCGCATTTGCATTCGTCATCGTCACGTTCCTGAACCTGACACGCGGCTACCACGCCAGAGGCGAGCGGGGGGTGTGGGGTGGGGGTGGGGGTGCCGCCATTTGCTGGTGTAACGTCAGAGAGCTTTGTTCCTCCCTGGCCCTCGTGTGCTTGTTTATTCATTCCATTTGTTGTTTAATCTGCTCTTTTTGCCGCGCGCCACATTCCCAGTTTTAATCTCGCTGTCGCCGGGAAAGACGTTCCCACATCAAGCTCGAGGCATGTGCGTGTGATTTAGCTGTGTATGCTACAGTAGCGAGCTTGGACTGCTGTAATAGCTCGGCCACACATCCAGTTCTTCAATCTCTCCGATCACAAAAAAAACCCTGAAGCCTCATAACTTTTCAAGTGACATTAATCTGCCTGGGAGCCCTGGTGACCCCCCTTCCTTCCTCTCAGTGTGTTATATGTCCTGTCATCTTCAAGTATAACATATTAAACCAGCCTGTCTCGTTCCCATGTTGTCAATTACTGACACTGTGTCTCGCTCCTCGGCGTCTGATTCCGACGCACAAGGCATCCTCTGTGTGAGACACACTGGGCTTTCTGCAATGTAATTGTTATTAGACGCTCGGAGACGACGCTCTGGGAGTGCGATGACGTCATATAAAGAAAGAGGGAGGGGAGGGGGAGGGGGCAAACAAACACAGGACTTTGTTGACTTCTTTTGGAGTCACGTTTAGAGATGTTTGTGATGTTTTTCTACTTATCTTATGACATGTTGTGTTTTTTTTTACATTTGACTTAGTTTACTTATTTTACGCCCCAGCCATGATGTTCTCTCCTAAACCTGACCAGGTCGTTTGAAACATAACGTTAGCCATGTGTTTGTACTGCGGCAGTAGTGCCGTGTCTTGGTTGGCGCGTTAAAAAGTGTCCAGGCGTCAGAATGTGTCAGAAATTTGTTGATTAGACACAAATTTTAATTTAAATTATAATTTATTTTGCCCCAAGTTATGCCTTTCAGGATGAATACATGTCACTGCTTAACTCGTTTTAATGTAAACAAAAAAAAAAAAAGGAACAAATACAAAAGCAAATGTTTTTTTCTTCTGGTAAAAATAAATAAATAGTTCATTCCATTATATTTCCAGTCAGTATTCTAAATAGATGCTGGAATCAAACATTAGCTGAACACAAGGACGCAGCTGTTTGAAGTAGATATGCAAATATTTTTGATATGTATTCATTATAGTATGAGGTCTCTGACAATGAAAACAAAATGTGATTTTTTTGTTTGTTTTATTGGTGTTAGTGTAATAATACCGTACAGCAATGTGCATGACATTTGATTTGTAGTTTTTTTTTTAGACTTCCATTCATTTAAAAATCCCAAATCAGCCTCAAGCGGGACCCTCAATGAGACAGGACCTCAGGATGAAGTGACAATGACAATAATGAAGTTAAAGCCACTTGTCTTTCGATACTGTCATTTATTGTGGATATTCTTAAACAATGTTTTCATTTCTGAGGGCCCTGTAGTTGCGGTGGCCCTGCAAGCTGTCCAGGTTGCCCGGTTGATAGTGCAGCCCTGGTGCAGCGCATTTTATGATAAAAATCGCCCCCTGCAAAAGACCATTTCCATTTCCTTAAACAGCACATTGCATCAAAACATGGAATGCATGCACGTACGTGTGATGTCAAAATCCTATTTCGACCCAGAGATCCTTGAAATCAGGCGGTACAACAGCACTTCTTGTGACTTTTGAGCAAAGCGGAATGTGTAGTCGTGTCCCAAAGTAGACAGAAGGACGTGATGGAAATAACAACGCCGGCGCGCACACAAACATCACATCACTCACACAGGAGCAAGTGTTTTGCTGCGGGAGGCCGGCTGTCACTCAGCATGTGTGGAATATATAACCAGGGGAGGGGGAAGGAATAGAGTGGGATGGCAAACATTGAGGTCCGGGCTGCGTCTTAATGCAAATGAAGTCGCTTTGCATAGTCCATGGACATGCAGTCCACTGCAGCGGGTGACAGTCGACACGGAGCATGTCAGGCGTTGGGGGGGGGGGGGGGGGTTTAAGCCCCTGAATGAATGAACGATGCGAGTTATGATTCCACTTTAACGTTGGGCAGCGAGGATGGAGGCCTGGCCCATGCACTGACCTTGGTAATAACAAGAAAGAGAGATTCTCATCCGCTCTGTGGTCTTTTCTACTGACTAGACACACACACACACACACACACTCCTCCCCCGGGCCTGCCCGGCTGCCTCCCCCCCTTTGTGTGCAGAGCCCCGGCGCTGTGCGGTCTGATCGAGGTTGACTGCGGTATTATTTCATTAATTAAGTTTTTCCACTTCCTCCGCCTCTCCCTCCTGTTCTTCCTGTCGAAACGAGGGTGGCGGAGCGACGCCCTTCCTCTCCTCTGTCCTCTGGCGCTTCACATCCCCCCCCATCACTGCTGATCATTGTCTCAATTACTCATCCCGCCCTTGTCTCCCTCTTTCTCCCTCCCACGCTGCTCTTCCTCCTTTCTCCTCTTATCTCATCCCAAATTGCTCTATGCACTCCTCCCATCTCTCTTTATTTTCTCTCTCTCTCTCTCTCTCTCTCTCTCTCTCTCTCTCTCTCTCTCTCTCTGTCCTCCCAAAGTGAGGTGGGAAAGATTTGAGGCAGGCCTTTCCTACATCTCCCCATCTTTCCCGCTCTCGTCTCTCGTCTCTCATCAGGATTTCACAGGTGTTTCTCTGATAATTCAAACCTTGATTCGTTGATATCTACTTTCAGCGTTTCCCGCGTTAAGCACTTTGGTGGCGGGGGAATATTTCCGATCTCGTCGTCCGCTTTGTTCCTGCGTAATAGAGACTCACAGAAATAGGGGCACCTGGATCATGTTTAATGGATTTAAGAGGATTCTTTTGTGATACGGTTCAGTGCTTCAACAGAAATTGCCCCGGTGATATTTGTGACCTGTTGATTGTGATGTAAAAAAAATAACTTGCATTTGCAAAATCCCATATGTGGAGGCTCTCCTGGTTCAATTTAGCTCTCAGTCTCTCCGTCTCCCTCTTCTTTGTATCCATTACTGCTGCACTTTTCCATAATGGAGACATTAGAGTCTTTTACCTCTCTGCTATCTATCACGTCATTTAAACTCTTTCCTTACTTTCCATTTTTAACTGCTCTACTTTTTCTCTGTTCTACCAGTTTCCCCTCTTTCTATGAATCTTGTCTTCCTCCCTCCTCCTCCTCCTCCTCCTCCTCCCGGTGTCCACTGGGCTCTGCATGGGTCATCTCCAGCGTCTCACAAAGTCCCCTGTCCCCATCATATCACCAACAGCTTGTCACAGGCAATCAGTCTCGCCGCCTTGCTCTCCCTGCTTGGCCTCGTCCTCCTCTCCTCGCCCTCGTCTTCCTCTCCTCGCCCTCGTCTTCCTCACCTCCCTCGTCTGCTGTCACCTTCTCGTCCTCCCTCGTGTGTCAGGAGTTATTACTTTCAGAAATCACAGTCCTCCGCCCTTCTCTCTCAGGCCACTCGACTCCGCCCTCCATCCGTTCCTTCAATCACAGCTGCGACATCTTCACCACGAAGACGCATTTGTAGCTTTAATGTAATTAATGTAGATGATACTTTTCAAATCATTTATGAAATCATTTATTCATTTGGTTTGTATGTTCCTCTGGGTGAGAGTATGTCGTTAATTAAGTTTAAAAGATGAATGTGATTAATTTCCGATCACTTGAACGTCATTGAAATAGATTAAATCTTCCTCCTACAGACGTGTAACAGGATATATGACACAGGTCTCACACATGCAACAAATACTATGATTTAAAATGCGTTGGTAACACAACAAATAGTAGAAGAAGTTGAAGGAGAACTTTTTTGCAGCCCTTCTTTGTACATCCATCCCTGTCTCCTGGCGTCCCCACCATACTGCTGTTCGCCTTGACCCCCGCCTGCGTCTCTCCTCCTCCTGCTTTCACACTCTGCATCCTGCAGAGATGGAGGGAGAGAGAGAGTGACGGAGGTGTTAGAAGTAAAGCTGCCTCTTTTTCACACCTCTCTCTCTCTCTCTCTCAGACAGGCTAATCTGTAGCCTGAAGCTGAGTGGAGGGGCTGAAATGATTTTTTATATTCCTTTAAGGAGACACGGTGAGGGTTAGCCCCGGGGGCTATAGAGGGAAAACTGAGGAGAGACAGTCGGTGTGTGCTGGGGTCTTAGGTTGGTGGAAGGAAGAAAAATATGTTTACTGTCTTTTTTTACTCTTTCTCACGTGATGGAAAAGGCCGGAGCGATGGCTGAATATCTGTGTACAAATAGCTTCGATTCTCATCTCTCCAGCCCTCGCCCCCTCCTCTCTTTTCTCTCCTCTTCTTCTGCGTCTTCATGTCTTGACCCCTCCACTCTTACTCTTTCATCCCGCCACTCGGATTCTCCCTGTGTGTTCCCTCTTCCTCCTCCTCCAGCCTCTTGTGACCTGCAGACCAGTGACCTTTAATGCATTGGCTTTATGTAAGAAGAAGTGTTACAGGGATTCATGCCCACACACCCCTCTTGCTTGTGCACTTAGCCAGCACTGCTTGACCTCTTCTGGCCTCCCTCCTATAGCTTCGCCACAGAGCGTTGGACTCCGGAGCCGGTTAGGAGGCTGATTTGATGTGTGACGCTGCATCGCTCGCTGTTCTGATTGAATTGTTGCATTTTTCTTTTCCAGTGTGAGAAAAGCATGGTAAATCCCTCATCGCCTGTATTAACACATCAGTCCCGCAATTTGAAATTGAAGGATTCTTGTAATTCGCTTAATTAAAACATGAGCACTAGTGACAGTAATGAGGTATTAAACATTGGAGCTTTAACTCATTCAACATGCTCTGTATTCATCCAGTTTCTCGCTACACACAGTGTTTTTTGTCTCAGGGGCCTCATTTTATTTTATATGCGGTCTTGATCGGCCCCTTTTTTCCCCCATCAGTCCAGTCTATGGCTCTCTAGATTACCCCCCCTCTCCTGCTATTTCCCCAGCCCCAGCAGCAATTGCACTGGCCTGAAAGCGGTTGAGACCATGCGGCGCGGCGGGGGTGTTCATGAATTCCAGTGGAATGCTAAATGAGGACTTATTAAAGTGCCGCCGCCTCCACGTAGTTTGACATTTCAGAGCTTCTGGTGGAGTTTTAAATCGCTGCCTCTGCAAATATCACTCGCTGACTCCGGAATGGCTGACCATAAGAATAGAGGCTATTGTTGGTGTCGGCTGTAGATTGGGCGAAAGTGAATTTGTGTGGCTTTAACGGATGGTTTTTGTGTGTGTGTGTGTGTGCGTGCGTGTCTGGTACTTGGCTAATTGTGTCATTTTGTGTTTCCCTCCCTCCAGCTACGTCAGATGGGACGCGTCAAGGCCTGGATAGCATGAGAGGCGGAGTGTGTGCCACGCAAGGCATGAAGGTGGTCCTGAAAGTGGGGCAGAGTAAGTCCTGTCAACTCTCTTGTCCTACATTCATTTCTCTCGCTCTCTCACACACACACACACACACACACACACACACACACACACACACACACACACACACACACACACGTTAGGTCTCCCAGCAAAACATGTTTTAGACATCAGATACCACCCCCCCCCATGCTCTGCAAGGTCAAATTGCTGTTTTTTGATTGGAGTCTGGTGGCTGTGAAGAAAGCAGCACAAAGGGCTGTCTGCCTCTCATGCAAACCCCCACTTCAAAACACACCTATACCTTTAACGCGCGGTACGACTGCAGCTGTCGGCTCCAGCCCACTGCATCTCACACCACCTCCCATCTGCACGGCACCGAGCGCTACACATTCCTCATCTGACATGCAGCCTCTTCCACTTTTACACCATCCCTCTTATCTTCCCTCTTTTCTGACACACACCAATGAAAACACGTGCGCACTCCCTTCTGTTGCGCGCGTGTGTTCTCTCTGAGCATATTAGGGCTCGTTAAGTGGTGAGAACAGCAGAGAAGTGTGGGATCAGTCAGCTCTAATGAGCCCTGTTGACTCCCTTCTCCCTCTCCCTTTTAACTGACTCACGCTGGACACACACACACATTGCAACTTGCCTATCCGTGTGCGGGATATACATTACAGGTATGATCCTAAGCTCACGCATGCGAGGACATGAGCACATGTCATGCAGGTTGCGCGGACACACACGTACACAGCGGACACACACACTGCCCCACACGGCTGACCTGCCAGCGGGGGCACGATAACAAAATGACTCCATTCGGCGCTGGAGCACACAGTCAGTGGTTTTTAATGACTCGTAGCTGCACACGCTTCTAATTTGTTTGGAAACTATTTTCTTTTCCGCAGGTAATGACCCTCACATGCAGGCTTTTCAGAAAAGCGGCAACAACAAAAAAGGCCCATTTAAGCATTTTCACTGACATGCGCATTCCTACACATAATAGGCACCTGTCCTTCACACGACCCCCCCCCCCCACACACACACACACACACACACACAGCTCGCACACACTATCCCGTGTTATCAGGCCTTGTGTGCTGTAGGTGCACATTGCAATGAGCCAAGTGGTGCTGATGTGGCTCTATCAGCCAATAAGATCAGCACCGTCAGCTCAGTTCAATAGAAACACCACACACACACACTTCCCATTGCTTTTTCTACCACATGGGCAACGCTACCATCCCCTCACACTGATGTTCAAACCCCTCTGCCACTTTCACACAACTCTGAAGTTCTGAGTGAGACACACATCTTTTTGTTTGTCGTCATTCTCTCTTCTCTAGTCCCTCTGCATTTACCTTTTTTTTAAACCCCTTTTCACGAAGGCAACATTGCTCGCTTCCTTTTCAAATTCCGTTTTTTCCCTATTTCTCATTACTTCCCGTTCACTTTGCATGCTTGCCACCTCTCCTTCCGACTCTCCGCTCTCAGTCCCCCTCTCTGTTATTTTCTCTCTTCCCCTGTCTTCCTGTCTTATCTGCTATGTGGCTGAAAGGTCACGTCTGTGTTGTTTGTCATCTAAATAAGCGGCGTGCCGCCTCATGGTGATCCCTGATGAGATATGCTGCTCTGCTTCACTCACACACACACACACACACACACACACACACACACACACACACACACACACACACACACACACTTGTACCCTTGCCCAACACACATACATTGACCTGCCTTCTCTTATTTTATTCTTTATCTATCTTGCTCTCTGTCACTCACACACACACGCACACACACAGCCTGAACCTCCCTCCGCTGCCGACCACACAGCAGTTTCTATTGATCCAGACAGCACCGCCCCTAACTTGTGTTTGGTCGACTGCCACGAGGGAGCCGCCGGCCAATAGCTTTACACTTCTCTAAATGTCAGCATGTATAGGTTGACGGCTGTGCACGCACACCCACAATCAGCAGTTGTGCGCATAGAGTGTGTGGATTTACTGCACAGTTTCATCCATAAGCACCCCCGTGGTCATATCCATTTTTTGCTCTCCCCCTGCTGCCGCAAACGACCAATAACCGACTTTCTTTCTAAAATGTTGCATAAACTGCAGAGCTGAGTCGTCATGCATCCCGATATAAAAGCCTATTCTTGCAGCCTACTGTTGGCCAGATGGCTCAGAAGCGAACAAAATGATTCTTTTCTGAACCGTCTCTTTCAGCGGCGAGGAGTGGCACTTGTGCATGAGCTGCATCTGTGTGTGTGTTTGCATGTGTCACATAAACGCACTCTAATGCCATCACCATTACTGAGGGCTTGCTAGACAGATGGCCTGATTTAGCGACTACAGATTACAAGCCGTTATGGCCTCGTGTAAATTAATTCTGGCCAAAACAACAAGCGGCCTCTCCTTAGTTTCCCATTCAATCAAATGGAAAAGTGCTCATACACGGCACATAGAAGCCCAATCAATATGTGCTCTCTCATAATGGGTGGAAGGGAGGAAAGACGTTATTACAGCTCTATTTCTCTCTCTGGCTTGCTCTCTCTTTGCTGATGTTATTGGTTCCAATTCCGAGAGCCTCGGCTGTTGTACTCTTAGTGTTTCTTCCACCCTGCTGATATTCCACCCTTTTTTTTCCCCCTCCACAGGCCAATATGGGCTGCCCCCGAAGAAGGAGCCGCCAGCAGGACGCACCACCAGCAGAAACCCAGGTAAGCAGGAGACCAAATGACGATAATCCACAGCGGATCCATCCACAAAATGGATGGAGGGAAAAGGCTGGTGGATAAAAGGAGAGGCTGCGGGGAGAGGGAGGGAGGCGACAGATGGAGAATGTGCAGCGGTGACATGTGTGGATCTCTCTATTTAATTCCACATCGTTCTCTCTCTCTCTCCCCCGCTCTATATCGCTCTCCTCCCGGTCTCTGCGCCCGGCCCTCCGAGCTAAGTGCTGCAGGCATGGATGGCTAATAGCTACCTTGGGAGAAGGAAGCAAAAAGAGAGGGAGGAGAAGGAGAGAGGGCAGCAGGAGAGAGGGCTGGGACCGGCAGCGACATTTCAGAGAGTTATATTGTCATTAGTTTGGGTGGCCTGGATTCTCTAGTTCCGTCAAGAGGGAGACAGAAAGAAATGAGAATTACGGAAAGATGAGGGAAGAGAGAAGAGGAGACAGAGGAGTGATGGAGCGGGGTGGGTGGAAGTGGGGAGGCACAAAGAAAAGAGTAATTGAAAAGCAAAGAGGAGAAGGGAATAGAACAAGGAGATGGGAATGGAGAGAGGCTAGATTCATGCTCTACCTCAAAGTCATTCAGCGGAATAGAAATGATCTGCTCTCAGCTGTGTTCATGTCTCGCTCTCTTTGTTTTTGCTTCCGGTGGTGAATATGTGTGCTATACCAAACGTGTCAATCGGGGCATTCACACATTGTCCAGTCACTCGTGCATACCTCACATAGGTGAGAACTGCATGTGTGAAGTAAGCAACAATACTATGCATTGTATGTGACAGATGACGCTGGACAAGAGTGATTTGCATCAAGCACATAATGAGGGATTTCACACATTTTTGACGCTTACGCAAGGACATGATAGCGTGCACTTATCTGAAATGATTGTTTTTATAACTAACTGGGATATTGCTGGTTGTTCACGATCGTTTTGATCGTCTCTGGGGATGTAAGCTAATACGTTATCGGGTCATATTGACCTCCCGCTCAGAGTCTCGACGCAGTCAAATCAAACCACACAGGCATCACACACACACGCGCTAAATCCCTCGTTAAAGTGCTGGCGGGATCTAAGATGTCCATTTAGGATAAATGGATCATAAATCAGTTTAAAAACAATAGAAAATAGTTGTTCTTAAAGGGACAATTCACAATATAATCGCCTTACCGTGCAAAGGTAGTGTGTGTATCTGTACTCCATGTTGCTAGTTATAGACCCCACCCACTCAGTTTAGGTTTGAATATGAATATCTGTGTGAAATAAACGGACATAGACACAGAGTTGGTCGTAGCTTTGCGTTACATCCTTAATCTGCACTGGTCACTGCAATGGTGATTCAAACAGCCTGAGTGAAACTGCCTGAATGTTTTATCAAAACTAGAAACTAAAACTACGGATAAAAAGAGCACAGGTGACAGGAATGGATGTAATACACATGGATATGGAAACATTTATTTGTGAAAAAAAAGGTCTTATGTGGGAAGCAGCAATGAAGTGCCAGATGCGTCAGAGTTACTCGTGCTCCATTAATTATCTAATCTTCTCAGATCTCCTTTAATGTATTCCTGTAGGTAGTTGATGGAAACACGCACTGATTCACACTTTATTCTGACATTTTCTGAAATTTGCATAAAACCTGTGCAACAGTTTAGTGCGAAATCATCGTGTCTAGACTCTGACACATTATAAAACCGTTCCAAAAAGTGTGTTCAAAAAGCATCTATAAGACCAACTATGTTATCACCGCGACCTGTTCTTTCATTTCTGACCTGTTGAGCGTCTCTCTCCAAGGTGGAATTCACTAATGAAATAAAAAAGAGGCACCAAGGGAGGAAAAAAAAGGTGTTTAAAGTGTGAACTTGTGTGATTAAAAAAAAAAAAAAAAGGAGAGACGCGAGGGAGTGAGAAGTGGAAAATAGGGGGAGCAAGAAGAGAAGGCGGAGGAGGAGAGGTGAAGGGAGAGGATATAATGAAGAGAGCCGGTGAAAGGTGGCGATCATAATGGAGATGGAGAATGAGGGATGTTGGGTTAATGGAGGGAGGAGGAGAGGGGAGCGTAATCGACGTCCGGCATTAGCTCTTTGCTCCCAGTCGGTCCGGCGCGACGGGGGTCGCCGAGAGCAAGCGGGGGGGGGGGGGGGGGGGGGGGGGGGGGGGGGGTGGGGGGTGAGGTGCGTTTGCGCGTATTTCCTCGCATTGCTTGTGTATGTCCATGCGTTTGTGTTGCTAGGCACTGAGCTCAGGGTTAGGTGGGTCATTACGGCCGCAATAACTCGAAGACGGAGAGAACCACGGAGCGAGGGAGGGCGAGGAGGCAGACGGGGAGAAAAGAAAGGGATGTGTGGCAAGAATAATGATCGACCAATCCAAAGGCTCTATATAGCAGCGACTCGCATTACCGCCCTTAACCAGTTCGCCACACACGTACACACGGCCCAGGTGCCAGAGCCTTAGCCGCCCCCCCACATACACACCCACACACACACACACACACGTCCAGACCATCATTCACCTGCTGAGTTCTGACCCAACCTCCCGCTGAAAAAACTGTGAGCTCCGAGGCTGTGAAGATCTTAGGTTTCAGGCAGACACACAACAGACAGACGCTGACAAACAGACAGATAGTGTGACAGACAGCTTGATAATCAGACAGACAGATAAAGAGAGAGAGAGACGGGCAGGACGGGCAGACGGAGTGTGTGGCCTGGTGGTAGAAGCAGGACGGGGAGGCTCTCTCTTCATGTGGCTGGCTGTAATGCTAAGTAAATACGGTTGTTAAGGCTAGGGAAATAGGGTGTGCTACCTTGACACACACTGCGGCTTAGCCAGGCTGTCCACAAAGCGTATATATGCGGCGCAGTACTCTCACACTCGCACATGGCGTCTATACGGACAGCTCTCTCCATTTTATAAGCACTGCTGTCTACTTCATTACATCAATAAAGAGACCACATGTGAGCGTCTGAGATTTGCTGCATTCCTCTGGGTTAGGCCTTCACAGCCTTCACTAGCGGCGCTAAACCACCACCATTACTCATGTCACTGTGGGACAGAACCATAAGCATCGGCATGTTTATTTAAAAGCTCATGAAAAACGTAAATTGTGAAAGCACGTGTTGTTGCTCTGGTATATTCGCGGGGATTAACGCGCATGTATAAATCATGGGAAACACTGGAAGCAGCCTGTGACACTGGAGTAAGATTGTTCTGTGATTTTGTTTCAGGCGGAGCGGGGAACTCCACCCAGTCCCGAGGGACTAACAGCTTCGGGGGTGAGGGCGGTGGCGAGAATGGGCCCCTTCAGCCCTCCAACATTGCCCTGATCGCAGGGGCGGCGGGGGGCTCGGCCTTCCTCCTGCTGGTGACGGCCGTGATCTGCGTGGTGTGCTACAGGCGGCGGCACGCCAAGCACTCGGACACCCACCACCCGCCGCTGTCGCTGTCCTCGCTCACCAGCCCCAAGCGGGGAGGGGGCGGGGGCCTCGGCAGCTCCAACAACAACGGCTCCGAGCCCAGCGACATCATCATCCCCCTGCGGACGTCAGACTCGGCCTACTGCCCGCACTACGAGAAGGTGAGCGGAGACTACGGACACCCCGTCTACATCGTCCAGGAGATGCCGCCGCAGAGCCCCGCCAACATCTACTACAAAGTATGAGACGGCCGCCGCTCCGGCCGACTGGACACACCCACCTCCCTCTGACCATTACCAACCAATCCCCCCCGCTCCAAATGAAGCCACAGCAAAGCTAGCCATCACAGCTCCGACCCTATACTACCAGTATTGTCCCATTACCCCCCCCTACCCCCCACCCACACACACACACACTCACTGCCCTGTGAGCCCCGCCACAGTTGTGTTCCAAGCTGAATAACTCCCCCCCCCCCCACACCCGATTCTCACACACTGGGCCACAAAGTGTGTGTTAAGGGCCGAGTCGTATTGGTACGTAGCCCTTTTTAACAAGGCCCTTCACGGATGGGCAAGAGCCTCTGAGAGCCCCCTTTCTTGTTAACTCAGAGCAAAACGAGACCCACCCGTGCAGAATTGAAGAGCCGTCCCCGTAACGCCAGCGTGTGTTCGTGTGTGTGTGGCGACACACTTTGTCTCTAGGAGGATGGGCCTGGCGTTGGGACTTGCGATGTTTTACAAAAGAAAAAAAAGAATTTGAGAATTAAACGGACTTCAACAAAAGAAAAACTACACCCTTGATCCCACTTAGCGCCGGAGAACTCTGATTCCCAGAGGCCATACCTGCCTAGCCCACCGACCCCACCCCTCAGAGCTCCATCAGCCAACCAGAGACCGGCCCCCTCCCACTAACTCACCAATAGGATTCTAGTTTGTTTGTGATTGTTTCTCCTGAGAAAAATAGGGGGCCTCGGACTCACCCAATCAGCAAGCCCGGACGGCGGTCACATGACCCCCGGCCCAGGCCTGAGCCTGAGGAGGTCTGACCAATCGGTGACACTTAGAATCTTGTATATTTTAATAATGTATGTGTGTGTGACATGTGCGAGTGTGCATACACATTGGATAATGATTATGGCGCTGCTGCTCCACATTAGACGTGTGTGTGCGGTTCGTGTGCTTCAGTGCAGCGACCTTTGCATATGAGTTTGCATATGCGCGCGTGGGGTTCAGTTTGTGTGTGCGTGTACGCTTCGTGTGTGAGTGAGTGTGCGTACGCGTGCGTTCTTTAGACTCGTCTTAAATACCAAAACACAAAATAGTGAGCGAATATCAAAAAAGTGAGATTTTTTATCGCTATCGACACTTATAGATTATATATATGAATATCCAGTAAATCATTTCTAGATGTTTTTTTTTCTCCTGTTTTCTGTTGTTTTATTATTTTTACCCGCTCTGTTAAACTACACTTCTGTTGCTAGACATTTTTTATCTGCTGTTTTTGTTTTTCACAATTTAGAACGACCTTGTTTCCTTCCTTTTCCCTTTGCATTGTATATTAATTTAATCCCTTTTTTTTATTCTCCCGGCGAACAGAGGTTGTGTCTCTCTTCCCTCTCCCATTCACGCCCTCCCCCCCTTTCCCCCCCCCCCCCCCCCCCCCAGGGTCTCTGAACTCTGTGTATATTTTTATAGCTCCTTGTACTATGCTGTAGTTTTGAAGTTTAGACCTCGTTTGTGGAAGTGTTGAGGTAGAACCATCTATGAAAGTTTTTTTTTTTTTGGTTCAAACGCTTTTTTGAAACGCAGAAGTGAAAAGAAGTGAGGGGCGGGGGGGTTGATGGTGGGGAAGTGGCGGGGGGGGTGAGAGAGGATGAAATGAAAAAGAAGAATAAAGGGAAAAGAACAGGGCGAGAGAGAGTGAGAGAGAGAGAGAGAGTGCTGTCTGGGGAGGAGGAATAAAGCGGCGTCTGAATGCAGAACTTTAAAAAAAAAAAAGAAAGGGAGGGAGGGAGACAAGGGAAGAAAAGACTGTGAAGGAATTGCACACTAAAGAAAAAAGAAGCTGATGGGAGCGGCAGGAGTGAGAGATGAAGGATCCCAAGGAAAGAAGGACGGAGGGAGCAAATGACAAGAGTGGCTGGCAGAGGAGAGAAACATTTTCTTTGAACGGAGTGCTTTTCGAGCCGACGGACCGACAGCTGAAACAGATTTTGGAGGAGTTTGAACTTTAACCATGGAAAGGACAGATCTCATCACACACACACTCTCTCTCTCTCTCACACACACACACACACACATCTCACACTTAACGTCAACGTGAGGTGGCACATTTCGGATTTGCCCCTCATTTCCGCCAACGTTTGTGTTGAAATGCATCACCCACCCTCTGTTTATTATAAAGGCACACACAGTGCACTGCTAGCCACGGACACACGGAACAGAAATCCCCCCCCCCCCCCTCCAGCAGTCGCCACACTCTTTTTGGCACACACACACACACACCATCCCACACAGATTTCACACCTTTTAATGACTGTCACAGATGCCTACTGATTGCATTGAACGACATACATTCTCTCTCTCTCGCCACCGCTTGCTTTCTCACACACGCGATCACCCACACTCGACAGAAACGCTGATTGCTTTCATATGACTCTGTTCCTGTGATCGAGGCTGACCTGATGGACACGGGAGGGATGAAAAGAGCGTTTGTGTGCGGCGTGTTTTCTCCCCTCTTTCACACGCCCTCATGCACACACACACACACACACACACACACACACACACACACACACACACACACACAAACACGCCAGTGCCCAGCACCTCAACCTTGAGGGCAATAACACAAAGCTGTGTTCAGAGGTGCAATGTGTTCACATGTGCATACTATAAAAACAAAAAAAGGTTTAAAAAAAAAAAGCAGTTTTGTGTTGCTCAAACATGTTTATGGCTTTTGTGTAAAATGGGTGGCAGTGGAAAGGCTCAAGCTTTTTATTTCTTCAGACACACACACACACACACACACATACACACACACACACACACACACACATAAGGCCTCCAGTGACGTCGCCATGTTTTCTGTGTGAAGCCAGTATTAAAATCTGGACCTGACGGCATTTCTCAACTGTGTTTTGTATCAGTATCTAACATTGTATAAGGATCTTTCATACTTAAGTGTCACATTTGTCTGAAGTGGATTTGGTTAACACACGATGATGACGTTCAGATATGTTTCTATACCATGAATGAGTTTGGATTGTATTTGACTGTATCTAAATTGATTTCAAAGATGAAACGAAGGGGGGAAAACTCCTCTACTTCTTTTTGTACAACTGCCAACTTGTGTTGTTTTTTTTTCTTTCTTTTATGTATGCTGTTAAAGTCTATGTCTATTTAAACATGCTCAGAGTACCTAAAATATCCTCCAAGCCAAATGAAGTGTCTGTTCCTCTCTCTCTTCAACAACTTCTGCAACTCTGTGGGAGCACTCCGTTCCAAAATGACAGTATTTTGTTCAAAAATGGCTGCTGCCTTGCGAGGGGGGGAAACAAAACGTCTCGGACTTTACGGCGTCATATTCCGACGAAGAAGCCACTGCCCCGTTTTCAGCCCATTACCCCCCCCCCCCATCCCTCTCAGCAGAATGTCAAGTATCTCTTGGACTCAAAATCTTGTTTTTTTTCTTCTGCTATTGTTTGATTTCCACGTCGATGTTATTTCAAAGTCGTGTCTCTGGCTCTCACTGTTTGTGTTTGACTGGTCGACTCAACGCGTTGGCTTTCCTAAAGGCCGCGGACACACGGCCACTGCTTGTCATGTTGAAAAGAGAAAGAAGAAAGCGCTGTTTCTATGGGGAGAGAGAAAAAAAAATAACCAAGCAGCCACCGCCTAGCTCCCTCACCTCGCCGTCGGTGAATGTGTGTGTGTGTGTGTGTGTGTTCATGTGTGTGAGTGTGTTTCTTTGTGCCAATAGACAGCAAGCAGAGGCAGCGGAGAGAGGTGGCTCTCGTATGTAACGTGTTGAGACTTTGTATTTGGGACACCTCTGTCTGAGAAGGTTTTTTTTGTGTCCTCTCCTCCTCTTCTCTCCTCCTTACCCCCTTGTCTACTCATCGTGGCGACCCCTCCCTCCCTCCCTCCCAAACCCTCCCAAACACACCTCGAAAGAGAGGAAAAAACTAGTACATTCCTGGTTTGGAAAAAAAAGTTGAATAAAAAAAAAACAAACAAAAATGTTTAAGCACCACTCTTTTGGTCCTGTTGAGTCATTCATTACTGTGTGAGAGGCTGCTGAGGTCTTTTGTTCTGCTACTGTGTGCGTGTGTGTGTTCCTGAGGCCCACTAGTAACCCTGCCTTTAATAGAAGGTCTCGCCCCTTATCTCTGCTTTGGGCTTGTCTCAGCAGGGGCTCATTCACTGCCTCTGCTAATAAACACACACACACACACACACACACACACACACACACACACACACACACACTAGGTCTCCCACTGGCGTTATCAACAAGTTATCAAACCCGGCTTCGTTAGTGCCGAGTGTTGCTTGGCAACGTATTGACAGAGCTGATTTCATTCTGTCTCCCTCTCTAACTCCCCTCTTCCTCCTCCGTTTCCCCCTCTCTCTCTCTCTCTCTCTCTCTAGCTTTGTGGCACGTTTCTATGGTAACTGTTGTCGTCTTTTGCCCCCTTTCCAACATTCGTTTCATCCGGTTGTGTGTGTTTTTTAAGGCCCTTCCAGAGCATGGTGTGCCATCAGGGTGGCCTATAGGGTGAGATGACCAGGCAGCTGCCGTTACCCTTTGATCTGTGATGTGTGAGAGTAGATCACATGCCACACACTCGCATCCACTGACCCCGAACTACACCAACACCAACACATGTCTGTATGTAATCTCATGCAGCGCCACACTATTTGATCCTGGTCAACACCGCCTCTGCCATTGTAACTGAGGCCAAGTACAATAAACATCTGTTTCACCAGCAACCTGCTGCTAATCTTCCAAACACCTTTCGTCAGTGTCACTACTGCAGCCGTTCTCCTCTTCCCTTTTTAAATACACAGCAGGTTTGTTTTAACTACTATCTCATAAACCATAATCATAACCTGCTTGTGAACAAAACCGGTTATTTACAATGACTAGGGTTTGGATTTCAGCAGTAGTTTCTAATTAGAGCTGGAGCTAAACCATTTCCTGTCATTCCCCACAGTGTCTGTAGGCTTTTTTTCCCCCAGCAGACATTTTGACTTGTCAGAGCAGGGAAAAAGCACAGGTGTTACTGATGACATTAACGATGGTTCTGTTCGAGTAAAGTGAGCCAGCATGAACAGCAGCAGGACCCTGGAACTGAAGCAGGTAAATGCAATTCCAAAGTGTATTACTCATACCTGTGTTTTTCCCACTGTTGCAAATGCCTGTTTACATAACACTATGACATCATTACACACTGAAAACATTAAAGCTCCGACACACCGAATGCACACTCACACAGGTGCCTTCAATTTGCTTGATTGGAGCTCTGTGGTCATGAACAAACTTAACCCTCCTGTTAGTCCTATTGTTAATAAAGAGAACAAACACCCTTTACCGTGTATATTCAAACATGCCGTTTGTTGACCTCGCATAAAAGCCTGCATAGCTCCACCCATCTGCAGCCTGACCGTAGGTCCAATCAACAACAGCCACTGGAAACAACTGTGTGACCGAACGCTTTAGGATGCTGTTTTTAGACACGATCAGATTGAAATAACTGACATTGAAACTGAAATTACTGAGACTTCGTTCATCCTTCGTTCCGGTTTATATCTTTTAGATGAGCGTACCGTAGCTGCTGCTTTCAGTGACCAGAAAGTGGTCTCATTCTCCCAAAGTGATGCAAAAGGGTACTACATGAGTGAAACCCACCAGGAGCTATGTCCCCAGGGTCCTATGTTCCACCGCTTAATCTCCTTTTAGGATGACACATCAACGAGACCTTTCAAAGGTTGTTATGTTCTCAGCAGTGTATGTTTCTCTACGTCAAATGCTGACATCACCCACCAACAGCGTATAGCCTGTTATAATACTACTTAAACAAGAAGTTTTTATTACTTAAGACATTGATATCTCCATCGTTGCCAAACTGATTTGAAACCACCATCTCTCTTAATTTGTTTGCAATTTGAAACGTAAATTCAGCCCTTACCAATCTCTTACAATGCTCATATCAACAACAAAGGACCCTGGGAACATAGGAATGACCCCAACCCAGCCAGGCCAGCAAAACAAAGTAATCTACGTTTCTGCTCCTAAATAGCAAGTGTATAACTTATCATTTAAAGGGACAGTTCACCCCAAAATCAAAAATTCATATATTCTTTCTCTTACTTAGTGCTATTTATCAATCTAAATTGTTTGTGTGAGTTGGCCAGTGTTGGAGATATCAGCCGTAGAGATGGCATTCGGCTTGTGGTGCTAAGCTTTTGGGTGAACTGTCCCTTTAAGGCATATAGAGTTCGTAGTAATCATTTCTGACTTATTTTTATTCCATGATATTGTCATAGCCTGCCTATGAACAGAAAGAAATGCCAGTGGGTTAGTAGTTGAGTAGTTTTACCTGGAGAGTACCTGGATGATTACTAATCTGCAAAAGCCCACCATCCCGGGATAGCGATAGCAAATGGGTTACAGTAAAGAAGCTAGTACTGCCAATCACTAACTCTAATACCAATCTGGTACAGTGATAATGTTCCATGAATGGCTCACCACTGTTGCTAATCCATGGAAACCAGCAGCAATATTCCCTTCAAAGAGGAACTAATGCTAATCTAATGGCGGTTAAGCCGTAATGAGTTTGCTTGCTTCTTTGCAGCCGGGTTTAAAGGAGGCCTGTTTAGACTGTCGGGACTGCTGCGGCCCCCTTATCATTACATGCTCATCATCACTCCTGCTAATCTGTTCTGCTCAATGCACACACAGATGAATATTAATGCCACCGAGGATGATAGCTGCGTGTGTCGCATGAACGCACGCGGACAGATGCAGATATAGGCGGCAAAAAGTTGGGAGAGACTCGCGCGGCGGCACACAAAGACGAAACACGCGCAACCTAGCGTGCCCGCCGCGCTTTGCAGAGTGAGACGGCTGAGCCTCCTCTTCGACTCCGCGGAGGAAGGAAAGCTGGATGCGTCGCACGCTTCCTTCTCTGATACTTTATCACAGCGGCGGAGGGATGGAAAGAGAAAATAATCGGTTTTAAGTGAAATCAATAGAGAGATAATCCCCTAAATTAGATTTTGAAAAGCTTCGCCGCTGATGCGCAACTTAAAACCTAAGGATTGGCCCACTTGACTTACCAAATAACAATCCTCGAGTAAGACGCAGTTACCATGGGAATGAGCGAAGGTCAAGGATAAGAGGCGAGTGAGGGAGAAGTGCTCTAAATCAAAGGAAGTATACCCAGGAATCTGCACAGTGAATCGGGGGTAAAGCTGCTGTGATTACAATGTCACTGTGATTAATGTAGTGTAGCGCCTTTGCACCCCGAGGAGGAGAGCCGCACAGAGTGCAGAGATGGCTGGCACCTGACGGACCTCACATGTCATGTCACGATTGGAGATGGGATGAAGGGTTAAAAAGGTCAAGCAGTTTGATTGGATGCAAAGGCCTTTGTGTGTGTGTGGCCAGACCTGGGGGCGGACAGATAGCTCTGGCAGAGGGTAATTAAAGCTCAGCAGCAGAGGAGGAATTATCAGGAAATCCATGATTTTACAGCACTGATGCTGGCAGCTATTTCTCTGTGCCTCAAGATTACCCCCCTCCCTCCTCCCCCTCCATCCCCCGCCACGATTCTCTGCTCTCAGTCTAACTCAATCTTTCTTCTCTTTCACCACCTGTCTCTCACTCGTCTTTTGTCTTTTTGTTTTTTTTCTGCTCTCTCTCTCTCTCTCTCTCTCTCTCTCTCCCCCTCCCCACCTCACTGAATCTTTCCCTTTCTGTACCTTTCCCTCCATCTCAGAGTGAGAAAATGTTGCAGTTAATAACGGGCCTGATGACAAGTGCAGCTGCAAACTGTGAATGCAGAGCTGATGGAGAGAGTGAGACGGAAAAACGGTTAGAAAATAGTTTGGTTGCACAGTGGGGGTCGGGGGGGGGGGGGGGGGCATGTTGTACATTCTGTGTTTGGCTTGAGGATATAACAACATTAATTTCAGATGATTAACTTGTTAATATTCCGCAGTGGATAGCGCCACAGTCCTCGTTGTTGGAGACAAGCACAAGTTCTGTAATGCCTCTGCTTGTCACACAACCCCCCCCTCCCCCCCATCTCCCCACTCCTGCCACACACAGGCACGCACACACCATTATGCGTACACACATCTGGCTGCAGGAAATAAACAAAGTAGGTTGTATTCAATTAAAAAGCTTTGCCTCTAAAATTTGATCCTCAACTGTGTTAGACAGGTCTCAACATTTATCCTGAAATGCCTTGTTGTTTTTTCCTCTCTATGCAAATAGTTTTAAGGAACAAGACATAATATACCCTCAAGCTTAATATTCTGCTACTAAGAGTTACGACATCACATTGACCTTTGCCCCCCTCCCTCGGACAGTGATTGTCCAATCATAGCAACCAGGCCGCTCATGCTTTGGACTTCTTCACATGTGCAATAGGCTGTTGTAAGAGCCGTACTCTGTATATACGGTGTGCTGTCCTTTTTAAATTGCCTTTCCAAAATTATAATCACAACCGCAACGGTTCAAACTGTGAGTTAGTCTGCTCTAATTTAAGCTGCAAAACTTTAGCATGTCTGGCTAGCTCACTACCTGTTTTTCTGCAGTGGGATGAATGAATGTGTAGATTTTAAACGGTATAGTAATGTGATCTGTTTATAATAAACGGGAATCTCACTTATCACACTTTTGTCCAGTTAATCTAACTGATTACACTGTGAAAGTATTTTTCCAGGCGTCACTTTCTCCAACAGGAACAATACACGACTCCAGCACAACAAAGATCTTGTAGACAAGTACATTCCACACACACACACACACACACACACACACACACACACACACACACACACACACACACACACACACACACAGGCACCCAGAGCAGATAAACAAACCCAAGCAGACTTTACATGAACCGCATTCTCAGAGACATTCCAATCGAACCCAGCAAAACAAACCCCACATACTGGTGAGCGGGTGAGTCACGACCGAAGTTTATTTCCAAAACAGCCCTCTTATTGTTTCATCTGCCAGTTTACCAGGAACCTCATTCATTTAAAAACTCCTCTTGGATTTCAAGCTCATTGTGAAACTGAGGGAAGAGGCTTTCTCCCAAAAGAATCTGTGTATGTGGCGTCAGGGTGGTCTGGTGGTTGAAGAATCCCACAGCTGAAGGATTGCGGGTTCTTTGTTCACAAACATGTACCCTGCTGAACAGGCCCGGTTCTAGGCTGCTTTGAGTGGGGGTGGGGCACAGTAAGGTCACCAATGACTGTTACTGTTAATATGAGTGTTCTTTTGGACTGTTGGCCTTCAGTGTGCATTAATCAGGGCCTTCCACAAAGATGTGGAGCAGCCAGCCATGTGGGGAAGAAGTAGCCAGCTATAGGGGTGTAAGGGGGGCGTCCTAATACTGATGTGTGTAAACATGCCACCACAGCAGCCGTTGTTACATAACCTTCGAAATGACCACCAAACCGACCAATGAGATATTAGTAAAACGCGTTGCTTACATGTGGCACGTTTATGATTAATTGGATCGACGAGGACGCACAACTTTGCGGTGAGGGATAACAGTGAAGGCTTGTCTTTCCCAGTGTTACACGACTATTGCACAGACCTGTGAGAAGTATTCACGCCTCATGGTCTAATCGCTGCATACACCGCTGCTGTACTCTTTCAAAGCAGGAAATTTGATATGAAGGGACGCAAAGCCCGAGGCACTGTCAGTCAAGTAATGATGAAACAATCGCTGCGTATTGAGCGCAGTTTAAGTATCTGATGTACAAAAATAAACATTTGTATTACTAACTGGCATTACCATAAAGGAGCTATTGGAAAATGTTTTTGTTCAAATGAAAATTGCTTTGAAGCCAACACAAGTCTGACTGTCATACTGCCGACACTCTCACAGTTTAATGTTGTAAAAAGAAAAAAGAAAATCTGTCAGGCAAACACGCTGATTAAAAAAAAAAAGTTCAATATTTCCCTCTGCGATGTGGTGGATTAAAACATTAAGTCTCCCATTATTGGAATATTGGAGAATATTTCTAAGAATCCTCCAAAATTATAAGTAAATGGTGAGTCATTTTACACGTCCAAGTATTTGTAGGTGAGATAATGAAGAATCAACGCTTCAATACTTACCCATATTACATTATTTCTTCCCCAGATCTCCACAAAAATGTCATTGTTGTCGTAAAACCTACATCAGAAATGAGCTGTCGAGGCACCGGAGAGAGTTTTGCATCTTAGAATCTCAAATCAGAACAGAAAAAGCTCCAGTTGCGCCGAGGCTTTAGGGTGTGCGGGTGCCAGACTTGCTGGATTAGTCTTAACAGCTGAAGCACGCAATTTGCTTTCGCGGTTGGTGATGAAGGGAGGCTTTTTGGATGAGCCGTGCTCGTCTTCGAGGGCTTGTTTGTGCCACAACTTGATTTGCATACATTTCTAAGACCCGAGATGAAAAAATCTTCACTTATAGTTCGAGCAACTGAAGCGCCAAAAAATATGCAGATAGCCCTCGCAGAGCGCTCTGCCAGCTGGGTACAGTGTTCTGCAGCAGAACCCTGACTATTGACCTCCCTGCAGAGGACGGAGAAAAGACAGAACCTCCTTATCAGAATGGGCCTCTCTGGACTGTATTTCATTTCAAGTATCTCAGGAATTTGATAGGAATGTGCTGGAACTTCATGTACTGTAGAGCCAAAGTAATTAGCAATGAAAGGCTCTCTGTTTTACAAAGACGTGTGCGACATGCAAGATGCAGAACCGTTTTCATCATACCAATTGGTGCATGTCACACCTATTTCAAGTCTTTAATGCATCATCATCGCCGCGAGGAAGTGTGTGCATAACAAGATGAGGGGTTGCACGGGGAGCCCGGGAAGTTTTTCATGTTCAGTTCAAAGTTTAGGGCTAACCACGGGAGGCGGATTTCTACCTGCACACATTTCCGCGATCAAATTGTGTCATGAGACCTTTCTCTAAATGATGCCTGGGCAGAGTTCAAAGCAAATCCTGTTCAAAGGAAATCTGATTTAATTTTCACTCAGTCAAGTCTAAGTGTGATCATGCCAAAGTCGTCCTGGTTAGCACCACACCCTTTGAGATGCTCAAGAAGGCGAGCTTTCGGATCCCTAAAGACACATTTCAATCCATCAAGAAGGATTTCACACCACTTGTGCTGTGGCAGCCTCCCATTAGCTTTTTCCAGCTAGTAGCAGTCTGTGAGAGTACAATTGTATTCATAATGTCTCTCTCTCTCTCTCTCTCTCTCTCTCTCTCTCTCTCTCTCGCTCTCTCTCTCGCTCTCTCTCCTCACAGTGCTCTGTTGTGATCCACAGCCGTGTGTTTTAAAAGATATTAAATGGGATATATTTTACCTTCAGTAGCACCCCACTGTGTTTAAAGATATCAATCATTGTGTCGGAATATCAAAGTGACTTTTAAAAAGGCTCCCGCAAGATTTTAAGACAAATTAAACGGGTCCCAAAATGGCCGGCACCTTGGCATCACTGAGAGATTGCTTTCCTTTTCCTTTTGGACTGTATACCTGAATGTGATCATAAGTCTTGTACCTCGGTGGAGCAGCGCAGGTGTATGAAGAGATTGGAGGGTCAGAACTGATGTCACACAACTGGGGGGGGGGGGGTGGTCTGACATGTAATTAGCCACTGATACGACACAGCTGGGACACGCCAGGAGAGCACTGATGAGGATGTGGAGTAGTAGTACCACATCGAGAGGATCCCACCAGGCAATTAGTTTGATTAGTTGTTCTGGACGCTGTTCTAATTGAAGGACTTTGCCATCCACTTGTAAGCAAAATCTGAACTGCTTACATCAATGTTGAATGTCGACATTTGTGCATTTGGTCGCAACAAGTGACGTAGTGTATCAAGCAACTGTTATTTACATTTGGGGGGAGATGGTGGAACAAACAGGACTTTCACACAGGAGGCCACTGTTCTTGTTCTGTGTGAAACCAAACGTCAACGCCGCCTTTACGCTTGTTACATTATGCTGTTACACTTGTTATGTAATATTGCGTTATCATTTTAACACAAACTATGATACTTTAACCAAGTAGTTTTTGTTGCCTCAACCTAACCAATCGTTTCACAACGTTAACCACGTGGCATTGTGCATTTCTGTGTGACAAGAGGCTGATAAGAAACGCATTCATGAAACGTATTGTTGGTTCAAAAACGTGGATCTTGGTATCCCGTGGTTTGCAGAAGCGTACAATGTTTTTTCTGGCGACTGGGTTAACCAGCCAGTAACACCACTGGTTCTGTAGAAAGAAATGAGGTCTTATGAGGGATACGGAGTCCAGTCCTGCTCAGGGAAAAACGACAAACTCATGAAGGACATACAGGAAGATCATGTTGTGCAACTGCATAGCCAGACTGTTAAGATTAACACACTAGATTACGGTTGTGGTTGCTGGAGGCCAGTGAGAATATCAGTGTTAAAATGAATATTCTCAGTATCATATAGCATCAAATATCACAGTGTAAAACTCCTATAAAGAGTTATATTACATTACAAATGACACCATGTGTGTGTCCACAACAGGGAGGGGATTGGAAAGGCAAGGCAAGGCAAGTTTATTTGTATAGCAAATTTCAACGACAAGGTAATTCAAAGTGCTTCACATAAAACCATTAAAAGCATCAAAACATAAGGCAAAAGAAAAGGAGATTTAAAAACAATTAAGAACATTAAAAAACAGTGTAAGAAATAAAATGCAGTAGTAAAATGCAGAAATGCAGGAAATTGATTAATATATTAATTGAATGTGGTTCAATTAAAGGCAGCAGCAAACAGAAAAGTCTTCAATCTTGATTTAAATGAGCTGAGGGTCTCAGCAGACCTGCAGCTTTCTGGGACTTTGTTCCAGATATGTGGAGCAGAAAAACTGAACGCTGCTTCTCCATGTTTAGTTCTGACTCTGGGAACAGAAAGTAGACCGGTCCCAGACGACCTGAGGGGTCGGGATGGTTCATAAGGTAGCAGCAGATCAGAGATGTATTTTGGCCCTAAACCATTCAGTGCTTTGTAAACCAACAGCAGGATTTTAAAGTCAATTCTTTGTTGGACAGGAAGCCAGTGCAAAGACATCAGAACTGGGGTGATGTGACTCAGCTGCAGCTTTCTGACTGACTTTTTACAGAGACCTGTAAACACACCGTTACAGTAGTCCAGTCTGCTGAAGATAAATGCGTGGACAAGTTTTTCCAAATCCTGTTGAGACATAAGTTCTCTAATCCTTGATATATTCTTCAGGTGATAGTAGGCTGCTTTTGTAATAGTCTTGATATGGCTGTTGAGGTCTGAATCCATAACTACACCTAGATTTCTGGCTTGGTTTGTGGGTTTTAACATCAGTGATTGGAGCTGATCGGTGATTTTCAATTGTTCGTCCTTGGTACCAAAAACAATTACTTCTGTTTTATCTTTGTTTAATTGAAGAAAATTCTGGCACATCCAGTTGTTGATTTGTTCAATGCAGTTACCCAGCCCTTGTATGGGATTATAGTCCCCTGGTGACATAGTTATGTAGATTTGTGTGTCGTCTGCATAATTATGATAACACACTTTGTTGTTTTCCATAATCTGAGCTAGTGGAAGCATGTAGATGTTGAACAGAAGAGGCCCCAGTATTGAACCTTGGGGAACACCACATGTCATTTTAGTCAGCTCTGATGTGTAATCAGCTACAGACACAAAGTATTCTCGGCCCTTCAAGTAGGATTCAAACCAGTTAAGTGCTGTGCCAAAAGGGGAGCACACTAAATAAGAATGGGTCAGTAGTGCAGTAGGCCTTTTCCATTGACGTCATTCTTCAGCACCAGAGGTTGTCGCTCGTCCTCCAACCATTGTTTAATTGCCAACACTGGAACAAATGAAATTCTGTTAGCGTTAGCTGCTCCTCAAAAAGAAGAGTCCCACCTCATTTATTCAATAATCGGTAAATATTACTCCTGTACGATCACGTCACAGACAACATAGAAATGAAGGTTTCATAGATGGTTCTCAAGCAGTCGCAGTCGGATATAGATCTTTATCAAATCGGAGGCGGATAGCATGGCTGGCTGCTATCTGATATTACACAAAAGGCCAATATCAGCCCCACAAATCAGTCCAAGTTTGAACCCCCCCAGCAGTGAAGGCTTTTGTCCATTGGCCAACAGCAGATCCAGCATGTTAGTCTCCATAAATACAAAGCAGACAGGGCCAAGGATCCTCTTCGGTAAATAGCTGCAACCGACCGTTTGTGTTTACATCTGCTGCAGCCAAAGAGAGTAAACAGAGTGTGAGAAAGAGGTACAACAACCGCTATTAAAAGCGCTGCTAAAACCAGCCAAAAAACGACCCCCCCCCCCCCCCCACCACCACATGCTCTAACTCTCTTTCTGCCCATTGCAGAAAGGGAGGAAAGTGAATGAGTCACCCTCCCCCATCTCTTTATTGAGGCAGCTGCACCCTTTGACCTTTATGCCTGTGGAATGTGTGTGGACCAGTGGTGGTGCGGGCCTATGATAAAGGGGAGTATAGGGGTGAAGGCAGGCAGGAGAGGAGAGGGGGGGGGAGTTGGTGAATTTGGGAGACGGAGGGAGAAAAGAGAAGGGGAGAGTTCGCTTTTTCTCTCTACTACAAAAGCTGTCAGTGTGAACAATAAGCGCGGAGAATGGTGTGTGTCCAGGGAGGCACTGAGCCGTGTTAGTGTGCGAACCGGGCCGCGAGAGGCCATAAGAAAGAGGGAGAAAGACGGCAAGGGGGAGAAAAGCAGAGAGAGACAAATGATGAAGATTGAAACTCGATGAGAGGACTATGGAGGAGAGAGGAAGATGATGGGATAGAGAAAGAAATAAGGAAGACGGAGTGAGAGGGGGAGTGAGAGATAGAGGAGAGCAGGAGGGTGTTGGTTTTGTCTAGCAGCACTCTTAAATACTGAACTTCCGTTGCCAAAGGAAACAGAACACAAGGCCCAGTATCGGGGTGTGTGTGTGTGTGTGTGTGTGTGTGTGTGTGTGTGTGTGTGTGTGTGTGTGGCCAGCATACCAAAGGGGCCCTGCTCCTCACTGTACCAATGACATCAGTATAGTTAATGCTTTACATTCACCAAGTCCTCATTAAGTTTATCTGTGCAAATGTGTGTGTGTGTCTGCTTGTGTGTGCATGCCCTGTGTTCAAACTACGCACATTTTAGACTACACACTGTGCAGCTGGCTGCAGACAAAGGTGTTCATCGCACTTTGTTTTTGGATGCGGGTGTGTGTGAGTGTTTGAACAATTGCAGGGGCGGAAGAGAGCGGGGGTGTTGGTAGTTGAGTGGAGACTTTGAATGGTGTGTGTGTGTGTGTGTGTGTGTGTGTGTGTGTGTGTGTGTGTGTGTGTGTGTGTGTAATGGGGGTTCAATGATAGGGTGTTTTGCTTTGAAAGCAAACTGGGGGGATGACAAACCCCCACCACCTCCACAAACACACACACACACACTCAGCAAAAGTATTGATTTTCGAGCTGGTGTGTGAGCTGTGGTAAGTGGTCGGTAATAGCGGGAGAAGAGTTTTGTGAAGTGGTCCAGGTTAAGAAGTTTGGCTGCTGGGTAGAGATTTAATCCCTGGGATGGGGCCAGCGATGATGGGATGAGATGGACAGGGGTCAAAAAACACTCCAGTATCTCTAAATGGGGACGAGAGATGTGTAAAACCACTAAAACCACTGAAGTGACGCATCTCCAAAGGCATGGATTATAACACACACACACAGCGCGCTCACGTGTACGGCTTTGTTGCTGGAAAAACACACACGTGTTCTGTGAACCCACTCATGCAGTAAGGTACATATTTCACATACTTGCATTCACTCAGCAAATTTTGCACCGACACGCACACAACATGCGTCCTTAAACACTAAACCCACGCGCAAATACACTCGTGTGTTGGTGAGCACACAAACATGTCAGAATGCACACGCAGACTACACGGGTGCAGCAAGGGTGTACTGCTGTTTGTGCTTTCAAATGCATTATGCAAAAACATGAACACATTACACAGACACTTAAGTACAAAGCACTTCCATAATTACACCGACACACCTGCAGATTCTGTATATACACACACACACATCTGTACACGTACTAAACACGTGGCGCTAAAGTGGGCACATGCTCCAACATGCTACACATACAGAATGTATTGTCAAGTGGCACATGCTCTATACTTTGAGACATATTGGACCAGGTCTATAATATATATATATATATATATATATATATATATATATATATATATATATATATATATATATATATATATATATATATATATATATATATATATATATATATATATATATATATATATATATATATATATATATATATATATATAATGTGAAATAGAGTTGCATGCCCTGTTGCAATGTGGAGCCCTATTCATGTCAGTAAAAGTTGCTCACTTGGTTTAAAACTACTTGGTTGGGGTCATAAAAGATCATCGTTTGGGTTTGTTGCATAACTTCAGTGACGTCGCTCACGTTACGTATGTGACGTTAGTTACTTTACGTCACATATTTTCCCTGACTCCTTGCTACTCAGACTCTGCTCTTAATACTACGCCACCTGACATCCGGAGGATGTTCTCTGAGCGTCTAATATTGCTGCATGGGTTTACCTTGGGAGTTGAGTGGAGTTAAGTGTGTCTCGTACAGTTGGTAAAGGGGGCCTTGTGGGTTGGTATTTGACGCACTGTGAATGAGACCGGTGCTGAAACACACAATAGATGTTTTTTCATTGTCAGACCTTTTTAAGAGAAGTAGAGAAGTACAAAATCATTTGTTCCTAAATACAACATGATAAGCGAGGCAAAGTGGGCCATCAGACCGAAATAATACATTTTTTAACAGAATGGAATTCTTGCTGCATTGAGACCTTGTGATTGGCTTTGTTGACTTCCATAATGAGTGAAAATGGAGACAGTTGGAGGACAGAAACCTGACTTAATGAGGTGGCTACCATGTGCCAACCTCTAGTTCTGAAAAGTGAAGCCAAGGTAGTGTCTTAAACTTCCATTCTTTCTATTGGCCAGCAGGGGACGACCCCTCTGGTTGCAAAAAGAAGTCTGGATGTATAGAAGTCTATGAGAAAATGACTCTACTTCTCACTTGATCCATTACCTCAGTAAACATTGTAAACATGAGTTTGTCGTCTGGATAACTAGCTTAAAGGTCCCATTTCGAGTCAAATAGACCATAAAGAAGGGTATGCGTCAGCGCATGGCTACCTTTTGATTGACAGGTTGCTGCCACAGCGTTGTATGTTTTCGTCTTCGAGCTTGAACCCTTTCACAGTGTGTTTTCAGTTCATGAAAGTGAATCGTAACATTTTGGTTGCCTAAAAGTGTTTTGTTCAGCATTTGGTCGTTCTTAGCTCCACCCTCACTTCTGATTCCAAGAAGCCAAGAAGGCGACGGCCAACAAAACAAAATGGCGACTGCCAAAATGCCGAACTCAAGCCGTCAGAACTCTAGTCCACAAACCAATGGGTAATGTCACGGAGACTACATCCACTTCTGATATACAGCCTGTGGTTGCTGTGCAGCAGCGCCTGATCGTGTCTGTGAATGTTTACAGCGACACATGAGTGTTTTAATGGGTTTCCCATCCTCACTACAATGCGGATATATATCCACCGTGGAGAACACGTTTTTTTTTACGGGGTTGGAAACTGCCAGCTGAGGATGTATGGAAGGCCTCATTGAACAATCCTGCTGCCAGCACTCGTGAAATACAGTCTATAAGCACGGGGGGGGGGGGGGGGGGAATAACATCCTTAAGACCTGTGAAATCCTCTGCTGCTTCTGTCCTTGTTTGCCGACATGCTCAATCTATGTTTTTGTTTTTTCCTCTGATGAAACAGGTGGTCTCTGTATAGATCCGCCAGCCCACACCCCCTCCCCTACACACACACACACACACACACACACACACACACACACTCTTACTCCCTTTTGGTTCGCTCCATAATAGCTAAAGGATGCTTTTCCTCCTCAATGCTTTCACGGCATCCCCGTCTCCCCTGTTCTCTCTTCTCCGCTTTTTCGCCTGTCCCTCCCTTCCTCCTCACCCCTCACCATTACACGCAACAGCTGCCAGTGTCCTTCGGAGGAAAAATGATTCGTGTCCAAAACAACTGATTCCTCTCGCTCTCCTTCTCTCTTTCCTCCTTCTTCTGTGCCCTAACCTCCCCTCCTCTATTGACCAGTTACTCCCCACCTCGACCACCTCGACAACCACTTCCCCCCCTATTGCTCTCTCTTCCTCTGCAGTTGAGGCATGTACCACATTACATTCAGACAGGCGGGCAGGCAGAGAACAGTGGTGATGGGAGATTTCCTGTCGGCCAGGCGTGCACATGTGAAGGTCCCCGGTTGCCTTTATCATCTCGCCTGACAGATACACTGATAGCACCGTGGCGCACGAAAGCACAGACTCTCCCTCTTTCAACCCCCCACACACACACACACACACACACACACACACACACACACACACACACACACACACACACACACACACAGAGACAGACATGAGGGCGTTCACATGGTGCTCATTCGAGAGCAGAGTCTTCCACTGAATGACTGGGTCATAGTGTGGAGATCTTTTTCTTTTTTCCGGACAAATCTAGCCACGAAAGGTTGAAATGCGCTCCTGATTTCTGTTGTGAAAGAATTAAACATCACAAAGGCAGTTTTAGAGAGGAGAACAAGTGCGAAGCAGAACAGCATTCTTGTTATTGTTACAGAAGAGAATGGACACACTCAAACACACACAGGACAAGAGCAATGGTACCTATGCAAACTTCCAAAGCCTCTTGCAAGGCTTTGGGTACAATCAAAGGTCCAAAGGACAAGTGTGTGTGTGTGTGTGTGTGTGTGTGCGTGTGTGTACTATTGTTGCATTCGCCTAGGTGTTTAAAGGGTCTGTTAAGGGTCTTGTTTTATTTTGTCCTCTGCGGCGGTGCGATAGAGGGAATTTCATTATGCAAATCTATGTCTCTCTGCTGATGAGCATGCCCTCAGGCTTCTGTCTCATACACAATGGCGCTCACACACACACGCACACACACTATGCGTCCGTCAACCACACTCACGCATATAAATACTCTCATTCCATGCAGTCTGTGTCTCTTTTACCAACTCTCAGTAACACACATGCTCAGACACTCATCAAAACATGCGTGACTGTGCCACACAGACACAGTCACGCATATCATGTCTGAGACTGGAGGCACAGCAGGGGTGTGTGTGTGTGTGTGTGTGTGTGTGTGTGTGTGTGTGTGTGTGTGTGTGTGTGTGTGTGTGTGTGTGTGTGTGTGTGTGTGTGTGTGGTGAGGCTAAAAGGGGCTGCTTGAGGTTACGAACCATTTCAGTGTTCCAAACTAAATTTGCCCCAATTCTCTTGTACATGGCTGCACTTAATACCCCTTTACACAGTCGGACACACACACACACACACACACACACACACACACACACATACATAGTTGGACCAATGCACACTCGCATTAGCTGCAACAGATATACACACAAATGTATACAACAACATGCACATAAAAGCAAGCAGACTTTAAAAAGTAGCCCCAAAATCTGCACAGAAACATGTACCTTAGCACACACACACACACACAATAAAAATTACACACAATTACATATGTGCATGCAAAAGGTCAAATTACGCACACAAACACGCATACAAAGGAGAGCCCTGCCCCATGTGGATGTGACCCAATGACCCTGCTGTCACACACAGTGCCCATCTGCCACAGAGAGGCACAGAGGGAGGGGACAGAGGGTGGGGCTGTCTTGAGGGAGGGGGGGTAAGTAAGTGCTTTGGGCAGGAGGTGTGTGTGTGTGTGTGTGTGTGTGTGTGTGTGTGTGTGTTGTGGGGTCCTTAGGAAGGAACAGAGCAAAGAAAGAATGTGTCTTCACGGTAAATTTTTACTTTTGCACAGATGTGCTGTTTGGTGCCTGGAGAAGTTTTCGTGGTATAAGACCCCCTCTAGTCTCTCCATGCCCTCCCCCTCTTAACACACACACACACACACACACACACACACACACCCACGCATACAGAACAAAGTGTACTGCTGTTAGCCCGGGGCTGATCTATCCAGAACCTCCTGTCCGCTGCCGTCTCAAGCTTCCTATGGTAAATAAAGAAAATACTCAGAGAAGCAGGCTGACTACTGTCCTGAATGTAGAACAGATGAGGACCAGAGAGGGAACAAAGACGGCCGCGGCAAGCGAGGGATGATGGGGGAAGGAAGGAGACTTGCTGTTGCCCTGTGAAAACCGTGCACCTCCACTTTTAATAGTTCCACTGAAGGTATTATAATAGCTTAGTACAGCAGGTTTCAAAAAAAAAGAAGCAGCAGTTTATTAAATAAAGACAAAGAAAAACAACATCAACAAGGTTTTAATCTGAAAACTCTGCTTGATTTCTTAATTTCTGGAGATATGAGGTTTTCCTTGATGTGGAAACATGTAATATTGATAGAAAATCTGTTCCAGACGAGAGGAAATTTGGCTTTAAGGATGCTTCACGGAAACTTTTTGGTGCATAACTATGGCTCCCAAACAGGAAGGGATGGGTCTGTTGTGAAAATCTGGTTATAGTTATATGGTGATTTATGATCCGCAGTTGCATCGGGCAGTTATTGCTTTTTTATATTGTATATCGGCATCCACGAGCAATATGATGGCAGTTACTCTCTGACCAATGCCTGAAAACAGCCATGAAGTTTTATTTTTGGTGCCGACTGTGTTTCATTATTTTATTGTTCAATTAGATTTTTTTTGCAAAGTATTTTTCATGTAAATGTCAGCTATAACGACACAAAATATTGGACACCGACGTCTTTGGTCTCAAAACAAACACACACATGCAGAATAGGGAGGAAGAGATGGAGGAGGAGGAAGATGGGGGGGAAGAAGGGAGGAGGAGGAAGATGAGGAGGGAAGGCAGGTTGTGGAGCAGGAGAGCAGGGGGTGTGATGGATATCCAGAGGGGACCAACTGTACTGGTGTCAGACGGGGCTGCTGCCAGCGCACATCCTGCCAACACACACACCAGGAGCCAGACACACACATGCACACGCACTCTCAGGCCTTGCCCTAAGTGTGTGAACAACCCTGCCAACTGTAGCCTACACCCAACCACCACCACCACCACCACCACACAACAACCCTCACCCCCCACAACCCCATAAGACCCAATCTGGGATCGGTCGACAGCGACAACTCTGGTGCCAAGCGTTGCCCCGCTGCCGGCCCTGCTCGTGTGCATTTCACTGAGTTAGGAACGCAGGTTGACTGAGCTTTCGACACAAAGACTGATTACACGTCACATCGCGAAGAGGTGGAAATGCATCTTGGTGCTGTGAATCGTTTGAGAATGTTTGTATTCTTCTGAGAGGAAAAATCAACCTGCATGTTGTATAATGCTGGGGGATTGTTGTCCATCGGTACCCATTAGCCTCCGTGAGCCTCTGTGTACATACCCGCGATTTATTTACTCCCAAGCGTGAAGTGGCGGTTCAGTCGACTCATGTAGTACCATTTCAGGCTTTTTGTCTTGGATTTAAATTCTGCTCACGACCTTTTGTCGCATGACATCCTCTCTCTGAGTGCCCCCCCCCTTTCTCTATCAAACGCATGCTATCTCAGAAGAAATGCCTCAAAAATCTTTGTTAGAAATCCACGAATACATCTTTAAACCTCTCAGCCCCCGCCGCCAAGCGACTAACCCTCTTAATTCCCTAATCATGTTTATGCAAATTCCATTTGTGTGTAATATGTGTACATAATGGATGCTGCTATCACCTATGGGACAGACCTGCCTCATATATGTATATATATGTGCAGATTTCTCCCTCACAGGGAGGCTGATAAAGATTAACTGTGGACTCTGCAGATGGGAGAAATTGTTTTTTTGGTCAAACCTAGGCTTCTAAATCTGATTATGTAAAGACTGTACTGCAACCTGGGGTGCTGTGTAGATTCACATTCAAAGATGACTTGTCAGAAATAATCATACTCCAAAGAATATGGTAACATTTGCTTGCTTTACTAACTTTGTTTCCCCTCAAATGGTTGTCTGCAATATAGCTGAGGTGTGTTGCGTCTTTGCATAAATGAAGACTCTGCAACAATTAATGAGACAGAGTCTACAGTCATGCTAGCAGCTCTGTGAGGCTGCACTTAGGCCCACTGGTGCTTTGAGCGAAATGCTAACATCAGCATGCTACACAAGGCTCACTCCAACCCTAACCCCATGCTCACAATGACAATGAGTCATGCTGATGTTTAACATGTTCACTGTGTTCGTTTGGCATGTTGGCACGGTGACATTTTATGTTTAGATATGCAAATGAGGCATTATCTAATGCTAGCTTTAGGCGATACAATATCTACAGACACAGATAGACAAAGTAGTGAAATAAACACCTAAATGCATATCTTGGATGATTTATCCAATGTTCAGATTTCTGTTGTGCAAATTAGCACATATATAAGATAATGCCTCATTTGTAGATTCAAACATACATTTTCAAAAAACTTTCCATACAAAAAGTAATTGTCCTAAATTCATGTGATCAACGGCAAGTTTCCTAGCGATATCCGTTCGTTCATTTTTGTTTTTTTTACCCTATTGCCCTTATTAAAAGTTGCCTTTAGACAAACTGAATGCCTGATAGCAGCCTGTATCTACTCATGGGGGTCAGCTACAGGGTACCGTCTGTTGGATAAGGCTAGATAGTACAAGAGTCCATGATAATGCTGAACACATTGCTCTCCGACAAGCTGGAGATGTGTGCATCGCTTTGACTCTGGAGCTAACATCGGAGCAGGCATCCTAAAATTTGCTAAACAAACTCCATCCCTTTTAGCCTGTAAACGATTTCCTATTGTAAACACATGTTGGAGATGAATCACTCTTTGGTTCAACTCTCAGAGAGGACATTTCAGACAAGTTCCCCCTCCTGTTTTCCATTTGGCTGTTTAATTGTCTCAGCGCTGTCAACAGACTATCAAGGTAATTAGCCATGACTGCACAACAACACAATCAGACAGACAGGAATGAACTGCAGCCTCTGAACATGATACTTAGAGAGGGAATGGGTGGGAACGACTTAATGTGGGCGCACGTATGCACACACACACACACACACACACACACACATGGGCGTGCACGCAGCCGGGGCGCGCACATATATACACCGACACACACCACCTCTCATGCACAGTCATTACCGTACCCTGAGTACATAGTTCCATGCCACACATTATATTTCCTTCGCCAACCATAACCCTCCACCCACCTCCTCCTTAATCCCTCTACCTCTTTCCCCCTCTGTGTCACACACACACACACACAGTTACAAAACCCAAACCTCATTTCCTCTGTGCCTCGAGCTATAGGAGCAGTGTTAATTGCGAGAAGGTGGGGAGCAAGCAAGAGTATGCTTTTGTGTGTGTGGGTATAGGAACATGAGCTTTATGGGTGTGCGTAAGCCGCTGCAACTGTGCAACGTTTCTATATGTGTGAGCTCGTTTCTTCGAAGTGTGTATAGGCCGTCTCTCCTACGCCAGTCTGGGCATAGCTCCAGGGTTTCCTGCGCCACCTGGGCATCTGCGAGTCCTAGTGGCTGTCATTTGGTACCGTCCCAGCTGGAGTGTGTGTTCCTCCCGTGTGTATGTGTTTATGTTTGTGTGCGTCCGCTGAGGAGGGAGGGGAGAAGGGGGGGGGGGCTGCCCATGATGAGCCTTTAGTGCCAGCAGCAAACACCATTGTCTCAGCCATGTCTTGTCCTCTGAGACGCGGGGAGGGGGGGGGGCGTACACAGACACGCACACTCTCAAAGTGTACATCTGGTTTCACACCGCTGCCTTCTGTGGAGTGGATTCTTCCCTTTGAAAAACATTTCCAATAAAAAAAAAAAAAAAGGACACAAGGAATTAAGAGGGAGGGGAAAAGGAATTCGATTAAGCAGCCACCATTAAGTAGCCAATGAAGCTCTCTGCGCCCGCTTGCTTCGACTGCACATACACCATTAGTTGTTCAGGCCATGGCAGACTTAAAAGCACCCTGACTCAAAGGTCATCTACCTCCATTGAGCAGAGCTAATATTAGATTAGCTCTGCAGCACTATGTGAGTAAAAAAAAAAAAAAGAGAAGGCAGCCTGGGCAGATTGGAAAAGAAGAGATTATATTGACTCTTGGGTGGCCATTGTCTCTGCTCTGTTGAAACACAATTGAATTTACAGCTATGATTTGTTTTTAAGGGAACATTTGTTAGAAGATGTAACAATAAGGACTGTGAGTTGCGGTAAACCCAGCAAAACTGAGTTCAACTGCTATTATATTTGGCACAAACAGGAATGGCACATTGTGTGGTTGGTATCCAGACTATATTGTGGCTTCACTGTCATTTATCAAAGTAAAAGGCATCAAGGTGATGTAAAAAAGCAGTCATTAATAAAGTGTGTTTTCCCGTTATGACGACCAACTAAGTGGGCTTAGCTGCTTTATTTATTAACCACTAGTTATTGGGGATACATTTAGAGGCTGAAATAATTAATTGGTATTTAATTTAAAGCTTAAAATAAGTGATACGGTAACAGAGGTAATACATTGTAAAGTGCTGATATTGGTGTCAGCGGGCATGGGCATGACGGAGACTAAATGAATGGCAACAACAACAACAAAGAGAGAAGAAGATAAAAGCGTAATAGGAGAACGCCCTTGTTCCTCTCTGTTGGTGAAGTTGCCCTCAAAATGATGCAGCCTCTCGAGATGATTATGGGAAAGTGTTCCAAAGCGTCAGCAGTGAAAACACTTTAAGAGCATTCAGGTGAGGGTCAACAGATCGCTGTGTACAGAAACATTTCAGGGTTGAAACAATACACCCCAGCCTCGGTAATAACACTTCGGGCAACACACACACACACACACACACACACACACACACACACACACACACACACACACACACACACACACACAAATACAAACTTACACTGTTCCCTGCCCCAAGGTTGAAACTCTAAACCTAATCACTCAGTTTTCCCGCACTCCACCGACCTAATGCCTTCACACGTTTCTTACTTGTGTGCGTGCGTGTGTGTGTGTGTGTGTGTGTGTGTGTGTGTGTGGGGTGTGTGGGGTGTGTGCATGTTTGCAAATCAGCAGATGCCCTACCTTTGCACAAACAACACAGCAGCATGTGAATCTGTGTTCTTAAGTCATTTCTCCGTAGTTTTCTACCTCCCATTGCTGTGTGAAGACGTTAGCGCTGTGGTGTGGTGAGGCATCAAAGGGAAATGCTCGAGTGTGTTCTGAAATACTGCATGTGCTTCATGTGTCTGTATAAGGTCTTCATCTGTGTGTATGCTGGCTGGAGTTGAGCACAGGCTTACCTGGGATGAAGCAATAATGTATAGAAAATGGTATAAAAATGATTCTTATCAAATCATTCAAATAAAAACATGTATAACCTATATACAAACAAAACGGAATATATCGTGGATAGGAAACAAAGAAAATACAATATAGATAAAGGAAAATAGTAATTAAAATATCACACTGTGCTTACCATAATTAACAAACATTAAAAGCATTGCCGTCTTATTTAGAGTTGGCCCAACACTCGGAATATACATTAAATATTCCCATTAAACAGATGTTTTGTGTGGTATTAGTACTCCTTGTTGATTGGTCGGTTTGCCAGTCAGAGGGGAAAGGTGATGCAGGTGGGCGATCGTTTGAGGAAGCCATGCAGCTCCTGTCATCACGGTGGATGAAGAAATGAGAACAGCGGGCCGAAATAGATAAACTGCTAAAAGATATGAATGTAAACGTGACACGTGAAGAACACTCAACCTGAAACCAAAACGTCTGCTGTCGTGGAGGAAGATTCGGCCAAAAAAACTGTCGCGTGCGTGTGACTAGCATCCCTGCTGCTGAGGGTCTCTAGAATGCAGCGCGTCTAAAGGGTAAGTTAGCTGTTTCACGGCCATTATTGTGACTGCTGCTGTGTTTCTGGGTCATATTACTGACTTGTACCATGATGCCGTGCGCGTGCTGAGCGCTGGTGTTCCGCACTTGTTGCAGCGGATGTCCCCGTTTAGTGCTATCGCTCTCACTCTGCGCGCGCGCGCGCGGGCACACACGCGTTCTTTGCCCACGCGGCATCGCTCTTTCTCTCGCTCTCAAGCTGATGCACACAGTGGACACAGGTTCTCTGCTGAGGGATACTCATGCGCATGCTCGGGTTATGTTGTGAGGCAGAGTTTAAATTGAAGATTTGATTTTTTACTCTTTCAGATCTTTTGGGGTCCATGTGTTTGTCCATAATGTTTCTCTGTGTCTCCTTCAGTGTCCAATTGCTGCTTTTGTATGGTTGTATATTTGAAGTAGCCTATATCCCACTTAGAATCTTTACATACAGTAACACAGCCGTTCTGTGACCCAGCATTTGTATCATATGGTGTAGGTAGGCCCAGCCCCCCCGCCCCACTACCCTGTGTGGGTCTGTTCATTGTGTGTACAGTATGTGCACTCATGCCCTGGGAAGAGAGTTCAAAATGACCTTTTGTGTGAAGTAGATACAATGCTTATTCACCGTTGATGCATCGATCCTGTCTTTGTGTGTGAACGGTGCAATGCATTGAAGGGCTCACTTGTAGGCAGCACATCTTAAAGTGTATATTTCTCTGTGCAGATGTAAGTATGCTTGAACGTACAGTGTGTATATATGTGTGTATGTGTTCGTGTGGGTGGTTGTGCAATAGGTTTGGGCAGTCAGCAGGGGTCCCGCGAGGCTGATTAGTGGACCCTACCAACTGTCAATGAAAGAAGCAACCCTCTTTCTAATGCATAATAAAGTGAATGGGCTGTTACGTTACCGCAGTACAGGCCTGTTGGCACATCGGCACTTTGGCACATTGTTTTGTACGTGTGTGTGTGTGTGTGTGTGTGTGTGTGTGTAGCAGCCCTACATCAAATATCTGAGGAAACAGAGTGAGCACTGACCAAACGCCAACATGAGTGCGTGTTTGTGTGGAAGAGAGAAAGGAAAGATTGAGTCGGACCTTTCATGTGTGCAATTGTGTCATTCTATTCTTTATGCACAAGCATGTGTGCATACAGCCCAATGCTTACGGGTGTGTGCGAATATCACACAGTAGATGTGGAATTGTGCATTTAAAAGCTCTCGTAACCGTGTTTGCTCGCCTCGTTTGTTCGTGTGTGTGCACCTGCGTGTGTCTGTGTATTGGCTCTGTGACTCCATCTACATTTTCCCAGTGTAATATCAGTGGCAGGGCCATAAGAAGTGCTTCATTCAGTGGTTGATACAGTAATCACAGCGAGGGAGAAGTAATAACCTTCTGCTATGCCGCTATTTAACGACTGTGGCCTTGACTTCACTATTGACTGCATTAGAGGCGTCGCATTCAGCTTGGTTACACACTTGCGCGTGTCTACAGTTCCGGCATGTGTGTGTGTTATGGCCTTATGAGTGGTGCTGTGGAATGCATTGTCTGGTTGCTTATTGTGCCGGCAGATATATATATATATATATATATATATATATAAAAAAAAATGTATTAAAAAAAAGCCCAGTTGCTCTGAAACGTTAAACGGCTGCCTGTCTTACTTTTCCTCGACAGGGACCACAGTGAAGGACGAACGAGGATGCGTGTAATCCATCCCCCCCTCCTCGCTCTCTCCCTCCCTCCCTCCCCCCCTCAGTCTGTCACAGCATCATGTCTTTCTTTCTAAGTCCCTTCAGAATGATTGAATATTTACTCTCATTTAACGTTGCTGTCCAAAAGACATCGGGCAACAGAGACCCACATTACACACACATTCACAAACACTCTCACTCACAGCCTAGTCTACCCATTTAATTAAGCACTCTATGAATAATTCAGTTTGAGCCTCTGGGCAGAAGATAATTATAACGATCAGGATAATAATGTTTATTTTGCTTTTCATTGTATTAAGACATCAATATCTCTGCGGTGCAGTGAGGACAGGTTTGCAGCTACGCGGCTAATGCGCCACCTCCAATATCCGAACGGCAGCGTGTGCGTGTGCGCGTGTGCGTGTGTGTGTGTGTGTGTGTGTGTGTGTGTTGCAACGGGTGGTTCTTAAAAGTGCGTGTGGAAAGGAAAGTTATAAAGTTTTAGAATTGGCCGCCTTCATGATGCCAGGCAGAGTCTGTTTTCTAAAGTGTATATATATATATATATTTTTTATCAACTCTTTTTGATGATAATCCCAAAGTTCTCCGGTTCAGTCCCGGCACTGCGACTGTCCTTGAACAGTGTGACTGCTCTCGTTCCCAGTAGAAATATCGGTGTACTCGTAATCCTCCGTCTAGTAGATCAATGCTACATAATGTGATTACAGTGCTCACTGGGCACAGCTGCTCTCCATCCTATGTGGCCTCTATCAAGTTGTGATTAGTCGATGATTGTCTATTCTTTGGCGGGCATATGGAATCAGCAGTCTATTCGCTGTTACTGTATAGTCATTGATTAACCCCCGGCAACAGATGCAGGAACAGTGATTGTGCTGTATTGTTGGTCGGCACCCGGCGTATTGTATCACACTGGGAAGTCTTTTCCAAATGGCTGCAATTTGCTATTCTCTCTGAAGATTATTGTAAATCTTTTCTGCATCCGAGAGATTGGAGAAGTGATATGACACGGAAACTGAGTCATGAGCTAAATGTTGATCCTGTGACGTGTTTGTAATGTGCTGTAGTCTTGCGTAAACTGCGTAGTTCATTATTCTGCGTCATCGCTCATTTATTACAGGTTTTTAAAGTAGCAATTATTGTTTTGTCTGATAGATTTTCTGTCACCATTTGAGTTCTCTTATCCATCCTGTTCTTCCAACCATACCCATTCCTATCCATCATAAACTACAAAAACACACACACACGTGACATCTATTCTATTAGGCCTGAGATCCTTAAACTCTTCCATTGATCCGTCTCTCTGTCAACCCCCCCCCAAAGCTCCAGGGCTTTTGTCCAGACACCCAGCCTCTGAGAGACCTGGCCCAGTGAAGGCCTCTCCCTGTGGGCTTCAGCAGCAGGGAGAAGTCCATCTGCAGAGCTGGACCTGCTGGAGTTAACCCATCAGTCACTGGCGCTGATGGATAACCCAGACAGACAGGGGGGGGGGTTGTTGGGGTACATGTACACACACACACATACACACACACACACAGAAACAAACTGAACAACAGATTGACAGACTGACTGCGTGTGCGTGTTGCGTACAAATCTAAGAAACTTGAGAAACTTAAAAGTGGCTCTTGTGTCCCCCTCAGTGACCGCCTCATTTGATTAGTGGCCTGAAGGGGCCACCGGATCAATAACTGACTCGGGTTGCCCCTTACAGCTTTACACACACACACACACACACACACACACGCACACGTGCACACAGTCAAACCCACGCACAGAGCTCTGCCGCAGTTCATTTAGGCCAAGCCGTCAATCACCAAAATGTGGACAGGTCCACTCTGTCCCAGCCGATCTAGGACGCTGGAGGGGGCTTATGTTCGTGTGTGTGTGCGTGTTTATGCGGATGAGATATTATGTGTCTGCTTAGTCCCATCTGTTGTGTGCATATGTGTGCGTGCGTGAGTACCAATTAGTTCATGTTCCTTGTTATCCCCGCCAGTAATGGCACGCCAATATGAGCAGGTGTGTCGATGTCAATAATCCTGAAGTCAGACTTTAAATCTCATTCAACTAAACACAACAACTTAAGAAACGGACTTCTTTTACTTGAGGGTCACCTACTGGGAGACCATTGTACACACACACACACACACACACACACACACACACACACACACACACACACACACACACACACACACACACACACACACACACACACACACACACACAAGCTGGATGATGTCACCTCCCAGTATGACCACAATCCCCCACCAATGAATATTTGGTTTACTGCTGTGCTCAAGGGCACGTTGACATTAATTGTGGTGGGAGGTTAAAGCATTTTATCATCCAACTTTTCCCATGTGGTCCAGTAATTGGAACGCTTTGAACAAAAGAACCATTAGGTGACCTCCTGCAGCTTTGTGAAGTGGATCAGAGACATTAAATGATGAAAACAGCACCTTTGTACATGTTGATTACCTAAATAAACACAACAAAGGCTCATGTTTTAAACATCCCATTTGTGATTTGTCCACTTTTGAAGCAATTTGAGAGCACAAAGGAGAATGTTTTAACATCAATAAATCCTGGAACCAAGTTAAGTTGTGCATTATTGCATGTCTAATTATGTTAGCAATATTTTCCTGTTACCCTTAGTAGCGTTAGCTTCTCGATTTTTAGGGGCTTACCTTTTTCATATTGCATTGCAATAGCCTGTTTTTAAGTGATCATACACCGAACAACTTGAAAACAAAATGAGCCCAGCTGGTAGAGAATGTTAGTCTTGCTTAATAGATGCCACATTAGAATTTTGTGCAAAATCAGACGTAAACGGGCAAATTCATCCCAACTGAAGCCGACCAGGTCCCGGCCCGTCACAGGGGGTCAGCACTCGGCCCTAGTGGTCGCTTCGGTGCCCATTGTGATCCACTTGTCCAAGCTGAATGGAAACAGTGTTCGACAAACAGCCTGTCCACCCACGGGCGTCCTTCACCGAGAACCTTGTTGACGCCACCGCATTGCTACCCACTCAATACAACACACACACACACACACACACACACACTGTCGCCTTCCCTGGGGTGCTTTTCGGCCACCGAAGATTAGCTTTCCGCCCACGGCGCTGTCACACACACGTGGCTCCGCCCCTCCGCTCTGCCCTCCCACACACACAGGCTGAACACAGTCATTGGCCGCCCACACGTGCCAGTTAACCTTCTAATGAGGCGGCATGGGTCGTGTCGTGTTCCGCTGCCCCCTCGGGGCCGGCCGACCTGTCTGCGCGTCAGTTTTACTCCCGCCCACGCTGACCGCCTGATGGACTGCCTCGCCTAATTGACTGACTGAATTACCGACTGACCGTCTGGATGACTGACTGGATAAACATGTAGCATGCTGGGATAGCGTGGGCGTGGGAACTTGAAGCGCATGCCTGTGGGTGTAGACCGGAGTGCAAAGGGATGGCTGTAGCTTGGCCAGAGCGAAGAATCCTAGAAATATACTTTTAATATATGGACTCATGGTATGGTGTAATTATTGCCGAGTAGTGGCTTTTGCTCCCCACATACCGATTGCAGTCGTTCTGGTGTTTTCCAATCTCTCTTTTATGGCTCCTCGACACCTCTGGTACAGTTTTACTGCAGGACTAAAGAGTCGTAAATGACTACACTCATTAGACTATTTCTAAAATTCATTCCGCTCAATTTGAAAAGCACTTTTTTGTTGTTTGCTTCAGAAAATGAATAATATAATAATAAAACATATTCATTCTTCATGTCAATAAAGCCGATGTAGCGCATTGTTAAATGGATGTAAATGTTATGAGACCCATGTGGATTTTACTCTGGTCTACATTCACCTGTAGGAAGTCTTGATGGTGGACACACTATCAGCAGCACCGTAATAAATCAGTTTAGGAGAAACAGTTCATTCAATTAATTTCCCTCACATTAAACATGTTGCACACCTCCTGTCCCCCCCCACTGTCAGAATAATGGCTGGGAGTGCTCGGGCTTAGCTGTAACAATTAAAACCAAATGGAAGTGTGTTGTTTTCCTACGCAGAACTGATGGACAGTTATTTCAGCACCAATTGGTATTCAGCACCTGTCTCGCGGCCCTCCTTTGAGCGAGTGTACGGTGTCATGTGCTTCTGTATGTGTGCGACTCGTGCCAGTCCCCGGGTGACGATCATCTATTGTGAGCGTGGCAGCAGCCCGAACACTTGACTGCACAACTGTTAATTTCTCTCTCGGTGCATCAATTAATAGTTCATAAATAAGCGAATAAATTAAAGAATGGATGGGAGGAGAGAGAGAGGGAGGAGAGGAATGGGGGCAGGAAAAAGTTTCTCATCAGAAAAATTTAATTTCTCACTCCGACACCCACGAGAACGGGGGGAGGGAGGCTCGGGTGGCGGGTAATGGATGTGTGTGTGTGTGTGTGTGTGCAAAAGGGATCATTTTCAGCCTTTCTATCACAGCACTCTGAGAGCTGACATGCTGGCATGTTGTTTTTTTTTGCGTTTTTCCCCCGATATCCACATTCGACAAACATCTGTGCCTATTACTGAACTCACACACGACCAAGAGGCCCGACAGCGTTGGTGTTTATCATGCCGAGCCATGATGCATCGAGGCACCGGTACAGTTTGAACTCGGTTTGCCGAAACATCGACCACAGTAACTAGATAACTCCTCCGTCTCAATCTCAGAGACATCAGGAGAATGTCGAGCAAGAGCAGTCTGTTAGATGTGAAGGGTGGAGCACGGTGCTCACCTGTCTAATGTCCCGGTGGAAGCAGTCAATTTGCTGATTGTGCCATAAAAACAGGGAACACACACACACACAGGAGAAGTGTTATTTCCATCTGAAATATCATAGTTAATCCTTACGGCAAATACAATTCACCTGTAATCGCTCCATTAAATGCTGTTTTTTGCTGTCAAATCAGAAAGCCATATTTTGGCAGTGCAGTAACGCAGAGCTCCAGGGGGAAGAGACACTGTTGAAATGAAGTTGTTGTTCCCTGTTATTTTCCACGGCGTGCTCGTTGATGAAATGCGTCTCTGAACGCCTTGTATATCATAGGAGTATCAAACAAATGACGTGAGGTGAATGAGCTCCTCGTGCAGCCGACAGGTTCAACGCTGGTGCAGCCGCTTGAGAGTAAAAGCAGTTAGCAGCAGCAGCACAGGGATGTATGGAGATTGATGTGTTTAATATAACGCTGTGATTTGGGAACCGAAGGTGTTTATTGGCTCTGATCAAAGAGATGAGCTGATGAACAGCTGATTTCCCTTGATCGCCCACGTCAGCCAACGGTGAGCTCATGCGAGTGGCCGCCTGCTATCGACCTTGTGTTCTCGTCTGAAGCTAATTATAATACAAAGACGTCTAACTATAGAAATGTGAACTTGAAGTCCCCCATGAATCCCTTTTTGTCTTCTTGTTTATAGCGAGATTTACTGTGGACCGTTAGAACTGAAAGCATTGGATGTGGTGAGCTGAACTTTGACATGTTGTTGTTAACATGACATCATACATCATAGAGTTGCAGGAGAGCTTGTTTAGATTTGTACAGTAGCTTCAGAGTATGCACAAGGTTATTACAGCTTGTTGTCTCTCTAGGATAAAGGAAAAGAAATGGCTGACATTTGTGTTTAACATTGACTTTGTTGATTAAATCTTCTTATGTATTATTAAATCCTTTTTTTTTTTGTAAGCCCCTCTTGATGAAAAGATGCACGAACCACACCAAACCTTTTGTAAAATGTTTTATTCAATAACAATACAACCAATACTGTGCAATAACAGAATCCTTACATATGAGCACCTTTTCATTCAACCGAAAGAGACGTTTCGCGGCGCTAACCCGTCCGTCTCAGCCGAGCCCGACCACCACGTCATGTCTCTGCCTCAACATCTAGCGTCAGACGGGAGTCTGTTGGCTTACAGCAACGGGACATTTGATCAGCTGCGTAATCATGAAGTAATGTGCAAGTGTCCGCAATGTGCGATAATGTTTGTGGTTGAGAAAATGTAATGTGCAAGAACTGATTTCCCCCGCTAGCCATTAGTGTTTCCAATAAAGCGCGGATTGGCCCAGTGCAGATACTTGGCCAGCCATTTGGGCTTAAGGATGACTCCGTTGGGTTGGAACGTGGCCGCGCTGGTGAGCAGCTATGTTGTTGTGTTTGTTTTGAGCCACCCCTCAGCGCAGCATGCTGTTTGGAAGACTTTTCCCAGGATTACACAAAAAGCAGTTTACTACACACGCTGGATTCCGACCAAAGACCGCTGAGAGGCGAGGCCGGCTGAGGTCTGCTCGAGACTACTCTGATTCAATTATTTATTTTGGCGCCCTGCTTTTGGATGTAGGTCCTCGCGCCTGAGTGGAGCCCTGCGACGCCTCTTTGACTTTTCATTGTCCTGAACCAAAAATGGCGGTGTGCTTGGTGGAAAAGAAAAGACGAATCAGTTCCAGAGACGCACGAGAAGCTGGATTATCCAGAAAAAGACCAGAAATAGTATTTTTTTTTTCATGGATGTTTTGCAGCCATGCAACACAGTGCTATCTTCTTATTTATTTTTTTACCTTTATTGTTTCCAAACTTTTCCTCAGTGTGATTGTCCTTGAAGAGAGCAACCGATAACAGACGCTGCCGAGATCCTTCCTGTAAAAGTGTTTTTAATTATTAATGCTGGCCCTCCGTACTGGCAGAACTCCAGGCTGCCCGTGGACGGCCACCACATCTCACACAATCACTGCCATGAGTTATTCTCACAGAACATGCTCACACTCTCTCTCTCTCTCTCGTGCACAAACACATGCTTGTACACAAGCGCGACGCTAAACACAGGCCATTTGAAGCATTTATCATGTAGGTAGACAGTACTTATGCAAGAATGTACATTAAAAAAACCTCCACGCACAAATGCAAGCGTGCACTTCCATGTTCCCTCTGTGTGTTATCCGACACATCACACACATGTACACACACTTTTAACGGACGCACAATGGATCCCCGAGCACACGCGGGGCCATTTGCAGTATTTCTTGCATTCAGTGTGTTCCGTCCAGCTGTCAGCGGGCTGTCAGTGGGCTCAGTTGCCAGGCAAACGGCCCCCGCCTCCTCCCCATCATAAAATATGCCTTTAAAATGTCACTCTCTCCCCACAGAGCAAAAGCAGAGGCAACAAATCGATTCACATTAGTTGTTCGATTGACTTTGGCTTGAACTCAGCTCCCGGTCTCCCTTTGTCTCACCCGTGTTCGTTATTTCTTTCCATCTTTTCTTTCCTCTGTTGCTTTATCTACATTTGTACCTTCTGTCCCCCCCCCCCTCCTCCTCATCACCTGCTTTTTTTTCATTTCGCTTCCCGTTTCACAGGTTCACAGCTCCTCTGCTGCTCCTTCCTCTCCCACTCACTTCTTTCTCACCTCGTCTCTCTTTTCTCCCCCAGCTAATCTAAGCGAATGAATGCAGCGGCGGCACCATTCACTCTCCCCGCCGACCACCGGCGTGGCAGCACTCATTTCAATTTTCACCTCGTTTCAGACTTATCACATTGACATCATTAAGGCTCCCTCTCAGCGGCGCACTCATTCGTTATCCTCTCCATTTTACACCTTTCCATCTCTCTCTCCCTCCGTTTGCGTGTGTCTCTCTCTCCCCCCTCTCTCCTTATCTGTCCCGGTCTTTGTCAGCGGATTTAAAAGGCTCTCTATTTGAGAGCGGTGAGTGTCTGGGCTTTGGTTTTCATCCCAGTGACAGAAACCTGTTGGAGTCTCTCCTTATTCACAATGAAAGAGTTCTTTTTTTTGTTGCCTTTTTTTAAAAAATGGGATAGCAGGGAGCGGAGTTGGGCTTGTGAATCTGTAAAAATGTGACACATGACTCATTCTGTTTGCTCATTTCAAAAGTGATGATATTTTATTTTCTGGTTCAGTCTTGGAGGAATATTTTACGTCAACTTGAAGAGAACTCGGTGGAGGAGTTCAAATGCTTATTCTGAAGAGAATGAAGAGAGAATTTCATATCTGTAATAGGAAGCTGTTGCAATACTGTACAAAATGAAAGAAATACTATATACATCAACAACTGTTACAATAGTGCCAAAGCTATAGAAGATTAGTCAACAGAACATGTTTTGAGAAACTCCATTTGAAGACGTTACTTGGCCTCCTGGACTTTTCAGACATGTTATTAACAGGTAACAACACGTTGTTATTGATTTGGAATAATGATTAACCTTGTTTGTAATGGACCAGTTGATCCGTACTTCCTCCCCCACAGTTCGGCACACATGTGAACCGCTGATTAATTACAGTTTAACCATCATAGTGTGAAATACAGCTTCACTGCTGATCTTTATCGGCCTACATTCAGTCAAAATATGCCATATGGAGGTCAGCATTAATGTTTTCTCGTCGCTGATCCCTGATAATGCTGCATCGTGAACAACATATCTGTGTTGAAATAAGCAGGGGAGGAGCTAGTAGCGGTGGCAGCACTGGTGCTAGCTAGCTAAGGTTCCCTTCAGATACTGTATGATGTGTTTTTATGATGCGTTTTATTGAGTGAAGGTAAATTATAACGTTATCAAAATGTAGTTTTTGGTGAAAGACTTGAAAGAGGTAATTTCACAGCAATATAAAATAAATACATTATCATTTTTAAAGTTTCTTTATTTGTACAAATACAATCATTTATTTCCTTATCATTTAAGTTTTTTTGTTTAAATAACCCCTATAAAGTAAAAAGATAACATAGAATCTTTGACTGTTCACGCTATCTTCAGTCTGGTTGAAATGATTGTTTGGGACGGTTTTGGGAAACAGCAATAATCTTTGGTGGCAAAAAATTCAATTGGAGCGTCTGTAAAAGTTATATTTGCTCCTTTTTTTTTTTTTTGTCCAAAAACCGTGGCACAATCCGAACCGTGAGTTTTGTGATCTGTTGCAGCCATACGAGCGATTAATCAATAATGAAAATAATTTGAGACGAGGACGGGAAGTCCTCGTCTCAAAGTGCTCGCAAGAATAGAAATTCTAATTTGCAGCATCACAACTACTGAACGGATACTAAGACTCTTTGTGTTGAGATTGACTTGACAACACAGTGTACTCTCATGGTTGTGCTCTGGAATATATTGTAACACTAAAGCCCAGTAGATATATATACAAATGAAAACATTTACATATCCCGGTTTGGCAAAATCTGGCTTCAGGTGAAGCAGTAAGCTGAAATAGAAAATGTTGATTAGTCTCTGCAATGCCATGTGACCGGCCCAGAGCTCCTCCTGCAGTACTCTACTGTACTCTGTGTTTATGCATACAGGCTCACAGATATATGTTTGCCCGACTACTTGCACCAGCTTATCTTCCAGCCGGCAGCGTCTTGTTATCTGCGACTTGGAAATAAACACAATCATAATGTGTGGTACTTTGTTCGTTCTATCTCGGCGCCATGTTTTCTCAACATTGAATGTTTTTTTTTGCCACAGTGTTGATACTCCACTTGGCTTATCTCATTGTGTCGTCCACATTAGAGGAGGGCCACTCTCTCCTCGGCTTATCTGAGCGCTGTTTTCACAGACGGCGTTTGACACAAGAGGACCCTATTGGGCGGCGGGGGGGGTCAAGTAAAGGGAAAGTGGCAAAGGGGGAAGGTCGGGGAGAAAGGAAAGAATAGAGGAGGAGGAGGTGGAGGGAGGTTACGACCCCACTGAAAAGGACCCCGAAGTTAATATCCCTCGTCATCCCCTGCGCCTTAACCTGGGGCTAAACTAATATGGCCTCTCCTAATTAACAACAGTGCCCCACATCTGCATAGTTAGTCAGGAATCTGCGCTGCCATCTTGGATCAATTTGAGGCCAAATAAAAAAGTGGCCATGGCCATTTTTGGGTCTCCAGTGTCCCGCTCGGCACACCGCAGGCTTTCACAAGGTGGGAGTCACAATGTGAGACTTTGCCCCAAGGGACGGAAAGTGAAAGCTTTTACACACACACACACACACACACACACACACACACACACACACACACACACACACACACACACACACACACACCACCTCCCATCTATAAACAGAGGCACTGGCTAGGGTGCGGTCCTGCGGCCAGAGTCGGAATGGTGTGTGTGTGTGTGGAAGGGTAGAAGGCACAGGTTCGAGGCTGGCCAGCGCCGCGGTGAGACTTACGAGCTTTGGCGTCATACACCGAGTGTGTCACACACACCTCCCCGCCACGAGAGCCCATAAAGACGTTTTTTAAATCCAACAGCCCTTCTCAACAGGAAACTGAGGTTTGCTGATGGAATTTTTTTTTTACATTTCTTTTTATGAATATCAAAACCAGCACGTCCTTATTAGCATCCAGTGTGCGTATGCATATTTGAGTGTGTGTGTGTGTGTGTGTGCGCATCCGTCTGTCTGTCCAGCGCGCATGTGTTCACCACTCTCAACTGCTGTATTTTGATTGTGAGTGTGTGCATGTGTGGCTATGGGTGTGATGCTGTGATAAAAGTCCAAATAAGGGTGCCACATGGGATCGTTTATCTCGCGACAGACCACTTCTGTCTAATTAGCGTGAAACACGGTCGAGAAATATAGACAACTGTATTTAAAGTATGGGATCAAGATGTGTGTGTGTGTGTGTGTCGCGTATATGGCGTCGTGCTCACAATATGCGCTGTGTCTGAATCCCTGAGGTGTTTTCAGGTAAAGCTATCACTGCTGTTGGAGTTAATTTGCTGCATATGTTCAACAGTTACATTCGCACCCCACATCTCCTCTGTTTGCATTAAACTGATTAAAGGTTTCCTGTTGTTGTGTAAGCCCTAAACCCCCATTGATTTTAGGATGCGTTCCCAGCAAACGTGTCTGCAGCAGTTTCATTTGGAGGCTTCACGTGCTTCGTACGTCCGTCCAGGTGAGAACGAGGCGTTTACATCTAGAGATGCCTCTAAATGCAGCTCTGTCTGTCCTCTTCCCAGACAACTGCAGCCCGTTGTGGCAGGAGTTAGAACATAATCTGAACAGGAAATTGCTCCGGAACGCAAGGGTTTATGGGTATATGGAGACAGATTATAACGTCTTAAAGCCAAGTCACTGATGCTTGGAAAGCATAACCGAAAAAAAATATCCAAGGGCAGATTGCAGTCTGGGCTGATGCTCGGATTCTATTTTTGTATGTACGTTTAATTATAAGAGCTGAAACCCATTATGCTAAGAGGAAGTTTAAAGGACTAGAATCAGATTAGTTTTTTGTCCCCTTAGGACTAAATATACAACTTAATGAGAAGTTACCAAAAGTCTAATAAACAGGAGTTTAGCCCATGTTGTTGTTGATTGTCTTTGAACCTTGTTTCACCTGTAATTAGGCTGTTGGTACCAAAATAAAGCACATAAAAACCTCCAAGATGGTTTCAACCGAAGGAAAGAAAACTATAATATGTGCTTTTAAGAAACCAACCCACTGCGTCATGTTGTTTTCTACAAGTTGTCCACATATCTCTACTTTCTTAGTTCTCCACACATGAAATAATGCAGATGTAGCCTAGTCCATCGGTGCTAGACAAGGAAAAGGAAAAAACATCTGCATCAGCAGGAAAGTAAACGGCAGAAACGAATAAAGACCAAAAGGCAGCGGAATTCATGAAAGCCAGCAGCATCATGGGCCGCCGTTGCCAAAATAACATTTTGTCGATTGGTTAGGGAGGACGCCCTCTGGCCAATAACATTAGCATGAAAACAAAATGAACAATAAATTGATAAGAGGTCCTGCACTAAGGAGGACAGCAGGAACTCGTCCTCCACCACTTCCTTGCTTGCCCTGCAGCTGTTGAAGCATCTAAATCAGAATATTAATTCTTGTTTTTTTCCCGAAGAAGACAGGAAAATCTATTTTATAAATAAGACTCAGATTTGGTAATGGTTTATCTCAACCAATTACGTCTGTTTGTATTTTCTTCTTCCCCGTAACTCTCAAAAACAGAGGAGCCCCCCCCCCCTGAGAAGCACAAAGCTCCGTGCATCGGTCTTTCAGAGTCCGACTCGGTTCTCTCAGTTCTCCTCTCCCTTGTTGTGACATTTCTTCTTTACCTCGTCTCTACCATTCTTGCTGTGTCGCACATCGAGGTTTCGGGAAAACAATTTGCCTCGGCATAGAATGTGATAAATGAGAGCCATATGTCTCCGCGAGAACAGATTGAGCCCTGTGTGTGTTGACAGTACATTTTGTCCCTGTGGGGCTTCCATCGAAGCCTTGACATTTTCAGACAATATTGCGGTGTTGAGCCACAGTTAGGATTTCATAAGTCAAGCTAACACCAGAGGTGTGTGTGTGTGTGTGTGTGTGTGTGTGTGTGTGTGTGTGTGTGTGTGTGTGTGTGTGTGTGTGTGTGTGTGTGTGTGTGTGTGTGTGTGTGTGTGTGTGTGTGTGTGTGTGTGTGTGTGTCTACCAACATCACGATCATCTCGCTCCCTGTCGCCGTGTTTCAGTGTCTATGTCACCACACTTATTACTTTCTGCAGCGTGTGTGTACACGTTTGTGTGTACGTTTGCATGTTTCTGTCTCAGAACATACTCTGAGCCGCTGACTACGTGTTTCTTTGAATCCCTCTCCCCGTCACTCTGTTGGCCCTTTGTTTCATAAGCCTGTCTGTTTGTTGTCTGGGGTAGGATGACGCATTATTTCTCCCTATTTCCACATCTATCTTTCCCCCCACTTTTGTCTTTTATCCAGGTGTTGTTCTTGTTTTTGCCCAGGTATCCGTGCCATTAGGGTGCACAGTCTCCAAGGCCTTGATGCTATCTGCCGCATGATATCCGCACTAATGCGTCCCCATGAGCAATTCTCTTGTAAAAACAGGCTTTCCCCTCTTTTCCGCTGTCAGAAGTCACAAGGAATGGCCTCATAGGAGGCTGGGAGAAGCTTCAGTTTTATATTTCAATGTAGTTTTCTGCCTCTGCTACAGCATTGGAGACAGAATGGTCTGAAGTACTAGTTCATTATAGATGCAGGAGAAATGCTTGCGGGACGATTTCTACAGTAGCTACTGCTGTGTACACTACTTTTTCTTTTTAATGCCCCTTTAGCTATATGTTGTGGTTTTTACATGATGCGCCTGAATGATGTTGGTTTTTTTTAAGGCTACATTCGATATCGGACTGTTAAATATCTGATAAAGATATATTTGTTAAAGATACATTTGAAAGCCCGGGAAAAAACCTTTAAATATACACAGCCTGACAATGAAATGCACCTAAAATATCACAATACAAGCAGAAATATATCAAAAGTACCATGAAAAACCTGCCTGAAATATGCCCGGTTACCAATTAATATGTGCGTTTCTCCTCGAGGCCGGCTTGAATTCCGCTTGCAAAGAAATGTGTGAAGAGTGCTGCAACTAACCATTATTTGAATTATTTATTAATCTTCCCACGTTTTTTTTTTTCAATAATTATTTCATTGTTTGGTCTATAAAATATCATAAGTTAGTGAGTGTTCCCACAGCCCATGGTGACGCTTTGTTCTGTCCAATCAACAGTACAAAACACAGAGTTTCACTTCACTGTACACTGAAGTATTTACATCAGATCGTTTGTTAGAACACAGTGAGTCCTACCGTCTTGAAGAATATTATGTTTTGGAGAGGTGTTGCTCATTTTGGAGGCTGCATTTTGATCATATTGTATTATACTGAGCTTTGTTTCTCATCATATATTTCATTGGGTGGACAAAATATTAGTAGCACTACTGCTGTTTCCCTTTCTTAATATAAATGTCATTCTATGGCCTATATGCTACCATGTAATATTACACATTACATCGTGTTAGAGCACATAACACCGTGCAAAGCGTTCAGGGATGTGACAGTGTTTGTTCGCTCTGGCGGTGAGCAAAAGGGAAGATGCAATTCTGCACTTTATCCCCCTTTCAATATATAATGCTCACTCTGGGAATTCTTTGAGCCACAGCCACAATCATGGCCGCCCTCTGTCCTCTCTCTCGCCTCTCTTTGTTTCTCTTCCTCTCTGTAACCATCACACCACACACTGCTTGCTTCCTTCCTCCTCTTACACACTCCTCTCTGTGTGTGTGTGTGTGTGTGTGTGTGCTGCACATTTATCTGCATTGCATGTGCCTCCTGTGTGTTCCTCAGCTTTTATGCATATATATTTGATTTCTACGGTTGCCGTGACAGCTTAGGTGTGTTTGAAAGTGTTTGTTTCACTGTATGAATCTGGACAGCGTGTCGCGACGCTGTAAATCTCATGCATCTGGTTTTCTTTATGCACATGATTTCTAGGCCAGTCTGTGCAGCGCGTGTGTGTGTGTGTGTGTGTGTGTGTGTGTGTGTGTGTGCATGATCTTGCATGTGAGTGGGTTTCTTGTGAATATGGATATATCTGCTGTAAATCCGATGCATGTCCTTTATGTCTGTTATTCATTTCTGATTCCTCCACTTACCCTTTATTGTGTGTGTGTGTGTGTGTGTGTGTGTGTGTGCGCGCGTCCACATATATGTCACAAATCTGCTCTCTATTGTAAATCTCTTGCATGACATTCATGTTAAATGTATACAGTACGTCAGACTCTTCTGCTTGTCTCGCTATAGGTTTTGTACTCACAGTATGAGTTTGCATGTTTGCCAGCATGTGTGTGTGTGTGTGTGTGTGTGTGTGTCTTTGCCTGCCTGCTTGAGTATTAATATGCAAGGGAAACAGCTGGCATGGCTAATGGCTGTCCCTCCCAGATCCCGTTCTCTCCTCCACACTCTGCTCATTCAACTGAAAACGGCTTCTTTTCCTTCTTCTTCTTCTTCTTCTGCTCTTCTCTCCTCCTTGAGGCTTCAAACAGAACCAGGTGTGTGTGCGTGTGCGTGTATGTGTTGGAGAGGGGTTGATACAGAGGCATAAACATAGGGGGAACAAATGCTAAAAATATGAGAAGGTTGAAAATAGGTGAACATGGGATTAGCGTGGAATTATTTACAGTAATGATGAAAGAGCGGAGATTGCATTAGTCTATGGAGTCGCAATGTAATCACCATGCAAATTTAAATGAACGCTAACAGCACGGTCTTGATGTCCAGAGAGAATGAAAGAAGAGTGGAGGAGTAAGAGGAAGAGAGAGCTTCAGCATAAGCGAGTTCAATTAGCAGAATTTAGCCTATTAATTAGCGCTATTAGCAACACCACGCTGGGGTGTTACTTAGCGTGTGTCTGCGCGCGTGCGCCTGTTTGAGGTTTGACATGAAAGTGACTTTTTAAGAGCCATAAACAAGAAGCTTTGAAATGCCAGACGCAGAAATACACACACACACACACACGCTCACGGACACACACCAATGCAGGTTCTGGAGATGTGCTTTGCAATTAGCATTTTTGAGTGCATGCCTGGCTCCTAGTTGCGCACATCCAGTTCCACACACGCACAGAGCAGTTGCAGTGTGTGCAGCGGTGCAGACCGCTTTATCCCTGTGTGTGTGTGTGTGTGTGTGTGTGTGTGTGTGCGTGTGCGTGTGCCAGGCTGTTGTGAAGTGGGCGCAGTTCGGCGTCATGGCTTGCGTGCCTTCTCTTCATAAAAATGCCACTCAACTCCTCTGCTGAGGAATCAGTAGCAGCTGGCGGCATTTTCTCTCTTTTTCCTTTTCTTTCCTCTCCTTTTGAGGCCGCTCTAGTTGCCTCCTTCACGAGCCTCTTCCTCTATTTTTAGTTCATTTGTGCAATCCTCGGTTTACATCCTCACTGTCTGCGTGCCTTGTGCTCCTTCCCTGACTTTTCTGTTTTTGGGGGGTTTGCCTGGTTCGAAAAACTCGAGTTCCAAGGCCGACTGCGTCACTTTTCAGCAACCCCAAAACGCATGAATCATTTTTATTCAGACAGGCCTCTGAATGACGCCGCTGGGGGCTCCAGGGGCCAACTGTGTGTTTGAGGTCTGTGCATTGATCGATGGTGAGAAACTGGCTTGTTTTCTTTTTTCTTAACCGATGCACTTGAACTGTTTTCAAGTTCAGATGAGAATAATTTGCAAGTGTGAGGTCACTAGCAAGCTGGTGCACATGCAAGCTCATCTCCCTATGTTGTAGTGGAAGGAATGGTGAGAACGATGAAGGCCTAACAAAGGAAACCTCAGACCACCCTCCTCTCTCCCTCCACGGAGTGGGAAGCTCATCAGTGCCCTCTGCTGGCAGGACGCGCCGCTTCAGCCAGGCCACTTGTTGCCTCCCCTCCACTCAAATGCTTTAATTGTGTCCGTATTTATATATTTCACCATTGATTTCTCTGTCGAGGCTGACATGGCTCTAATCAACAGCGACTGGCTGTCACGGTGTGATGGATGGAACAAAGCCAGCAAGCAAACACAATGCAAGGCGTGTGTGTGTGTGTGTGTGTGTGTGTGTGTGTGTGTGTGTGTGTGTGTGTGTGTGTGTGTGTGTGTGTGTGTGTTGTGTGTGTTTGCACTTGCATCTCCAACAAAGTGTGTCTGCGTACAGATTTGCCACATCGTCTGACCGCGTGTGTATGTTTGTCTGTCTGTGTGTGCGCGTGTGTGTGTTTGTCTGTCTGTGTGTGCGCGTGTGTGTGTGTGCGTGTGTGTGTGTGTGCGTGTGTGTGTGTACACATGCTCATGAGCATGTGGTAGCTGCTGAAGAAAAATGGCAAGAAGCAGGACAATGTGTCATAATTACGCTCGGGGTGTCACCGTGAAAACAGCGCTCGAGCCAGATGAGGTGGTGTTTACCGATATGAACAGACAAATAGAACACCATATTGGTGTCATCTCAACCCCCCCCCCATCCTCCTCCTCCTCCCAAGTCTTTCTCCCCATCCCTTGTGGCCATGCCTCCCATGTCTGTCACTTCCTGTGTGTATATATGCATGTGTGCCAGTACGGTAAATGTATGCAGTGTCTGCCCCACTTCTTCCCCTCGCTTCAGATATGATAGAGGGGAGAAAGAGAGAGGGAGGGGGAGGGGGGGGGCGAATGAGAAAAAGTCCCGCAATAGATCCAGGCCTGGAAAGAAGGTCAGTGTATTACTTATCAAAGAGGGAAGAGAGAAGGGAACATAAGAACCATAAATACATGACAAAGTAATAAGAGGGCAGAGGTTGGGGAGAAGCAGAGGGTAAAGCCATTAGATGGTATAACGTGGCAGAAACTTTAAGAAAGTGAAGGCCAAATTCAAACATATGTATGAATGTACAGGACACAAATGAACCCGCTTGTCAGCTTGAATCCACTTCATTTAATCTTCTGTAACAAAAATCTAAAAATGGTATTCTTTGCTAATGTCCACCACCTGTAGCAACAACCTCGAAGGGGTATGAACATCAAAAGATCTGAAATTGAGTCTGAATTTGACACATTTGAATAATAAACCACTTATTTTAGTTGTGTTGCACTAGCTCCATGCCCCAAACACTGTACATCTAGTACTATTACGCTGATCTGCTCCACTCTTGATCACACAGTGCCGTTTCATTCCTTAACAAGCAACCTTTTGGCGAGTCGTGATGTCTGGAAATTACTCTGCCGCTCACGATTCAAGTCAATTAACGTTAGCCTGTTCATCAACCGCAACCACAATCTTTCTCTAATCTCCTCTCGGTGCCATTTTTAAATTTGACTAAAGGTTGCCGTTGAATGTAAAGAAGAAAACAACTTTGTCATAGAACGTAGCACAGGTTTTGCAGCATGGCCCTGTATTGTCATTATTTTCTGGCACTAGGGTTGAAACAGCATTTGGCCGTTCCTCAAGTTACTTACAGAATAATGACATGTGAAAATGTGAAAATGATGGTCGGCACCAGCTACAAATACAAACCCTATTACCCCAATGCTATGTGCAGTTTGCTTTGCTGATGAATAAGTAGCAATAAAGTATCCCATTGTTCTCTTGAATCTATACATATTTTGCCACCATAGCACCAGGTATCTGAGCTCTGCCCTGTAGAAAGGTGCGGTACAATGGGGTAGACGTCGGTAAAGATGTAATAGTGAGGGGAAAGAGGAGATCGAGGCGGTGAAAGAGAAACCTGACAAGAAGGAGATAGGAGTCTCTGGAGACGGATGGAACGGCTCAGAAAGACAAACAGAAGAGATTCAATTTGAAACATTACAATGCAATCAACATTATCCGTCCCAAGGCAGCTCTAACTGCAGGTATGCATTAAAAACGCATAAAAACATCCCAAAGATCATAATATACGCTCCAAAGGTCAGGCTCGGTTCTCGATAGTGTGCTACATCATCACTATATCATGTCAAGAAAACGTACGAGCACATAAATGGTGAGGGAGGACTGCACTGACGATGAAAGAAAATACAAAAAGGGAGTGCGTGGTGACTGTGGAAGAGAGTTTTCCAAATGAGAAGATTGACTAAAGGGAGAAAAAGACAAGTGCTTAGCAAAAGGAGTCAGCAGAATGCTTGTTTAAAGAGGATGGAGTGATAAAAAGCAAAGAATCTGATAAAAGGAGAGAAATATGCTTTAGCTGGAGCCTGTACGAGTGACAAATTATCTAAAATGATATAAAAGAGCTTTATGCACGCTCGCATAAAGGAAAGAACACGCTTAATATGCGCTATGCACTTTCCTTCCTTCAATCAACCCGGGGAAAAAAACATTTCCTTAAACGGCCTCCTCTGTTGTTTCACTTTCAAGCTGCAAATATCATAAAAGGTGTGTTAAATATTATCATGTGTCAGGGTGTGTGTGTGTGTGTGTGTGTGTGTGTGTGTGTGTGTGTGTGTGTGTGTGTGTGTGTGTGTGTGTGTGTGTGTGTGTGTGTGTGTGTGTGTGTGTGTGTGTGTGTGTGTGTGTGAGAGAGAGAGTGCATGTTGTGTGCAGTAAGTGAGGTTTGCTATAAGCACTCCGCCGTCCATGACAGTGGAGTGGTGTAATGTGTTGCAATCTATATCCAATATCACCCTAATTCCACGATTCAGCTAAAACGGCTTCCAGCTAGCAGCAGCTAATGCCAGACACACTCGCTCCCACGCACAGCATAGGCCGCACTGAGAGGGTTCTTATTTTTGGATGAAAATGGTCGGATTCCACATGTTTCTGTTTCACCAAAGTCAACACCCGTTAGAATTTACTAGCGGGGAGCGTCGTCACCCTTAACCTGCACACTCAACCCTAAAAAGAGACATTTTAAACGACTCGCAGGAGACCACTTCTTTAAGGGTTATCTATTCCCAAGGGGGCATTTTTTGGCGTCACGAGATAGTAAAAAAAAAACCCCAGTCCACTCACATTTACGCAAACGTGCACCGACGCGGCACATTAAACGAAATTTATGACGGTGCGATTTATGCCCCAATGCGCGGCCCCACACACAGCTCCACGCAGGGTCATATCCGTCTCGTACTTCATCTCGTTGCGTGCACTTCACAGTCTGCGGCATCAAAATTGTAGCCATAAATCGAATCTCTCTCTGATGTCACCGTGCGTATAGTCGTAAATATGGTCGACTGTGGCCGCACAGACATGTTGTTTGCAGAGGGAATATGAAGGCCGCACGTCTTCTGTGGCGGTGAGGCCGATCGTCACCATCTTTCACATCATAAGTGATCAACGCTTTGGCTCTTCACAACCTATACGGGAGGCTTACGAGGTTCCGACGAGGTTCAGAGTCGCAGTGAGAGCTCGCCTCCTCCCGTTTATTAGAATCAAACCGCCGCTCCAGCACAAAGCGCGGTAGTTACAAACACTTCATGCAGGTCCGTCTTCTTCAAAGGCTTTGGCTGCAGTGGCCGGCTGCAATCAACAACCGCACATGAGAAAAACATTTGGTTCTGATTGCCTACTGTGGGTCTGATCTGATCGTTATTATGAAGCGCTCATGTACATATTTTGTCAGACTTGGATTTAAGAAAAGATATTGGTTCTTCTCATTTCGAAAAAAAACCAAGTATTGCATTTCTGATTCATGCAGTGATGTAGTGGAAAAGTCTGGGCATCACAAGAGTAACACCAACCAATGTAAACACAATTCAATTTCCTCTCCCCTCCCCTCACAGCCTATCTTCATATAGCTTGCATCTGCTTGATGATACTGGCTATGATGCAGACGGCGAATCTGTCTCATAAATATTGATGTCAGCCTCTGAAGGTAAACTCTATTCTGCAAATAAGAAGGTGTATACTGAGATTAGGTGGTTTTCATTTTGATGCGTACAACATGTATCAAAAGCTGAAATGGCTGCCAGTGCTACAAAAGAGCAAAACACGCTGCCAATGCTTCAACGTGGAAAACATGCAGACTGCAACCAGACCTTTTTTTCTCTCTCTTTGTGGCGTCCTCTCGCTGTGAATAGTGCCATTACTTGTAGTTTTAGACAGCGTGAAGCCCAGGGTGGCTCGGAAGAAAAAAAAAACCCCACGTATTGTAAGAGTGGTAAAAGGGCTGAGAGGGAGAGATGGATTTGCACACATCTCGCTTTGGCCTTTTAAGAGGCGGAAGCTGTCTCTGGTTTGTCATTTAGTGACGAGCACGTGAACGGAATAGGGTCGTGACATTAACAGAATAAAGAGGGAGACGGAGGGAGGGGAGATGGAGACGGGGGAGGATGGAGGTGAGAAGATGCTGAAAGAGCGAGTGAAGGAAAGATGGAAAAGAAAGGATCAATGGGGGGAAACAGAACGAGAGTGATAGGATGGGCAAAAAGAAGGAAAAGGGACGAGTGGAGAAGAGGAGCACAAGAGGAAGAATGAGGTGATAAACAAAACGGATGGTGTTGATAGGAGGATGTTGAATGGTGCTGCTGGTCATTATATTTCAACCCATGGATTCTGTCAGGGCAAGTCGGAGCGTGTGTGTGTGTGTGTGTGTGTGTGTGTTGTGAGAGATTGAGCAACAGTATCATCAAGAGACGCGTGTGAATTCACACACTTATATTGAAACAGGCAACACATCTGTATCTGTATGACACGCACACACATTTGATGGGCCCTCGTCGCATTCACACAAGCTTTTTCCGCCACATACTGTAACCCTCCACACACACACACACACACAATCAAATGAGAGAACACGGCGAGCGTCCCACAGCTGGGCACTGATGACAGAGAGAGAGAGGGCGTTGGACCTGCTGTGTGAACAGGCAGTATTTCCATACAAATCAATGGAGCGTCGGGCTAAGCTCGGGGACACATTGGGGGACAAGCCTGGTCACACACGCCATGAAGCGGCACACACACACACACACACACACACACACACACACACACACACACACACACACACACGTCGTGACATGCAGGCACAGGCAAGTGCAATCAGCTGCCCTTTACACTACAACACACACACACACACACACTCAGCCAGCTGGCTGGAGATGGCACTTCTAGAGGATGGTTAAGCAGGCAAGGTTACTTTCACAGTAAAATCTGCGCCACTGATTACCGTTTGGAAACCTTTGTAAAAGAGTCCGTTCAATTACTCCACTTCACCAATTTGCTTTCTTGGAAAGAGTTCTTGGGTTGAAGACGGATGCCGCTCTTATATCTGTCCTGTCTGTGTGAAACAGCCAGTTAGCTTAGCTGGACGTAAAGACCAAAGGTTACAAAGTCTGCTGTACCGGCCCTTCAACAGTTCACTAATGTACATGTTATATTTTGTTTTGATCTGTACACGCACTAGAGTGTTGTGTGTTACGTGCAGGACTGTTTCTATTTAACTTTGGACAGACATTTATTCATGCAAAACTAGCTGAAAAATATATATTTATATTTTTTACTTTCGTGTCTCATTTTTACCTCATTATTTATTTATTTTTTACAAAATGAACCAGAACACTGACCTTGAGTATAATCTTGGGTAGATAATAAATATGAGACCAAATAGAAATCATCCACTCTAAACTCAAATGAAACGCGGTTTGAATTGCAGTCGAGCGCTTTGCTTCCTGTTGACTGGTCGAGTGGTATAAGTGTCCTCATCCAACTCTCAGCAAGAAAGGAAACAAGTGTTTATTTCTCCAAAATGTTGAACTATTAATCATGAGAAATCTTAAATCCTCATCATCCAGTGAAGGCTCAGACAAAAGTGTGCAGACTGTGTCCGCCAGGCCTTATTGCCGTTGTGGCTGAAGGGGGTGAATGGTTGACATGTCCATGTTTTGTGTGCTTTGCCTCATAAGACCTGCCATGAAAGCGCGTCGGTTTATGCACTAAATATACTTAATGTTTCAAGTATTGCTGTATCTTCTGCCTCATCTCTCCGTCTGATACTCACTTGGGTTGAATAAGCACATCAGCTTCTGCAGAGGACCAATTCAGGCCTTTGATGAGAAATGAGATATGGTTCACAGTTTAATTAGTTTCCACATGTGTGGATATGTCTTCCTCTTTTACTTTTTCTTCTTCTTCTTCTTTACCCACATCATCATTGCTTGCAATAGAGGTTAGTGTCACATAAAATGCTGGGCGCAGAAACTGGATATTTTATCTTTTTGGCCTGAAGACTGTCAAACGTTTAATGAATTTCTGCCCAAATACAGTCTGATGGAAATGCCAAAAAATACTCATCAGTCTTTTTAAGAAATACAACCCATAATGCTCAAACCCTACCGCACACCAATTTTATCTGCCAGCATCTTCCTTTGTGATGGGGAACAGGAATTAAATATCACATTAGAGAAAGCATATTAAAAGGATAAGAGCATCCCTACACGCCTGACAAAATTGTCCAGTGATGAGGAGAGAAGAGGACAAAGGGAGCAGAGAGGATGGAAAAAGGTTAACATTGTAAAAATGATGAAGAAGGGGAGGGGTGGGGGGGGGGCAGAAGGAGAAAAGACGGAGGTTGAATTACCCTGAGTGCCAGGATGAACAAAGACGAGGAGGAGAGAGCCTGAGCGAGGGCCATTCATGGTCTGCTGTTTGGTGAAATAAAACACAAGGGTGGAGAAGGAGATGAAGAATTAGGAGGGGTGATCAAACAAGCGGGCGGAGAGGGAAATGAGAAAGAAAGCAGAGACGAGTGGTTATTACACTGGGCAGGTTGAACAGCCAGAGACGAGATGGATAAAGGGAAGAAAAAATAGAGTTGAGGACAGAGAGAGAGAGAGAGAGAGACATAGGAAATGAAAACAAACAAGCCGTCATCCATCCCAGCCCTCCATTGTTGCTCAGTTCCACTAAAAGGTCGCCGATCTTTTCTTCCGCCAATGTCGACAGAAGTGAGGCAAGGACAACAACGGAGCGGAGAACGGAGGGAGAAAAAACTGAAGATTTATTTATCGAGGGGAGGGAGGGGGTGACGGCAGCGGCGGCTGCGCTTCAGAATTCTTGATCATCGCCACGGCGACCAGTCACCTGGCAACCGGGTACACAATGGCTGCGGTAGCCTTGGCGACAGCGTGGTCGCCGTCGGACGCGCGGGTGAGGCGGGCGGGGAGACAGGTAGACAGATGGAGTGATGGGGAGAGAAGTGAGATGGAGGGCAGGAGGGCGAGATGGAGCAGCGGAGGGAGGAGGAGGAGGAGCAGGAGGAGGAGGAGCAGCAGCAGCAGGTGTAAACAGAGAGCCGGTATCACACCTCAACAAGTGTAGAGGATCGGCCAAATGTGTGTAGAGACATAATGAGAAATGTAATGAGCTACTGACCAGGAGAATGGCCCACCATATGTGACCCTGCACGAAGGAAGTGTGTGTGTGTGTGTGTGTGTCAGCTCGCTTGTTTCCTAGCTTGCGGTTTCCTTTTTCATGTTAAATGCGCGGCGTCTGCTTCAGCAAAACTGATTCAAGTTGTGCTGCTGGAAGACAGCCACGTAAAACTTGATGAGTCACATGTCTGCCCATAAAAACACTGACTAATCAGGCCCCACTTTATTTTTATTTTTTTTATATCTGGCAGAACTTTGCGGTGATTCACATGTACGTCGGATGAAAGCATTTAATGCAAATTCATTTGAAACACCCACACGTGTGGACTGACGCAACACCAATGCAAACCAGGATGAGTGAACATGCAGGACAAGAACCAAACGGCATACCTACACACACACACACACACACACACTCTCTAAATTGATTAAAAACATAGTGGAACAATACATCACCAGCACTCACATACTCTAAATTTGTCACTTTTTAATTTGACATTCTGCATGGACATGATTTAATAGTTAACATTTCAGATAAGACTCATTGCGGCCTTGAGGCCCAACATTGCCAAAATGTAGTTATTTTGTGTGTGTCTGTGTGCATTTGGGAGGGCGACTGACTGAGAAAGAGTCTGTGCTTGCATCAGTGTGAGTGTGTGTACTGTAGTACAGCCTATAAGCCCATTAGCCCCAGGTTAAGTGATTTACAGCTTCAGCTTTAAACCCCTCCTGCAATCTCATCCCCAATACCCCTGTCTATCTGCTCGCTCTATCTGCCTACTTTATCTGGAGATTACACACACACACACACCTGTCAGTCTGCTCATGTAGACACACTGCTAGACACAACTCGGAACTGATACGAGCTCGTCGTGTACAGAAAACGAATATGAGACAAGAAATCTACGAATCACGCACATAAGCGTGCACGCGCAGCACTGGCACGCGCCTCCTCATTAGAAGGTGTTGGGCTCCTGGAGCCGAACACAAAGGAGGTGTTTCATGTGCTCTGTATGTTTGTTCTCATTGTGGATTCTCTTTGATGACGGGCGTCCTCATCGATGCATCTAATATCTCTGTGCACTCTGTCTCTCTGTAATGGCGAGTGTGTGTGTGTGTGTGTGTTAATCAAAGTATGAATGTGTGTTCGAGAGAGAAAGGGAAATATGTACAAGAGAGGAAAAAGTGTGTGTGCGCGATCAACCTAATAAACTTCCCGGCTGCTGTCTCACACAGCCACTTTTACGGGAGCGCCGAGCAGCTTCCAACCTCAGAGACAAAAGGAAATGTAGAAAGCAGCTCTAAGGACAGATAAAAGCAGGAGAGGGAAGTGCTAAATGATTGCTAGAGCTCTTGCATCACCCCTCCAAACCTGCCTCCCTCACCACCACCTCCTCCTCTCCTTCTCCCCCATCCTCTCCCCTGTCAGTCGGCCCCTGTTTTTTGTTTTTTTTTGTAATTCTCTATTTCAAAGGGACAACGAGAGGAAAAAAGGAGAAACCAACAGCGGCAAAGCAGCAACTGCACTTACAAACACGCAGACATTATAATGGGGCGGCTGCGGCGTTGCCACGACAACACACAGGGAGGTGAGGTGGGGGGGTCTGTGGTGACACCGAGGCAGAGATGGGAGAAAGGAGGAGGTGGAGTAGGTGGGAATAAGGAAAGAGAGCGATGGAGGTTGTTATCTTTATATATTTACCTGGAGCTCTCGTGGCTGTTTGGCAGAAATGTCTTTTCGTCTCGCCGCTGATCCAGCGTGTCAGTCAGCACGTCGATGTGTTTATCATGCTGCACGGTGACGGCACGTAGAGCACAGGCTCCCTGGTTAGGAGGAAAGCTCACATCTGCTTTCTTGCTTTTACTTGCAGTCGTATCTTTAAATAGCATGAATAATTGTCATCGTCATATAAATGATTTTGTCGCAGCTACCTGTTGGAGCTGAGATCTTTCTGCATCTGTTTTGTGAAATCTTGGCCTAAATCACTCCCAGATATCCGTTTGCGTTACATTATTTGAAGTTTACTTGGTTACATTCGATTTATTCAAGAGATTTACATGTGACACATAAAAAGAGAGCAAAATGAGGATAAACGGTTAAATTATACAGCAAATAATAAATAAGACATGTTTGATAAGGAGTTGGCTGAAGAAGGCAGAACAACACTTTTACCTTAGATTAGAATAGAACAATGAACTTAATGTTGTTCACATATAGACATAAATAATCATCTTAGTATCTAAAACTAGAAAAGAAAACGCAACAACAAGCATCACTGTCCCGAGAGACACAAGGCATCTTCCCCATTACTCAACCCTTTTTTTTTTTTTACGTGTACTTGAATTGCTTTATACTTGTTATATGCTTAATTTCTTTATCTTAACGATGAAATGAATTTGAATTCCCACAAATTGGCATACACCCGCTCTGCCTAGTGGTACAAACTCAATGTTTTCTGTCCTTTTTATGTCGCAAGTTGAAATGTCGTGTGGAAGCCAGGAAGGGTGGAGTTTGGGTATCCTGAAAGACACGACGGTGACTGTGTTCCGCTTGGTAATTCCAACAGGTGTTCCAATACGTCTGTCTGCTCTACTGTATGTCGTGTCTGTACGATGGGCCACGATGAGCTGTCACGCCTCTCTCAATACTCGCACACATTTCCCATGACAATGGATCCCCTCTGGATATTTTGGCTGAAGGTGAAAGTAAAGAGAGCGCGGCACGCGTTGCAACTTGTTGCTATTCCACTCTCCAGCTGTGGCGCTGTAGCTGCTGCTGCTGCTGTCAATCAGTCGTGTAATGTGGAGTCTGCTGTAGGTGGAGAGGGTGAGTCAATGGCGTCTCCTTTTGCCTCTTGGTGCGCACCATCAGACGGCCAAGTCGAGAGCGGGAAAGAATCCAGCAAGACGGAGGAAGAATGTGCTGCATGTCTGCTCTAGTGTGTTTGATTTCAAGATGTTATCACAGACTACAGTTGAAGTTACTCACTACTCTTTATTATGTTTCAGACAACTTAATTGCAATGCTGGTATTGGTGATGTGGTGGTGGGACAGTACTTTGCTATTATTGTCTAATGAGACATATAATGTGTATTCGTGCATTCCAGGACAGAGCTGCACCAACACACACACACACACACCCTCTACACACAACAAACAGCACTTTCTGTCTGAGAATAACTCATAATAATACGTTGATGTGTAAGATTACTATTGCTTATTTCATGGGCTATTTGGGATTTTTGGGGTATTGCACAACAAAAAAAACCCCAAAAAAATGAATGCTGAGTTGGACAAACGGTTGAGGCTTCAAAGCATTCAGATCCGCATTCTCAGCAGTGAACTATGCATTGCACGAGTACGACGTTCTCACCTTGTCTCATTATGCTTCATTTTAACATTGAACTATACTTGTATGTTTCATCCTTGAAAGCATATTCTGCAGGTAAAAAGCCAGTGAAGTGAGCCGTGGTGAGGGTTAGCCTCCGCTGTGCCATAGGTCACAGAAGCTGACACAAATCACAGCCTTGATTCAAGTCTGCACTTCAGCAATCCCAGCAGCTAATTCACCAAAGGAGCCACTGACGCATGAAATACAGGCGAACTGCAGCTTCAGCTTGTAGCTGCACAAAGCCGATCCTCTGACATAGAAGTCACGGCAGCTCGCTGCTGTATTAAAAACGGATTTGGGTTCTTGCCGGTTTTTACGGTGTCGATGTCTTCCAGATGGGCGTCTGCAGAGGTGGACAGGCCGCGATGACACTGGGGCTGTTTTGGCGGAGACAAACGCGAGACGAACGCGATGTCTCAATGTCAAGTCGAGGCTGTTGGACGGTCGGATGAGTCAATGATGGCGCCACTGGAGTCAATGAGGGAGGAACAGGGGAAGGGGGGGGGGAAGAGAATCAAAAGGAGATGAATATAGAGAGTGCAGAAAGGCATAAACATGGAGCATGCTCCACGCGGGATTGGAGAAATGATTCGGTATGGGGAGTGAGACGGAGTGGAGTGCAGGAGGAGGCAGATGGAGCTGGTTAAATCCTTGTCCTGAGTATTGTACCAATTGTGGCAGAGAGGCAGACACAATAGCTGAGCGGTCTCCTGTCGCTTCCATAAACAAGATAAATTGATGGGCCTCCCCCGCCCACTAACATCCACAGTTTGTTTTTATTGCCTTCCAAGAGAACGGAATGGAGACCTACTCTGCTAAGACAAAAAGAAACCCTCGGCTAAATATTCCGTTTCCACTCTCGAAGGCTTTCTCAATAGCATCATGGATGAGTGGCAGCATTTGATGCCGCTGTCTCGTGTGAGTAGCTTTGACTTGTATTCGGAAGAAGTCTGCCGTCTGGCTCCCATGTTGCTGAGAACAAACTAAAAGGGATGTAATTCAATCAGTTGGGTTTAAAAAGCCACCTCTTTACAATATGATTTGATTGTTTTAAGATCGACGAAACATGATGGAGCGTAACCAGTATTGATTCTGACCACATTTCCTCATCTCTGACAATCCCAGGGAAATCTCTCTCTGACTGCTATTGTATTATGATAGACAGTCGTGTTTGACACGGACGCATCGAGCTTGGAAAGAACACACAGCGGAAATATTCAAGCTGGGATTTGTCAGCCAGATAGTAAGCTGATATATTACAGCATCCCGGTACTCGCAGGATGGATTGAATAAGAAACGGCACGGGAAAAAATGCATTAATAACAAAACCAGGGCGTTGAACTAAGACACTCATTTCAACATATGTGGATTTAATCCGAGTTGTACTCTGGGGGGAAAAAAAGCGAAACAATCTCATCCAAACATTAGACGACCTTTAGAGATTGACACTTTTTCCGGCGAGAGATAAAAAACAAAAAAAAAAAAAAAAACGTGTTTATTAAAGTTGCCCTCTGTCTCCTGTGGTATTCGTTCTGTGCTCGTCTCCGTGTTGTTAGCGGTGATCTATGCTGCCTTCAACGGAGTCTGGGATTTAGTGTGAGCTCTGACACGGAGGGCAGGGAGGGTTCATGTTTAATGGGCTCTCTGATAATCCATCTTCCCACCCAATCAATGACGCCATTCAGCCGGGTTTTACCCAATCAAAGCGGCCCGTACGCGTCACCTCGGGATGTGAATGGTGCAGAAAGCCTGGTTTGAATAGACGAACCTATGGAGACCATATTATCTCCACTCGCATGCCCGTGCAGCAGCAGTTCATATTTGTCGTTGATATTGCATCATCGCTGACTTCATCCGTCTGGTGAATGATGACTTCTTGTCTTTCTTTCTTCCTTAAACCGTGTGCTGCTGCATTCATCTGAAGACACTCACACTTCAGACTCTGTGTGCAGAGTGTCACAGGGATGTCACTATAGGTCCGACCGAATGAGATCATCACATTTATACAGACGTGAGACCAATAAAACTGCCATCACTTGCACTTAAAGAGGTGCACGTCTGAAAGGGACTGAATTAAATGCGTCTCAATTATAGACTCTGGTAAGGCAAGATGAGCGGCAGCAATGATTAGTGGCTTAACTGATTAGTCAATGGACAAAAAAATGAACCTGTAATTATTTTCTTTTCAAATAGTTGCTTGAGTCTTTTTTTTTTAGGCATAATTGTTCCATCTTTTTGAATATGAGGATTTTCTGCTTTTCTTTGTCATACACGAGTAAACTGAATATATGTGGCCTTCTGCTCGGACGAATGAGCATTTAAAGAGGGCTCTGGGTAATTATGACGGTCATTTTCCCTTTTTTTCAGTTAATTGAGAAAGAAATCTTCAGATTAATCGATAACAAAAGCAAACATTCGTTGCAGCCCTGCTCATATGCACCAGTGATTTTGCTAGCTGTACCTTCAAGCAAAAAAAAAACAAACCAGGCTACGTAACCATGGACAACATGCGAAAGCATCAGAGCGAAGAAGACATTAAGTGTCTTGCTATTTGACAGCCTCCACTCAAGTTTCCAGTCTCAAAGATTGCTTTAAGGGAAGAATTATGAAGGCGGACCTGCTCGCGACTGCATTAGCAGAGAGGTGGGAAATCAATCTCGGAACCTACAGTGTGCATTGGAAAATGGTCCGCACTGATGTGAAAGTATATGTGATTTGTAGTTAATGGACTAAAATGTGCAAAACTGCCAGTATGGTCTTTTCAGCTAATAACCCCGCTGAGAGGCGTCCTTGTCAATCTCAAGCCCA